>JAODKF010000126.1:11394201-11418258 GCA_026779585.1 Mormyrus proboscirostris
AAAACGCAAACAGCACGTATTTTGTTAGAGCAAAGCACCAAGTGAATAATCAGACATTTTTTGTGTCTAACTATTCCCTATTTTGTTCATAAAGAAATAAGCACCTTCATCCCCTCCCATCAGTACGAGGACAGCCAGGGTCAAATTGAAGACCATAGTCCAAATTTTTTTCTCAACAGGAATTTGCATCTTAGTTAATTTCCTTTGTTAAATAAGTGAATTTGTTCCTTGTTTTTGCATAGGCGATGCAATTACTTCACCTTTACTACAGATATATTTTGAAAGAAGATTTAATATTGATATTTTGGCATTTTTTAATAAAGAATTAAATATTTAATGGGGTGTCCTAATGTTTTCACATGCCTGTATATACATGGGCCAACTCCAATTGAGGTGTATCATTCTCTGACTTGCACATGCAAATTTCACAAGCTGTAACTTAGATATGCACATTCTTCCTTTATAACATCTGTCAACTCCATGCGTTGAATCTGCTTGATCCTTTCTGGGTTTCCCAGGTAACACACCCCTGTTCCTCTCTTCATCTTCTCCCATCACTCAGATGACAACCAGAGTCAAACTGAAAACTTTTCTGACCTCCAAAGTAATGAATTGAGTACCATGCAGAACATGGGGAAACTAGGTAAGACCTGTGATTTGAAAGGATTCCATAAAGACCCTGCTCTTGTACCCCTGAGCATGGTCATAAATTATGAGGGTTGTAACCCCCCTAATAGTTGAAACCAGCCAATACAACCCTCTGCACCCCCTTAAATGGGTGGAGACCTCAAACCCCCAAATACTCAACCCAAAATTATACTCTTGCCCCTGCATGACTGTTGATTAGTGTTTTGTTTCAGATTGTTATTAATTTAATTATTTTTTAATATATTAATTAGTTTTTAATATAGCCTAAAACAGCTGACCCTAAGCATTTTGCTAGCAAGTCAGTAAAGCTTTCATACAATTTACCAAAGCTTTTTGTTTAATTTTGTGGCGTTTCAAATTTGTTTTAAAGCCTTAGACAACTGCTTCATTTATTATCGTGAATGTTTTATTATGGATGTAAATAATAATTAGCGTCTTACATAACTGTCATCTAAAATTGAACTGCTAGACTGTTTTCTGTGTGTCTGCATGCAAATATGTACGGAGCAGTAAAGGACTTGGCCAGGCAGAAATCTGTCATGGTGGGATTCAGAAGAGACCAAATTGAAAGTCGTTTCCATATCGTGTGAGAGGACTGACTTCACAGTGTTAGGCAGATGCTGACCATATGTCAACCATGGTGTAAGGAGACAGATTTTATTTTTGAAAACGCAAACAGCACATATTTTGTTAGAGCAAAGCACCAAGTGAATAATCAGACATTTTTTGTGTCTAACTATTCCTTATTTTGTTCATAAAGAAATGAATAACCTTCATCTCCTCCCATCAGTACGAGGACAGCCAGGGTCAAATTGAAGACCCTAGTTTTGACTTACAAAGTAATGAATTGAGTACCATGCAACGAAATGGTGGATAGTAAGTAATACTTGTGATTTGAGCATGTCTATTCCTGATATATTTCTATATCATCAGTCATCATAGCAGGTCAGGGGAGCCTTCAGTGTGCGTGAAACTTTCCACAGAAACAATGTTCACTTCAGCAATGCAGCCAATAAATAAATTTCCTCTGTTATTTTTTAGTAATTTCCATTGCACTGGCGTGAACTATACACACTATTGACATAATTTAATCATGTTGTTTTTAAAATGTTTGTGATTATGATTACTGTATACTTGGAATTGTATTTGAGCTTCTCAGATTCTCATCTTCCCTGGGAAAGTGAAATTCACAGCTGTTAATGAATTTCTTTGTATTCTCATACAAAGGAACATTCTAGGATTATATGCTGAATACAAACATTAACATGAACACAATCATTTTATAGAAATTGAAACATTTTCTTAGGCAAAAATTGTAAATAGTTTTTCTGGTATTAATAACGCTGAATGATTAAATTAATATAAATCTAATGCAGCTGAGGAGAAGCAATTTTCAACCTACAATTTTCTGTCTGTATGTCAAGCATCATGACAACACCACCTGTTGTGCCTTTTATATTACATAATGTTGTCCTTAAAACCATGAATCGCTTTCAGTCATTCAAGTAATTCAGAAAAAAGTTCTGAAAGCAAACAAAGAACAAGATATCTGGTGCAACATTTAAATCTAAATGAATTCATGATTTCTTTTCACAAACATGCCAGGAGATGAAGCTGTGTACTCATTACATAACTGCACCAAAAAAGTGAAATAATGGGAATAGATATGATTTATATATGTAATAAGTAGTTCCTCAGTGGTGTGAAGGGCAAATCATTCTCTTGTGAGGTTCCAATGAACGCTGCACTGCCAATAAAACAAATCACATGCCAGTTTACCTCCATAACAGTGGTTTTCCTATAATGGAAGATCCATTTTATGGCTATGAATTGCAAACATTTCCAGTGTCAGATTCTAAAATATGAATCTGGGGATTCATTATTGGTTATCAGAGCTCTTTTATTCCATCCCAGTTGTACATTTTAAAGAATATATTAGGCATTTAATCATAATGTTTTACAGCAAGACAAGCCAGTGAGCGCAGGAAAGGATCCTTTGTTGTGATAACACTTCTTCTGGGAGTTTGGTAATATTCTCTCATCCAAACATTATGTTTCCATTGTCAGGTCACCCCATGGTATCAAACTCTCCAGTTAGCCAGTTATAAAAGTTTGGCTGTTCTAATGTAGGTTTAAGATGCATAGAGGGCATTTGGCACTTTGGCCCACTGCCCAGGTATTTATAGCAGGGACACAGCAGATCTCACCAATAGTCTCAGTGTTCTGGCATGCCATTTAGTGAGTGTTCTCACACACTGAGTTGTGATTGAGGCTCGAGATGTTCTCTAGCTTAAAGGTTGTCTTAGTTATTTTAATTCTCAGCACAGATGCGGACACATTTTTTATTAGATCATTTGTTTTTGGGACAAAAACATCACAGCTCTTCTGAGCTACTCGTGGTGTTTGCTATATGTTCTAGCCAAATATGCATACATGTTCCTGTCAGCAGCTTCTCTCTGGATCGTGTCCTTATAGATCCATCAGATTTCCATACCTGCTTTTCCATGCAGGGTTGCAATGACCATGTCAAAAAATGAGTGTTGGGTAAGTTTTGTGTCCTTTAAAGTGCTTGAATCAGTATAGCAGGAGGGACACTATTCACAGAGTTTGAATTTAAGAAAAAGCAAATGCTAAGTATGTGCATAACACTCCAGTCGTTGTACAAGAACCCTATAGTAAAAGTAACCTGGCTGACACCTTAAAACATGTTAAGATAAATCAGGGGTGGCCAACCTTATCCGCAAAGGGCCGGTGTGTATGCAGGTTTTTGGGATAACCTGTAGGTCAGCTGTTCAAACCCAGGTATGAAGACTCTTCAGCCAATCAGTCCTCTAATTAGTAATCTAATTAGAGAGCTGCACACACAGTGACCCTTTGCGGATAAGATTGGCCACCCCTGGCATAAATAAAGAGAAGACCCCACGTTATAGCAGTCTGGGCATCTAAAGCGGCACACCATCGCCAAAGTGCCGCCTCCACTTTAACAAATTGCTGTAATTGTCTGTGGCTGATTGAAGGACGTGGTTTATGTGATGTATTCAGGTACCTCCAAGTTATATTAAAACTTAAAGGAGCTGATCACTGACATTTTAAATACAGCTACCACAAGAATTAATTCCTGGACTGATGCATGTTACTCATAATATCCATTTTCATTATGCTCTCCATTCTATTTTTGTGGACATACTGTATATTCACAGGCTTCTTAGTGAACTTTAATACAATGGTCCAGGGTAAAAAAAAAAAAAGAAGAAGAAAAAAAGAAAAACTCAAGGCATGAGGATAAACTTTTTTTTATCAGCTTACGGAGAAAGAGAGATGAGATGAGAAGTTGCCTGCTGGTGTTCCTCTACAAACCTTCCAGGTCACCATGCAGATTCATTAGCATTCCGGCCTCATCGCTGGCACAGCGCTGCCCAGACTCACCGGTATGTTTCCTAACCCTCCACCTCCCAGTCTCTGCTTGGCCGTAGCGTGACTCCAGGGCAAAGGCACACGGCCAGCCAGCCGTGTGTGCGGATTCACGCCAGCGGTCACATTAAGTGGGCACCCGGTGGCACGGACGGCCGAATGTGGGCCCATGGAGGGAGGCTCTGCTGCGGCACCGTCTGCGAGTCCCTGCGGTGAGGCTTGAATTCACACTCCTCTGCTTGTGGGCCGGGGCGTCGCTCTCGCTGAATCGTGCTTCCCCGCAGAGGGTAGCGGAGGCAAAGGGAAGGTGTGCACGGAGCGGAGGGAGGAGGATGCAAATTCAGGTCACGGTCTTTGCCTGATGAAAATTCTCAACAAGGCAGAATAGTGAATTAATAAGTTATGCATTTTCTGATGAATAAATAATCCTGGAATGCCTGAACCGCACATATGTACGTGTGTGTGCTGTTCTGTTCAGAGGCTAGAACAAAGCAAGGACATCTGAGTCTCGTTTTTAAAGTCATTCAGCTTCATGAAAATCAGATGCATCCCTAAGGGGGCTCCATTCATTTCACAGTCCTGATGACACCAGGAGCAGATGTCATTGTTAATTAATGCCTATTATAATTGCAAACATCCGCAACGTCAAACTATGACTAAAACAATGGAATTATAAACAACAGATGCTCCATGTTCCGGGCTCGTAGAGGCAGAGGCTATCGTACCTGGGTCAGTGTGATAAAGGAAACATGGGAAACGAAGCTTCAGATCTGGTGGTATGTGGGATTAGATGCATTGTCTGTCCCTGAGTGTCTTATCACTCTTTATCGCTCTTTCCATTGGTTTACTTGGTTCCCACGGGAGAAGCTTCCTCAGAGACAGTGGTCGACAGCATGGTCATAACGTTCCTGGTGAGCTTTGGAGCTTCATTTATTTTCAGTCCCATTGCTAGTAAAAATCGATATTCTTTCAAGTGCTGTTTCAAAGAATTTTGAAAATCTCAACCAAAAGACAATTGAGAATCATTTTCATTTTCCCCCCAAATATAGCTCCGATAACGGGCTGTATGGTAGCTCAGTGGACTGCACAGACGCCCGTGTTTCATTTTTTCCCCCTGCCCTGTGTGTGCAGTTTACATGTTCTCCCTAGGTCTTCATGGGTTCCAGCTGGGTACTCTCTGTTCCCCACGCTGTCAAAAAACAGGTTCACTGAATTACACCTGCGTGTGTGTTGAGCACCTGCTCTTTTACCTAAATGATTAGTACCGGTTGGCCACACACCCCTGTTCAAGCACCTGCCACTTGAAAAGTCTGTATACATCACTGAGATCCATCGATCCATTGATCCATCCATCCATCCATCCATCCAGCATCTTCTAACCCATCATCCTGGTCAAGTTTAGGGAGGCCTGAAGCTCATCCCGGGCAGACAAACGGCACACACACAGGGTAAGAACATGCAGACAGAGCAGAGGTCAAATTCAACCACCCAACCCTGAAGCAGCATTTGATTTGGTGCATGCAAATGGACCATAGTGTGTGATTGTGAGTTTGTGGTCTACAATTAGTGTGTGATTGTGAGTTTGTGGTCTACAATGACCTGCAGTAGGGTCCCCCCTTACCTCCAGGCTCACCAAGACCATTAGCTAGATAAATGGAAGATGAATGAATACCATGCGGCTTGCACTCCAGCCTTATGCCCTGCACTGCCTGCAATAAATAATTACAGACAGGCATGGCGAATCATGCAGGGACTCTGCGTTGAGGCTCAAAACAAGACGAGGGACTTTATTTAAGGTAAAGTAAAGTAAAGCAAAACAAAACAAGAAACAAAAGGAACCATGAGGAGTCTGAAACACAGGTAGGTGGGTCGAAAACAATTAACTAAAGTAGGAACAAAATACACAATTAGGTAACAAATACAGCAAAACTGAGACGCAACACAACTGACTCAATGACCAGTTGACGAGAAGAACAGGGGGAGGCACATAAATACTCACACAAGATGTGGGCATTTGATAATCACTAAGAACCCAGGAGCACAGGTGAGGGCAATCAGACAAAGGACACACCAGGAAAGACAAAAATAACAAAGATATCAGATCAAGCCAAGGACACTGGGGTGACCAGCAGTATCTGCTGGCCAACAGGGAAACTGACATACAGTAATGAAGAGGGAGCAGGGGGTGACCCTGAGAGCCCCGACCAGGATAGGCAGTTAGAACACAGATGCATGAATAAATATCTAATGCTGCAGATGAAAGGAATAAATCACTTATCTACATAAACCTTTAAATATAAACCTCCTTCCATACAGATACTCACACTCAGCCCAATTAAATATTGGGGGGACATGTCCCCCCTATACTCCCAGTCCATATTCCCCAGTCTGTGCTTATAATTATGACCAGAGTCATTGCAAGACATAAAGCTCTACTGGGGTACAGCCCCCTCACCCCCCATTATCCATATGATTTGAATGAGATTTGACTGGGACACGTGCCCCAGTAGGGCTCTAGCGACACCCACGATAATGATTGTAGTTTTCTAAAAATAATAACAGTAATCCATCTGTATTCCTTTAAGAGGCACCAATCACTGACCATAGATGAGGCTACTAGCTACAGTTTTTGGTGGATTTATATTGTGACTAACTGGGGAGGGTATAAAGATGGCTTGATATTTACAGCACGTCGCAGCCCGCGCCAGACAGAGATCCTTGGAGCACAGCGTCTGAGTACCGGTGCTCAGCTGCGTGGGAACACGTGCTGCACCCCCAGCAGTCGCCGCGCTTCTGCCGTGTCGGCCACAGGATGCTCCTCCTTCATCGGGAGAACAGAGAAAGCGAGCCGTTCCATTCATTCACACCTCCCTGCTGCCTTTGCCTGGGGGGGTGACTCAGCGGCCCAGCTGATGGGACGTCACGCCGGCAGCCTCCTCCTCCTCCTCCTCCTCCTCCTCCGCCTCACTCGGTACATCTTGTCCACAGCACACCACGATCCTCCTCTCCCGCTGCTCCAGTGGCATGTTTGTCACGCACCGGCGCCTGCCCGTGTGACCCCCTCAGCCCCCGGCACGAGCCCCCAGCACGAGCCCCCAGCACGAGCCCCCTGCCACTCCACAGTCGTGACGGAGAAGAGTGTGATGCACACCCCCCCCCCCCCCCCACATCCCACATTTGTCTGTTTGTACTTCCCGTGAGGAAGATTGACACTAAGCGTTAACTAAAGCCTCACGGCTGAGACATGTCACTCTCACTCACTGACATAACCCTGCTATTTATTCCATTTTTCTGGGTTTTTGTGAACCTGTGATTACGGTACATTTTTATCCATCTCAAAATACCACTATTACCACCTTATCAATTATAGAAAATAATGCATGACTTATAATTTATTTAAATCAATATATATTTATATAAAGAAATCTTATTCACCAAATGGAATTGTTCAATTAGAGCTGCAAGAGCAAAGAGTCACAGAGAAAACCAGATACCAGAATGAAGACCTTTTCTTCACAGCTTAACCACAAGTATTTTCTTGACAACTTATAAACTCGGATCCTTTTTTATTTAATACCTTGAGCATGCAAAACAGGTAGCTAATTATATTACATGAACATTCAACCTCATCCATGTCATCAACGGCCTCCAAAGTTTCACATGCAGCTTCCATTCTCTCATGTTGGTTTAAAATACAATTAATAACTTAATAACTCTTCACACACAGGTATTCATCAGTGCTGGTTCCTAATTCTACAACATGATTATCTATCCATCCATCCATCCATCCATCATATAACTATTTATACAGCACAGATGTGCTGTGGGGACCCAGAGTCGACTCTAGGCAGTATAGGACTGAGTATTCTGAAAGGGATTCCAGTCAATCAAACACACACACAATGGACAGCTCTCATGTAATTGCATTTTCATGGATAATGGATAAAAAACCCAAATGACAAGGGGGGGGGCTGAATACAACCCCTAGGTGTGGTGCAGCAATGCTATATCGTATTCCTCTGTCTCCATTTATTTTTAGAGATTTATCTGTTATGTCTTGGTAGTACTCACACTCAAAAGGGGAGTTTTGAAATATTGAGTTTGACCACATAATCAAAAGCTATACTTGATTCACCACTCAGCAAAACACTTTTCCACATAAAAGCATTTAGTGAAAACAAAATCTTTAGCCTTGTGATACCTGACTTAGTGCCTCATCTTTTCTCATGATGTTTGTCCTTAGAGGTTTATGTGACTTTGCCTGACTTTAAGTGTTTCCCCACAGAAGGCTGAGAAACAAAAAACAGGGCCTAAATATTTCAGTGTAGTTGATATCAGACGGATGAAATTAGCATATTATTCAGAAAATACAAAATGTACCATAATTATAAAGGTTGCTTCCAAGAAAATTCTGCGCATAAGTCATAGCATAAAAATACATGCTTTAAAATATGCGGCATGTATAGACTGACTGGGTAATAAGCTTATGTGTGCCAGCTATGCAAATGTATTCCTGATTGCTTCAAAATATTGGAACACAGGAGATTTTTGACACTGAGACGTCTAAACCATTTAGTGGGGATCATAGGAAGCCAGAGAAATAATGTCCTAACTGCTTTGCTATATCTATGGAACATTTTTATTACTATTTTCATTTTGAATGCAACTACCAATCCAACTACACAACCAGTTTCATCTTCCTGTATGTTAAGAGGATGATCCTCATCATTAAAAATGGAACAAACAGATTTGCTAAGATTAGCTTTACTATCCAGTAAGATTCCTCTGGGAATTTAAACAAAGCAAAACTACAGGCCTTTACATGCATATTACTAAATGGGTGTCCTCTCTTCTCTGTAAAAGGTTTTTTGCTATGTTGATGTTTCACATTATGAATTTAAGTCGCATTTTTGCATCATGTGCACATGTCTGTAGCCCTGGTATATAGCTCCAAATACAGGAGCAAACAGTCATAATCAATTTTTCATTAATATCACTTAATGGTGGTGCCTTCTAGTACTGTGAAAAGCAATGCAAAACAGAAAACCGAATGATAATATATGTATAAATGTCATATAAACAAAGTTGATTTCTATTAAAACATGTGTTTAATGTCAGAAATACTTTTTTCTATTACTTGTTGTATAATAGTTGTGTAATGTATATAGCTCTTAATTCCGGTCTTTTTCATATTTGGTGCTGAAGAGCCGCGGGGATCTCTCTGACGCTAATAATGAGCACAATACCAAATTTGTCTCTATTTCCTTTTTCTGTGGAGAATCCTCGCCATCCTATTGGCCGAGTGATGGAACAGGAAGTATAACCATTTATGTCCTTTGCAGACAAACTCGCAGAACACCATACCGCGCTGTTTCATAACTAAAATCCTTACCTTGCCTAGTCCATTCATATACATGAAAATTCTGTTGTTTATTCATATTTTTTTTTCTGTTGTACCAATGGAAATGTTTAATAAGATAATAATAAATATTTGTGTAGTTTTTCAATTAAAAATCACGGTAATCCAGCAATTTATATTTTAGTGTACTACATTACTTTGTTTTACTAAAAAGAGGAAATCCGACACCAAGATGTTCATCGGTAAATTTCAAAATGTACGCAAGACTCAATATTGTTTGCTCTCTACAAACTCTATTCATCATAAATGATCCTGATACAGTTTTACTGAATGAATGACATCAACGTAGCTCTGAAAAAAATAGCCACTTTTTACCCGCGTATCCATTTCCATTACATTTTGGCCAATTTCAACCAAATTATGGATTTAAATGTGCATTTTAAAAGTTTTTTATGCTAATAAGCAAGAACGATGAGGTTTCCGGGCATTCGACATACATGTCATTGGTGATAACGATTATGTAGGCATTGGCAAACTGGTCATACACCGTTACTTTCTATGTAAAGACAGGAAGGTTCCCCGCAGCTCCGATTCTGATTCATAACCAGGGGTATGCCGCAGCTTCTGGCCAAGCGTGTGAAAATGTCGACGACGAGGGGCGGGATTGTCGGCTCATACCAATCAAAGCTTTGCTATGACATAAGATCTTCTGTAATTAACTACAAAAACGCCGATTTTGTTCAAAGAAACTCCCACGTAGGATAAAATAAATAAATAAATAATCCGAAAAAAGAAAATCCGTGCAAAGTTAAGAACCAATCAGCACACACAGAATACCGGAAAACGTACATTTCAAGGGCAAATGGGCGGAGAATCGGATATGATTGATGGAAAATGAACCCAATGACTGCCGAGGGGTGTCGATTGACATGGTAATTCCCTATAGTGCGTAGACAACGGATTTTCCGGGATCCTGAGCCGCGCTGTGTAGGCGGAGTTTGTGGAATAGGGTTACAAGAGAAGCGGAGGCTGGCAGTCAGCAAAGCAGTACTCGGACACGGTAAGGTCCTAGGATTTTATATAAAATACGGGCGCGCATATAGATTTGCTTCATTGTCAAAATGGTTTTGATTTGGACTCAGTTTGGTTTAAAACACAGAAACCTAAAGTGTAAAGTTCGTGTTATACACAGAAATGACAACTGGATAATGGGGGTAAGATTTAAAACTATTACTCATGATTTTCATAGTTTTTATCATTTAAAAATTCCATTTGTATTAAATGCATTAGTACTTATTCATGTTACCTCGCAAACCGTTTTTGTTTGTCATTATTGGTATCATGCCTGTTACAAGTGATTTTTGTGCCAGTCTTCGGCGTTTTCACAAAACTTCTACTTAACAGACATAAAACGTGTCAAAGCGTTAAACATTTTCTGTTGAGCATTTATTCTATAGACTGTACAGCATGTTTTTCCAGAATTAACTTTTTATAATGCAAAATATTTCTTTAATCCATACTGAATTTATTTTATCCATACTAGAGCATCTTATCTCAAATGATAACCGTTGGTTCAACTCTATAGGTTTCCAAAGTTGATTGATAGTTTAATGATGCAATGCATTTTACACGGTAGACTTGGTCTGAATGGTTTGTAATGTGCTTTCTTGAAACTGGATAAAAAAGGGATGTAAATTGAGTATTGGAGAACTATATTTGTCATTTGTACCATTACTTAAGTTAAAAAAATGCATGTCTTTATTGTATTGTTCTAAATCTGAATGATGTTTTAAATTCTGTAGTTAAAATGCTCATGGTTCCCGGTAATCCGGGGTTATTTTAGGAGTTACTTGACGTCAGCCTGGTAGTATAGCCGACTATTTCATATTTGGGGAGTACATCTCGTCAGTCGTTTCCCAAAGGACTGGCTGATCACGATTAGGGAGGAATTAAGGTAAAACGCTGCTGTATGTATGGTTACACTGCCAAGTCTAGGTGTTTTCGCTATCAGGTTAATGTTAAAGCATTTGTGTATGCCGGTTTCTTTTTTTCTCGTTCTGTCAAATGGATCTTTCTCGGCCGCACACGAGTTGCCGCATTCCCGGTGCCAGCCATTCACACGATCTTTTGTTCATTCACGGATAATTTTTATGCACAAATTGGCTATATCGACAGTATTTTACGGGTTGTGTTTGCAACTTGGTCTCCGTTGCATATCGACGTTAAACAGTGAGTTTTTCCTTGTAGAAGCAGCTTTGTTGTATCAGACAGTTTTCGTTGATGTACATGCATGTGTATTAGGTAATCATTTGCAATAAACCCTGTCGATAGAAGCCGTAATACTGATATCATGGTATCGCTTTACCCAATAGAACGCATTTCTTTGAAAACAATTATGTAAAATACGATTTAATGTGTCTCGACTTTTTAAGTGGGCAGACCGGCAGCAAACCAGCCATTCTGCACTTTTGTCTTTATAAGGCTGAACACCCAATTAACCAGTTGTCCTTGTGTTTCTAGTATGTATCCTGTATGCGGTGACAAACGCATTATCTGTAAAATTCTATAGAATGATCCCGACCAGTTTATGCTGCTTTATACCCCTTGAATGGAAAACGGGATCTGTCTTTTTGCAGTGCCTCCCCAAGGCTTAGTATGAAATACTTCAGCTGTGTACTTCAGATGAATGCAAACTCCTCATCACTTTTCATTGCTCATAATTTTATTTTCTTAATTTAATTGTTTCTGGGAATTAGGAGTGCACCCAGACACAATGTTTTATAGCTGCTTGCATACATTCCATGTGATTAGCCTTTCATTGAATTTCTTTGTGCATTCATCCACTGACTTGATATGTACCTTGCTATGCTTTTACTCAGCTGTTGGTAGCAAGACTAGCTAACTTTCATGGCCTTGTTTGTCAGCAAGCCAAGGTGGTCCCAGAAGTTCACTGTCTGTCCATCAAAGCTATGGGGAAGGACTACTACAAAACCCTGGGCATCCAGTCTGGCGCCAATGAGGATGAAATAAAAAAGGCATACAGAAAAATGGCCCTCAAGTTCCACCCAGATAAAAACAAGGACGCCAATGCAGAAGAGAAGTTCAAGGAGATCGCAGAGGCCTATGAGGTGCTGAGTGACCCAAAGAAGAGGACCATTTATGACCAGTTTGGGGAGGAAGGTGAGAACTTCCTGACATTTAGTCAAGATTAGCTGTATTATGTGGAATCAGTGCCAAGTTGATGAAAAAAGCATGAATGAAGCGGTTTTTTTATGATGGAAATCCCAGGTGGGCTAATTATTTTTGGAAGCAATAAATCTCTATCAATTGTGAAAGAAACTGCAAATGAGACAAATATATTTTACAATGGTAATGTAAGCCAGAATACATATAAGTTACAGAATTCATGAAGTGGGTGAGAACTTTTGAAGGTGATAGCACACATGAGTACTATACAGCTTCCAAAATAGAAATAAACTGGCTGCATAGTGCAGAAAAACCAAAAATAAGACTGAAGTAACAGTGTGATTTCAGCTTAGGCCACACACTGTGATTCACTGTTTCTCTCGCACGCCCTCTGTGCCATGCCATGTGCCAGGATAATCAATCTATCTTTAGCTGTATACAGATTGGTGTGACCTTAACACTCAAAAACTACAAACAGTGAGTCCTTTTACTTCCTGTCACACAGTTACTTCTTCCGTGTAAAATACCCGGGGTTCCAGGAACAAGACTGTCTGGGGGATGTACACTGGGCAACAGAACAGAACTATGCAGAGATTTTTGCAGCTGATGCTGTAAATATTCACAGGACAAATTTAATGAGGACTGTCAAAATTAGTAACGCGTATCGGCCATGAGAGGCGCTGCGTCAGTGATTTGTTCAGCTGAGGAGAGCCTTAAGTGCTGTAAATGCAGGCAGATGCTTGTGATGTATTCAAAGTGACAGCAAACGCTGCTAAATTCATCCATGGGATGATAATGCTGCAGGGTGCTTCACAGAAGCTGCTCCTTCAGAGCCCGGCGGAAGTGTGAATTTACAATTCTGGCTACTCGGTTTGATGCCAGGTACAAAAATTTTAAAGTTGAGCTGGAGAGGGTGTTCAAAATGCAGGACAACTCACCAGGTGTCGTATTTAAACAAAGATAAGTAAAATACTTAAGTCAGATATGAATATGATAAATCGTGAGGGTAGTTTGGCTATGAGTCACACAACATTTTGCTTCTGTACTATATTTAACCAATGTATTCCTCTGTTAAAGAGTAATGGACTGCAAAATATATTAGAGTCATTGATAGAGTATCCTCTGTGGATACCTTTTCCTTAACATAAATCTTTGTAATCCTCCTGTGGAGAAATGGACATGGGCAATATAATTAGCCTTAAAAAAGGCCACGTTGTCTAAATGACATATGGTGTATGGGCTATTGTGTTTGTACAAGTTTCCAAAGAGAAATATGTATTTGTATAGTGATTAGCTATTAGAGAGATGATAGATGTTATTTCCAATTCAGAGGTGCTGTAGCTATAACAGCTGAGGTTGTTCACATCCAGAAGTGAAGAAAATCACCCTCAAGTGCAAGCAAACTGTACTTTTTCATGCATCCCCAAGACTGATTTACTTTTGCCATTTCTTGTGTCATTGTTTAGGATGTAATGGGATACTTGTGTATTGGGCAATCTTCGTATAATAAAATATTTCATGTAAATGAATGTCAAAATCCTCCCATATTTGGCCTTGCAGGT
Organism: Mormyrus proboscirostris; assembly: GCA_026779585.1. NCBI lineage: Eukaryota > Metazoa > Chordata > Actinopteri > Osteoglossiformes > Mormyridae > Mormyrus > Mormyrus proboscirostris. The sequence goes on from JAODKF010000126.1 coordinate 11,408,368, forward strand.
CTTAAAGCTGGAGGAGGTGGATCAACTGGAGGCCAGGGGAACACCTACCACTACACCTTCCACGGAGACCCCCATGCTACCTTCGCCTCCTTCTTTGGTGGCTCCAACCCATTTGACATTTTCTTCGGGTCGAGCCGCACCCGAGGCTCTAACAATGGTTTCGGAGACCATGACATGGACATCGAGCTGGACGGGGACGACGACCCTTTCAACGCCTTTAGCCGCTTCGGTTTCAACGGCATCAACGGGTTTCACCACGGCGGCGGAGGCGGTCGTCGTCACCACGCCGACGCCCTGCACAGCCGCCGCAAGGTGCAGGACCCGCCGGTGGTGCACGAGCTCCGAGTCTCCCTGGAGGAGATCTTCCACGGCTGCACCAAACGCATGAAAATCACTCGGCGGCGCCTCAACCCTGACGGCAAGACTTTGCGCACAGAGGACAAGATCCTCAACATCATCATCAAGAGGGGCTGGAAGGAAGGGACCAAGATCACCTTCCCCAAAGAGGGTGACGAAACACCAGAGAACATTCCTGCCGACATTGCTTTCGTCCTCAAAGACAAAGGGCACCCCCACTTCAAAAGAGACGGCTCCAACATAGTCTTCACCGCCAAGATCAGTCTTAAAGAGGTAGGTTTCTAAATCCAGGATTCCCAATACTGTAGCAGACAAAGTGTTCAACATGAAATGACAGCTTGAGGTCACATGGGCAGCTACAGTACAAAGACGCATGGTCTCCTCAGAGACATGAGTTAAAACAAACGGGGGGATCCTTGACCTATAGCCCCTGACCACCTGCTACCATTCTAACTATTTAAAGCTGTATTCAGTGCATTTGGAGTGATTTAAATCTCAGTGAACTGCCATTAACCATCAGAAAATTACATTATATTTAGATGTCTTCCTGTTAGATCACACCTCATTAATAAACAGAGATAAGGCATCTTCTATATTCTATTAGCCATGAGTTTTAAGTCAAATTAAACGGTGTACAATGCACTTACATATGATACACACAGCAGCCTATACCTGGGTTTTGAGTTTGATAGCTTATCCACTCTCCAGGGCTGTGCCTGACAGCCAGGCTTTCATGGATTGTAATTTAATTTAAAGACTGCAGTACGATGAGGTAGTCATCTTAGGAATCTGGCCTAAGATGCCACAAGAGTGTGAGGTTAGACATCGGCAAATGAATAATCAGTTATGTGTCTGCACACACCTGCTCAACTGACCTCTTGTACCCATTACGAAACTGCAGGACGTTTGTACTGGGTGCCTGACACAAGATGTCACACAAGGTTGGGCACCTTTTTTAAGGGTGAAAAAAATTAATTGCAGTCACCATCCTTTCTTGATGTATTATAGGCAGAATGACAACTTAAAAGTTTTATGCCATATTTATGCAATACAATACTGCAGTTCATGAATCTATAGCTAATATAGAGCTCAAAATATATATTTAAATAATTATTTCTGAGAAAAAAAAAAATATTTCAATGTTTCCATTCTTGCATTTCAACCCCAACATAATAGTCCTGTATCAGTAAGAACAAAATTGAAAAACACTTTTGTTGCCACAACTTCGAGGCACCTAGCTGGCTAACAGTAACAGCATGCAAAAGCAATTTGGCCTATATATAAAAAAAACTTGGTTAGGAAAATATTTATATTAAGCTTAGTTCATCTGTGCAATGTGTGACTGGAGATGCCCTAATGTAACCTGAAAGTAAACTCTAGGGAGGCACAGTGCACATAAAAGTTAATAATGATGAGATGTAATGTTTATGGACATTATGGGCTTATTCAAATTCTTGTTAATTTGTTGGTTATACAGAATGATATGTTATTAATTTAACAGATTTCAAAGTAACATTCCCTTAATTAAATTAAAGATTATGTTCTAAATTTAGTTTTCATTGCTTGTCAGCATGACAGTGTTGCTGAAAGCGGCCTGCATTCTGCTATGTGATCCACCACCCAACATTAAAGATTTTGGCACAAGGACTACTTTACTCTCTCCCTTGGGTGTGTGTGCATCAAGGAATTTAGTGCCCTGGTGTCATGCACAGACAAAGCTCAATTTGAATCGGCCAATACAAGTATGGCCAGGCAGAGACCACAGTAGCATGCGAAGATGCATACTCGTAAGGAGATACATCTTTGTTCGTAGGGAAATTAAACTGTCATGACTGCAGGAAAATGAATTTGGATAAGGCAGCTCTCCAGCACTGCTGCAGTATGTCAGTGGCTTGTGATTAAAGACGAACGATTGCCTTCAAAGACCTTTTACAGTGAGTTTAGTCATACAACAGTAGTTTAACTGTAGATTTGTTGGACTATCACCACACTGATCTACAAAATGGAGGTTCTTTTTGCTTCTGTGCTGTTGGTTTCAGTGGCTGTGAATGAGCAGAGCTCTCATCATTAGCATGCACTGCAGAGTACCGGCTGTGTCGCTACAGACAGAGCAGAGCTCTAGATCCTTGCGAGTTCTGCCGAGATTCCGTGTCTCGGCAGCTGATTAAATTACAGCCCCCCGTAAAGGTTACTGTTGAATCGTGCCTAGCTGGAGTCAGGGGAGGAGAGCTTTCTGTTAGGTGAATGTGACAGACTTTATTTAGATACCACATACCCGCAGACGGCAAAAAACTCAACAGGGACGGAACGGCTGATTAAAACCTCAGGGCCCTGGAAAAAAAGCAGTTTTACTCCCATATCTACCTGGCATCACTGCTGTGACTGATGCAAGCCAAAATCTTAAAAGAATCCCCCCACCCATTTACAGTAGATGGAGCCCATTCGTGTTCTGAGAGTGAAGATAGTCTAGAACATGACCAAAAAAAAAAAAAAAAAAGGGCAGCAGGGCTCTGGGTCTGCAGAGCGTGACTGAGCACATCGCAGTGAGCGATTGCAGTGCTTTGATTTCCAGCTGCCAGATTTACGTGAGCTGCGGAGTTTCACTGCAGCAAGCCCGCTTCTCCAGAAGCTGACATAATTACACACAGCAGTTTTATTCTGCTGCACTCAGCCTATTAGGAGGGGCCCTGGGACCCATCATTATATGGAGGTTTTTGTTTACCAGCTATTAATTTATTGGCAGGGATTTGTACACAATACAGTTGTGTTGGTGGGCCAAGTCATTCTGCAGTTTTCTTTATATCTCTCTTCGAAAGCAAACCATCAAGGGAGAACCTTTCATGCTATCGCACGTTGCTATGGATTGGTCATCCCATAATACACTCAAGTGAATCAGTGTCGTGCTGGACACGTTAGGAGGAATAGCAATTTACTTGATGCTAATCAAGTTAGCAGTGTTATCCTGGGACAGAGGTTGTTTTGAACAATTTGTCAATATTTAGCACCTTGGTAATAAGACAAGCCTTTGGTTTTATTTAGAAGAGCAAATAGCCAGGCTCCCTTCCTGGGATAAACATAGATGACCATGAGGGTGGTTCCTAAGCATCGAAGGCTAATGTGAGGAACCCTGCTATTTTTATTGCACCTGTGGCCTGAAATAAGTACTCAATCAGTTTTTAACACTAAAAGCAAAATTCTGCCATTTACCAAGTGGTAACCTGTGGTCACTTTACAGCAGAACCAAAGATAAGACTGGAGTTAAATTTTAAAAGCATAATACCTTACTGCTGATTTAAAACCAATGTCCTCTGTTTGTCTGCTGTAAGGAATAGCAGCATAGCTTACTTGAGAATCACATGTGTCTCATTCATTTAGAAATACTTTAAATAAGATGCACCCCTGCAGACTGATCTTTGTACATTTCTTTTAACTTCCATCACGTTGAGCTCTCTGGCCCAACAGGAAGGCCCTGTCATCATCTTCGCTCTCCTATGCTGTCTATCCAATGAAACTAATTATTTCTGGTTTCATTGCACCGGCAGGGAGGACCTCCTGTCCCCCCCAGTGAGTGGCCGTCATAGTTGTCGCAAATAACAGTTGGCCAGTGTGGTGCCAATATTTTGCTACATTGAATCCTGTTGCCACCTTCCAACCCGGGAGTTTTGGCCCTGACTAAAGCCTCTTTCTGCCCAGGAACAGGAATATGGGCCAGGGAGTCGCATTTTAATTAAAACCTGCCTTTTGTTCAGCAGCTCTGTGCTAATGTTCTGAATCAGTTATAACTATTTCTGCTGATGTTGGTTTTTCTCTTTCTGTAAAGATACAAAGATACAATTCAGGTGTCCCGTATACCCTGACTGTACACCCCCCCTCCCTCCACTTGTGGTTCAGACTGAGGACATAGACCGAGGACATAGACCTTTTCCATTATCCTTTGAAGCACCACCTTTATTTTAGCTCCTTATGAGCCCTGTAATCAAGCCACTGTGCTCTACAGACGCGTTTTAGTGGTCCTGGTTATTGCATTTGCTTTGGTCCCAGAACAGCTTGCTGCTCCTTCTGCAAGCCTAGATGTTTGAGAGTTTTTTTAACAACCTATTTCTTTCCATTCATTCCTCAAGGCAATCCTTTAGGAAGCAGCTGATGTCAGTGCAAATGAATGCTTAATGCCCCCGGTGGCAGCTGCAATCTCACCATGTCTGGGGATGTTTATATTGAGAGGTCTGATTGACAGCAAATTCACAATTTCTGTATCCACTGAAACTGGAAAAACAGGACAAAAAAAAAAAAAGATATCGCTATAAGCCACAATTTAACGGAATCGTGCAAGACTGAACCGATTGATGCCTTCTGGTTGTGCCTTAAATCCATCTTTCAGTGCATATTCTAGGTACGCCATGAAACAGTACATGCCTAAGTAATTTAGGTGATTTTCTGTACATCCTGACTGGAACATATTGTGCTCTGTTCCTTCTCTGCCTGCCTCCCTCCCTCCCTCCGGAGCGACTCTGTCTGCCCACACTGTATCCCTGCCTGCCCCTGCTCAGTCTGAGGCTGGCTGACAAACCCCGAATAATTCATGGCATCAGCTGATTCTTCAGCTACCTCATCAGCCCTCAGAAATGAGAGTGGCGGCTATATTTAGCTCCCCACCCCCCCCCAGGGCTCTCACCCACACACACACCACAGTCACTCCCGCCCACACCAAGTCATCCAGGCAAGGGCTGCTTCACAGTCACACACTCCCACGCCTGTTCAAAGGCAGACACACGCCATGTTCAGAAGCACATCCCCACACCCCTGCATTCTACACACGTACGTCTTCCGGCGAGAGACAGACATGCGCACCGCTGCTGCGGTGAGCCCTAGCCGATTACCCAGATACAGAATAGAGGTACTTTATCAATACAACAACCAAGTGCAACACTAACAAACTGGCTTGCACGACTGGGACATTATTATATAATGGCATTATTTCTAACAGTTCAGGGATTTTTGCATTTCCGTACAAGTGAGCTAAGGGATTCCTAATAGGTTACTAGATCCAAAGGTTCAGGGTGTCAATCAGAATGAACAGCTTGATGTTTCACATGGGGACAATATGAACAGCAGTAACCAAGTAGCAATAAATGACACCACTGCAATTTTATGTCAATGATTTTTGTAATGAGAGAACTACCAATGAGATCTTGTGATGAGTTCTGACAAAGATGAATTTCTGTTGCCAGGGAGAAAAAGGACTAAATCATTGAGCAGATCTGTTCTCTCTCTCTCTCTTTCAGGCTCTGTGTGGTTGCACAGTGAACATTCCCACCATGGACAACAGAGTGATTCCACTTCCTTGCAGTGATGTCATCAAGCCAGGAACAGTCAAGAGACTGAGAGGAGAGGGACTTCCATATCCCAAAAGCCCATCTCAGAGGGGGGACCTGATAGTGGAGTTCCAGGTGCGCTTCCCAGACAGGATACCCCCTCAATCAAGAGAAATCATCAAACAGCACTTGCCTTCTTAGAGTGAAAGATGGACATGGGGAAATGGGAACTTCCCAGGGTCTATTTTTATGTTTTTTTTTTTTTTTTTGATTTTTTTTTTTAAATCAGCCATCTTTAGTATCATTTTAAAGACATTAATATTTAACCAGAAAGAAAAACTGAAAAGTGCCACAAGAACATAGTTGACATCTTTCCATTATTTATTTCTTGCTTTTGCAAATCAATCCATGTTGGCGTTTTTAAAAATTAAGAGTTTCTGCACCTGTTGATCACTGACTTTCACTCAAGATGCGTTTTTAAATTAGTGTTTTAGTCTCTATTTTTCATCTTGATATTTTTAGGGTAAAAGGGATTGAGAATAGAAGGAAATAAATTACATGAAACCAGTGAGGTGCCAATAACCTTTCATTTTCTTATATGAATATTTTCAATTTGAACAAGTATGTTAATTTGTTTTCAAATAAAGTTCAGTTAAACATCGGGCATATTTCAGTCAATTGCAATTTAAATGCTACACTCAGAATATGAACTAGTAATCCCAAGGTGGTAATATTACCTAGTTGATTAAAAAAAAAAAAGGTGTATACAGGAAAGGCCTCGATTTGAAAGGTGCTTTTTTTCCCTGTGATCGCAGTGTGTTACAGAATGACTCACCAATGTTATTCTAAACTGCCTTATACTTCCCTTGGTTTTTACTCAAGGTCAAAAATCACAGAGAAATCCTGAGTGCCTTAAACTGGCTCAAACCAGCAGCCGACTACAGGCCTACAATAGGCAACCCAAGTATGCTTTTTAACAAGCATATCAGTCGATGTTTAGGGAAGTATTCAATGAAAGTGGTACGAGCGTTCCATGATGTCGGCTTTTTAAAGTTCACAGAATCCTAGCTCTAGGGCTCCAACTGCATGTATTCGTACAATGTACAGTCGTAGACTGGAGTGTTAACGTCCATGACCTCAACACGCCTAGAAGGCCGAAGCAGAACACAACCTATTTGATAAATTAAAATCTCGTACAATCAAGCAGGTGAAAAAAAACATCAGTGTTTAAGACTGCTATATGCTTATGGTAACTTTCATTAGGTGACTGGGGCACATTTTTTCCACATCTTTTTCTCTTTGGGGGGGGGGGGATTTCTTTTTCTAAATTATCTGAGCTTCATACCTACTGAAAGGCACATAAGTGTTTTTCCCAATGTGGTTTCCCTGAAGCCCTGTTCCATGTTTATTGTATTGGACATTTACCTTTCCATTGGACATTTTGGGAAAGAGTAGTCTGAACAACTTATTTTCATCCTCATGAAGTAAGGTCATTTGCTGGTGAGGCATGAGAGATCCAAAGTCAACATGCCTCCTGCTGGAGTGCGGCTTCAACGATCAGCACTGAGCATTTAACGGAAGCAGCATTTCTGTGGTGCACTCAAGCTGTTGTCTTGTAGGGAGTATTCCATTACCTCTGAAAATATCGTTCCTGACTATCAGTTAAGTTAACATCACTGGAATGTCAACAAAGAAAGCTATGTTATTCACATGACCTGTTTTAATATGTATATCTATAATAAAAATAAACTTGGCTAATTATCTTCATATTTTGCCTGTATGATTTTTTTTTTTTTTGCAAAAGATGTATTAAATTATAATGAAATGTTTGTCAGAAGTGTTCTGAGGATTTTGTAAATTAGTGAAATGTACAAAAGCACACAAAGTTTGATAAACTGAACACTAATAGCATGTACAGTATAAATATTTGAAAATAAGCTATATATACCTACACTCAATCTTGACATTGTAATACAAAGTAGGGATACCCTACTCAGGCATTTCTGGCAATTGCCAATCAGTGCTTTTATACATTTGTTTTAAGATTTCAAATGGGGGTATGCACTCAAATTTTCTTAAGGCTGATGTGTAAAATGCTTTGATTTTCATATGCTTTGTTACATGAATTACAGCAGTGAAGTTTAGTATTAAAGTATTAAAAATATGAAACCTGTTTTATATGGCACTTTTTTGTCGTCTTTGGTGCAAATTAGAGAAAGGATGGTAAGAATGACATCTCAGAAACCACTATATGGAAGACTTTCCACCAACGTTGATTATATCCAACCCAGAGAAAGAGATGGGAAAATTTACATGCGTGTAAATGTGCATGGGCTGTAGGAGGAAACCTGCACAACACATGGAGGATACGTACATACACAAGTGGCGGTGAGACTTCAACACCCATCAGCATCCATCCATCCAAATTCTCTACCTGCTTGACCTTATCAGGGTGGGGGGGGACTTGAGTGCCCTCGATTGCTACCCACTGAGTTCATATGTTGCTCCAAAATTAATAATTCAGATTAAATTAAAAATACTTCATTTGAAAATTAACAGAAAAGTTTGTGTATTATGCTGCCTGTTGACCTGAAATAAACCTTTAAGGTCTGAGATAGACTTACGTAGCTGATCAGTATTTAAAAACGCAACGGTGACTGCAAATTTAAAACAACCTGTAATGTCAGCAGCCCTTACAAGGCTATTTAATAAGTGCAGGCCTTTAGCCAAATAGCTGCTAAATATAAAGTGAAGTTGTATTTATTATTGTAGTGCCAATGTTTTCCATCAGGCTACTAAGAAACCAGCTTTAATAGCACAAAGGAAAAACCTGTACTGCAAATCTTCAACTGTGTTTTTACAGTCTGTCATTCCTGTGTTCATTTACAAAAGTTTACTGCAAGTTGAAGGCTCAAATTCTGTATTTAAACCCCTAATGGTACTTCACAGTAACGGTATAGGAGTTGTAAGAGTCACGATTTCTATATAAATTAATACATCAAATATTATTGTTATGGGGGGGGGGGGGGAATCAGTAACTGCTCAATTGCTTCTATACATCAGACATTACATAACTTGACATTTAAATATGTAAACCCGTTCCTTTACCAGCATGTGACAAATTCCGAATACAGTTGATCTGTGCATCCAAATGGGTTTATAGTAAAGAGCCAAAACCAGAAGAAAAAAATAAAAATGCATTTATTCATCAAGAAAAAAAAACCATTATGTGAGAGCAACTGGAACGGAATTATCCACAAATTTATTCATTGACCTATCCTGTAAGTGCCTGAAAATTTCCTATAGGAAAAAAATAACATTAAGTTGCAATTATTGGCTAATATCTTGTTTCAGGGTGTTAAGGTTATTTAGGATAACCTTTTGCAAAAACAGAAAGCCAAGGCTTAAAAGTAGCCCTTACAATAATAATTCCTCATGAAAATGGGGAAATTCTCTGCCAGTTCAAGGTTGAATTAACATTTCTGCAGAATTTTGTTTTCTGTTTATGGAATCGAACACCTACACATAATCAAAGGATGTAATGCCATTTTCAATAGCGTGACAAGGCTGAGATTTCACTCAGCAATACTTACACTTAACAAAAAGACATTAAATCCACATTTACACTTTACATAACTTGACATTAAATCCACATTTAATATTGTTTGGGACATATTGTACCCACAACTCTGACTCACAAGTCAGAGCCTTTGTCACACCAGACAAATGGGAATGCGGGACTCAAAGTAACTCAGAACTTCTGCCTAAATTGAGTGTGAATAAACATCCCTATGAATACCAATTGATTATTATGACCAAGAGAGTCACCAGTGAGAGTCATGCAGAGGTTCCATAACTAAGTTTAGATATTTTTCCGGTCATCATTTCAGTCCAACACAATACCACTATATACTACTAACAGGTCATTACTGCCATCTTGTGACAGTAACACTGCAAGTCTCATACATGGCTTTTGGTCATAAACAAAATTTAGACATCATTTAGAAAAAAATGAAACATTTTTCTACACCATTACTGCAGTAATAGTTCCACAAAATGTATCTTTGTTTTCAAAAAAAGGAGGCTGATTGAAAACATTTTTGTAGGCTGTAAAACCTTCCATGAAAGTATAAGTTTGTTCGTTCTCTCAAGTGACAAAAATTGTCGAGAATAAGATTTATACGTTTTTTAAAATTAGGGGTGTTCAAAATTCAGAATTTAA
>JAODKF010000126.1:11449753-11461522 GCA_026779585.1 Mormyrus proboscirostris
TATCCATGTTTATAGAAGTGGACATCAGACTAACCTGGAAATGCAGACTTCTCGCTCTACAATACTACAGAAATATCCATGTTTATAGAAGTGGACATCAGACTAACCTGGAAATGCAGACTTCTCGCTCTACAATACTACAGAAATATCCATGTTTATAGAAGTGGACATCAGACTAACCTGGAAATGCAGACTTCTCGCACCTGTTGAGGCGTCAGGGCAAAGATGAAGTATTTCTCCTGAAAACGCTGGATGCTACTTGCACCTATAAATGAATTCAAGTACCGTTAAGGAAAACATGCAGAACCACCATTACGCTGCTGTCACTGCAATCGGCAAAACTGTTACTACTTTTCCCATAGTAAGCAGATATTTCTGCAAACAATAAAAAATTTGAACAGAGGAATAAGAATAAAATACGAATTAAAACATGCAATGTGTTATTCCGGAGTGACTATTTTGCTGTCAACTACTATGTCTGAACAGCTTAATAAAGTACTTACTTATTTTGCATTTTTCCATGTGTATAAACTTGATATGCTACACCTCTGGAATCAACAGAAGCAGGCATCTCTGCTGAAAGCGGTTGTTTTTAAATTTCCTTAACATGTTACATACATACAGTTCATAAGTAGCCCTATACAAGTCAGAAACAAAGCATATCCACTGCCAACCTAATTATATACAAGCGCTGGCCTGGATATGCAGCTGAAATAGAGGTGGCTGGGCGTATATAAACACACATACACAGACAGACACACATATATGAGACAAACGATTAAACCTATCACCGACCACACACAGACTAACCCAGGCTTGAAGGCTTGATCAGCACATCGAGCACGTCGTAGAACGGCAGAGACTTCATCTGAACATCAGGGTGGACAGGAGGGATGGGGGGTGCTGGTTGCTGCATGTCCATCCTGGGTTTGGTCTCGTGTAAATAGATTGAAGCGTGCGTCCCAGTGCCGGAACCGTGGGAATTCCCAGTAGTAAGGGGGAGATCAGGGTCCACGATGGAAGCGGCAAAGACGGAGGATTTGAGGGATGAAAAGTCGGGCAGGCTCTCTGTGGTCCGGGGGTAGCGGCGTCGGTACAGCTCCTTGATTTTGATTTGGACCGCAGGACTACAGCCGCTTTTTAGCAAATGTAAAGCCCTCAGCAAAAGTTCATGCTTGCGACCACTTTTGTTTCGTCCTGCAAAACCCAACAACACCTGTAGCTCTGACACCCGGAAACTCGATACCATATTCTGAAATCAGAAACACACACAAAAAAAAAAACACCACAAAACTGATGCATATATTAAAACTGGATGCATTCAAAGTTCACCTACAGACATGAAACCGACATTCCAAACAACATCAAAAATACAGTCAGATTTCACATCAAAAGAAACATCCTAACTGAAAATCAAAGGAAAACATTTCGATTCAAAATTAAGGTTGAGTAGCAAACATCCGTGCACAAATAAACCTGCGTTATGGAGCTGACAAAATATCCGCTGTAAACCTCCTCACATTACAGTTAAGTACCAATCGAAGGCAGAAGCATACTGACGTTAAAATGGTGCATCATATAGGTCTGCTTGTACTCTTCGCTAAGACAAAAAGCACCTCTCTGTAGCTACACACATCTTACTGCCATATACCAATCTCTAGAACAAAAGTGAAACGACTAATTTAGCTAGCCATGGTCCCCCGTTAGGTGCTGGACTAAGCTTAGAGTGCACCGTAAATGTAATTTTAGCGCTACTCATTTGAAAGATACATTCCCCTTGAAGTGCGGTTTGAGGCCACGTCCCTCCCACGCAATCCCAATCCGGAAACCCACGGCACAGGGAAAATAAAGTAAGAAAACCCCGACTAACCCTTCATTATTTGGTCCATGCTTGATTGTTCATACGTGTTTATCCTTTTTCCGTTACAAATCCTTAACAAATGCCATCGCAAGAAATCTAAAATATTAAGAATAATTCCAAGACCCGTTAAAAAAAGAAAAAACACACAACGGACAACACACAGACGGAATCAATGGAAATGTCGAGAAATGATTAGAAAAATAGTCCGATAATAAAAGCATAATAAAAATAATAATAATGATGATGATAATAATAAATATAACAATAACACATTCAAAAACTTAATCGGGCGCTGCTGTATCTATTCACCCCCATAACATAACCGTGGCTTGCTAACAACAATAGCTAGTAGCAGAACAAAGTCCAGCTGTGGGATAAAACACAAGCCAAGGTGTCACTGGTTTCCCCCGTATATTTTATCATTGACCAGCTAGCTCGAAAAATAATGCAATATTTCCCATTTTAAAAAATGAAATCAGCTATAGTAATAAATGATGCATTTCGAAGAGCTATGTCCAAATTAGCCGGATAGCTAATTCTGATCAAAACAAGCAAGGCAGAGCACAGCCAAGCGCTTTGCTAACTAATGCATCCGAAACCTGGCATTCGTTTCAGCACAACTTCATACATCCATAAAATATACATCTAACGCAATTGAGGACTCATGTACAAGTTCAACAAATCGCAAGCGTACGGATGCTAACTAACAATATGCTTTCTCGTACCCTTAGCTCCTCAAAATCCGCCATTTTCTTGCCGCGACCATCCTGCATCGCTCCAAGCTGCGGCACCGCCCACGTGATTGTGGTCGGAATGTGCACGCGCCGACGCGAGCCTTGCCAAAAGCTCCCGAAAGTAGTTCCTTATCTTGTTCGTAGACTCACTCCGGACACACTCGTTATTATTTACGTCGCTCTTCATTTGAACTCTTGTCGACCAAAATACATGACAAAAACACATTGACACTCTTTGTTGGACAACGTAATGATGCCGATCATATAATAAGAGCTCAATATTGCAATATAAAATTATGAAGCTATAAATTAGCGCAGAGACTCGTTGTTGTACAATCTGTCTGCCGTTTAAGTGCATAACAGGTTTGTGCACCATTCAGAAGTGTCTTGAGAACGACCTTGAAAATCAAAATCAATCCATAAATCGGTGTAGAATCGCAATTCGACTTTGAATATACGAAGTCGAATTAAAATGGAATTGATTTAACGTAAATGCATATACATAGTGTGCATCTTTAATAGTACAGCTTAATATTTCCATATGAATTATCCAGCATGTTAACATATGTGTTGTATATGATTGCATTGAATCGAAATGAATTGCATTCTTCTTACTGTCATTTCAACGTATGTTACAGGGTGGGGCCAAGTCAATTCAAAATCCAGTTCATAACTTCTGAACAACCCTAGTAACCTACATAATGAACTAACCAATCAAAAGCGCTATGTGTTCAGTCACATCTTTTGAATTGGGAAGGTGAATCACCCCTCGCGACCAGCACTGGCAGAGAATTGTGCACGTCAAGAGAAGACGGCATTTGAGGCAGCGCCGTCCAGGAAGCTAAGTTGCTTTTGCTGGTGATTATGAATCCCTTGAACCATCTCAGTAAGGAACAATTCATAGCAAGGGTGCAACTTTGGCTGGAACATTGGGGGGGTCTCCACCCATTACGAGAGAAAAATGATTATTGGGGGTGTTGGATTAGCTGATTTTGATTTATTGGGGGGGGGGGCGGCGGGCTACAATTCCCCCAACCCTCCCGTGATTTACACCTGGCCTGGGGTGAAATAATGAGCCCCCATTGTCTGGTGCAGGATAAATTGAAAAGAGGAACACCGGAATTTGCCCTTAGTGCACTGTGCAGCTTCTGACAGCTCTGTTCTTATGCCACAGGTGGATTCTTGCAGATCATAGGTGATGCACATGGCCTTAGCAAGGGTGCTGGGTTGCACCTGTCAAAAAGGGTTCATGGCACTAGACCTAAACGTCCAAGTGATATGCATCCATCAAAGACATCTTACAAACACATGATGCGTATATCTGGTCCAGATCGGTTAGTCATATGACAAATATGGCACATTTCCTGGTGGCTGGATACTGTGAGATGGCAAGTATCCTCTTAGCTAATACCTGCTGACTCTATTGAATCCCCAAACCATGGCTGAGGGGAGGTATAACACCACACACTAAAACACACACACTGCTGTAGAGTGGGCTTTGGGCATGTAAAAGATGTAATTCTGGTGCCTACACTCAGAAAAAAAGTGTAAAAATGTGTACCTTTGCTTGTCACTGGGGCTGTACCATCAAGGGTCTGCCAATTATACCCCTGGCTCTAGGTAATTGTACCTTTTAAGGTACAAAAATGTAGTAAAATATTTTATTAAAATATGATTTTATATGATATATGATTTTGACCATCTCCTCAGTAATTTGTTTTAAGGTTTCTTTATTATTTCCCTTTCCTATTGCCGCTCACCATTGCGTGTTCTTTACAAGGAAGAAACATCACATTTTGAGCATATTTTTAGATTTTCAAGAAATAGGTTGTTTTGTTGTCTTCATTATGGTTGCTTTGGACTGTTTTTTTTTTTACCGATTTTGTAATTAGTTTATGTTTCCTTTTACATTTGAATATGTCTGGTGTGACGCTCATATAACGCTTTTCACCATCAAAATGCATGGATTCGATGTTCCTGTTATCGACAGTCGGGGATTTTCTCACGCGGGGGCTGGGGAGGAGCCAACAAAGTACTACTAAGTAAAATTCTTAAATAACGAAGGTTTTGGGGAAACGCACGCAGACTCACGCGTTCTTTGCCTACGTCGTCTTTATTTTGTTCGTTATTCGCTAAGATTGATCGCTTTCGGGAAAGCCCACCCCTCATCGACAGCAAGAACGCGTTACGTTTTGACAGGGTTTCGATTCTCGCACGGCACATCTAGCAAGTTACCTCCGATCGAGGGTCAATAATACCCACTGTTGTAAACATGGGTAAAAGGAAATAGCTGGGACAGAAAGGATAATCTTAGGTGTCTTATAGTATTCTATGACATACTTGGTTAAATTTCGCAATCATAGTATGTTTGACCGAATGCGTTTTGGTTTCTTGCATTCCAAAACAAAGGAGGAAATTAATGTTATATGGAGGTGCGTCGACGAGTACTACCACCTAGTGGGGAATTGGCCCATTAGCTTTGCTGCTGTTCGGTGTTAAAACCAGAACGATCGAGTCCCGTGCAGGTCATTTTACTTTTGTTTATAATTACACAAAGTTCTGTTTTCTTCTTTTGTTTGTTTTGTTTAACCTGATGGGTACAATGCTCCTTTAATTTTCCCTTGATGCTCTTGTGCTGCATCCCCCTCCCTCTGTTTTTTCCCCTTTATAAAGGTCCAGATCTCATTTCCTCTGCCCTTCCTTGTACTGCACACGTGGAAAGAGAGAGCAAGCTGGCCTGAGTGTATTTCTAATTGTTCCCAATGGTGCTCAATAAACTTAAGGAAGGACAGCAGCGTCTGCTTTATCCCTTTCTCCTGCACACCACACACCTGATTGCACCCACAAACACAACGCAGAGTATAGGCAGGAATTCACCAGTAACACTATCTTGAACCCTACTGATGTGTCCTCTGAGCCAGCAGTTGAAATTTCAGCTAGGCTTAGTCCAATTCTTGTGCCCCTTTAGAAGTTACATAAATGTCCACCCTGTGCATTAACTAAAGAAATCTACAAAAAAAAAAAAATCCCTCTATTAGTCCGGGAGAAAACATTTAACAGAGTAAACAATGAGGGAGGGAGTTTCTAGCTGTTGAAGAGTCAGGTTTACCTGGGACTCGACTTTTTTCTCTTTTTGAAGGAACATTGGCATCAGGGCTAAAATACTCTGGGCTATAGCCCTGGTCGGACCTAACGACGCCCATTCTGTGAACTGACATGTAAAAGTACAGGGAGAAGATATACAGTATCACAAATGCATATGTGGTTAAACGCGGTTGTGGTGATGTAGAGAGGCCCTACACACTGCGATAGTTTGTCTTAAAGAATTAACACTGTAACAGTGATCCATTTCACTTTTGTTATTTTCACTCACTATTCTGCAGCTTCTGGGTGTGACGTATGAGTTCTTTTATTCTACTTCTTATGTTTTATGGGGGATTCTTGGTTAAGCCTCTTCAATGCCCCATCATTCCATCCATTCCATTTCAAAGCTGGCCTTTCTCAGCCACCTAATATATTAGGCAAAAATGCAATTGCAATATATTTCACAGGCTATTGAATTCTTTTGGCAGCCTCTCCGCATTGAGTAGGATAATATCCATCTAGTGTTTCAGTTCTGGGCAAAAGTATTATATTGTGGATGAGGACAGGGGAGGAAAATTAGGATAGTTTAAAAGGCTCCTGAATAACAGGGGCCCTAAACATTTAGAACATATTTGGATTGGTCTGGTTTGGGGGCCCAATATGAAAAGCTTCCATGGGCCCAGAATCTCCAGCAGCACCACTGGATGTGGGTATAATTTGCTGCATGTATCTTGGGGTCGTTATGCCATTTGTGTTAGTGTCATTGAGAACTAAAGAGGCGACAGGTGAAATCCACGTCTGTTGAAATGAGTCTGTCTTAGGATACCAGACAGGCACAGGTTATGCATCTGGAAAAAACACTGTAAGTGAGAGATGGCCATGGTCAAGTCAGCTGATGAGACCATTCATTCACCAGTACCTATTTGTTTGTAATATAAAATGGACTTTTGATTAGTTTCAGCCCAATGACACATGATCAATCCTTCATGCCAGATTGCACATCCAGTAGCCTATTCCATGACCGGGTGTCCATTTTGGTTTTTCTTGTGCAGAAGCTGAAACAGCTGTCATTTCTTTTCATTCCAGTCCCATTGTTTAATATTATTAAACCAATTTCCATTCCATTATGCCGTCCGCATGCTGCAGGGTGGCTTCCTTTATCCTTATCAGACTGAGTCTTATACGTACCTTTTTAGTGATTTCCTTGCAGTACTGTCTGAGCTGCCCCCCCCCTAAACAACTGCTTTCACTGTGTAAAGTGTAGTCACGTAATTATTATGCAATGTTATCAGTATTTGCCATGCCTTGTGATAATTTCACAGTGTAGTAATGACACTTAGTAATTTGTAAGTCACCCATTGTAAATTTTCTCAGAGAACCATTTGTGACATCAGAAATGTTTTTGTGGTGATCTGTGATCTTTGTCTTGTTTATTTTGTGTTGATTTTGATCTTTCAAAGTTCTAAAGAATAAAGACAAAGGTCTTTATTTTTTCCCACAAATATTGTGCCCCACTATCATTTCACCTTCTGTTTGTATATGATACAAATGCTTGCTATTGAGTTGTTTTGAGTTGTTCTAACATTTTAATCTATTCTCAGTCCAAAGATTAAAATTCCTGACTACTATTTCACTGGCAATGTAATAACAACAACCACCACCACTACTAAGGTAACCGACCCTACCATTTTTCACTTGCAGATATCTAAAAGACAGATAATTCAGCAGCCTAAGTGTGGGGCTCTTCAAAAGAGTTCCAGCAGAGGGCGCCACAACACAAAATGGGAAAATGAAAGCATATCTGGAAATGGCTTGAAGAAGCTGGACAATGGGACAACAATATTTTGATTGAAATTTGTCATTCAACCATATAGGCTGTGTAAACTCAACCTTATTTAAAAAAAATTAACAAACTGAAACACTATTATGTTGTGATTTATAATAAAATCAATATACTGCCATCTGCCACACATTTTCTTTTATTTTATGCCATAATCTCATCTGTAACTTATTTACCCCTTGCTGTTTCTGAAATATTCTTGATATCAATGCAGATTACACATTTCTGTAATGTCGGACATTTTTATCTGTTCGTTTAGCTCGGTTTAGTAGGTGTCTATTGTCTTTATGCTCCTCCTTGTTTTAGTTCATCTCACATTTAATCTTCGAGTTGTTTTGACTGTCATGGTGTAAACCCTCAGCAGCCACTCCTCTAGGCCAGACCGAGACCTCCCTGTTTGCACAGCAATGATTTGTGAGCACACTGCACAGAATCACGTTGACAGATGACCTTATTTCATGCAGGGTTATGCAAGAGAAGAAAAAAAATCTACCTCATTCCCTTAAATTTTTTTGCTGCCCAGCAGTTTGTCTCCAGACAATCCAAACAATTAAATGCAAATCTGTGTATTTGGCCAAGTGAATTCATTGCATAATAGCAATTTAATTCCAGTAACCTAGTAACAAAATTCTATGTATGCACAATGACGGTCATAATAATACTTTATCTTCTCCCTCTGTATTGTAATGGCTTCCCAGGTACCTGTTTCGCATTAGATAGAGACCAACCTGACTATCATCTGCCACTGGTCTTGTAGTCAGGAGTGTACCTTCCCCAGCAGTGATACAGTAGCTGCTGCAGTCTTACTCTCAAGAGGAAAATGGGTGAAGGACGATACGTCAGACATGGTTACTTTTTCTGTTGCTCAGGGATGGAGGCGTTGTGCTCCTAACCTCAGGTTTTGCATCTTTGTTCTTTGGTGTTGTACAACTCGTGGTCTCAAAATGGCCCTGCCACAAGTGCTGGCTTTGTGTAGCCTACAACGTACAGTTTTTCTTGAGACTAGGTCACAGAGCTACAGATATACTTTATCATTTATGATTCTATGTTCTTGTGTCATGCAACTATCCTGTTAAGTGTCTGTTTATCCCTGTTGGTCAGCTTTAAGTTATAATCGTTGTTTCTCTTTTCCACTGCCGTTTGTCCCTTTTTGACATATGCTGTCAGGATTTTTTTTGCAGGCTTTCTGCAGTTCTGGCCTCCTTGGAACTTAGTTGATCATATTACTCTGAAAAGTCTAGACGTGCAGGTTGATGACACTTAAGGAGTGAAAATAAAAAGGTTGAAACATAGTCTCTAATATATCTTGCTTTTATATACCTTGTACTCTTTTTTTATTGCAGACGTGAGTTTTTATTATACATAAAATTATTTAGGATATTAGAAAATTTTACACGGCCATATATGGTAGCAAAAGATGCACTGTAAATAGATTTACATTTAACAGTTTGCAATTGTGGGTGGACTGTTGCCTCTGTGAGTAGTACTATTGCCTCATAAATCAGAAGTTATTTTAATTTCTCCTCCAGTGACATACGTAGGGAACGTTTTCCATGTGTTTATGCAGGTTTCCGTCAGGTACTCCAGTTTCCTCATATAATACAAAAATGTGCATTAATAAAACTGGCATTTCCAAAACACCCACAGAGTCTGAGTAGGCTTGTGTGGCCTGTGAGGGACTGACATCCTGTTCAAGGTGTTTCCCTGCCTTGTGTTTATAGGAGTAGTCTGTAGTCTCACGACAACCCTGCGCTGGACAAGCAGTTATGTAATTATGGGTGGTTCGGTAGATTAACAATTGCCACATTATTATCAGGAAATTCATGCACATTATAAATTCTTGTAATCAGGGTAATGTACTACTTCTGTTATATACTTGGCGTCATACAGAGTTAGGGTATACGGTCTTCATTTCTTTTAAAGATTAAGGTATTTTTGCAAAACCACTAAAAGCATTTTGATGGTTCTTTGGTAATGTGTCTATTGTAATCACTTTCAGTTCTGAGTGAAATATAAACTGCCTGCTGATTGAATAAATCTTAAAAAGTCAAACAGAAGAAAATCATACAGCAGAACTAATGTTCAGATTCTAACCTGAATAACATACAAGATTTTGCAATATAAAGAATAACACAAGGGCTTAGATATCCAAATAGGTAATGAGGCACATGTGAAAACAATGATCAAGAGACAGGAGTGGTCCATTTACTATTCCTGGGAAAGGGGAGAAATCCAAGATGTCCAGTCCTGGCAACCCAAGAGCGGTCCTTTCATTCCCAATCCACCACAACAGACTGCATATGTGGAATCAACATTGCTAAGGAAGGGTGGAATTTGGACAGGCCGTGATGAAGCTGCAGGGGTTCCTTGATTAGCAGGAGTCTGTACTACCAGCTTTTAAAAGGAATAATGGAATGTCTTGTACTGTGGGGGTAACCTGAGACAGCATGAAACATGGGTACTTTATTTAGCTACAGGAAAAGGGCGAATGAAGCATAGACTTTTAAGGAAGCCCGAGAGGGATGTTCCTGAAGGGCAGCCACACCTTGTGACCAGGCTGATACTGGAGGGGAGAGCAGGAGTGAACTTTGGATCTGGCATTTCTGTGAGAAGTTACACATCCAGTGGCTCATCAGACCATGGAAATGGGGAGACTGGTAACCTGGAACACACTAGAATGACTATATATTGGTTGACTCATTTACCAGGGAATTCTTGGCAGATTCCACCCATGGAAGGATCCTACACCAGTTGTGTTGTTGGTAATGACAGTTTTTGACCACTGAGGGAGTGATATCTAGATCAGGTTAGTTCATACTTAGAGCTTCTCCAGTCTTATTATTGGAACTGGTTGATACCTTTTGGAGAACCTATCCATGACCATAAGGATGGTGGCTGACCCCTGGTATCAGGAGAAATCTGCGACAAAGTAACTCTATGTGGGTCCAGGGTCTATAGGTAGTAGACAGAGACTGTAGGAGATCAGAGGATATTTGATGAGATGACTGGGCAGAATCAGGACATGCACTGACACAGTTTACATTGTGGTCTAGTGTGTTGCTCAGTGGGCTAAGGCTGTGTGCCTGTAATCAGAGGGTCACCAGTTCAGCCTCAGCATGTCTGCGGGTCCTTGAGCAAGGCCCTTAACTCCCAGCTGACTGGGCGCCCCAACAGGTTGCTGCCCTTTGCTGACAGTTTACGCTACAAAGAGCAAGTTGAGGGAAGCATAAAGATAATTTCCCCACGGGGATCAATAAAGTATCAATTATTATTATTAGTGAGGACCACCCGAATGTGGTCTTTGTGAATGACAGTGTATGCTGGATGCCTGCTTGACCGGAAATGGGTGTAGAATGAATCCACTGCAAGAGGCAGAGACGTACTGTGGCAGAAATGTAGGTATTGTGAAGTGGATGTTCAGCAGAGGGTGTGTGAGAATCAAGAGCCTTTGAATCCTTGAATTTAATCAATGATATCTCACTGGATGGGGGCAGTAATGTATAGTATGTGGGGGGTCTTTGGCACTTTTTGGGAGGTCATTGAGACATGACAGGACATTAGTGTTCATGGATCTGAGTCTGTAAATTAAGATGAACTGTAACAATCCGACCTTTAGCAGCTCTGATTTACTGTAGATTTCAATCATCTGTAATGACCAGAAATGAGCTTTCAGGTCCCTCAAGCCAAAAACCAATTTTATGGCAAGCAGTTCTCTGTTACCAGTATTATAATTCCTATCTGCTGATCAAAGCTTTATTGAAGAAATCCACATAGCTTGGGTAGCTCACCTTGCTACTGAGAAGGTACTACCCCCTCAATGGATTCTGAAGAACCCCCATCAATGACAAAAGGGACTGAAGGATCCGGATGTTTCAAAATGGGGAGGGGGGGGGGGGGACTGTAAATCTGTTTTTTAACTCCTAGAAGCCTGATCAGCTTCTTTATTCCACCTAAGGCTTTAGGAACCTCCCTTCAGCAGGGCTGAAAGTGGTTCTGCCATGGAACTGAAGATTCATGTCAATCTACCATGTACTGTAGGTTTAAGAATCTCAGAAATTGCTGTAAGGGTAATCTTTATATTTTTGACCACTCTTACGGGTCACACTTGCAATTGATCTATTTGAAGCCCATGGGCATTATAAAGCACCTTCATCTAACAAAGAGGATAGATAGAATTTAGAATTTAGTGATTAATTGTCATTGTTGACACACCACAGCACACAGTGCACAACAACGAAATGTGTCCTCTG
>JAODKF010000126.1:11461622-11477841 GCA_026779585.1 Mormyrus proboscirostris
TAGCAGGGGGCAGCTAATTCAGCGCCCGGGGAGCAGTGCTTGGGGGCGGTACCTTGCTCAGGGTACCTCAGTGGGGCTGAAACTGTAAAGAGGCTGTTAGCAAGGGGCTTTTGCAGGATGAGATGAATATGGGACGTATGATGTTGATAATCAGGCAAATGGAATAAGATGCTATCAATTTTGACAATAATAAATCTCCCAAAGTAGGCATAGACAGCCTTGTTGATAAATTTCTGAAATATGAACTGTGCATTGACAATGCCATAAGGCATCACTAAATATTCATAATGACCACTTTCCATTAATCTTTTTCTTGTATCTGTATCAGATTATATGCATTTTGTAGACCTATGGGGTAGTAGATAATGGTACTTAACCATAATGTCATTTAGCTTGTGGTACATGATGATACATGGCCAAAGACCATCTTCTTTTATCACTGGAAAGAATTAGCAGCACTGCGAGTTCTATGGGCGGCACGGTGGTGCAGTGGTGCAGTGGTTAACACCGTCACCTGTGACCTCTGTGACCTGGGTTTGAGCCCCCACCTGGGTTCCATGTGTGGAGTTTGCATGCTCTCCCCATATCATTGTGTGGTTTCCCCCCACAGTCCAAAAACATGCTGAGGTTAATTGGAGTTGCCACAGTGCCTGTAGGTGTGACTGGTGTGTGAGTGTCCCCTGTCATGGGCTAGTGCCCCATTCTGGGTTGTTCCCTGCCTTGTATCCGTCGTCTTCAGGTTAGGCCCCTCCCAACCCCAAACAGGATGAGTAGTTACAGAAAATGGATGGATGAGAGATTTGGATTGGAATATTTGATCCAGTGTTTCTGATGTTTCTTCTTGTATTTTACCATAACTTGAGACTTCAGCATAAACAAAGGATAAATTTAACCCAAAGGGGGTGTGCTTCCTGGATGCAGATTGATGACACAATTCCAGGGTTGATGTGGTGGTAAACATGAGGTCTTACTAAAGACCTCTACCAGATCTTAATACTTGGGGAAAATGATCAGATTCCCAGAGGATGTTAGGCTCTCGGTGCTTGAAGATCGAACTGGTAAAGTGATACACTGGGAGAAACACTTCTTTCCCCAGGCAGTTACCTCTTTCTTAAACAATCAGATAATAGGATTGTGGTACATTGACCACGGAAGGTCTAACATCACATCAGAACCGAAATTTGGTGTGAAGGAGACTCACCAGTTGTGTGAAAAGTGACGTGACTTGATCCTACAGGCTGACCATAGATAGCTGATACTGTTAAAGGTGACTGACATGGATTGACAGGGATATTTGGGCATATGAATTCTCACTTACACAATTGTTAACTGGCTCATAATCAGTCAGGGCTGCAATAAAGACTGAGTGGTTACATCATGCCAGTTGAACCTGGAAGTGCATTTGCTTCTGAGGGGGCACCAACTTGCCAGCCAGTTTCACTTTACCTTGGATAAAGGGTGCCAGCAATGATACTTGCAGTGGGTGCCACATTGGCTATAGGACCAGTACTGTTACTCACCCCTGTGTTGCCAGGTCTAAGTGCTTTAGAGGTATAGTTACCCTTATGTTGCCCTGAGAGGCAGTACAGGTGTAGGTGTTGTTCCACTCTGTGTCTGCATGTGAATGACTTCAAAAGATGGAAGGGATCTGCAGACCAAGGAGTGTAACACGGAAAATCTCTCCTGGACTGAAGAAGACTATCTACATGGATCACCAAAAATATAAGATCTGAGTCTGTATTCTGATTCTGATTGTAGTCTTGGATACTTTCAAGAAATCGTCTTTAGAAGTTCCATTCAAAACGCAGAGCACAGTCATTCCAGTTACCAATAGCAGCCAAAGTCCAGAATCCCATGAAACAGTTGTAGATTTGTCCTCCATTTTAGAATGAGCAACATTCTCCTACAATCATGCCTTCAACAGGGTGCTGCTGAAATACATTTCATTATATATTTGAAACATTAACCCATATAGGTCCTTGTATAGGACCTATAATAAGTCCATTTTAAAGTTTTACCCATGAGCATTGAAATTATGAACTCATACATCAATCAGTTATAATACAAAGTATTCACAGCTATCTGAAGATCTGTCAAATTTGTCAGGCTTAACTTCACATTTTGCAAAATACCCTCAATTAGAGTGAGATTGAGATTTAGATGACCACCACACATTTGCAGAACTTCGTCTAGGGACCATAAACAATAAATCTTGCATCTCAATGGCAATTTGTAAGGCAGTAATTCTGCTGGACCTTCTATAATCTTCTGTAACACAGGTTGGGCTCCAACAGTAAAAATCCGAAATGGAGACTATTTACAAAAATGGAAACACAAATCCTGTTAACCAAGTTGTTTGTCAGCGAAAGGTCAGTCGGGAACTAAAAAAAGTACACAAGTACAATCGTAAATCAAAAACGCAGAAAAGAAGTCAGACACAAAAGAATCATAAACTGGAAGTAATGCTCACTGCAAATTGAACAAGAGACGTTCATTTAATGAAAGTCTTAAGGGTTTTAATATCCAATCGGTTAATGAGTCACGGGTGAAAACAATGATCAAAAGATCAATCAAAAAAGTATTCTGGTGTGGGGGGTACATGGAGGATTGTGTGCGGGTGAGACTGTAGTACGCAAGGGTGTGACAATATGACATATCATCAACTTGGTTAATGCCAAAAAATGACTGAATAACTTGGGGAGGGGGATCATTTTTGATGACTACCCATTGGGTCAGCACTTACAGAGCACATTCCCTAGCCGCTAAAGACCTTTTTTTTTTTTTTTTTAGATGAAAGCAACTTAATCAAGCAAGGGCAAGTTTTTCATCCTATAAAAAGTAATACTTCATTCCAAAGGCTTCACTCTTCTCTTTTATTGCCACTGGGGGGCTGTGGGTTGCCTTTTTAATGTTACTAAGGTGGTCAAGGGGCAAAAAATCCAATCCATCATTTTACACTGAGCTTGTCAGGCCAGGCGACAATCTCACAAAGAATAAGACCTTTCTAGGAGAACATTTGCTGGAAAAGAAAGCTGGGAATTTCTCAAAAAGCCCCTTGGGCTGTCAGATTTGACTGTTAAGGCCAGATTGAGTTACACAGTCAGTCATTTTTTTATAGGTGACCTGTGCAGCATCTATATCTGGTAATCATTAGCTTGCACAATGTATTTTCTCCATGTATTTTTACACACTTGAGTGAATGTTTTCAAACAGAATAAACAGATCTGGCAAAATATATGGCAATCAAAAAAATAAAAACACAATATTACCGACGGAAGTCTAGCCAATGCTGACAGTGCAGCCACACTGGGGCCCGTAGAAACAGGTCCCCCACAGACAGCCGATGGGCCCCCTCACAGGAAGGATTAGGAAGCTATTGATATATTAGTATAAATTACCAAAGCACATTACGTTGTACTATGAAGGAGCATAAACCAAACCATACAAACACCCTTTATTTGGCTTCCCTCAGTGTCCAATTTATGACGTATTTTTTATGACAAGGCTATGAAAATTCATGTTGTATATACTTCAATGATATTTTACAAAGATACATGGTACGTCTGGGACGTTTAAGGGTCAGAGGCTCTGTTTACATGCACGGACCTGGGGTGGGGGGGGGGGGGGGGGGGGGGGGGGGGGGGGGGGGGGGGGGGGGGGGGGGGGGGGGGGGGACCCCCCCCCCCCCCCCCCCCACTGGAGCCCGTTGTAAGAAGCTTAAGCCACTGATTGTTCTTCACTGGAGCTAGATATCAGTTTCCATGAGGACAAGAAATGTGGCTTTAGTTCCAGTTCATAAAAAAATGAACGATGGTTCAACAACAGTAATGCAGTAGTGAGCAAGTAATGTTACATGTCACAGTGATCCTTGCACTTATTAAAGAAATTTGCAAACAATTCGTAGTCCTCATCCCTCTCCTGGCTGGCTTCCAAACCCTGCTATTGTTTTAGGCTATGTGTATTTCATATGCGCTGGTGCCTCAGTGTGTCCTTTGTGATATCAAGTTGCATATTTACTTATAACAATGTCAATAATGAGTCCATGTAAGTATCCAATTTACAACCCAGTCATTAATGAAAATTGTAATTAGTAACTTTATTGGTATGTATACTGTCCAACTTAACATGCAAACATGCTGTGGAAAGTGATATACTGTGACATTTAAAATGAAATTAATTTAGATGATTTACCAGTTTTAAAATGGGAAAAATATGTAGTAAAATTGACTGTTTTGTATTTTGATTCTTGAATTCTCCAGCAATCCTCAATTTTTCTTACTTGATGTTTTTGATTTTTTTAATTTAATTTAATTTAATTTAATTTAATTTAATTTAATTTAATTTAATATATAATATAATATATAATATAATGCAATACAATACAACATAGAGAGGGAAGCGTGGTATCTCCGGCCTGTAGGATTCACTCCTGACCCTGGCTTTGCACATTCTCCCCATGAATGGGTTTCCTTCAGGTACTGTGGTTTCTTCTTGTCATCCATAGACTCAGTTCAGGTGACTAAGTCTGTGCCCGTTGATGTGTTGGCATCTCTGCATTCTGCAGCCTCGTGCTCTGTGCTGCCTGGGAGTCCTCCAGCTCCCAGCCCCTGTAACCCTAGTGAAATACAGTTTTGCATAATTAATATCCCGCACAGTGAATCTATCACATCTAGTCACATCAGCAGTCTCTAGAGCACATATTTCCTCGAACATTAAAAGTCCTTCTCTGTTTCCGATAAACTGAAGTGTGACATCACCATGCCCAGCTTCTTCGTTGGGGACCGCTAAAAAAATTTTCTGCGTGGCCGACAGTCTTTGCTATGTGGAACACTACTTCCCACAAGGGCAAGTTTACCATGACGCTGGATCACCAAAGACACTGTTAAGGCATCTCAGAGACCTTGTCATGCCAGCGTTTTAATCTGTGACCAAATCATCAGCCCAGCACAGGGAACTTACTTCCTTTAATTATTAAGCCAGGAGCCGGCTTCTTCCGTCCCAGCTCTGCCCGATCCATGGAACACACACCTGAGACTTCAGCCTTTATTAGATTTTATTGGCAGTGCTGGACAGAGGTGAGACCCCAATTATAGCTGAAATCAATCTCCGGCTACTTTTCTCATAAAGCGTGAGCTGCACAATGGACAGTGCAGCTTGTTAGTCCGGAACGCAGGGGGCTCCTGTGGGAGTTTTCCTTTCAATATCTGCCTTGTGGTCTGTCGCTAAACCGTCTTTCTGGAAAGGAAAACAGCAGGCTGGGCAGGGGCGTCAAGGTAAACAGGCCTTCAATTAAGTAGATATGTGTCGCTGATGAGAGAGATGTAGCAACAGGGGAGCTCATTCCCAGTTATGGAATTAAAAGTTACTGCCATTAGCAACATCATAGATTACCACGGCTCTGAAGATGCTTCTCAAGAAATGTTGGCTAATACTCCTCATTGCTTATCTGCCTTCCATCCATTATGTCTTATACAGGCTAAAGTTAAGAACATCTGACCTAGGAACAACTCATACCTACAGACTTCCATAAAGTCTGTTATATGGAAAATTCAGGTAAAATACAATGCGACTACTTTGTGGCTCTTATGACAACATTACACAACTTCAGATGTTCAACGGCTCAAGGTACAGCACACTTCTGTATGTAGTTACCTTTATAATTACTGTATTATTATTATTATATTCCGTATTATTATTGGTCTGACTTAGGGAATGGATCTCGTTCATAACCTGGGGACTGCTTGTAGTTTACGCAGCTTTTCACGTTACATTTAAGTTGCCCTAGTGTTCCTTGTTCATGGCTACTCTCTGTTTAAATTAGATGTCAGTATGACAGTGTTTGTAACCAATACCTATAGTATATTCAGGGCCTTTAAATCACATCTACCAAACACCCGTTTCACAGGAGAGTAATGTTGATGTTTAAAATGTACATCACAAAACTTTGGACAATGTAGAAATTGTCCTTCTGTATTTCCCTTTTCCTTATACTGATTAAGTTATCAGTAGTAGGAAAGAACCTGTGGTAGAAATATTAATTCATTATGAGTATTTCAAGCAGACTATTTGAACAGTTTAATGAGAGATTGTAAAAAATACCAGAAGCTATTGATTGCTAAAAAAGGATTAATTATATTACTTTTTGCAATAATATAATAGCCTTTTATTGCTGTGGTGCTGTATGCTCTGGTGCAGTGTTTCCGAATCTGGTCCTCGGGGACCCACAGAAAGTCCACGTTTTCGCTCCTTCCCAGCTGCCGATGGACTGTCTGGCAGTGAGCACAGAGGGAGCAGAAACACAGACCAACTGTGGGTCCCCGAGCACCAGATTCGGAAACACTGCTCCAGTGTCCTCCTGCAGTCCAAAGATACAGTTAGTTGATCTGGCTTCTCTAAATAGCCCACAGCATGTAACAGTGCCCTGAAATGAAATGGTAGCCCATGCAGGGCAATCCCTATCGCTGCTGGGGACGGACCTCAGCACCCCTGCCATTGTATACTGCAGAAGCAGCTGGAAGATGGATAAATGTTGTACTGTATTTCACATGGGAACAAGCTGCAAGAAGACATGAGTAGTACTAGTGTTAATTTTTAATGAAATTCTTTTAGAGAAGTTAATGACATTTTTCTTGACAATTTGTTTACATGATAGATGAGTTATGTTTTATGATCTATTTATACATTTTATTTACTTCTGCAGTTCAATCAATATTGCATATGTTTATTTCCATGTATAGATGTTTTTTTCTGGGAAATTTGCAGCTACACAGTGGAGGTTAATTTATCAGTTTGTAGTATCAACTGTTGTTTTATTTGACCTTTAGTCTATACTGCACTGAATTCTTATTTTATCAGTACTTTTGTTTAGTAAGATACTTTTGTTAAGTAAGATAAGATATATTTTAATCTAATATAATATAATACTAGTATGGTGTCGTCAGAAACCTTAATATAATCTTGGAATGAGAGAGAAATTTGAGGCAATAGAAAAAATCGCGAAACCTACTGTAACTTAGTTGAATGAGGGAGATTACTTGTTTCTGGAGTCCTCCACCCATTTCCACTGAGAATAACAGGATGTCAGGGAAATGTCAGCGCTACGTCAATCAATTCTAGATAATTAAAAAAAAGAAAAAAAAAACAATTGAGGTGGGAGATATTTCCCTCCCAACTGGCATGACAGTATGTTATCTTTTAGCCGAGAACAGATGTGCTGGCGGAGAGGAAAGGATGATGCCAATGAGGAGTAGCAATAGCAGTAGCAGTAGCAATAGCAATAGCAGTAGCAGTAGCAGTAGCAGTAACAATAGCAGTAGCAGTAGCAGTAGCAATAGCAGTAGCAGTAGCAGTAGCAGTAGCAGTAGCAGTCTCCAGTCTCTTGGAGCAGAGATTTAGAATGACTCAAAGGTTCAGGAGAGGACAATGTTTAGTGCAGAGGTCTGGGAACTGCTGGGGAGGGGGGGGGGGTTGGGGGCATGGGACAATTATAAGACGTGGGCAATATGAAAGGTGGACAAAGAGGGCTCATGCGAAGAGACATGGGGTCGATCAAGAGAATCCGGGCTGGAATGGCAGCCGTGTCACAGGGCGAAGGAACTTAGTAATGTAGGTGGCGCCGTAAAGATAAGCACAGAGGTCGCTGACATGCTGTCATGAAGTGGCGATAAGAAAGACAAAATATGATGCCCCGGTGCGGACACGCCCCTCTCGTGCCGGCTGACCCCTCCCGTGTTCACTCTGCACCTAACTGATGGCGTTCTTTACTTTATAGTACTGTTATCGATCGGGGCGGTGGGTGTTGTTGATGCATAAAATTAACACTGTGTTATAGGGCATGGATTTCTGTCAGTTGCTGACAAGATAGCCCATTATTGGAGGACTGCTCTTAATTTGTTTTTGTTTATTCAGAAGTGTAATGTAACACTCCTTGAGTCCAATAATGACTCTATTACCTGCAAGTCCCAGCAGTACCATTGATGTCTGCTAACCTTGGCTGTTCCTAATTACATCAGGCATTCAGTCCTTAATTTAGCATTTTTTTTCTCAGTTCTGTTTGTTTAATGCTGAAAACTCAAGACTCATCTGTTTAATAGCCTTTAATGCTGAGCACAGATCTGACACTTGTTCTACTTATAATAATTATCCCCTCTGGGCTTGTTATGTATCTGTCACTACATAAAATATGTTTTTGCATAAATTTATCAGCCATTTCATATTATAGACTAATCATGCTCCATGGCAATATGTTAGCAAAATTATAAGCATTGCAATTGGAAAAATACTGAGACCAACAGTTAAAAATATTTCAATATAGCATTGAAAATGATTTCGCTATCAGAAGAATATACTATAAAGTTATGCATCAGTACATTTTTGCTTGGACCATCATGAAAATGTGTACATTTGTTTAGCACATATCCATCCATTCACCTCCCAGTAGCTTGTCCAATACAGGAAGAAGCCTTGAAAATTCAAATTTATTAGATGTATTTAACAATGTAAAGAAATAAAATATGAGCTCATGTTATCTTCTCTTCCAGAGAGTACCTTAGCGTTCTTCATGTGCTGTTTCCCAGAACCAAGATTCTAGGGAATAGAGGATTTTTTATATATATATATATATATATATATTGCTCAGGGAAAACAAAGTTACTCAACTTTTTGCACGGTTTCACGTAAATCAAATTTACAGACTGATTTGAACCTGTGACAAGTTGTAAATAGATAAAAATTGTCCATAGAAAAAAGAAACAACATTCGTTATGGAGTGAAAATGTGCATTTTGTCCTGGAAATGGCTTGAAGAACACATTAACTTTATAACATCTTTAATACTTTCATCCACTTACAAACCTGCTTATCTAGGTGAGAGCTGTGGTCCCATAGTGTAATTAAAAAGGTTTTCTTTTAATAAAAAAAGTTTAACATGTTGCATGTACTGAAAATATTACTTCAAGTAATTATCTTAGTCATATCAAACTATTTAGTG
This sequence comes from Mormyrus proboscirostris, assembly GCA_026779585.1. Classification (NCBI taxonomy): domain Eukaryota; kingdom Metazoa; phylum Chordata; class Actinopteri; order Osteoglossiformes; family Mormyridae; genus Mormyrus; species Mormyrus proboscirostris. Next base: position 11,470,611 of record JAODKF010000126.1, read on the forward strand.
GTTAAATATTTTCAGCGGTTAAAAGATTTAAAAAAAAATCAGACAATACAGAAATTTTAAAGCAGCATTTTATTTCTACTTGTGCTACAAGTCAAAAGGCAAAAACAAACAAAAAAAATCTCTTTCACCTGTTTTTATGTTTTAAACCCCTGAGCACCACAATCCAGCTTTCCCATAATGCACTGGATTTATAAAAATAAACAGTAAAGGGGAATAGAAATATGTAAAGCTTCATATACAGCGATTAAAGCCATAATACTCAATCTATAATCTACCAGCATACCATAGTTACCATAGTTTCTGGAAAAAGTAAACATCATACTATTGACACATAACTGAATTTTTATTTTCTAAAAACAATAGTTTCTTATATTCTTTATTTCTTTTGAGTTTTTTCCATTTAACAAAGCTTTTCTTTAATTGCTCGCTTTTGATCTTTGGTTACAAGAATTACAGCGATTGTTCTTGTGTCCACAGTCAGCGATGACCTCTCCAAGTGTCGGCGATCTTCTCTTTCACGGCATTCCCAGTACACGCACACGAGAGGAAACTGCTCTGTGTAAGCGAAGGCTCTGCCAGTGCTTATATGAAAAAAATACATTCCAATATTTACAAAAACAACAACGAAAACAATAACAGGGAAGATTCTTTGGTGCTGGCATTTATAAATACATTCGATTTTCCTTTGGGAAATGAACCTTTATTAGCTTTTGTAGAAACAATGTGAAGATAAACCTGTTCAGTTTCAATTATTTAAATCATACTCTATTCAGAAGTATAACGGGATGCATACAGAGGCAGGCAATTTCACAGCTCATGTGAAACACCACACTGTGCTATGAAAATGTACTTGTTGTGGAATTTCCTCAAACCGATGCCTCCAAAGGGAGTCACATCGTGAAGAAATACAAAGAAAAAAAGAACTTTTAATTACTTTTGGGTTTAATTACTTTTGAGTTTAAAAACAATGTATGAGTGAGCAAATACAGGTGCTATTCTTTTGTTAATAAATTTCATAATTTAGTATACTATACATGCTGCTAAAGATACCATACTACTTAATAAGATCATATGAACACTTTTAAAAGGGATTGTTTGAACATAAAAATAAAAGTTACCATCCCAACAATACACTCTTATAAAAACAAACAAGAAATGTGAATAACTTCATTTACTTGTCCTAACTCTTATTGTTTGTTTCTGTGTCAATACTTAATATGTTCAAGGAAAACAGCATGTGTGGACCTATCGATAAAAGACTGGCAATTTAAATCGTGGTCATGTTTGTTGGCACAGTCTAGGACAAATGAGGTAGATGTGCTATCATAGTATATTCCCTTCTTTGGTATAACGTACAATAATAAAAAAAAAAACAGCGATCATGTGAAACACAAATGTTTTTCATGTGGCTTCATAAACAACACAATACACTATGTATATTTATCTTCTTAGTCTTTATCTGCTCGAGAGGTAGATTTACAAAGTATCAGTCTGCAACGAAAGTGACACCAGTAATGGTCTTTATGCACAACAGTAGTGAGCCTTAAGCGGCGGCTGCACATAATGAAAAACATGCGATTCACATGTGCAGCCAAAATTCCACAGCTTACTGTTTCGGTTGTTACAATAAAGGGGTGAACAATAGCCCAGATCCTTGCGATGGATGATCACCTTCACTGAGTCTAGTCACGATGGGTTCTGACTTACTGAGTGGGTGTCCTGCATGTATCCTTGGGGTATGACAACCTGGTCCCTCCTGGACCTTCAGGTTACAAGTGAGTACCATTAATCACCACACCACCCGCCGACTCAGCTCTTAATTCATTTGGCCAAATTAAGCTGTTGATGGAATGCTGACTGTTTCTGGGATACTTAGATTTTTTTTCTTTTTTGGGGAGGTTGTATGTTTATACTTGTAAGACAAAAAAGTAAGTGCTGCTTTCTTGCTTAATTCTGCCTCGTAAAAATGAACTGTACAGCGTTAGTTGACATAATTAAGATTTTGATTCAGGAAATTATTTGAATTGAGTTTAATTAGTTCCTCTGTTCTAAACATTAATTATGCAAACGAACAGTTTTTTGCCTTTTTTTTTTTTTTAACAAATGCATATGTTACACTGCACAAAAGGACTTGTAACAGATGTATGAGTGCTGTCTGTATTTTGTAACAGCCAAATGAAGCCTAATTCATTAAGAGGATACTTAAAAATGCCACATGTATAAAATGCCCACAATCAGGGCAAACAAACCACTACATAACAGCACTGTGGTGACAAAAACAGAAATACAGATACATAGATGTAAAACCCTCACTTCAATCAGCTTCTCACATAGCCCAGCAAGTGTTTGTGCTTATGTCTTAAAAATATATATTTATCTCTCTGGAATAACTTATCCAAAGTAGCTGCATTATTCTTTTTAAACATGCATCTGTTATCAAACATTTTTGTTTGTTATTTTACTAGGCGTCAAGATAAGAGTGATGATTTTGTTCTTTGGTAATAGCTGAGAACAGACATTTCCTCCTGGTTGCAATAAAAGCCAATGGTAAGTTACTGAAAGTTATTGAAACAAATGTACACTCATGCCAACATCACTAACACAGCCAGTGAAATATAATTCGCCAGGCAATAGCTTGTGCAGGGACTAAACATAGCCATCCCCATCTTTTGCCCAGGCAGAGAATCAATAGTTCTCTTTTCCTGCCTCAAGGCTCATCCCTGCAGTTCATTGTTGCTATTTTGTTAGCATGTGCCTAAGGTCGTTCAATCAGAGATATAATAATTTATACAACATGACCGCTTTCCTTAGTGACCCCCTGCATCAAATGTAACTGTCGGATTACTCACTGGTTTTTATGTATCACTGTGAACTTGCGAAGATCGGGGGGGGGGAAATCACCCTTAAAAAAATCAGTGTCTCTTGTTTACAGGCTGTTTGAAAGGTCTTTAGACCGAGGAAACAGTCTGTGAGCTGAAGGCATGTTGGCCCACACTCAGGGAGAAACGCTGCCGGTGGCGTGTCCAACGGCCGAGGAAGAGGACGAGGAGGAAAAAGAGGAGGAGGAAGAAACAGAAGGCTGGAGGTGTACGTGCAGTCCTGGGCTGCGCTTTCCTTGAGAGTTCTTCAGGCTACTTCCGTTGCTCCCTGGCATCACCGGAAAGGCAGATTTCCGAGCAAACAGGACACCTGAATGGGAAAGGAATTCAGCGCAGCCATGAAGATTTCGTTTAAGCACAATGAAAAAGCAATGGCAACTAAATCATTTTCTACCCAAAAATATCCTGAGCTACAGAAGTTCACAGCTGATGAACGAACTACTGTGGATATTATTATGGTTTAATCAAACTAGGGGACAATGTTAACAGCACTTTCCACAGTACAACTGCTTTTTAATTACCTAAAATAGCAACACACACTTTAATAACAATATAGCTCTGAATGAGTCAGGGTAAAATGGACAAGGACCCTTTGTACCAATGATAATATTAGCGACTTGCAGAGCCTTTGAGACCCTTCTAAGCTGCCTAACCCACCGTATATTCCCAATAGAGCCATACAGCTACATGAATTACCTAACTAAAGGTAATTAAAGCCCTCAGCAGAGACACAAAAGCGCTGTTTCCAGTTAAAACAAGTGGTCTTTCGCCTGGCACGTAAGACAATAAGCCCCATCGACCTCAAAGCTGCAGGCCCAATTTTGAGATATTTAACTTTTTTAACTCTATTGGACTGCCACTTCATTACGATGGATTTTATAGCAAAGACATCAAATTGCGTGGAGGACTAAGTGCAGGGTTGCTGCTATAACTTATTGAATTTCCTGCCTGCAATTACATCAGCAAGCGGTCCTCTATTTACCTGTGTAGACAACTCCATTTATTTCTATTGACATGTTGATGCTGCTAATGCAGTTGGTAGACAGGTTCAATGCAGCCTCTTGTCTATCATCTGTCAGAAAGAAGCCAAATAGGGAGGTAGTAAAAAAACTCAATATGAACATCTTTTAAAAGGAACACAAGGAGCAAAAAGTGATCAACATGGAATAACAGTCATAACTCGTGAGTGACAGGATGTAGGAGGAGTTTATCAAAGGTTGGGAAGAAAGATAACAATCTAAGAGAGAGTAAAATCAATTTACAGTGGCTAGTTATTGCTATAAAAAGTAACACGGGAAATGGTTTTGCATTAATAACACACATATTTTCCATGATTTATTTTTAATGTTCAGCTTTCAGTACGGATGGGTTATGTATGCATTTAAAACATTTCAGTAAAGACAGAAACGTCTTTTGAAATCGGGCTCTTTGGAACAACAGAAGCTTTTAGGAGACGCAAAATGGTCAGTTTGTAAAATAAGTCCTTAAGAAATTATTTGATTTGTTTTGAAAGAATATTACAAATAGCTTGTTTTATTTAGAACTGGAAGTACTTTTGCTTAACCCCATGCACATATGAACTAAATATAAACAGGGCAATGTTCCTTACCATTAACTATGGACTTTAAATCAGAAATATAAAAGCAGCCACATCTGCAGAATTAATAAATTATAATGAACTGTTACATTCCATATATGGCATGGAACATGATGCTGAGAACGCCACTAAAGCACTATGCTCGAAAAGGCGACCGAAAAGGCGAATGTAATCAACCCAGCTCGCAGACAAAACAACAGAAAACAATCCCACAAGAGCAACAATGAGAAACCAAACAGAATCTCCATCAAACAACAAACCACTCCAACAGGGGGAAGATGGTGGCGCAGGCGGTATCGTTCGGCAACCAGAGGGTTGCAGGTTCGAGCCCTGATTCCTCCTGACCCCATCAAAGTGTCCTTGAGCAAGACACTGAACCCCTAATTGCTCCCGGTGAGCAGGTTGGCGCTTTGCATGGCAGCCTCTGCCACCGGTGTGTGAATGGGTGAATGTGAGGCATGAATTGTAAACCGCTTTGAGTACTTGTAGAAGTAGAAAAGCGCTATATACCATTCAGTACCCAGTGGTTAGTTTATGTCACTGTTTCTCAATCCCGTCCTCGGAAACCCCCAGACAGTCCACATTTTTGTTTTCTCCTGGCTCCCTACCTCAGGCAGCCCAGACAATCCACATTTTTGCTCCCTTCCAGCTCCCGGTGGACCGTCTGAGGGTCCCTGCAGACTGGTTTGAGACGCACTGGTTTATGCTCCACTAAACAAATTTGGTTGGCTATTCCAAAATCTAAATTCACATACAGTCTACTGTCAAAAAGCAGACTCAAGGCTCAATGAAACTGCTTCTATTTTTGAAACACTAAATAATATAGCAACACTCTCTGAGTCTGTCACCAAAGGAAAAAGGTAACTGCTGTTGACTGGACAGGAGGTTCCGGGAAAGATGCATGTTGAAGGAGGACTCAAGAGATGTTGGTTGGTGGTGCTTAGGGCAAAAGACAAACTAGGCCAAGTTACTAAGACACAAAAAAACAAACAGATTACAAAAGCAAAACTACAAACATTTACAGAACACTGTCTGGACGAGACATGAAAGTAAAGTTTTGTACTCCAGTACCAAGTAGACCAGGTACCATACGATACTCACTGCTCAGTATATATGGAGACTTCCCAGGTGATACAGGTATAACACCATAACTGTCAAAGTGCTTCTTTTATCGATCTTTGTAGTGTTGAATTAATTGCTTTGTTTTAAAATAATAAGGGAGAAAGTTAAAAAAAAAAACTGCTCCAGGAATGAAGAGTACAGTCACACCTTGTCACTGCACCCTAGCATTCTGGCTGGAGTTACCAACAGCCGCATTCTGCAATCTCCACACTTACCCCTGCTGTTAATCTTGATGTTCATGGGCAGTTGCGTCGCCATCGCTAACAGATTCTGCTGCAGGGCCTGCTGCATGATGCGCTGCTGCTCTTCAGCCATCAGCATGATCTTCTTCTCTGGCGGCTCGCCGGCCTCCAGCTTCTCCCGCAACTGCTCAAACGCGGACACCTGGGCTGCGGCGGCGGCCTGCGCGGCGGCGGCCTGCGCTGCGACGGCCTGCGCCGCTACCGTGTGGTGTCCCACTAGGGAGGGAATAGAGTGGCGAGCGGACATGCTGCTGGAGAGCCCGGAATCTTCTGGAAGAAGTTGGAAAGGATATTATAGACATGAAAGCAATGCATTGCAACAAGGTGACCTGGGGGCTGTTCCATAAAGCAGGATTTCTCAGTTAGCTGGATTAACTTAAGATAGAAGTTATGATCATCAAATAAGAGTTTAGGTAAGTAGCATTCCTATTGGACTATCTTGACTTCTATCTTAAGTTAATCCAGCTAACTCAGAAATGATTCTTTGTGGAACAGCCCCCTGAAATGCATGCAACCCAGTGAGGGCAGTTGACCTTACCATTCCTCTTCAAGCCTATATAATTTTGAGATATATTTTGACTGATGTTTCACCGCTTAACACGCCTGTGCAGCTGGTTGAAAATGATAACTTTATGACTTTATTTTTCCTAACAAACAGATCAGTGAATCAGATCTCATCCGGTCGGTGTGGGATTGAGATTCAGGCAGGATGAGATAGGATGGAAAATCATCAGCGAGGGTTTAGGGAAGTCCCACAAGACGTATCCTCTCAGAAGCAGCGACTGTGCTGCTTAAGCACAACATTTCAAATCTAAAAAAAAAATCTGTTCTCATAAAAATGTGGGCCTCTTTTGGGCAACTAGATGTTGTGCTGGATGAGTATGAAATGAAAATATGAATTCTTTGCAAAACCATCAAACAAAAGCTCACATTGGTGATACAAATCTTTCTTCAGTATGTCGTAATCTGGGATATGACTTTTGCCCAGTCAGCATGTGGAGGAATTTTCACAGATACATTCTTTGTCCTTCATCCTGCCATAATGAATTTAAACGAATTTAAACAAAGATAAGGGGAGTCACTCTGCCTACCTTTCTTTATGGATATAGCATGGGCTAGGTGGCTGATGTTCGGGCTGCCCATGGCCATGTGGGACATCTGGATCTTGGGTGAGGAGAGGACACTGGGAGTTCCCACGGGGGAGTAGCTGAACACCGCTGAGCTGTAACTCTGCCTACGGCCCTCCCGGCGATTGCTGTCGATAGCCGCCTGAAGCTCTCCAGGAGAACTCAGTCCCCGCTTTTCACATTCATAGGGATAGAGGTACTTCATATACCTGTGGGATTATAATAAATAACGTTCAGAGCATCCATCCATCCATCCATCCATCC
>JAODKF010000126.1:11490238-11537485 GCA_026779585.1 Mormyrus proboscirostris
GGGGGGGATGCATCACAGAGTACAGGACCAGAGTATGGCTGAAATGGGACGCTAATACATCGCAGGGCAGACCTACTATCAGGTAAGTCCAATAGGGCATTTAACTTAACTGCATCTCTTTGTGCTTCAGGAGGAAATGTGCATGGCATGGGAGGAGACAAACACACACTCGCACACACACACACACACACACACACGCACACACGCACAAAAACACACATCACATCTCTCCACTTATTCATTTCTATGGGAAAAATGATAACCCTAACTATGATAACCTTAACCCCTACACACCCCTAACCACAACCATCAGTAACCAAACAAAAAGAGTTTTTGCATTATTAGTTTTTTCATTGCAATCACAGATTTTTATAAAACAGAGGAAACTAGTCCCCGTAAGGTTAAAAAAAACAGATATTCGTCACGTTGTGGTCCCCACAAGATAAGGTATACCTGGACCACACACACACAGCAAAAATAAGATTCCACCCCCGAATGCTGGAGCAAACAGGGCCATCCACTCAGCCACCAAGTCATCGACTTACACCTAGAAAATCTGGTCCATCATACAATGATTCCCCTAGTACACAGCAAAATTCACTAACAGGAAATCTTTTGACCTATGACTTGTACATGAAGGTATGTATGATATCTGGGAGCTAGCCTAATGTCAGCTAATATATCATAATATATATAACCAACACAAAATAAATTACAACAGAAATATCAATGAAACCATCTTCTAAGCAATCAACACATTCATAATTCGTCTTACAAGCAGAAAAGTTATGGTAACCTTTGAAAGGTAAAAACAGTCATATCTTTATTGTACTGTTAGTAAATAGAGAGACAACTATCCTTTGTAGTTGTGCAATTAGTTAATACTGTGAGGTTGAATGCCAAGTACAGGTTATTACTTCTGCTTCTATCTACCCTTAGTTCATTTAATCTTACTTTGTAACCTTGACTAACTCTGACTGAAACAGCTAAGGGTCAAACATCAATATTAAATTGGCTTCCAGAACGGTCAAAATACTGTACATAGTTATTTGTATCTTTTCCAAATAAATCAAATTGAATATTACTCCGTCAAATGATGGCTTTATCATTCAAACAGAAAGTTCAAAACCAGCTTGGTTATTCAGTCTTATGCGGGCCCCATGCAATCACAGAATACGTGTCACGCTAGACATGATACTCACCTCTCTTCTGCATGAAGCTGAATAGGTCATCAAGGAATTCTTTTCGCTTCTCATCATCATCCAGTTCATATAACTGAAAAAATAAGAGAATGTGTTAAGAAGAAGTATATATCAAATAGAAACTTTAAGTTAATACATATGCCGCAGTAAACTCTCTCTCAAGGTGTGTAATCTCTGTTTGTATTTTTTCTATATTTTATATTCTATGCACCATGGGGATGACTAGGTGAAACGGCATTTCGATGCATGATACATCATGTATATTGCTGTATTGACAATAAATCCCTCTTGAATCTTGAATTTCATTTAATTTAATATGTTAAATTGTCTATTGCAATTTTCACGAATAGCTACTAAAGACTCTAATATTTTCAATATCATAAAGGGAGTGAGGGCCCATTTAACACAGGGCATTTTATACCCTAAACTGCACCTTCTACAGCTTGCAGGAAGAAAACATGGTCTGGGGGAACCTACACAAATATGCACAACAATGAACTGTGGCAGCATTCAAACCAGCAAATGCAGGGTAATCAGAGTTCTATGCTACCCACCAGCCCACCATGCCAGTCCATCTAAAACAGCAGAGGGTTAATGCACATTGCATGTTCACTCACAGAAAGCTGCGCTATTGCTGATATTTTTCAGTATTAATATTTTTTACATGGAGAAAGGCAACATTCCTGCAGCCTCAGGGTCATACCATCCTTTTCTTTTTCTGCTCAAAGGCTGAAGAAATTGAAAAGATAAATATAAGGCAGACTGCAATACATATGGCTTTGAACTGTGCTTTTTTTCCCCTTGGGGCTCTGCGGTCCCAGTGTGCTTCACATCACATTAACAATACAAGTGGCAATGAGGGACAGACTGCTGACAAAGACCAAAAAAAAATCTGTTTTAAATCATTGCTACTGGCCCCAGGTACATAACTCACTGAATCACTATTCTGATGTTTAAACTTCAAAGTCCTACTATACCCTTCATTTGGACTTTTTTTTTTTTTAAATCACTACAATTAATTACAAGAATAAAATTCATGAGAAGAAAATCACTCATTTATTGGGAGCTTCCTTTTAATGCAATAGAGAGATAATGAGTTTTTGCTGATTACAGTGCGTTTGCCACATCCACCACGCCAGTGATGAACCTGAGCGCAGCCAGTGATGAACCTGAGCGCAGCCAGTGATGCCTCAGCACCACACTAGTCTGACAGAAGAGGAACGAGAGTTATTTTCCAGCGGCTGGAGTGTCAATCCTGCCCCCAACCCTGACATTTTCCCAGTAAGCTGGGGGACCTGCTTGCAGGGCTGGATGTAGATTAACATCACACCCAGAATGAAGCAACTTCAGGTTAAGGGCCTTCCTCAAGGGCCCAGTGGAGCAGGATCACTCCCGGGCTTCACGGGATTCAAACCAGCAACCTTCCGATTGCTAACACAGAACCCTAGCCTCAGTCACAAATCCACCACAAGCAAGCACAGATACTATTATACCATGTAAGAGTAGGTATTATTAGGTGCTGACAGGGTTCTTTAGTAAGAATAGTATTCAATATTATTTTTAGCTTCTAAATACCCTCTTGAGGTTGTTTGATCAAATATGTATTGCTGGGGTTAGAAGTGATCAGTTGTGCTTAGGAACATAAAGGTCTGCTTGTCAGCATAATGGCTTCACTCTCCACGCTGATGCTACAGTCTTTACTCCTGTACTTCAGAAAGTACTGCGGTGCCCAGACATTCATTTAAGAGTTTAATCACTAGACCATAAATGAGAGACACATATGTATGATGATAAACCAGAATGATGATAAATCAGAATACTAATATATCTCTCAGGGACTATTCAAAGTTAACCCAATGATGTGACAAATATCTTTTTAGTATGTTCACTGTATCATAGCTATTTACAGAATTACACACTGAGTGACTATTTCCTTTATAAATCTTCTGTTAGAAATACAAAAACAATAGAAATTTCCAGAAAGAATGAATCTTTGCATTTCAAAAACTAAAAAGTAGAATTTTGCATTTGTGTGTGAAGATATGGTTGTTAATCTGTTTTAATTTTTTAACAGGAAAATCAATCAAATCCAAAATGTGGAATTTATCCAGCAGCTCCTAGGGGGTGTGAAAAAGTGAGTGTGCAAGCAGAGTTCCTGGCTGGCTGCTGAATCACCTGGACTGGTGCCAGGGCATCCATAATGGACAGTACTCCACCTCCCAGTCCACGCACCCAGCTCCACTCAGAGGCAGTATAATGAGATGTGTAGGCTAATATGAAGCAGTGATCTTCGTGCTTTTCCTAATGGGATTTTCCCAGTACTTGAGCTGATGAGCTGAATTAAATGACATTTAGTGGGGTGAATATTGGCAGAGCTAAGTGTTATTTTTACTAGCGGGTCTCCATCCGTTTCCTCTAAGAAGTAACAGTCATTGTAAGCAAACTGCTTCTTCTGTGGTAAAAACTGGAAGTGATTAGGAGGAAATGGTAACCAGTGGCTTGTACTACGAAGTTCACTTACATTTTGCCCAGACTACCTTAAATCCGACAAGTAACCCCGCTTCGTAGTACAGGCCACCAGGGGTATTTTCAAAACAATAAAAAACAAACACATTAGAACTGAAATACATGCTCAATTAACTAACAACAACGTATTGTGTCAGTTCTGTTTGGTACTCAGTGACTACTCTGGAGATTCCTTTATCTAAGAAACAGATACGCTTGAAATTAGATATTCATTCTAAGTTATTATGGGAAATTATTGGAAAGTACATGCAAAAATACAAAACCAATTGGTAGATTGGTTGTTACTTCATTATGGAGTTGTCCAATGACATCTGTGTCACATAGCAGAGCTACTAAAAACTGATTTCAGTACAGCACATGATATTCTATTACATGTAAATAAATGCAGGCCATCATGTTCCTCCACTAACATTCCAGCCAGGGTGTCCCCCGCCTCATTGTCTGGCACAGGCTCCTGGATCATCATGACCCAGTACTGGGAAATACTGGGAAGCTGGAGGTATAGATATATGAGTATTTAAGAATCCTAGCTTGAAGAAAAGAAGAATCATTTGGATAATAGCTCTTTCTCTTCAGTTTACCTATACATGCAATATATCTGTCTGTTTCTGTGTTTTTGCTAATCAAGTAGAAAGGATAAGTGCTCTTTCTATTCTAAGATTTTATTATCCAAATATTTACTTTCTGACAGCAGTGAGTGTAACTGAAAATGACTACTTGTGTATGATACAATTCACTACCACAAAATAACATAAAACTCACAAGGAAAAAAGACAGCTCTTGGTAACAGGTACTTACATACGAAGATACAACAAAATAAGAAAGAAAAGGAGAGAATTATTTAAAGCATGCTAAACAGATCCGATTGTATACCCCCAACGTCTGGTAATGTACACCTAGCCAGATTCTGAACCAAGTGTGTCAGATGAACTTCTAAAAACTGACTTTGTACGTCAGAATTTGTGGACATGTTATACTGTATTTGTAGCAACTCTGTAGGTCCTCCAGCACAGTTACTCTTTCATTAAACAGCAGGGAGAAGAACCTAGAACCATTGTCATGCCTTGAGAGGAAGGCTAACGCTGGCGAGGTGATATGAGACTGTAACTAAAGCCGCTGTGTTAAGACGCTATACAACTTTGATCTGCTTATGCACTGAATGACTTCATTTAATACCACTCTTTCTCTTTTTGTCACAATAAAAGAAGCGGGTTGGGCATTAAATAAAAAAAATTAAAGTATAGAATATCTAATATATTCAATATTAGAACATTATCAGAATATTTTCCTATACTGAAAAAGCAGATTTACTTTCTTCTCGTGTTTTCATTTATGTTGTTTTTACTTTCATCATCTTTTTTATATGTTGTGTGTGTCTGTATGGAAAGACCTGATATGCAAAATGTCCTGCTCACCACATCCACCTGACCCTCCTCTTCTCCTTAGCATGACCCCAGCAAGCCATGCCTGGTGTTCGTTTGTCTCATCTCTCATTCCTGCTCTCATGTTAAACACTCCCAGCTGCCTCTTGTCTGCTCCCTCATTAGTCACATATTTAAGTGCTTCCCAGTGCTGTTTTTCAGATCTGTCACTGATGTTGTGCCCTTGTGCAGCATGTGCCTGCCTTTGTCTGTTACGCTGTTCTGATCTCCCAAGATCTTGTTTATTTTCAGTTTTGTGCTTTTGTGTTTAATAAACGACTTCTGGTTCATTCTTTCCTCTTGTTCCTGCATTTTTCATCCCGCTGCATATGATACAATAATAATAATGTGGCTTTGCAGGTTAAGAGTGTATATGGAAGGATTCAAGGGTTTTATTTCTCGTATGCAAGGTATAACCTGCAGTGAAATGCAAGGTAGTTAACCTGGCCATAGTAGGAATTAGTAGAAATCAATTAGACACATAGGGCTCTATTTCGATGATCTAACGCAAAGGGTAAAGTGCATAGCGGAACTAACAGTTATGGGCGTGTCAAAATTCATTTCAGATGGGAACTGGGGCTTAATTATGCTTGCGTGTTTTTATTTTAATTTTGGGTCTGCAGTTTGCTAAATATAAATAAAAGTGCAATCTTTGTTCAAGCAAAACACAACCTGCCATTTTTAATTGTTAAAATGTTCGAATAGAAGACAATAGAGCTGTTATTTTTCTACTCTCACAATGTAGATTTCTTACCAGGCTACAGACGATTCAGCTCTCCTGCCAGTTGATCCCTCCTTGCCCGCGCAGCTGCTGGCGTACGCTCCCTTGTTAGTATTGGCAGATGCAGTTAGCATCGCACTTTCTCTGTCTCCTCATTTATGTCCAACAGACATCCATCACGCATAGTAATGTTATGCAAAGTACAACATGCCACAAAGAATGACACAACCTTCTATGGGCTGCATTGTAATGTTCCACCTTACTTATCTAAATGTCTGAAATGCATTTTCAGCAATCCAAATGTCCTTTCAATTACAGAACGTGCTTAATTCTGATAATGAACTCAAAAGGTTCTTTAATGATGTGGTTTGTTCTTTATTTACTATATTTCTTTTGGTGTTTTATTGAGCAGTATGATTATGTTAAAGGACCAGTTGTACTATATAATAAAATGTATATAGATGAAATTAAATAAAATAACAAAATACCATTAGTGCACTTTGAGCCCTTATCTGTGTCAATAACAAGCGTTGTGCACCCGCACGTTTCTAAAACACGGCGCTGAAATACCATTTACTAATGCACCACTGACTTTAGTTGTGGTTGTTGTTGGTTAAAAGAGTAACAACACTGAGCTGCCTTAAAAGAGCAATATGCCAACAATGTACCCAGCCACACCTCCAGTAAAAAAACACCTCTCGTACAAGCAGAAAGCGGGCGCAAAATCATTTGCTATTTCGACGACATGTGTGCATGGTGTAAGAATCAACAATGCTTTGGTATAGAACTAGCAAAACCACTTTGCGTTGCACTTTGCACAGGTGGAAAATAGGGCCACAAGTGTCAAAACTGCCCTTTGTTATGTGGTATAGCTGCAGCTTTGGTGTGATCTGTGCCAACAAAATGTGTTTGCAAAGTTTGACAAAGATTCATCCGATACTTTTTAAGGTGTCTTTTTAACCCTCCGGGGTCGAGTACATCGTCGGCGATGCAGCATTCTTTTCGCGTCTATTTCAGTTTATAACTCGCTGAAATCTTAATGTAGAATTATGAAAAAAACGCTTTCTAAATCCGTAATCTGTCTTCTTTTCAAAACGTCCATTGTTGGAAGTATTAAAGTTCTTTAAATTAGGTTAAATCGGCAAAAAGTAAACCGTGTAACTTTACTTTGTTTTACCTGCGTCGGGGGCGTGTAGTGTCGCTGTCACCCGAAGATCGCAATTCACAATCTAAACAGCCGCATTAGCGTGCATTCAAATCGCATTTGCATGGTAATTTGACGAACAGCGCAGCAGTTCCAGATACATCCCCATCAGCGCCATAAAAGGGGGGTAGGGATGTGGCCAGGTGACAATGGCTCATTCATACACATGAAAGTTGCTGCATATTCAATGAAAGGAGCCAGAAATAGTGGCATGAGTTAGCTTTTTCTTATTTGTTTATCCAACTGAAGGTTGCAACTATACCATTTAGTCATCATCATGTAGCCAAGATATCTGGGATCAAAACAAACTGCCAGCATTGCTTACTATGTACTTTTATTATGTTTATGTAAGTGTTCCAACTGCATTTTGCAATGTCTATACTTTGATGTCAAATTACAAACTTAACAAAGATCTGACATATATACAGTATACATTACAATAAAGATGAGTGTAATGGAAAAACAAATATATAAGAAAAAATGTATTTGCCATGAATTAAATTTATGATATTTGAAGAAGTGTGTGACCATGCCCCAATCAGTGAAAGTGTGTTTCCTACCCCTAGACCCCAGAGGTTTAACAGGATGAAGTGTCTCTAACTGCCCCTTTTATTTTGCTATCACTATGCAGTGCTGGTTCAATTTTGGGGCGACCAGTTCATTTCCAGGTCATCAACCAGACAATGTACATTTGAAGTTTGAAAAAGATCCATCAAGGACTTTTTGAGTTATAACGTAAATGGGAAAGTGTCTGTGACTACAGCGGCGCTGAGCCAGTCCCAATACCATATATAATTCCCTGTCTGGGGAATACAGTAAGTGAAGATTGAATTTCATTGTACTTGCTACCTGTACAATGACAGTATAAAGGCATTCTATCTAATAATAATAATATTTAGTAGGGTGTGCCACTAATTTGCTGGTTAGTGTTTTCATTATTTTATCATATTTCCTCTGGTATTCAGGTCTTCATTTCATCTCAAAAGAGAAAAACAAACAGGATGAAACCGTGTAGCCCAGTAAGGCTACGGAATTACCCCGGTTTGCCTTATGGTGCCTTACCAGTTAAAAATTGCAATTCCTGGACATACAAAGCTACTGTGGAGACTCAAACAAAACATGGAGGATTCCCAAACAGCTCAGTCGACACTTTTCTTGGGTAGCATCATGGGGGTAGGCTGGAGGCTGTTGCAGGCTGGGATTCCAGGCCTTCATGGAGCACACACAGCCACACACTAAGTCAGAAATGCCATTTACCCTAAATCAATATCTCTCGACCGTAGCAAGAAGTCTGCACACATAGGACGGAGGTGGAATTCAGGCTGCTAAACCTGCAAATGCGACACAACCGTGAACCACTTTGCTGCTACGGCTATGCAATATGACCAAAATCTCACATCCCGATAGTGACATATATGAGGACTGTACCTCATGTTCATGGATTTTTTCTACAGATCAGCTGCGGTAAGAATTGGACAAAAAATCTGCAAATAACAAGGAGCGAGGTCACAAATGTACCGTGATCCACAAATAAACGGGAAGTGATACACAAATGTACAACACGGACATGTCCAGTTAAGTGTGCTTTAAGCATTAAACTATGAGGGACGATGCACACCATATTACTGTCATATGTGTGTTTTTATACATATCTATCAGTAATGGCACTGTGTACATTCACCACCAGGGACTATAAACAAGACAGTTGGGCTATTGCACATGAAGTGCACACACAAACATTGAAATATTAATAAAATTTCACCTGTAAAGAAACATGGAAAACCAAGGGGTGTTGCTTGCTTTCATTGAAAAATATTACTGAATATAAAGCTAACTTTACCGCGGTGTCATAAACCTAAAACCAATTTTGGGTACACCTCCCTGGTATTATCACTTGAGGATATATGTGGGAATATGCGGATCTCTACTGAAATATTCCAGAAAGCGGGTTCAAGTTTCAGCCTTTACTGTAACACTGTGGTGAAGTTAGTTTATAAGCAGTTTCCCAGCTGTAATATCTTTCATTCTTTGTAATATATTTCAGGTTTTCCAAGTATTATGTTTGTTCTAATGTGTACATTTCACGTTCAACAGCCCAGCTGTCTTGCTTAAAGTCACTGGCGGTGAATAGACACCGTGCAATTATTAATGAATATGTATAAAATCACATAATATTAAACTTACATGGTGTACATTGTCCCCCATAGTTTAATATGTAAAGCACACTTTACAAGACATGTCTGCATTGTTTAGGTTTATCCATGGCAACATATCGTGTTGGGAACAGTGGTGGCTGTATGGTTAGGGAAATGCACTTGTAATTGAAAGATTGCTGGTTTGAATCCCTGGAAATCTGAGATACCCAGAGCAAGGTACTGCCCCCTGCTATGTCACACATGGGTTAAATGCAGAGGACACATTTCACTGTTGTGTATCAATGATGACCACAGATCACCAAATTCTAAAGAAATTAATTCAGCAAGTGTATATTGGGAGCACAAACGCATGGTGCTCATACCCCCACAAAGCATCCTCTGATCCTTCCTTAAGGTCTTATGACTGCAAGTAAACATTCATGTGTAAAAAATGTCAATATCCAAGGAAGAAAAGTCACCGTTCCTGAAAATCTTTAAAACATGTGCGCTATGTATAAGTAGAAAACCACTGAAGAGCTTTCATTATGACAGATACGCTGCATGAATAACGGTTAAAACAATATTACAATATATTAAACAGCTAGGCAGTCTGACAGACATCTGTGCGGAAGCCATTACAGTGTCTTGTTTCTGTTACTATTGTTAACTAATCCCATGCTCTCTGACGTAAACACAGGTAATTTTGCACAAATTGGACACCTATGGAGGAAATATTGTGTGAAATGCCAGAACTAATTGAAGCATATCCTTACATATCTGCTTCTTTCTCATTTTTCATTATATATGTATGTCTTTCACTTGCAACACACAATGCAACAGAAAACCAAAGATTAGGGCATTGTCAGTTAAATCAATGCAGATCTTCCGATTCAGGCATTGCTGATTAATGGTTCCAAAATAATTAAAGCCCATTTCTCAACATTACAACTCCTCAATCACAGGGGTCTCAAGCAGCATGTTGCAGCATTTTTCCCAAACCAAGCACTACGAACTGCAGGCCCCTATTAAAGCAGACAATTACAGATGCAACCTTGATACGCTTTCAATATTTACAAAGACTTTTTAAAGTAAATCAGGAATAACCATTGACTGAAAAAGATAATCAAATTAAGTTTATTTGCATTACAACAAAGAATTTTCAACATTGTTATATTGCTACATATTCATTGATACAAAGCGATGCAATGGGTTTAGTATTTATTTATTTATTTATTTATTTTAAAATCATGTATTTACTTCACTTAAATCTCCTGGATTATAATTCAATATAACTCTCAAAGTATCCCTCTAAAATTATCAATCATGTTTTCAGTATACATTTATTTTATTTATATTTCATGACTTAAATATGACCAAGAAATGTTTATGAACCAATACACAATTATTGAAAAAGTTTCCTTCGGGTAACATGAAAAACTATGTTTCAGATTTCCAAACAAGTATTCAAAGTGTAAAAATGAAGGGCTTGAGATGAGTTTGTTAAACTGTAGCAGTGAAACAAGGTAATCAGTTTGCTTTCATTTCCTCACCCGTTCCATGCAAAATTAAGATAAATCAATATGCAGAATGAATAGAAAAGCAATTAGTATATTTTTTCAATGAAATTCAAAACCACCAATCACCAGTCTCCAAGAATGAGAAATAAACACATTTAACCATAAACAGTACAAAAGCCTGCAGGTTTAGCTTTCTGTTTTATGTGTAAAGAGTAAGATGAATCTGAAATACTCATTCAAACCTACGTTCTTTAATATGTCATTACCATTTATTTATGAGATTTCAGATATTTCTATAAATGTAATGCAATTTAACACTGTTTCAAGGTATGACTTATTACACTGAATTCTTTGCCTAGTAATGTCCAGAATCTGAACAAATACTAAATTCAGACAAAACTGGAAAAACACAATGTGCATTTTATTATACCCACAGCTCACAAATCATGACCCTGGTGCAAATGGAAATAATAACATGGCGTGAAAGTGTTCTTTGTTCTAAAAAAATGTCAATGTGATACATTCGGCCAAATTAGAATCTGCCTATACAGTGACACTGTCCCGTGGCCGTTTCAGAAATAAAGCTGTGCTTAAAAAACCAGCAACCAGTCAAAACCCTGACAAGAACCTTTTGTTCTTATGAAACTGACGAGAAAAAAACAATTAAAGTTCTACCACTTCATTCATAGCAAATGGATCAGTCCGGTTGAGATTTTCATAAAAACTCAGTATTTAATGCTTCGTTTTCTCCCTAAATTCTCAAATAAAAACAGCAAAACTCCAGTGAAGATATTTAAAATTTTCTTTATAAAAAAGGAAGCATTAATATTAATTAATTTATCAGATCCTAAGTGTTAGAAATATGGATTTGTCTACAAACAAATTTAAAATGTCACAGTGCTTTTATGGTATTTTATTATAAATCATAACAAGAAACTGTAGTACTTGCAGAACTGTGAAGACTTAATGGACAAAGGACTCGAGGGCAGCCGTTATTATAAAACAAAAAGGGTTTATTTGAACTAAAGAAACAGAAGGTGGAAACAAACTGGACTGCGAGGGATCGAAATGAGAGGACTGGACAATAGGAAGGGCACTGGAAACAGGGAGGTTCAACATCAATGACTGGACTGGGGAACACAAGACTAGGAAGCATGTATATATGAGGCTAATGAGAGGCAGCTGGAGTGATTAACACTAGGGCAGGAATGAAAGGTAAAGGCAAACAAGTAATAGGGCTGGCTTATTAGGGTCACCCTAGGGAAAAAACAGGAGTGTCAGGCAGACATGGCAAGCAGGAACCAACATGATTCTGAAATGTCATCCTTTTAATAATAACTGTTACTTTATTGATCCCCATGGGGAAATTCTCTTTACACCCCCAAACTTGCTCTCTGTACTGTAGGTGAGAGCAACCTGTCTGTGAAGTGCAGCCGCCCATAGCAGTGTCCAGGGAGCTGGGGGTTAAAGGCCTTGCTTAAGGACCTGGAGATGTGCTGAGACAGGGGTTGAACCAACAACCTTCAGCACACAGGGATAGAGGTTAGACCTACAGAGTCACACACTGCCCCTTTTTAATTAGGGTACATATATTTTAAAAATATAGTATGACTGTTTCCTTTTGAGCTGGATGTACAAGTTTATTTATAAGTTTTAATGCCTAAGCAAGTTTCATAGTGATACAGAAACAGTATTAAACAAAATTAAAGAAAGAATAGCAATATCCGTCTAATGACAATACATTGCTATGATAATTTGTACGCTAGTCTAACTTAATATTAACTAAACAAAGAAGCTGGATGATTTTAGTCTGAATGTAAAATACATTACAGCAAATAGAATAAAACAACAGAAAAACATTTTTCTCCATATTTTATTTAGGGGATGTTTCTCATTCCATCCACATTCGTAATCTGTACCTTTTAAATTGTCAAGAAATATAAGCTGGATACAGTCTCCCAAAAAGCTGAAACTATTTTTTTTTGTCCTGTGAAATTGCCACTCCCTCCTCGTCCCTTTGTGAAAGGGATGATTATTCTACAGACCCGATTCTGTGTCTCTAATTATTGTCAGATGAAGATGGGAATGTTCACCACTATTATTAAAGGTAAACTAACGTTTGAGATCCACTGTCCTAGAAACAGGTGTGACCATTAATGCACCAGTGTCCTTTTTCAGTCCTTGAGTGTCTGTTGTTAACCCTTTTATTGGTATTGTTTTCCATATATATTGAGTTAATCAAACAAAAACAAGTAGCTTCAGCATTACACAAGCAATAATATGAATATTATGAAAAAGTGGTCTAATCCATCCCATAATTTTTTCAACACAAAGACATTATTTGGAATTTTATTTCCTTGGAAATAGAACTGGTTTTATTAGTTCATCCTTTTGCTTTCCTGGAAACAGGAAACTGTAAGTATCAAAACGAAACCTAAACATTAAATACTATAAATATCTTGAACAAAGCATATTTGCTCAGTCAACTGTAAGGCATTTATATATCAGTGCACTAGCAGAACAAACAAATAGTTTTGCAATGATATGTTAATATTCTTTCACAAATCATGTCTTGATAAATCTCCAAAGAAGTTTCTTTGTGCAATTATCTGAATGAAATTTAAAAAAAACAAATTAAGCAAAATAATTAATGCTTTTATTTTCAAAAATGACCATTAGTAGTTCCAACAGACAGAAGAGTAGGGGTCCTCACAGACCACATATGAAGCCAACAGCAGAGAAGACCACAGCTGGGCACTGTGTAACAAGCCTGATAAAGTGAGGAGATTATAAAGCTATCTCATTACACATTCATCTTCCAGAATAAAAGAGCTGGAAAGGGACACACCAAACCAGCCAGTACGCCCCTCAGCAAATTCACCCCGTCATAAAATGAAACCAGTTTTGAAGCCTGGTGATCTATCAGGACCGGGGCCACTGAAGTGACGCGTGATGAATCGCAACAAAAGCTGGGAGCGCAAACCCCTCAGATGGCTGTGACAATTAGCCTGAAGACTCTGCTGGGGAGACGCACCATGTTACCCCCTACTCCACCTCCAATGATTAACCCACGGCTCAAAGCACCGAACTTCTCCGGGCGCTCAGTTCCTCGTGAAGCTGTTAATCAGTGCCAAGAAATTATCCATTAAGCTTTTGATATTAAAAGGCTGCCCAAAATTGCATGACAAAAATCATGCCTTCTACTTGCATTTCCTTATTTACATAAAAGCTTATTGCCTTATTAAATCGTTTTTACCCACGCTGTAATAAAAAATATATTTGTATAAAACATGACAATATGTGGTGCGGTTGGACAGCATATAATTTTAAATGAAATTAAAGAATTTTCATATACAAAGATCAACAGCCAGGACAGGACTGCAGGGGTCACACCCATTTCCATGGCAACGTCTTTTTAAATTTACCGACTTGGGGTTATTGGGTAACTAGGCACCTCTGAAGGATCAAAAATCAATATATTACGTTGCACTTGTTTATTTCTAAGGTCATGCCACATCTCAAAGGTCAAAGAAGTCACAATTAGACACAATTATATTAAAGTCACTTTTTTCATATAAAAAAATATGAAAATCCAAAAATCAATTTGAAGTAATGCTGGTTAGGATTTATTGCATTTGTATGTATATGCCTTATCGGCAATTTCAATAAAATGCAAATACATCCTGTTTTAAAACAAATCTTTTCTCAATTTTGAAAATAAAACAGATGAAACTACTGGTAATAAAGAACTAATTAATTTTTTAAAATTCAAGATTAAGATTAGCACACAATCCTGACCAGAATAACCGGTTGAAAAGTGGGTAGATGGATGCATGTCTGAATCACTTTTGCATAGAATTAAAGATATTAAAGTATAATGATAGCTTGTCTTCTCGTGAAACAACTTAAGCAACAAAAAAAAATGCAGGAAAGCATTTAGTATGTGCAAAACCATTAGCAATTGCAGTTATAAAGAGAGAATGTGGAATAACAGGGAATAGTTTTACATTCAGTGCATCAGCTCACAAGGGTGTCACCTATTATAACTGCTGTCCACATCCTCTATGAGTTTTCTTCACTGGTCAAGAGTATTTTGACTTAGTTTATTTCTAAAAAACGCTTTACCCTAAGCACCACTGTAATTCTTCCATGTAAAACTGCCATGTAGTATCAACATGAAGAGTCTGATAGGAAAAGCACATTTTCCCATGGTCATTAAGATGGCACTAACCTGTGAATTCTAGACAGAACATAAAAAAACAATTAGTCTGTCTTGTGCAGTTTTTGTGTTTTTATATTTACAAAAGTGATTTGGAATCAGAAAATGTTTATTCATATTTATTCCGTGATGTCACAGATATCAGCTACTACTACTTCAGAGAGTTCACAATACCTTGAAAATAAAAATTTGAAATGAAGGTGAATCTCTTTCTGATAATTATTTTAGTAAACACTCAATAGCAGAGTATAACTATTTGCTACATAAATATTTACAGGTCGATTCAGACTGCAGGGAGAATGATTTGTAATGACCCAATGGTTAATCTGGAGTTAATAAGTTAATGTTTATCAGGCTTATCCTCAGAATAAAATGTAATAAACCCGAGAACAGTTACAAAGTCATACATAATAGGAAAGAAAGAATGACAGAATATTCCAGAACCTAGTGATTTGTCATGAAACAGTCAACCTACAAGTTCCTAAAATTGCAGCTTGGCATTGAGCCACCCTCTCTCCCTTGTTGTGGATCTTAACATTCAAGCATATTAACAGCAACATAAACTGGGCTGGACTATTCCTAATAATACCTTTTCTTACAACAGTTTTAAAAACGTTGCTTCTTATAATTTTATTTTTGATCAGATTTTATGACAGAACAAAGAATAAGAATAATAATAGCTGTTACAATTCATTACACATAGAATAGCTGTTGCATTGCTCCAGAGTCAAATTAAACCCAAAGGACATAATGTATCCATATAATACACACACTTCAAATGATCCCATAAGGGTCCCTATCAGATATACAATTACCATTAAAATTAAGCTAATGTTGTCAGTCTAAAATGTTAAACAATGTTGGTTGTTTCATAAATGGAAATGAAAATTTGTTTCTATAATGTAGTGCAAGAGAATACAAAGAAGAAAGTATTTGTCAGTTATTGAACACAATATGTTGGGCAATAATTGGAATAGATCTTTTGTGTGTTAAAGACATCAATGAATGGTTTACGGCTGCCAGACAGAAAAATGTTGCTGGATTCATTTTATTTCATATCAGTTACAGATCATTGTTTTGGTGGTGATAATGGCAGAATCCTTATTTTTAACCTTGGAGAATCAAATATGAAATTGATTACAGCATATGCAGTGGATGTGGAAATATTGCAGTCTGTATGGCATCAAGAATGAAAACGTTTTAATATACAATTTAAATAATGCATAAGCAGCACTGGCTTTTTGTCATGGAGCAGAGAGAGCTATGGATCCAACCACTAAGACTGCATAATTCAGTCCCTTGAGTGTTATAAGGTGCTGGAGCTGTTGGATCCAAAAGTGTTGGAAAGATAAGGTCAGCTGTGATTAACAGAAAGCAAGCGAGGTGATCGGGTTGATGTGTTTACATCAGTACCCTTTCCCCCTCTTAACCTTTCTCCCAACTCTTTAACACATCTCAGACAACTGGCTTTGACAAATGACACAGCAAAATAATATTAAGTACTGCATATAGATAGTACTTATAAAACACCATTCCTTAAACTCACCCTTAATTGTGCCTTTGGCTTTCATCAAATCCAGTACTTGCACTGTCAGATGGCACGTTAAACAGATTTTCGAAAAAGCATACCTAAACTTTGATTTAAAAAAAATAAATGTGAATGATCACATTTTTTTGATATTTTAATGTCGACTCTTACTTGTGCATAGGCCTCGTTTTTTTAACCGTGAGCTGGAATTTTAGCACTTCTTTCTGCATTAGTTTCTCCTTTGAAAGAGCACCATTGCGTCGCTTGCTTTATATGCACGACTCGTGCGGTACAACTGAAAGGTTATTAGGTAATGGAGTTGGAATGGAGTTTACAGGATTAAAGGCTTCATAGATTAAGAATGATGGGAGGCTCATTCAGACAGTGGCGTAATGTAGCTACTGTATGTCAATTGTGCAATATATGCTAAAGCCCAACACCAGGAGATGCTCAGTGTCCACAGATGGGTGCCATAAATCTACATGGTTTTATATTAATACAGTACCTTGCATTATACAGAAAGGAGTCCTACAGTACTTTGAAAATCACACATTTATGCCATGTTTTGGTGAGTTTGCTACATTAAGCTAAAATATCTTACTTGGTTGAAAGATCTTACATGGTTTAAAATGCCCGTGACCAATCAAATCCCTCACTAAAGAATGACATTATTTTATTTTATTGTTTTTACGTGGTTAATGCAAAAGTCTAAGCTTTACATATCACTGTTGGGTGAGTAATATCTCTGATGTTTGGCTAAAAACATTGTCTGAGACAAACTGAGTAAAAATCACTGTATTCTAGAGATATATACTCTACACTACTCTATACTATAATATCTGATTATCACAGCTATTTTGATATTTTGAATTTTTGAATGTCTGTCATTCCTATGTCCTATCAACAGTATTGAAACAGCAATGAAGACAGTGCACAATCACACACACACACACACACACACACACCATTTTTATGTATTTTGCATTTTTATATAGTACTTGGCATTGCCATGCACTTCAGTTTGTAAGTTTAGCTTTTTTGTCTCCGGCCCTAAACATGAAATAATTCCACATTTAAACCAATCATGTAAAGAGGCAGAGAATGTATGTTCCAATTACAGGTCTGATTGCTTCTAAGAATCTTACTGTCAGGTTTATTTGTGGGGCAAATGCCTTTCAAGATAGTGGAAGGTATATATTTTTTGTTCTTTTGTGGCATTATTGATTAATTGATTAAGCCAATTAATTTTTGAATATGATCAATATTCTACCACAGTTATTCTCATGCAACGTTGCCTTTAGTACTCCTCAATAACATTGGCTTTGTTATCCAGGTCTGTTTCACGATTCCTACTGGTTTATTTTTCTCTCATAATCTATTAGTGTCTATTAGTGTTTGTGTCCGTTTCATCTAATAACCTGCTACAGGTCAAATGCATATGTGTTCTGGGCTTAATTGTTGATTTGTGGATATGATGATGCACTTAAAACCTGTTGAGCTTCTGTTCATTGGCAGCAGTGGAAGAGAATATGAAGACACGCAAACTAAACTAAGGCATTAATTGTGCAAACACAAGAATCATTAAACTGATTCTGTGAAATGATATTTAAATGCAAAGCAGTTACATTTAATTTGACCCTTGAATTTGTGCATGCTTGCACACAGTAAAATCTTGTTTAATATTTAACTGTTCCTTATGAGAAGACAGTTTAATGTACAGTGATAAAGTATTCATTTATATGCTTAATAGACACAGCTCAGAATCGTCCTGCTGTTTACTCGAAGTTCACAGCAACCTCTGAGAAATTACTCAATGCCACCGTGACTTGAATTCAAATATTAACCTGACCCCGTGTGATAAAAAGCTTTTATGATAAAACGCAGGGGGGAGCAGCTCGGATTAGCAGGCCACTGACCTGGCTGGTTAGAAAAGGTCACTGGATAGACAACTGCTGCATCTGCTAAACTGAACTAAACCAATCCGCCTTTCACTTTCTCGCCTTTCACTCCATTCACTTTTCTCTTTGCGTTTCCTTTTAATTTTCATCCCCCCTTCATCAGCAGATCTGAGTAAATCAGAAAGTCGGTCCCTTCCCTGTAAAGTTCGCTGAGGGCTGATATTACCCAGCAAATTAAGATAAATTCAAAATATCATTATCTAAGACAGGCCATATAAACGTAAATATTTAAAAGCAAAATTTCCAAATATCATCTCTGTACAGTATGAGTATACAGTAGGTATGACTGGGATCTGTCACTTCATTCACAGACATTTCTAAGCCAAACACCATATCATGGAAGAACTCTGATGCTGTTCCATCCATTCAACATTGTATCTATCTGACATGCATTGATGTTGTTCCGGACATTTACTGTAGTATGCAGTGTAGAATTCGTATTGCTTCTGTTACAACCTCATCCGATTACAAAACTCCTGGAGTCGTACCAATAGTGATGACTCCATACACAATTAAAGGGCAACTTCTTTATTGCCTATCTGAGCACTTATACTTTCTTTGTCCAACATAAATCAATTAACTATACATAGTTATTACCTAAGAATTACAATGTGTACTTTAATCCTAGCAGTACTGCATGAACCTCATCACCCGAATAATCTTGCTGGCTCTAAAAGCTGGTGATTCATGACAACAGCAAGACTATCATATTTATAAATTGATGTTCTGAAAGGTAGAATATTATGTTATTGAATCAGACAGAAAACAAAATTACCAGTCACTATCATTTTGGAAGATTTTAATATAATTATATTATAAATTTATTTTACAATTGCTTAAAATATTCATATCTTCTCAACCATACATTTTTCATACCTCTTACCCAGTACAGAGTCACCGTGTTGCTGAACCCAGCCCTGACAAGCACTGGGCCTAAGAAATGTGGCATTCGAAAAAGTGTGTTTTTTATGTAAATGAGGAAAGAGAGATATATTTTTCCAAAATAAAAATATTATCCATAGCCAAATAAACATGCGGTTAATTCCTGAGTAACATTCTGATTAGGTGTATGTATATTTGTGAATCAGCCTTGTATTGTGTCCAAAATTAATAATAAAATTTTCCCGTTTTCTTCGTACCATAGTAATGCCTACAAACTGCATGTTAAATTTCTATTTACCTGCTCATACCAGGAAAGCAAATGTTCCACAAAGAAGCCAAGAAGTTGAGAGAAAGGCAGCATTAAAAGTAGATGACAAAGAGGAGACTTATGAATATTATTATCAACTCTTTTATGGTTTAACACAACATTTGGAAGTAACAGTTTGACATAACAGCTGAACATAACAGTTCAACGTAAAATAACACTGGTAATTTGAATGGCATGTGTCTTGTTTTTTGTGCATTTTTTGTGGAACTGACACCACACTATGAATCATAAAGCAGCAGCCCAATTATCTGTAATTTTTTTTTCTATCTGCCTGTCATAAATATCAGAATTTAGCATATCTTTAACAGGATATTGTTAGCTATCATGTTTTTCAAAGTGAAAAACCACATTCCAAAATACAGATGGAAAGATCTCATTCGTTAGAGTAGCAAAGAGATGCCATTTATTAATGTGCACAAAATTTGCTTTTTACTCCAAAATGGAGTAAAAGAGGTTAGAATGAGGTCAATACCCAGTATAAATACTGAAATTCAGGTTATCATTTCCATACAGTTTAGGGATAGCAACAGGTGTCTCTGTTTGTGCATTCAAACTTGTGTGGGTTGCGTTACTTTATAATACTTATATATACTCAGTTCCGCTTCAGTAACGTAGTCCTACCCTTCCACTGGTCATGCCCAGTAAGGAACAAGACCCCATAACATCCTAAGAATGCAATTTTTCACGTTTTTTATCACCATCAAAATGCTTAACTAACAGAAGTGAAGGAAAAGTTGAGGTGGGGGTATTTCTTTGTACAAACCCAAACATCCTAAGTCGATATTCAAATTTTGTTGAATCAGTGACATGAATTAATGTAATGAAAGAGGCTGACTGGGTTACTTTCATGCTGTTTTTTAAAAGGGTCCCCTCTCAAGCCAGAGGTAGCAAACTTTTTCCTGGATTTCCTGTAGCACTTATAATCGTTTTCCCTGAACTCATGAGAGGAGGACATTTTGCAGAAGTTTGATGTATGATTAGCAAAAGCAACACACCACCGCAACCAGTAATGCGATGAATAAATTAAAAAAAAACATGAGACACTGGAAAACAAACCAATTCACATACCACTGCAAACAAGTAGGAGAGACGCCCTCTCAGAGCCAAAAAGAAAAAGACAATGCAAGTGCAGTAAAAGAGGCAATGCTAAACAATAATCACCCAGGTGGAAAAGCAGGTTTGCACAAAATGGTTGTATAGTAACAGCCAAGCAGAGTGAACTGTTTATTTTCCCTGGCTTTTGTACATAGATTTTTCAACAGAGGAATTTGATTGCGCTACCATAAAATGAACCACCAAGGTTTCTACTGCAAAATTAACCTGAATAACACCATGAGAAAAAAAAACACATTCGCAGAACCACTTTTAAAGCCACTCTTTTCACAGCCCGAATATGGTTTTTATTATTTTGCAGATGAGAAATTAATTTATGCTTACACTTATGTGACACTAATATTGTTTAGGAAATAAGACACGACAATGAAAATGACTTCACATAACTTTTCACACATTTCATTCTTATTCTGTGATGTTCACCTATTGCCAGACAGCAGAACTTTAGTTTATGGAAATGTGACCAAATCAGTGCTTTTTGTAATTAGTACCAATAATCATATAAAAATACTTAATACACTTAATTTGATTAATCAATTATTTAACCTTCATGCTGATGGCCTAATGCCTAATGTATCACTCATCAAGCATAAAGCACAGACAAAACAGACTTTAATAAAATAATCATTATAGCTGTTCTATTTTCCATGTTTTACGTAGCCTTCCTGTAACATGCATAACAGGTCTGGAAACTCGTTCTTAATTGGCTGTAAGTGTGAAACCTCTTGCATTGCACTGTCATTACGCTCCAGACAGGGAATTAAAGTAAAACTCAACACTAGATGAGAGCGATCGGGGCGACGCCTGAGCTACTCTGAGCCGCCCATCAGGAGGGATCACAAGCTGTCCTACACGCTCAGCTACTCCTGCAAAACATGCCTGTCAAAGATGAATGACACAATAGTTTTTTTTTCCACAGAGAGCAGGTATTTGATCATAGTCCAATGTTTTTAATCCCTTAAATGGAACTAAGCGACTATCACAAGACTGATATATATTAGCTGTTGACCAGTTAAGTGACTGGGTAAAAGCAGGGTTGGCCAGTTTACCTCAAATGCCTGTAAAAGGACGGGATCCCAAAAGCTGTTACTCTCAATGGTTCAGCTCTTCTCCCTGCCCTGTGTTTACTCTCACTCCTGTGCCTGTCTATGTTTGAACACGTTTTCACCGAGCCTTATTAAAGCGCAATAAAACGTCTCCCATGGAACTGCAAAAGCCCCAGAATCGCTCACATCGGCTCTCCAGATCGGAGACCAGATAATGGAGGCCTTCCTCTTTGATGTACCATTACCTGGGACTTGGGTGGCTCATTTGCACAAAAACGGCAAGGAATAGGAAAGTGCCAGCCTCTGGTAAAGTGACACCCAGATGGAAATTGAGAAGTCACTTCCAGGCCTGAATGGTGCCTGACAACACTACTCTGTCACACCAAGTTTAAATAAACTGCCATTTTGAATGTTGAGAGATTTGTCAGCTGCTTTACCTTTGGTGCTCGCTAACCCGTGGCATGAAAACTAAAGACCACAAGGTACAAAACTAGGAATTCTCTCGAACTTTGCCTATTCACATTCAGCTCACGGGATCAACAGGCTTGTCTGAATTGTATCTGCTCAGCACCACTGATGGAAGCTTCTTTACGCAAAGGCTACAAAAGGTGCCATTTCTCATAACATAATATCACCACCAGCAAAACAAAACGGCGTGGAATTTTCATCAAGAAGGATAAAGCAGTGAGAGAAAAGAATAAAAATGGGGGTTGTGAAGAGCTATGCTTTGAGTAAAAAACAGAACAGTAGGCTTTCAATTTAATCACGGACATTTGATGACGTTCCCTTTGTGAAACGTGCAACGCAGCGAGTAGATTCTGTGCCTGTTCATGGCTGTGGCTGATAGAGGACTCTATTAATAAGTCACTCAGAACAGGACAGTGGCAACATCGTACTGGCTAAAAATACAACACAAGCTGTCACAAGGAATTATTGGCCAAAGAATTGCCATCATTATTGAAATACAGCACTGAGCAGAATCGCAAAATCAAACTCATAACATCTGTCTAAGACAGCAGGCTAGCTTTAAGGGACTCGGTCACAACACCAACAGGAAATCCTTTTGTTTAAAAATGTAAATGTAATTACCACAGCAACTTAAAATCAACAATATAACTATGGTTACCATCAGCAATTTACCAACTGAAAGATAACGATGAGAAGGAACACAATAAAGCAGTAAGGACAGCATATTCTGGTCACTCTATTCAAAGACAACTTTTACACCTCAAACGACAACAGCTCGAAAGCTAACTAGAACTCAGTATTTTTTATTTATTTTTATTGTTTTTTGTAGCCGTTTTTATACAGTCATATGTTATGATTTATTTATATTCAGAATTAATTACCAGTTATGGTGGAGCTGTCATGTAATCTAAATTGCAGAATCAGAAAAAAACATTTGATCTTTGTACCGTAAAAGTCACAAACAAGTCTTCTTATTCTTTTGCAAGAATAATCAATGATGAAAGGTTTATTGATTTCCTCCCTTGCCTTTCAATGATTGAAGAAATTCAGACTGAGTCATAGTAATTTACATCTACATTTCAATGCCCAGGTCAGGCATTAATACACAATCTAATCTTTGCAATTCTTACAGCATTGTATAATCTTTCTTTCAGTTTCTTATCCTACATTTCTGGACAGCTGTTGTTTTAATAAAAAAAAAAAAAATGAGCACTCTGAATAATATCAGACCAACAAAACAGTTCACAAGTCAAAAAACAACTTTCATTTGTGGGACAGTAAACGCAAATGATAAATATAATGATAAATTTAAGTCTCTGCTGAACTGACAATGTAGATGTACGGGAACAAATCGATGGAGTATTAGGGCCGAACATTCTCATTTTAAAACAAATGATCAAAAAAACAAAGAAATGGCACCTTTGTTCAGAGATAAACACCTATGTGACAATGAGCTCTAAGACTACTGGGAATTTAAGAACTAAGTAAGAAGCAAAACAAAAGGAATACGAATATAAAACCTAATTGTGCATTTCTTGAAAAATTACAATTTTGGATCTGACATTTACCAAACATTCATTTCAGAAATGATCAAACTGTAATTATTACTGCCATAAAATAACTTCTAAAACTGTTATTTAAAGTTATTGCTTTGTTAAGCGTTTATTAAATCCAATAATTATTCCGTGTCTAAATACTGTCCGTCTATGGAGGTCTCACTGTGGGAGGTCCTTCTGCAAGACCCTCAGTCCTGTGTTCACAGCCATATCAAAAAAGTGTTGACCAGCCTCTGCAGCCTAGGAGTAAATGATATTAATGGGAGGTGAGGAAGACAGAAAGTCAATGGGCAGATTTGTTTAATTTAACCTCTCTGACCTGGCAGTTCCTTCAATCTGTCAACCAAACCTTCTGCTCACACTAAGCAGCAAAAGGAGACAATGCAGGATCCCAATGACACATGGGGGGGGGGGGGGAGGCACGGGGGCGGGGGGGTTGGCTTCATGTGATACTACTACTAAGTCGTACTCAAACAGGTCTGTCTGAAATTGTGGCATGCCAGAATAACTCCTTCTCCAAGGGATCGCCTCGATATAAAAAGGTGAAAGAAAAAACAGGGCCCCCATGCACATCCAGCACTTGGTATATCCTGCATAGTCCAGCTTGATGTTGTCACAGGCAGATACACCAGCAGTGCAGAACCAGTATGCATTTATAGGACTGACAGCTTAATGGCTCTTTGAGTTCTGTGTATGGCAAAGGTGGGTGTGAAGGTCTGAATGACAACAAATAATTCTTACTCAGCCATGTTTCTGTCATGCTTTAATGGAAAATTGGGTCATTTTTGCATACTTTGCTCACAATACAAATAAACCTGCCTGACTACTATTCTAACTTACAAACTCTCCCAGAAGACTTTTACGTTACATCAATAATCTTTCAAAACAAGTCATGCCATATGTCAACAGTTCTTATGCAGATGGTGCCTTTTTGTCCATGCTTTTGAAAAAACAGAAATGGGAAGTTGCAAAGTGCTGTTTTTCATGCAGCGTGTTTTTTCCCCACATTTGTCCTCCTTCCGAATATAAAACTGTTGTTCTACTTTATCAGTTTCAGCTATCAGTGAGAATCAGTCAGCATAAATGTGACATTAACGTGTCAGCCTAAGTTTGCCCACACCAAAAATGTGTGCAACGGACAAGGGTATGAAGAATAAGAATAATATCCTCAATAAAAAACAGAATCAAGACCCGGTGAAAGAGTAACTAATCTTCAGCAACTACCTCTAAATCCTTACAAACTCATATTATCAGTTGCAACTTTGTAATGATTAGCTTCATACTGAAAAAGAGGCAGATACAAGCATTAAGGAGAACCACACGTCTTCTGCTAACCTGAAACAGGGACTCCATGTTTACTGAGCAACACTGGCAGTGTTTTTAAATGGCTGAAGCCATAAGAGATGTCCTGCTGAAAATCAACAGGAGAGCGGCAATGAGGGGATGCTGGCTGCCAGTGAGTTGGGCCTGAGAGGTGGTAGCTGGGACATGTTCCTGAGGGCTCTCATTAACCATCCAAACCCTGCTATATCAGCAAATAGCATGTGTTGGGTGTGCGTTTTATGGAACCTGAGAAGCTAGGATCAAAATGGCCGTCATCCTGATTGCTGTACGGAAAGGAATGCTCTCTGAACTGGGCATTACTGGCTTGATATATCAGTACTAGTTACAAATACTATTTTATTTGCCAGGTAGAGAAAGCTGCTACTACCTATTTCTTTAGTCCCAGAGGAAGCCTCTCTGAAGCAGGTCCCCAGCATGAAAATGTGTTTTACACTAAATGCCCTTTTTTCATATATTGGCTATTTATGTTGTTTGTGCGTAGGAGTAAAATTGCCGCCACAAATTTGCAACTAAATGCTGGCCAGTCAACTTAAAAGAAATCAGGGATAAAACCTGATTTTAAGAATCTTACAAGTTGTAAAAGTTCAAAATGCGGAATTATTTCCAGCCACAGTGCAAAGAGCCTGATGCAACTATATGTTATGTCCACCAAAGGCAAATATTATTAGGGTAAGAAATCTCAATAACGACAACTTCAACCATACAATTAAGTTTTAATTATACAAATCTAACTGTATCTACCTCTTACAAGTAATAAAATAGTAAGAACATACGAAACAGTCTGTTGTTATCCATGCCTTAGTTTACCAGAATTATCAATGAGTTAGGAGGTCAGCATTTGGGAACAGAAATTGTATTAGGCTAATCTAATTTATATTAAAGATGGATGGAAGTCACGTAATAAATCAACCAACATATGGAAAACGGGACAAAAGGCTAGCAGACTGATGCATGTTTACAGCCTAATTCAATGATAACATCTGTTTTCACATCACACAAAACCGTAAGGCAGAATTGTCTCATTAGGCAATACATCTGTCTTTTGACACAAAAACAAAAAAGTTGTTTTTGATCATGGTGAACATGTCATTCCCATGCCTAAAGAGCACAACACAATCACACGAGTACTGAAGAAAGGAAAAGACTATCATTGATTAAAGAAATCCTGCAAGTGGGATTAAAATTAAAGGAAAGGGTGGAGGGGGTTGGAAAGAGGATAAAGCTGGCTGGGGGGGAGAGGGGGGGTGCAGTTAAATTTATGACTCTCTGCCACATCAAAAAAGGGATGGTATTTCCTGTCTGTATACAGGCAGACAGGTCAAGTCACAATTGTGCACGCAGATGGAGAAGATATTACTGGAAACAACATCACTGTAGATCTGAGCAACATGACATAGTACTGCCCATTGTCACACTGTTAGATCTCACATCTATATTCCTGCACATAAGGGTTTACTATACAAAATATTATTTAAAATAATGAAAACGATGAATGAATGAGTGATTCATCCATTCATCGTTCCATTTTCCAGTCCGCTTATCTGTCATTTAAAAAAATAATTCTGATTACAAAGAATACTGTGTAATATACTGAATGGATACTATATGTTACTGTTTTAATTTGCTATTGCACGCATGATAAAGTTTTAATGAACAGGCTACTCAAATAGAAGTCACAAAGATATTTTAAGCATGAATTTTTGTATTTTTAAGTTGTGTTTTAAGGTTTCATTGCACCATGAGAGAAATGTACTTGCTATAAGAAATGCATAAGACACAAACTTCAGTAAAAAATTTAAGGAATTTTTTTCAAAATATGCTTTATATTAACTGCATCTTCATAATGCATTCATAGAACATTCATAAGCAGCTTGTAAGTATACCTTAAGATTCTAACATATTTTAACAGCTGTAGTATACATTAATAAAAAAACATTATGTGATAATAATGAAAATAACATTATAATATTATAATCGCATGATCACATTTGCTATTAATGTATATTACAGTTGTTATGATGTATGTTAGGCCTATGCTGCTTATGAATGTTCTATGAATATATTATGAAGTTGCAATGAATGCTTTACAAATGCATTACAAAGGCATTATGAAGTTGCAGCAAATGTGGAGCATAACCAAAAACACACATAAAAACACAAATTTAGATTCTTAGGTTACTAGCCGGATTTCATAGTGTTAAAATACAAAGATGAATTTAACACTACAGACAAAGTTATTTCAGAGCAACAGCTAAGCATTAAACTGGTTCAGTCCATCTTGGTCTATCTATGTGCGATTTGAGAGTGAAAGATTCAGTATGAAAATGGGAAACGTTCTCAGCTCTTACAGAACATTACTCACTTAGTTATGGCTTTTGCTGACCTGTAGCAGATAATGAAACCACAGTTCAACGAATTCATCAACTGACAGCTTTTTAAGTTCTGTTTAAATGTGTAATTTGCAATCTGTCAAGTCTGTGGTTTTTACACTATGATATTATAAGTTCTTGCAATGTACCACGTATGAGTTTTTATATGTGAAATTTGAAAGCTCACTCTAGTGTGCCTCTTCTAGTTATTAGTGGAGAGATTACAATTAAATTATGTAGATAACAAAACAAATTATATATTCAATTATGTTCAGTCAATGTATAGTATTTTAATTATTTAACCAGACAAATCCATTGTAAATATGTTGCAATTAATTATGAATCAGTACTAAAAATATATTAAGAGATTATGTGGCACAAACCGCCTGCAAAGAAAAAACAAAGTGTCTGTCTGTTTATGGTGTTATTTCTCTCTGCTGCTCTGAATCTGGATCCTTATGTTTCCAAGTTGCATCAAATTGCTGAAGTTGTTATCAGCAAAAATATCAGCAAAATTTGTCTTTGCCTCCTTGAGAAGAAGGGACCTTTGCAGTAAGTTAGGCTTTTAAGCTTTAAGGTTGGACAGCTCTTATCGCACAATCTCACCCACTGACGCAACAAAACAATAAACCGGTGTGTTTTACACTTGATCTTATATGACCCCCCCAGGACTCCAACTGGCCATCAGAAAAAGAAAAGAAAAAAACACTGAAGAAATGAAGATGAAAGACAATACCAAATATTTACATTTTCTGCTGTGTGGTGTGATAAAGAAGATGCTGCATTACAGAAATGCTTACGCTTTGTTGACATTTAATCGTATGACAAAAGTCCAGGGCTTCCATAGAAGTGGTCTGATGTAACAACTGTGCAACTCACACTGACATTTCTAAATACGCAAATAAAAACGTATTTTAATCTATGACCAAATAGCCAAGCAATAACTGGATCGAAAATGAGTGAATCAAGTGAAATAATGTTACATTTTTGCATTGCTCTTCCTTATTTTGAATATCATGGTTGGCACACTGCTGTGATATCTGCGCAGGGAACTGTGTTAAATGACTTCACTGATCTATGTAACGCTTCTGGAATACTGGCCTCCAGCCAGCGTGGCTAATGCATGGTATTGCTAAAACAGCAGCCTATTCTTGCTTCCAGCGAGACCCAGACAATCAGCCAGCTCAGCAAATAAACAGTGAAGCTGAGAAGAAATTGTATATATAAAGTAAGTTTTTCAAGCACTACATTTCGGTTTATAATATTAATCCGAATCATTTTCACAAGAACTCCATAACACATATTGCATATATAATTAGTACATATAGCAGGAACTTGCATAAATAACTGCACAGTGTATTGCAACGGCAAACCAGTGGTCAGTAGAGTTCCCAGTGCTGCTCCGTTCTGCAATGGAACATTTATAAAAAGAGCTGACATATCAAACACGCAGTGGGAAGCAGAGTGGCAACTGAAAGTGATTTTTCAAACTGCCCTATCATCACTGTCCGAACACTAACAGAAGAAAGCCTTCAGTAGCCAGATCATTTCAGCAATATTACCAACCCCAGGTCACTGCCACCTATTATCAAGAATTTGTTTTATGTTTTATTTTTCACATTAAAAATCATTTTAATACAATTTTCCTGAAGAGTTACTCATGTATTTCAGTATAAGATCGGGAAAGCATTTTTTCAGTTTTCAATTGTAAATGTACTATTGTAAATTAATTTCATTGACTGATAGATAATAATTCTTCCTTTTTCCTCATCAAATACAGTTAATGGCAAGTAACAGTCATTACACAATTACACCCAAGCCTAATAGTCAGATTTTTATATCAACTGCTAATAATTGATTGGCAAATTTCCCGCTTTGTCACTACGTTTCTATAGTAATATTACAAGAGAAATGCAATTAAATTTAGCCAATGACTTGGTGCTTCCATGCTGAGAATAATATGCCCAATTTGCACTCCACAGCACCATATAATGACGCTTTTTATATAGCAACTGTGTTGAAAACCCATGAGCTGTCAGCAGTATTTGTATAGCTAGGCTATATGTGGGTGAAAGGTCATCAGATTCGGCTCATGCTAAACAGAAAAAAAGCATCAGCAAGCCCATGTTAGATGTGGCAGTGCATAGTGAAAGGGGATCATGTTTCCTGGACCGAATTCTTAAAGGGACAGCATTGGGTGGAGACAAAATGGACATTATATATAGACATATATATCAGAATATATAACAAGCCACTCCTCCCAAATTAGGATGTAATGTGCATTTATTTTTAAAATCCAAACAAAGGATTTGTATATCAACTTTTCTCTAAACATATAGCTGAATTTGTTAAAGATATAAAGTACAAAAGGCGATGGATAATGACCCATGTTATTGTTAGTTGTTCTGGCAGCGTCACACAAAGTCAATGGCAATGTGTCAGGTGACCAGGCCTTCACACCTGAAAACATTATTCAAAATGTCTGATGTACCAAAATCCACATATAACACCTTGGGCCCATGCAGATGGCCAGTCTCCTTCGAGTCATATGATACAAACGTTTATAACCTAAGGATCGCCCTTGTAACAAGTCACACAGCCAATAACAAGACCACTTTATTCTAACCCTGAATGGCTCCTAAATTATATGGGTCTCTATGGTCTTATATATTCTTGGCTTGAACAACCTATGTGCAGCAAGCACTTCAATACAATTCATACATCATTAATTAATAATGGGTACAAAATGAAACAAATTTGTCTTGTCGGTTCGGCAGAATATGATGATCCTGTGAGTCTAATCACCACATCTCAGCACTACTTACATTTATGCTCATTAGTTTCATTTACTTAACTTTATATTTTCCCTCCTGCAGCCATTCCAAACATTTTGACAAATTATTTTAGATCATGCTCCATTCGTGTTTCTAAGGGCACAAAATGAATAAATATGCTGTGGTGGTAAAGATTCTCAGGCTGATTTTAGAGGGGCCACTTTAGGACAATGACTGTATCATTTTGAAGACTCCAGAGAGCCACTTGTGGCTCTGGTCATTACCCTTCAAAAAGTTAACTCCGTTTCACTCTAAAGTCTTTGCTGACACATAATTCAGTTAAGTATTTTTCTTATTATTTGCAAGAATACGGTCTTTCAAAATTTCGATAATGCCTTTTTGCTAATTCCATATATCTTCACAAATACTTTCTTCTGACCACTGCATCATAATGACCAAATTCTTGAAGTACCTGGTCTATATTTGACCATTGAGCAGTGTCTCCCGCCGTCGCCATGGAACCCCAATTTCATTTTCATAGCTGTCATTGGTTTCTTGGTAGCTCCCCTGTCTCTTGCCTGGATTCCCCAACCGATCACTTTGGGAGGAAGGGCCACACTAAGTATGTTCACAAGGCTGCCATATTCTTTCTATTTCTCATGATTAACTTGCACTACAATTTGAGTTTATACTTTTTGTACTGCTTTCTACGATTCAGATGCTCATGGAGTTACTCTAACCTCTCTGACTTTCTTAAATTTTAGATCTTAGCTCTTGAAGCAGGAAACTATGGACTTCACATACAAACACAAGCATTTCCCACATTCCATAGTCCATATGATTATCCAGATTTGTGAGAATCATCAGAAAAGTTTACTACAATTGCAGTCAATGGTTCCATTTTGTTTGTTCCAGTTTATTTAGTTAAATCAGAATGGCGACCTTACGAAAGGCATACCAAGAATGCTGGAAATAACTGACACTGTGTCTGTGGATTCAGTCTCACGAGTCCCACAAAAACACCTCCTTCTGGTATTTCCACCAGAAATTTTATCTTTTCAGTCATTTTTGGAATGTAAAACAAAAACTTGAACAAATGCAGCTCCACTAAAGAATTCTTTGTTTGATAACATTTATCAAACAGAAATATGTTTCAGATATTTTCCCTTTTACTACCCATATCTCCCAAGTCACAAAGAGGTGTATTATCTATGAGACAAGGGAGTAAAAAGTAATGACATATTAAAATGACTAAAAATAACTGAGGTAAAATTAAAGTATTTGTTTTATAATCTGAGATGCATGTTGTGGCAATTCTGTATTTTAAACACAAAAAATCGTATCAGTACAGGTAGTATATAGTGACTATAAATAGTGATATATAAATATAAATATAAATGTATATGAAATATATATGAAACAAATAAGAAATACACACATTCATGTGTGTGGATGGTCCTCAGAAATATTTGAATACGAACGTGTGTGTGCGTGTGTGTGTGTGTGTGTTTTCAGATTTTCAACCCCAAAGATGAAATATATAGGCTGTTAGCCAAATGTAAGTCCACCTTCCAGCACCTCATGGTAATGAAAACACCTCCCATTCTGACCCCCGTCTTCCTTCACAAACAAAATGAAGAATGTGGAGGAGGAGGGGCAAGGAGGGGTGCTAAGGGCAATATGTGAGCAAGTGCGTGTGTGTGTGTGTGTGTGTGTGTGTGTGTGTGGGGGAGGTGGTATGTATATATTACATTGTGAGGACCAAATGTCCCTGAAATGAAATAAAAAACTGTTATTTTGACCATGTGGGGACCTAACTCAATTTTCTAAAAATTAAAAAACTAAAAATGCCGAAAGTCTAGTTTGGTTACTTATGGTTAAGGATAGGGCTGGGTAAAGGTTAACATTGTCATGGTCGCGATTAGGTTTATGCCCAAAGAAATGAATGGAGAGTATATATAGAGATGTGAATATATGGACTGTGTGCGTGTGTGTGTGTGTGTGTGTGTGTGTGTGTGTGTTTGTTCGTGAATTAGGTTTATATTATTTTGGGAGGGGACCAAATGTCCCCCATGATGCAATAAAAACCTGTTTTTTGACATTGTGGGAACCATTTTTTGGGTCCCCACAAAGATCTGTGTGTATATGTAAAATTTAATGCAATGTCCAAACATTTTTTTTTAACACACACACCTTGGACTGAGTTTTTTGACTCACAAAATGAAATTTAACTAGCAAGTATTAAACACTATTCATGCCAATGACGCGTTACTTATGTCAGAAATCTGCCAGCCGCTGAGACAATGTTTGTGGCTTGTTGTTGTCAAACGGCCAAAGAATCTACCTTGAAAAAGAATATATACTGATCTAGTTATTATAAATGCATTCTCTCAGCATACTTTGCCTGTCAAGAAGCAGATACCATAAAAGACAAATGTTCTACAGAATCAATGTCAACCAATAACTTAACCAGCAAAGAATTAAAGAAATTTAATGGCCCTCATCTTGGCTACTGGGAAATTCACTTGCCTGGTATGTGAATGTGAAACTCATGTGTGGGTTTCATCAATACTGAGCTCCTTGTAAAAACCTTTCACAATCAGTATTCATATTTTGTGTTTCTGTTGTTCTGTGATTTGAAATGATCTTATCAACAAGCAGCCTCTCTAGACATGCATTAAATATTTAGACTTTAGTCACTTCTTAATGTTTTAAGTGTATAAACTGTGTAAGTCACAGAAAACAGCACAATGGTAGCATGCACAGGATGCATATTTTAATCAGACAGGTTTCATTCCAAGCGGAGGAAAGCAAAATAACATCTATGCACATTATTTATTTGTCTCAGACGCAACTACAACATCCGTTTCAGGCAACAGAACAATTTCACCGTGTGTACTGATAACATGGCTGGAAGAAAGCACGGTTTAACTATACTCAACAATCTGAACACGTAGCACTCTTTCTGTCTGTAAGGAACTGGAAGTTCTAGGAATGCAACATGCTTTTATTTCAACAAAACAAAATTACAAAAACCTTAAGTAATCATTTTACATATTTAAGTAGCTGGTACCACTGTACAATAAGGATCCCTTTTCCACTTATAAATGGTAGTAACTCATTAATATTAAAAAACTGTTACAACTTGTTTACAATTGTCTATTAATAATTTACAAAGTGTTATAACCTGATTAATAACCAGATTGTAAACCATTTATAAACCCTTTATAAGGGTAGTCTTACTGCAAAGTGATACCAGAAAGTTGAATGATTTGCTACTATTTACTGCATTATACTATAACGGAATATAGCTTATATATCTTGTAGTCTAAAATTGAAGAAAATCCCTTACATTATACACATTTAGCACTCAGACAGATATTTATAGAAGTATGCCTTGTTTCAAAGCATTACAAGCGATGAACACCTTATACTCTCACTTATGTTGTAGAACTGCATGAGTGACGCCATTTACAGAGTAACTACTGTGTCTGCTTTTGTTATCCAAAGAAAACAGACCTTCCTGAATCACAGGAACTCTGCCTGAAATACACTCACACAAATCATACAAAACCCCTCTGTCTTTGCCTTTTACACACATAAGATTTGTGTATTACCAAGTACTGCATATAACATCCACTTTCATACTATCTTCGAACTTTATACGAAATGGAAAACTATACGTAACAAAATGTTGCAAGGATAAATACTGGAGACACCTCAGTTTTGAGCTTCACTCACCATAACAGCAAATATCTCACATTTTATGTCAGAATTGATTATACATCCTAACTGCAGCAGAAAAAGTGACAGACCTCTAATCAAACATCTCAAAGATCACCCCACAGAGGATTAATAAGGAGGATCATCCCTTTATGATGTTTGCCGGTTTTTTGGTGTCTTCTTAATGCGGTAGTACAGGAATACAGATTTATACAATTCCTAGCCAAACCACCAGTCAATTAAGTGACTATAAACCATCATTTTATAAAAGCTATCATTTTATTTTTACTATAATTACTAAAGATACTTGAAAACTATAATTTCCTAAGCTGAAGCAGGAGATTCTTTAGCAGGCTGAGAAAACAAACAGGGAAAGCAATCGATGTACTTTGCAGTGTGGGGGGATCACAAATGTTCCTTCAAATGAGCAACGAATTCTGTGTTTGATTCACCCTTGGACACCATTCCCAGTCAAGAGAAGGCTTAAGTTTTTCATATTTCATTTCCAGGAATGACAAAAAGCATGTGCACAAAAGACTGATTATGACACTAATACTTTCAAAATATCCTATGATTATATATAATTTTAGAATAATAATAATAAATGTTTCCTTGGTAAACTACAAAGGAAAAGTCCTTGACTTTTGACAAACTGAGCACTAACACTGTATTTTTGCATCTCATTTAAAGTCTTTAGCAGAAAAAGTGGTGGTAATTTCTGCAGGCATCACTACTGCAGCTCTGCAGCATTCGGGTTATACCACCCTTCAACATTTAAAATCATTCTGGGAAATTCACTGACATGGCTATCAGGCATTGTTCTCTATTCCTACGGGGCATCACATTTCAGCATTACAGCTGACTTAAACTGTCAGATCAACTGTTGGTGTCTGAATGCCTCTATCCTGCCTTGGGATATCCTCGGACGGCACATCTGTGAGTAACATGGGCTGTGATGGGATCACAGGAATGGAGCGGGATTACTGACCTCCTGAATCAAAGACGAAGAGCCACTACCGACACTGAAACTCCCATTTCCCGGGTCCCTCCCAGGGCCGCTCAGTTTTCCTGACTGAACACATTATAAAGGGCACAGATGACAGGCTTTAATGACAGCAAATCACTGGAGACAATACCTTAGCCAGCTGTGCAAAAGAGTCACTGCACATGAAACCCTTTTCATTTTTCACAATTCTTCAAGTTACAAATATAAAACACATTGCGATCATATTTTCTACATAACTCATAGAAATCATTGTAAACTTACCCAAGACAACCCCTTCTGAGTTCTTTAGTTGAAAAGACGAGAATCATTTGAGAGTTAATAACATAAAAAGTAATGCTGCCAGGAATGCAGTCTGTCAATGTGTTACAGTATCAACATATCAGTGAAAATTGCTTTATATGTATTAGGAAGTGTGATACATAATGCAGTTAATACAGCTATATGGCTACACATCTAATGCTATTTGTATGCTGCTCATCATGGGTTAACCACAGTAATTTTGTATTTTTAGGTTTACATGTGAAGGATGTATGTTACGTTCATGAATTACCATTAACACAATTACTAACCTCATAAAATGCCTAAACCAACACGTTCAATTAAAGAGCAACCAGCAGCTCAGAGAAGGGTCAACAAACATGATGAAGAAGCAGGAACGTCTAGTGATCAGTTACTGCTTTATTCAGTATAATTACTTCCTCATTGTTTTGAGCCAGATTAGCCTGACTTTTCACTTTACCCACCATTTTAGTTAAATTGTACATCTCTCCAAACTTAGAAATTAAATATATAATCATTTTAGAACATTATTTTATTTTAAAACTTTATTTTATTTTAAATTATTGCACTTCAGCATAAAATCACATAATGGTTTAAAAAATAAAGTTACACAGTTGTATCCAAAGGTATTTGTTGGATCTAACAAAACTATTATATGAAAAATAAAAATAACTTAAACAACAAATAGCACAAAAAAGACTGGAGAAACAGACAGGTAGTATATACAGTATGCCTAAAATATCCCAAATGTTTTTCTAAGAGGTTACATGCGAGTTTCTACAGTCACAGCTGTCCTTACTAGCTAATGTCCTTCCTTTCTTTAATACTGAATAGCAGTTTAGTAAGTGATTACGGAATTTCTTCAGGCAATAAGAAGTGCCTCATTAAATTTGAAATGATCTCACCTGCAATAACATTCAAACATAAAAAAATATTTTGTGGTACACAGGCCGATTGCTGTTCCTCTAAAACTACAGCTGGCTTTTTAATAGTTACAAATAACACCAAAAAAATTAATTAAGTGTTAGGCGAAGAGGGCAATACAGAAGAATATTTATTCAGCTGCAATGAAGCTGTGTCTCTGCATTTTGTTTTCTGCCCTCCTCTAGCTGAAATAAGTGAGAGGCAAATCACCTACGAGAACCAGAAGCTACAGCAGCCAGATAAATCCACACGCCACCGCGCCGCCTCCGGAGGAAATGAAGTTGCGAGCGATAAAAGAAGCGTCAGGCGAGGAAAGATCAGCGAGGCCCAGATTCCATCCTGCGGACCCAAGTGGAGAAACACTGACCAGTGACAGCGACGCATGCCAAACGGGCTTACGACTGACCCCCCGCCCACGGATGTCTGCAGATGGAACAGCAGGCTGGACAGTGGACCGCTTACCCCATCGCTATCAAAGACACTTTGTGCTCCAAACAAACAAACTCTACTTTTAGTGTGACACCACAAAGTAATACCAGTGCTTACTCCTGTTCCGAATGGATATTTTTACCAGACGCTAAACTGGGCCAGTGTATGAACCGTAATACCCTCAGCTTTTTTTTTAATTAAACCAGTTAATTTGTCTTCATTTTTGTTCTTCTTCAGTCTCCCCTGTAAATGAAATTGAAGGAGACCAGCAAGCCTGGTTCTACAAAAAGCCATAACACATTCATCCCCGGAAAAATGAGACATCTTACATATCTTGACTTGCCAAGTTTGGGCGATATGTTATTAGTGCGTTACTACATAAGATTTGTTATCGGATACTTGTACTTCAGATTTTCCAGATGAAGACAAACTGAAACATTTTTGTCTATGGGAATAACTCCTTTTCACGTGCCTAATACAATTAAACAGTCCTTCTCTAAACCTCAAATGCTGGGTTGGGAAAATCTTGGACAATGATGGCATTATGCTCTAAAGCTCTAAATATCCAACACTGGTCAGACTAATACACTCTATTTTCAGCTTGCCAGTCATGCAGAATTAGCGTTTACATAAGCAGTTGTACAAGTACTTTCTGTCCACAA
Organism: Mormyrus proboscirostris; assembly: GCA_026779585.1. NCBI lineage: Eukaryota > Metazoa > Chordata > Actinopteri > Osteoglossiformes > Mormyridae > Mormyrus > Mormyrus proboscirostris. Next base: position 11,527,573 of record JAODKF010000126.1, read on the forward strand.
TCCATGCATCATACACACTGTACAGACTTATACACACTGTACAGACTTATACACACTGTCTGAGGTTCTCAGTGTGTTTTCTGGTTTCTCTCAGTTCTCTGCATAAGACACAAATGACAAATTTCCACGCAGCAAAACGGGGCTCTTGTCTGCATGCTATCATTCCCAAGTTTTAAAGGCTGAAATGTCATTAAAGCCAAACCGTTATTAGATTAAAGGGCCTTTTTTAAATCGCCTCTCTTTTATTGATCACAAGCAGCTTTAAAAAAGTTAATATTAAATGTGTCGCATAACATGAGTGTAATATATATAGTGTAACATGTATGACAAGCATGTTGTTTATCCTTATTCCAGCTAGAGAGCTAGCATGGTATTGTTTGACAAGCTTAAGTTACTGGACCAGTCTCTCTTGTGCTATATCTTGCTGATCAAAGATCCATAGATAATTTAAGAATTCTAAAGTGTATGGTGAGGTAGGTTTGTACAACGAAGTTGATGTTCACATTTCCCATCCTGCAAAACAGGCAGTGCCTGGGTTACAAACAAAATCCTTTCCCTAAGTCATTTTTTAAGTCAAGTGAGTAGATAAGTCAGTAATCAATAACACAGCACATACAATAATAATAATAATAATAATAATAATAAAAATAATAATAATAAATAATCTACATATGGTACTGTATTGAACCAACAAACCAGTGAAGCCGGGCGATGTTTTCCTGAGTGTCACAAAAGAGTGCGTGTGTTAATTATTACAAAACACTGCATTTAACCCCGATCTTTCAGTATAATAGGTTTTACGTCAGGTCGTTCATAAGTACAAGTTGTTTGTAAGTCGGACATTCTTAGCCTGTGGATCGCCTGTACACGCGTGATCCAGGTGAAGCTTGGGCTCAGAGCATGATAGGTGTGTCGCCATTTTTGCAGCTCAGGAGCAGTTATTTTGAGTTAAGAGCCCAACACAGCATAATCAGTCTGCCTGCTCTGAGATGTTAACCAGCAAACTTCCGGATAAAGGAAAAGATTCCAAAGCAGCAGGGTCACAAACCACTGATGTCTTATAAAGAACAATGACTGGGGCTACGAGAATAATGGGATTTAATAAAGTGTGAAATCTCTGACCTGACTCTTACTTCTGGACCAAAGCAAACCCATATTCCTGAGATTTGGCTGTTGGCTGTTTTAACATAGCACATAGTTGAACATTATTTTGTTTTGGTTCCACAGAGCAGGTCAATTAAGAATTCCAGTGTACCTCATTTTAGCCACTCTGTGATGAGAATACAACTTGTTGGAAGTAACATAAGCCCCTCAAATCAATCAGCACAATATCAGAAATTGAGAAATATCATCCAAAAGGCAACACGGCAGGTCTAATGAACTGGCACTTTCAGGCGCTGCCTTTGAATAAAGGTAATCACATGCTGCTTTGCCTCTCATTTCACTACATGACCAGCGTGGTCCAAAGAAGTCTGTGGTTAACCACAATGAGAGCCTCTCAGGAAATTAAGTGAGGAATATCAACAACATCATCCTGTAAACAAGTACTCTGAAACAGCCTGCCCTGAGAACAACAGTGCCTGACCTATAGGTCAGAACAGTCGGTAACCTGTCAATTATTTAGTAACAATGACAAAAAAAATGTACAATACCCAACTGGTCCTGAACTGGATCAAAAGCCAGCAGTGCACTGGTTCAGTACCTTCATTGAATATCAAAACAAAGCCTCTTCTGTGTAATTAAAAATTTAACATTAGCCTAGGGAGTGGTTTCTAAACAAGCTGGCCCACTTCTCTGTTAATACTGAAGTTAATGGTATTAAAGGAAGGCCTGGACAAATAAGTGTTTTTTTCAGCACAGCTGTTTGAACCCTACACAACAGCACCAGTTTGCTGAATACAAAAAAAGATGCACTGGCATTATCCTTAACACTTGCAGTGACGCGACACCTAAAGCAACCAGTTAAAGGTCAATTCCAGCTGTCAGACTCGTGCTAATGCAAACCCCCAGATGTGAGGGGAAGCTCTTCCCCATATGGGGAATTTACACCGTGCGCGTTTTATCTTCTCAAGGCTCCATGCTGTGCGGCTTGTTGGATCTTTAGTGGGATTTACATGCCGGACTGGGAGATCCAAAGGAAAGATGATATTCAAAAGCATAAAGACGGTGAAGCTCCCGGTTTAGCCTCTTGTCACCCCTGAACCTCTCTGCCTGCTTGCATGTACACAAGCACCAAAGGCATAATAAGAATCAATGCTTTTTGAGCCACCCGTGGGAGGGTGAGGAACTATTCCAGCACATTACGAAGACAAAACAAAGACGTTAAAACAATGGACCATCCTTGCTATTCATTGTCAAAACCATTTTGTCCTGGAACTGCCATCAGATTATTTTCTTCTGACATTTCACCGAATAATAATTATTAAATCACTCCTTGACCATATTAGGTAATTATGTCACTTATCTACAGCTAATTTTTGTACAAAATACTTTGATGCCCAGTTGAGACAGTTGTTACTGCTGTGACTAAAGCAGGGGTAAAGCCAAGCTCCCAGCTCCCACATAAAGCGATATGAATTAGAACGATGACAGCAAATAACACAATTATTGTGTTAAAATGCACCTAAGCGCAGGTTGCTGTGCACCCAGATCCATTTCCCCGTTGAACGAGTCTGCTTATGCCGCATTTCCCTGCATGCGCATTTACGCCTGACTGTACGTGCTGTGCAGGAGTGCAGCGGAGACGGGCGGTAAAAGAGGGGGCGGGGTGTACGCATTCTGCTTCGTAATGCTCTGGCCAGCTGCCGACGTACTTGGCTAGAGAAGGAGATCCCAGGATTTTTGGGTGTGAGCCAGTCTGGAATGCACCCAGTTCCAACTTCCAGTGCTCTTGCCAGCTTTACACATCTTGGTGTGTTTTTTTCTCCTCCTGAGACTGAAGGGTAGTCCTTCATGAATGAAATTCACCCCAGGCGAGTCAGCTGTCCCTACTTTCCCATTTTTTTGCCAGCAGATCTGGCTATAAACATAAAAAATATTATCCGTTGTCTCATTGATACATTCATTAATGTGTCTTTAATAAAACAACAAATGGATTCATTATAAAAGTGTGTAATATGAACATGTAGTCTTCTTTGGTTTCCACCTGCTTTTTTTCATGCAGTTTATTCCTACCTGTTATAATACTTAAATTTGTTACAATGATTCAATTAATCACTGGAAATATCTGATTATCTAAAAAGCTATGTTGTTATTACTTGTATGTCAGATTAATATACAATTTCCTGATGTAATTAAGAAAATGGAATGAACCACACCATTAAGCAATCAATTCTATGTTGCTTCACAAAATAATGCTAAACTTATCCCTTACTATTGTCAAATGTACAACTAAAGTAAATAGTGAATATATTTAGAACCTTGTATGTGAATACACTATTTCTAAATACAAAAATCCCATTCTGCACAGCAGAATACTGATTCTCCATTCCTAATCTAATTTAACACTGGTACCTAACTTAATTTGTTGCTTTATAACCGTACTGTAAAAGATATAATCACACAATACTCTTCATATTTTCAGTAAAACATACTAAGGGAAATTATATTTAAAAAATCAAATCTAAAACATAGTATTAAAACTCAACTTCAGTATGCTAATACTTTCGGTCCTTTCAATAAAGCCATTTCTAATGGACTAAAAAAACGGGGTCATGTATATTGTTTGCTGATATCTTCACGTAAACATAATATCCCAGTGAAATCATTAAATAACAGTCCTGCGTAAGGTATAGCAAAGTATTGGTTTTAAGCTGTTATGAAGGAGTCGAAATACCTTGCGACTAACAACATCACTCTTTTCACAAACATTTAACATTAAGGAAATGCACAAGTTGTTTGCTTAAACAATAATGCTTAACTAACACAACTGCAGTCGGCTCTGCCTACACCATGCAGGGACCTAGACACATACTAATAACACATTACTGCATAACGTATCACTAGTTTAATTAAGTACTAATAAATCAACTTTTCGCGTCCTAAATGTCACAATATGGTAATAACTTTAGGGTTACAATATGCATTTAGGAGTTGAGCAAGATGCCACAACTAGATTTACTAATATTAACCGTACTCTTAAAATGCTATCTATAAGTCGCGTACGTAACTTCTGAGTGAATATAGTGTAGTACTGGAACTATTACTGAGCAGTTAAGGAAAAATATATTTGGTCTCTGTTTATTATCAGAAATAACCGTATTGCCTATTTTAGATTATAAGCATGTAGACCTTGCAGCAGAGTTCAGCAGACGTACCTGTTTGAACTGCTCCTCGTATGTCCAGTCGTGTTGCTGCAGATGTCCGTGCGGCGCCACTCCTCCGGGGCTCTCGGATTCCCCCGGTGCAGGATAAGACGCCTGACCCATCCTGGGCTGCGAGTGCCCGGGGCTCTTATTTTGCTCTCGCCCGCCTTCACTTTGGAGTGAATGATCGGCTTTGCAGAACGACTCTTCCTCTACTTCTCCGACCCGGTCGTCTTCCAGTTCGTCTTCCTCTATATCCCGATCGTCGTCTTCTATGTCGCGACCGCGATCCCCCTCGTCGTCGATATCGGAGTCGTCCGCCTGCCGCCTGTCGCCCGTGCGCTGGCAGTGACGAGCGGAGCTCACACCCGGGTACGCTTCGGGATATCCCGCGGTGAACGAGCCCTGGACCGCTGCCTGGAAATGACGGAAAGACGGGGCTTGTTGCTGGATCCGTGCCTTCACCATGGATCTTATTTCTTTCTCTTTCTCGGCCTGCCGGAGTTTCTCTTCCAGGGCCAGGCGCGCAGCCTGCTGTTTCTGGAGGTTCTCCATGACCGCTTCCAGCTTCATGCCGCCGCCCGACGGGTGGGACTGAGCGCCTGGGAAGTGGCCGTGAGCCGAGGCTAACAGAGGGAGGCTGTTCGCCGGGGAGAAGGCTGCCTGCTGTCCGCGCACGGGAAAAAAGACAAGTGGAAATACGTGAATCGAAACGAAGGGATTAAAAAAGGTCAAAACTATTACAGAAGTACACAATAGCTGGCTATTGCTGTGTTCAAAATAGGCTATTAAACTCACAGACAGACTGCTTTAAACTAGTAATGGCAAATAGAGTGGCGAGGGCTATATAAACATTAAATTAAATATATGCTCGCAATATGGTTTAGTAATAAGTTTCTAGATGTGTCCTACGTGATACCTTTATTAAGTCTTATTTCTCGTGTAGTCTGCAATTTTTAAGGTAATGAAAAGACTAAATATTACTGAACTGTGTGGGCTATTCTTTAAAAATATGTTATCTATTCATATAATTTCCGTCGAATTGCTCATCTGAATACCTCACAGAACGAAGAAAAAAATGTTCCAGTCAAGAAATGTAAAGTTTGTATTATATATTTATATCCACAATAATTACGTAGCATACGTGTAACGTAACCTATACATGTGTATGTAATGTAAGGTCAAAAATAACATTATATTTAAACACTTTTGTTCGCTACTTTATTTATACTTGAATATTAAGTATGTGAAATTCGATTGTCCTAATCATAAAACTACATGCTAATGAATGTACTTACAGTATTCCTCTATGCCCGGGATGAAAGAACGGAAACTTACCAACGCGGATTTTGTTGCTATAGCGGCGTTATCAACCATGCTTCTGGTTTAGTTGAAACTATAAATTGATATTTATGCCGCAGTCCCTTCTTGAAAGTTAAACGTGGACGTGTCTCTGAGCGCAGCGATCCTTCACCGAGCAATTAAAAAAAAAAGAAAACAGTCTTGGAGCCCTGGAGGGTTTAGCAACAAGTGGCAGCCGAAGCCAGAATGACCTCTTCTGGCGAGAGATCAGCCCTTCCGCTCCCATTTGCTAACAACACGTCAATTGAGTGATAAAAAGAGAGGGCAGGGTTTACTGACAGACAGGGAAATACAGTTGATCAAGATGGGGGATTCTCATTCTGGAATAAAGTAGCCCACTCAGATACAGTAGCCTACTGTAGGTGAAGGCTGGGATTTTGGGAATCTACAAATAAATTAATAAGACAAAACTCCTCATTATGTAATGAATATGAGCTGTGAAATTTTGTTGTACTCGGTTTAATCGTGTAATCAGTTTAATTCAAACAATTGAATGGCGGTGTATCCTAAATATACACTGCTATTGTTTATAGTTATTCGTATAATTATTTTGAAATAACTATATTTAAAAAAATGTCTCTATAAATGACGTACTTAAAAAAATCTTAAAATACATATTTCATTAATTGAAACTTCTGAACAGCTCAAGGAGAAAGCGTTGCTTAATAGGCCTACGTATAGCGCCGTGTATAGCCCAAACGTTTTTAATGCATTACACAGGATATCACGAAGTCAGCCCCCCCTTCCTCCTCCTTTTGAGTGTTAGCAGTCTTAACACATCTGTTGTCCTGCTTGTCAGTGGTCTCCATTTCACGAACTGACAAATTGCCCAAGAATTGTAGTAGAACTAGGAGCATTAAGCAGTAGCAAAATAATAATTATAATAACAACAACAACAATAGACACAAGTATACAAGAAAGTTTTTATTACAATATGATGTAAAAGCAATTGGAGAATATATGAGCTATATGTTTTTCTTAATGTTACCAGATTTCTCTAAAATCAACACAAAAGTAGTACACTCTGTCACACTCAGATCTATGGTATGCTATGCTATGTTATGCTATGGTATGTCAGCTTCATTGCTATTTGTTTATTGACATAATTAATCAAAACCAAAATGAACATTTAAAGGAATTACAAAAGAAACTTTATATCTGAAATTATATATGTTGCTGTTTTGTGCTGTAAAATTTATTCCAAGTACTCCAATTTCCTGCAGTCCCAGGACAGGCAGTTAGGCTAATTGACTTCTCTCAATTGTCCGTGGTACGTGATCAGGTGTATGACCAGCGATGAACGGCCAGACTGTTCAGAGGTGTGCTCTATGCTCCTTCTTATTGGTTATAAATTGGATTTTTCATAGATTTCACTTGGAAAATGTCGCAATGATTCCTTCGGTTTAACGGTCTTCATAGAGATATGGCTGTGCATATAACACCTGTCTTCTTAGTTTTTGCTGTATTATTCATTCTATAGGGCATTCTTGCATCCAAAGTTCACAGTATGGCTTACGGTTCTTACATAATTGGTACAGAGATAACTCAGATTAAGCACCTTGCACCGTACATGAAGGAACACGGCAGTTTGCCTTGTCTTCAACATCAGGTTGCACCACTTTGGTCATAGGTCTTTAGCTATTATGCCGCCTGGCCCCGCTGCTGTGTCTTGTATTAATATGTCATTGCGCCTTAGCGGTCTCCGCTCTCGATGCCCCCTGCCCTGAACTGTCCATTTCAGCAGAAAAAATGGAAGCTTACCTTAATAGTAAGAGGGCTTCTTTTTTCTCCTTCTTTGCTGTTCCCTCAGGCGCTGGCAGCCAGTTGTCTGAATCAATGTTCTGGTACAGCACTTGTGGCAAACTGGGTGGGGGAGGGGGGGGGACTTGACACGTCAGGTCTTGTTTTCAGTTCCCCTTAGTTTAGATTGGAGAGCTGCTTCTATCCCTATTTGCAGAAGGAGAACGTTGCCTCCTGTTTGCACTTCAAGAGAGTGTAAAAGCATGCAAGGACCTCCGACCCATGGCACCCACCACTAACATTCTTCATCTGCTTCAGCATTTCCATGCAGGAATAGTGTCAGGCCACATAGTGAATTAAATTGGAAGTTTTATGCTTTTTCTTTTAGCTACTCCAGAACGCTTGTTTGTGAAACCCACAAACACCAGCATTAACACAGCGATTAAAGCTTTGGAGCTGGCAGGGCACTGTAAAGCATGCTTGATTGTCTAAGAATATACATTCCTGCATTATAAACAAGGACAACTGAATAAACATGGAACAGATTTGTAGGAAAACCTGTAAATATCTAAGTTATAACTGCTGGAATAAAGAACCAGACACTTACCTTTTAGTATTACTATAATCTGCACAGCTTTTTGCTGGATGTTTTAGCCATTTACTTGCAAGCACTATAATGATAAAGTTAATTTATTACTATGCATTTTCACAAATGGCTAACATATTTAGCAGCTAGTTAGCTAATAAAGTAACGAAAAGTTAACTTTTTACCATAGGGGTTTGTCATTACGTTCTGCATTTAATAAAATGTGCAATAATTTTATTTAGAAAATACTTTGTTCGTACATTTACACAGAAAGAAACTTACACATTAATCATCAATGAATAGTTATTTTACTCATATTAAAAATAAAATGTAATTCAAATGCAAGTTTACTGGTATCCCTTTTGCTTCCAGCTTCCTGGTATGAGCTGCAGACTCACTGGGTAAGCAGCCATCTATGATAGGTGTATGTATGTGTGCATGTATGTATGTATGGATGGATAGATAGATAAATGGATGGAGGAAATTTAATTTGTCCTAAGTAGGGTCACACAGGACTTATATGGGAAGCTACTGGCACAAGGCATGGAATAACCCAGGAAGGGACACCGGCCCATTGCAGAATGCAGACACATTCACACCTGCAGATAATTTGAAAATTCCCCCTGGTATCTGTTTGGATTGCCAATCTATACAGTCTTTCCCCAACAGGTGGTTAACTGTGTTTTCTTGTTTATGTCTTCATTTCCATGTCTTAAGATGTCATTTATATCACTGTATTCCCCAGACTGGGAATATATATGCTTTTGTTACCAGAGACATTCACTCGAAATTGATATGATGGAACTTTTTCTAACTTTGCAGAAGCAGTGTAGGACGTACAAACTGTAAGTGATTCAATTATGAGACAGAATAGAAGACAAATTTCAAACAAAATTGAAACAGGGTCTCATAGTGATAGCAAAGAACTGGGCAGTTTTGACACTTGATCTTGTTAGAGTGATAACTGAAGAGGCATTTTAAGGAATCTTTTTCAAACTTTGTGAACACATTGTGTGAATGAGAAACTTGAAATGATTAAATTTTCAGATAACTCAACCCAAAATTGAAACAAGACCACTTAGTGATAGCAAGGGGAAGTTTGGAAGCAGATGATATCGTGTTAATTCCCAATTGTGATAATCTGTTGCCTGTTCTGTTCTGCTTGTCTTGTGTATTTAGTCCGCGTCTCGGTTAGTTTCCTCAGATCCATCATTGATGTGGTTTACCGTGTGTCCATTCCCGTACAAATAAACCCCATTTCGACCGTGCTTACGTCTTCTGCCTGCTTCGCTGCTGGCACTGTTCGACGGGTCGTCACAATAACAAAAAGTATTTGATGGGTATTGTTTTGTTTCTGCAGAAGACATTTGGTTGTGTGAACTCTAAAAGCACTGCATGGATCTTTCTCAAACTTTGCAAGAATATTGTGTGGGTGATAAACTGAAAATGATCAAATTTTGCACCAAAATTAAAGCAGCGCTATATAGTTATAGCAAAAAGAGCAGATATACTTTGTCCCATTAACTCAATTATTTGCAAGATGTTTTCTGAACTTTGCACACATTGTTTGGATGAAAATCTGGACCTGTTGAAATTTTGAGATGAATCACACAAAATATTGTAGCAACAGCACATAGTGACAGCACTTGACTTTATCAGTAGCATAACTATTTGATATTATTGCTATATTCACTGTATGTGATCTGTGATGGATCTTATTACCTGAGACCTGATACAAATCACCACAAAATTGAAACAGCAGCGATGGCAGAAAAGGAGGCTTACAGATGCTATATTGTGAACAGAGTGATCTGAAACCTCTAAGTATCTTTTTGGAACTTCCCAGTCAGTGGCAATCAAACTGTGAGCCACTAGAGTTTATAAGTTTATATGTATATTTTATTTGTTGCCAGCCCCCCTG
>JAODKF010000126.1:11537578-11560767 GCA_026779585.1 Mormyrus proboscirostris
TGCCAGCCCCCCGGCTGATGGTGGAGCGGGGGGGGGGGGGTACAGATAGAGGTTGGGGGTGTGGGAGGGGTAGTGATTAGATACGCATACAGAAGGCAAAGAAGCTGAAAAAAACAATGTATTCCCTGGATGGCCATCATACCTCTCATCGGGAGAAGAGGGGTCTATCCAAGTTAAATTTCACTGAATGAAAATCCTACAGTAAACTAAAATTATTATGGCAGTACCATAGTAACTACCAAAGCCTACCCTACACTCCCCCACCTCTCCAAAAAACCTTTATCAACATCCCAATTTTGTGTGACATGTCCCTGGTACATCTGACCTATCTTGTCCACCCGACCCTCCTATCTCCTCCATAGCATAACTCTAACATGTTATTTGTTTGCCTAACTTCTCGTTCCTGCCCTTGTGTTAATCACTCCAGCTGCCTCTCCTTTGTTCCCTCATCAGTCTTGTAAAAAAGTGCTTCTCACTCCTGTGTTTCCTCGTCCTGTCATTGATGTCGTTCCCTCATGTTGCCAGTGTCTTCCCTTATTCTCGTCCTCCTGTTTTGGGTCCCTAGCAATCCTATTTATGTTCTGCATATGTTCTTTGAGTTCAATAAAACTTCTGTTAGTTTTGCCATAACACCTGCTCTCGCATCCTTTGTCCTGCTTTTCACGACAGAATAACAGGACTCTCAAAAAATTCCAACAGCCTTCCCCTCCGCTACAGCTTCCATGCTTCCCTGTACTTGCTGGACTGGATATCCCGGGTGCCACGGATCCTGGGACCAAAGGGGTTTTCCACGCCATGGGCACCAACTCACCTTCAGGCAGAGGACTTTATCTCTCATCTGCAAGTCCATCAGGAGTAGAGGGGCAATCCCACTGTCTGGAGGATCCTCTAGGCCAGGGGTCTCAAACTTGTGTAGCCCTGTGTAGCTTAGCTCTTTCCCACTTCCACCACAAATGATTCAGCTCAAGAGCTGTGTGGTAATTAGCACAAGGAGTTGAATCAGGTGTGTTAAATGAGGGTGAACCAAAAACTGTGTAGGGCTCCGACCCCCCAAGACTGGAGTTCCCCTGCTCTAGGCTGTAGCTCTCTTCCCGTCCGTGGGAATGGCTCACCCTGGACACGGATCCCCTGAAAGCAGAATAAGTCCAGTGGTTGCTGGCAGAAGTGAGGGGATTAGTGGAGCACAAGAACGCTCAGCCTGCTACCTATTCCTCGCCTGAAGTGGGTCTGCCTGCCTCTTCTTCAGAGACCACCACAGACTTGCCCACTGGATTCTCGCAGTTTCCTCGAATCTCAGTCTCTCTGCCCAGAGAGGACCACTCCACCCGAGTCCCAGTGTCTTGGCCCAGAGAGGGTCCCTTCGTGTATCATTCCAACTGCCTCTCATGTGCTCCCTTGTTACAATCTTGTATAAAAGTACTTCCCAGTCCTGTGTTCCCCAGTACTGTCATTGATGTCATTTCCTTTTGTTGTCAATGTCTTCCCTTATTCCAGTTGTCCTGTTTTGGATCCCTTGGAACCCCATTTATGTTCTGGCTTTGTTCTTTTAGTTCAATAAATCCTCTGTTCGTTTTGTCATAATGCCTGCTCCTGCATCCTTCATCCTGCTTCACATGAAATTTTCAATGCAATCAGGTTCACCAGATCTCAGTCCATTTTTTTCATGTGCTGACTGGGGTGGGGGAGGTTTGCCCATGCTAATTTTTGCCAAGCAGGAGGAGGGTTAGAGTTTCATTATGCCAAATGAAAATCCCACGGTATATGAAAAATATTACTATAAAACCTGTCAAGTCTACCCTAAACACTCTCCCCACCTGTCCACAAATCCGTATGAAAACATTAATAAAATTCCCTCACAGTAGATCTTGCTGAACGGCTACTGGAATGCTGGTGAGGAAAAAATATTTTCCTGGGAAGTATGAAAAACATTTAGATGGTTTCTCTTAGGCCTCGATTAACCATATGGGTGTTTGGACACATGTCCAGGGGAGCCAATCAGAGCAACCCCCCATAACGATTTGATATGAAACCTGTTTAATATGATTGTACATCGTTCATTTTATATGGCACAGTATCCCCAAAGTCACATGCATTTCTTCAAGTCACCAATCAGATCTGTTTTTTCCTGATGTGATGTCATGTATGCTGCTGCCCAAGGTCACTTAATACTATTAATTCTGCCCTGGATGGTTCAGATTGCTGTGTTCACACTCCTTTGCTTCAATATGAGGGTGATTTGTCTCAGATGTGTCAGGTGTAGATTTTTATCCATATTTTTTGTTAGGTAGTAATAAGATCCATCAATGATCAAATAAATATAGTAATAATATCAAACAGAGTTAACCTGTTCACAAGCTGAAAGGTGTCTGCAGTTACAATTTGTCTCAAAATGTAATCAGTTCCAGAGCTTACCCCATATAATGTGTTTGCCGAATTTAAAAAAAGATTTGTCAGACACCTTTATAGTTCACAAAACCATGTGACTTCTGCAGCCTCCATTTTCTTCCTTTGCTATCATGTGGTGCTGCTACTTTATTTTTGAGGCAATTTGTCACAAAAAGAAATCAGTTGTGGATCTTCATCCATATAATGTTTTTTAAATAGTAATACCATCCATCAAATACTTTTTGAGTTCACAAGGTCAAGTGTCACCTGTAGTCACTCTTCCCTTTCCTGCCATAAGTGGTGCTGCTTCAATTTTGGGGCAATTTGTCTCAGAATTTGAGCTGTTCTAGTTGTTCACCCATACAATGTGACAAAGACACAAGTTTGAGAAAGATTTTTGAGTTTTTATGCTAATTGGATCAAGTGTTGACAACTGCCCTTTTCTTTGCTATGACAATGCAGTGCTACTTCAGTTTTGGGGCAATCTGTCTCTAAATTCATATTGTAAACTAGTCTCAAGAAAAAATGTACATAGTACATAGTGGGCTGCACGAAGCCAGCGTTTATGGTAGGTTCAGTTCATAACAAATAGAAGGTGTCTGCAAAGTTTGGAAAAACATATGTAAAATACTTTTTGAGTTATTGCTAAAAGTATCAAGTGTAGGTGCAACTTTCAACCTGCCACTCTACAAAGGTCGGCATGGAGAAATGACGGACTTTGATGCACTTTAGGTTTGAACTCACAATTCATGCCTTGCTTTTAGCAAGCAAATCCATTCTCTCTTTATTGTTTAATGCTAACATGCCTGGGAGGGTGCAGCGGGGGGCAGGTATGCAGCCAGTTGACCCCTCCCCCGCCCCCAAAAAGATTTATTTTCTCCCTACTTAAGAGTTTTTGGTTCCTCTCCCTCTGATGTGATCTTGCTTTCTTTCTTTCTCTTCTTTGTCTTCCCTTTTCCCTGTTTTTGAGTTATTTTGCATGATGCAGGAATGTACTACATGTACTCATGTAAAGCGCCTTGGGTAACTCTCTTGTGAAAGGCGCTATATAAAAATAAACTAAGTTGAATTGAAGTGTCTAAAACTACTTTTTTCTTTGCTATCATTATGCAATGCTGCTTGAATTTTGGGGTAACCTATTTTAAAATCTGATCAGCTCCAGTTCATCACCCAGACAATGTACCTGAAAAGTTTCACAATGATCCGTCACAGACTGTTTGAGTTATCGTGCAAATGAAAATGTGTCAGCTGTGGCAATGGACTGGTCCCAGAACCATAAGTATTTTCCAACCAGAGAATACAATAATATGATTGGTCCATAGCAGAAAACAAAACAACCACAAAATTATACTTGGAAAACAAAAGAAAACAAATAAGAATACTCAAAGAAACACAACTGAAGAGTAAATTCCCAAAACTCATTCAGTCCATGGAATATGTGGATGAGTTAAATTCATAAGTACCATTTCTGTGGAATTTCAGAAATTTAATGTAGGTCTTCATCAGATTACATGAGTCTATAGCTTATGATAAGGATAATAAAAATGGACTGAATGTGCTTTGGAAATTTGCTTGTCAATTGTTCTTGAATTCTTGACCCTTGGCAACAAATAGAAATAACTGAATGGCCATCACAGGGGAATATTTCCATTCTCAGCATGCTTTTTGTATGAATGGTTCACTCTTTCAACATTATCTCAGATGTAGCTGTTAGTTGACTTGAGGGTATAGTAAATGAAAATACTCTTATTAGCCAACCCTCATTGACTTGTGAGAGATAGACATGCAGGATCCTCACAATGACTAGAGCAGGGACCACCAACCTATTTGAAACTGAGAGCTACTTCACGGGTACTGAGCCATATGAAGGGCTACCGGTTTGATATATTCTTCTTAAATTATGTATAATTAACATTTTTAAATGCTTTTTTGTGCTATTTTTAGAACAGGTCCACAGGCGACTCGTGTGGTCTTTGGGGGCATCCTGGTGCCTGCGGGCACCATGTTGATGACCCCTGGACTAGAGCAATTCCATTAAGCAGTTAGTAATTTGCAGAAATGGTCAGTCAGTCATTAATATGAATCTGCCAAGCAGTATGATGGCACTAATGTGAAACCCCCTTTAGCCGGAAACATCTCCATTAAATATCTGACACCTTCATTTTTTCAATTTGCCTTTCCGTTATGATGAAATTGCGCTGTGCAGCATGACCCAAATAAATGACACTCGAGGATTAGCTATACAAGGAGGGAAGCAGTCTGTTTATAATCTTTTAAAATTAGGCAAACTGTTGACTGCAAGGCCATGTAATATAGGCAAAGAAATTAAAAAAAAAAAAAAAAAACTACAGTAATACTGAATTATCATTTGTTTAGCTGAAGTGATGTTTTCTGGAGGTTTGTTTGAAATGGATGACCACACCTCTACAGTGCCATCCCTTTAGTGTACATGTGCAGGTAACAAGAGTTTTGATTTAGTGCCACCAGGTGGTACTTTTGGTAAAAGACAAGTGGTAAATTTAGGTCATGGCAAATCGCATACTTCTACCATTTAACGGGTTGAACACCATGTATGCCTGTATGCGCAATGGAAAAAGAAAAGACAGACAGAAACACCTGGAAGTCTAATCCAACCATTCATGATCTGTAGGAGTGTAACAATGCACTGTGGCACGATATTTCCCTATTCAAAAACATGACGATACGCATCATAGGGCTTTAACAATTCACCGTTGCACAAAATTATTTATTAGTGCTAACGCAAGAGGGCGCAATAGGCGTCATCTCAGTTTTGTTTCGGGATTTTATTTTTGCATTTTGCACTGGAGTGTGTAGAATACGGGGGAAAACGGCAAAAAACATATGAAAACAGATTTTTGATAAGGTGCATGGCTAAAATGAATAAATATGAACTGTGAGATATTGGTATGTTTTCACTTTTGTTGAATATATTAATTGTATGTATCGAACGGAAAGCGCTGAATCATCTGTCGAAACCAATCGTGAGTCGACTGTATCGTTACACCTCTAACGATGTGTGATATATTAGGCAAATATAGAAGATCACACAGAGGTAGATCCTAGCAAGGGTAAGATGCGCGAGAAATCGACCACAATTCGTATTATCTGATATTTATTATTTAGGGTTGGAACATAGGCTTGGGAAAACGATTGAGCTCAGGGTGCTGAAAGTTGGGACGACCAATAAACTTTCCTGAAGTGTTTCATCAACCGTTATCAATAAGATAACAAGCATGACAGCAAAGGCTGCCCACAACCTCTCTCAGCAACGTGAACCGCAACCTGAAACACTGAACGCCAAGGCATCGAATGACAACAACCATGTCCCTGCGCCATAGAGCTATTTGTAGCTGTCTCACGTGACAGCTACCATCATATTTAGAATTACAAAAGTATTTGGGCTACGATGCCCTGCAGTATTCTGACATTACATTCCCACGAATAACCAGAGGGGGCGCTGAAGCACCCTATTCACCTTCCAGCACTACTGGGTTGGAGCCTGGGTTACGGCTCTACTGGGTTGCTGTAAGGCCCATAGCTAGGGTTTGGAATAGGGTTGCTATTAGTTTCCGAGCTAGGGTTGCCTTAAATAGAAATTTTAAAGGTAGTTATAAAGCGGTCGACTATAAGTCTCTCAATGAAAGTATTTTTTCTACATATTGCATGCTGTTGATTACTGTATATCCAAATACTGAATTTTTACATTTAGGGTCCTTTCTGCATTATATAATAATTCAAGGATTTCTAATACTAGTCCAAAGCTAGTTGTTTACATCCAACTTGAAGTGTATTTGTGTTAGATTAATAGCTGTAAAAGTACAGATTACTTTAAAAATGGTGTATGTCCATTCCCAGGACAGATTATCAAATAGCACATGCAAATTGTATCTAGGCTTCATAATAAATGATGAGAACAATTACTCTTGAGTTCACAAACTTAAAATTACCCGCATTCAATTGAACATGATGAGTTACGTTTACCTCACCATTTCATTGTATATTCAAGCAAGATTCAGACATAAATAACCCCATGCCAGATGATCCAATCCTTACTGGCAGATCCTTTGCCTGATAACCACTAAGTCTGTTATACTAAACAGAGCAGGAAACGGGAAACTGCCAGGACTTGGACAAACTGACAAGACATGAGATTCTGAAACATGATGACCATGAAAAGGATTACTGGTGAGTGGTTAGCCAGGGGTAACGTCTTTTAATAAAAGCAGCCTTTGTTATATATAATATCAGTAAAGTTCTTGATAACACAATTTGAAGTGTACAGGTACAGTATATACCTCCATTCTATAGTGACTTTGTCATTACTTACCAAAGCTATACAGCAATTCTATAATAATTTCTGTCTGGCCGCGTTCCTAGTGTCCCTTCCCCATTTGGCCCGTAGGTGTCACTGGCCATCCAATCCGCTGTCATTCAGTCCTTCAACCTTGTGTAGTTTTGGGCTGAGTGTGTGATTCGGAGAGTGAACCTGCTGGTTGTGGGTTTGAGGCAGGCTTGGCCAGTCTCACCGGTTATTAGTGTTGCTTGATTTTCTGGTTTCCCAGTATTTGCTATGTTTTCTCCTTTGGTCTGTTTGTATTTTTGGTTCCATGTTAATCATTCCTAGTTTGATTCATCTTATTGTTCCCAGTGATTGTTAGTTCTCAGTCCCATGCTTATTATTTCCTATTACAGTTTTTCTATCCTTGATTCATCCTCCTTTTGTTCTGGTTTTACTTTGTACCCTTTTGTATATTAATTGTCTTTGCTTTAGATCCCTAGTGGTAGGTTATAGGGTTTCCTAGTTTGCTTTAAGCCTCCTAGTTCTGAAATCAAGTTTGTTAATAATACTAGTTGTTGCTTGTTTTCCTGTGCCTCATGATTGTTGATTGTTCTACCAGTTGCTCATTGCCCTGTGTTTGTGACAAATTTGTTTTGTCACCACAAGTAATAGACTGTGTGATTTCTGAATTACGAACACAAATTCAGAAAGATGGAAAACAACTGAAGACGAACACAAAGTGTTCAATTCGAAAGAGCACCGAGACACCAAATTCTCAGGCTAGACTAGTTTGGCTGTTCGTGCTAATGCAGTGTCAACATTTGTATCACAGTAATACAGGGCGTGATGTCGAACGTGCGCAAGTTCTATATTGTATATCCAGCAGGTGTCACTATTGCATTTCAGTGGTATATGTATGTATTCCTTATAAAGATGAAGGCAAAAAATAATTAATGATTACTTAGTTACGAGTATCTAGGAAAATATAACATTCATACGCATGTGTGACTGATGTCCAGTATTAAAACACTCATGCAATGCTGTATATTGCAATAGATTAAAAAAAATAAGATCCATACGTTTTTTAATCTGGTCAAAGTTCGAGTGGTGCACAGGCTATCCCAGGAACAACTGGGTGCCATTTGGGTTTCTGTTCTGGACAGCCCCATAGTACACAGCGGCACAGCCATTTAAATCAGTATTTAAACCAAAGTAATTCCTTACAGCACATTAATTTCTATAACTATAATACTGTAATTCTATAATTCTGTCTCCTAAAGAATGTTTGTGAACTATTTTGCTGAGGAAACAATTGATTTGACTTTAAAAACAAACACTAAGTTTTTGATTGTCCAGGTTGACAACATTGCTAATCCCCACGTTTCATCAGCTCGCAGTACATGTAGTTCATGTTAAGATATCTAGATAATAATTAGATTAATTCCTCGCAGAATATGGTTGTCGTGAGTACATCCACAATATGTAAATACACAGCCAAGTAGCAGTAAACACCTAACGACAACAAAGCACAAAGGGTAAGGCTGAAAGAGTCTTAACAGTAGTAGTAATTCATGCTATCGCTACTTGTTTCTTGATAAATGTATTTAATCTATAACCAAAACTATTATCTGAAGTAAAACACAACTAAATATTGTATTGCTAATTTGTAAACTGAGTTTACTTCCCGTGTAAATTGATTAAAATATATTTTTTATTTTTAAATAATTTCTTCTAATTTGATTTTCTCTAAAATATAGTCTCAGCCTAATTGTTAATGTTACATGTCCTCTTTTTCGGTACTATTTTATTAAACAGTAGTTTGTCCTTAGACCTTTTACAAGTTAGAGGTATATCAAGCAAGTGTTACTTTTATTTTAAAACACTTTTATTTGCGGTATAATTTTCTTCAAAGCGGTCAGTTAGTTTGACTGTTGGTGATAACTAATCTAAACCACGTTTTCTAATTTTCTCACATAATTTAAATGAGCTATAGTAATTGGATGCTAAAACAAATATCAAAAACGATTCCTTTCTGTACAGTTCCGGAATCCTGTTGAGTAAAACCACTATACGTATTTTCACTTCAGAAGCCTAAATAAAAATACTGTTTCGGTATTTTTTTGTTTTTTGTTATGTAACTAAATAAAAAGTATTATCATAAGAAATTATATTAGGCCTATCATCAATTTGTAACTATTTGCATAGTAAAATTAGTACTGCAATTAATATCAATTATCAGCAGACAGTAGAGCCTATATGTTACTTTCTAAAGTTTTTATATAGTTAAATGTCGTATGTAACACTTAGAATTTTCATATTTATCTTAGAACTGCGGGTGTCCATAAAGGCGGTACTACGTCTTTAAGGAGGTGTTCTGTGCGGGGATGACGCAGGAATTAATAATGTATACGTATAAAATCTAAGTTCTGCTCAAAAGCCCGAGTGTATGAAAGTCCTGATAGGCGTTATTATACTGAACAGGGGGAGTACTAAAGGAACGAGATAAACAGTAAGGAAACTTGTGGGATTTTGAGGATTAGGATTAAGAAGTGGAAGAGCAGATAAAAACGTGCAATTTAAAAATAACTATAATAGCAAAACTATCGGTTAGAGAGGGATTTTTATTAATATCCTATTTGTTTTTACGGAACAAATAACTGGAAAATAATATAATTTCCAAACAGCAATATTTAAAGGTACAATATGGTAGGTTTCCAGTCGCCGTGCGTGTACATTTCTCTTATTTTATTTAGTGTAAAGACAAACGGTGCAGACGTTGATGTGTTAGTTCTTCTGCCAAAAGATAATTCTTATTTATTTTCTATTTCCATGGTTAGGCCAGCTATAGAGTATGCCAAGAAGATGATTAAACTGGATACAGGGTTCTATTCAGGGCTAAACTTCAGCGTCCAATATGAGGACTCAGGCTGTGGCAGTAATGCCCTCTTCAGTCTGGTGGACAGGGTTTTTAAAAAGAAACCAGATTTGATTCTGGGTCCCGTCTGTGAATATGCGGCAGCGGATGTGGTGAGAATGGCATCTCACTGGAATATCCCGGTGATTTCAGCAGGTGCCTTAGCAGTTGGCTTTAAGCGCAAGGAGGGAGACTATTCACACTTAACCAGAATCGCTCCTTCTTACCTGAAAATGGCGGAAATATTCTCTGCCATGTTCCATCGCTTCAAATGGCAGAACGTGCTTTTGATATTTGACGACGATAAGGAGGAGCGCAACTGCTACTTCACCGCAGAAGCGGTCCACAGCGTACTCGAACCGGAGGACCTGAGTATGAGTGTCCATGTCATTAACTCCAAACATTACAACGTGGATACCGACGAAATCATGAACCGCATCTCTGAAAGCGAAGGTATAGATACTTTTTTCGCTGTTTTTAAATGAGTGCGATAAAAATGCAGGCTAAAAACGATGTATGCATTCTGTATGTAGACTAAGGCTGCGTCTGAGCACCGTATTACATAACAAGGTACGCTACATATACATGGAACACAGCATTACAAATTCAAATGTTCGTTGTAAAACCACAAATTTAACAGGTGTTTTACATCACAGAATATGCAGGAATTATATGAAGTTTCAAACAATAAACTAGCAACAATTTAATAAAAAGTAATTTGCGATTCTGTCCACCAATAAGATAAAATGTATAAAAATGTATGGATGTCTACAAAGGCAGCTCCACAAAAATGTATTTGTCTTAAATGACCACCTGTTATCCAATCTGGGTACATCAAGAACCAAGGAAGGGCAGTTCTGAATTACCAGTTTATGTGGGCCATATGTCTTTAGATTGCGACATTTTTCACCTGCCCACTGACAACTTCCAGGACATCAAGGCTTTCAAAAGTCTCCTATACCAAAGGTCCCTAAAGTTGGTGGTTGTGAGGGATTCACAAGACGATTTCCTGAGTGTGGTTATGAAAACATTTTCTTGCAGAAAGACTTCCATTGTAACAGTAACCACAGTTTGGGAACCCATGTCAACACCATAACAGCTGGGATGATAAACATGGAACCAAGGCTTAATGTCTTCTGTATACTTGAACTTCTAAAGGAAACTTGAAATCCAAAAATATATAATAAAAATATAATGATAGTTCACACTGACAAGTAAAATAGAGTTCTACAAACACTATAAAGGAACAGATAGACATGCACTGGTTACTTGGCTTAAAGTTAAAAAATATATATATTTCTTTCTTATTGGATGGATTTACGTACAAGTAGCAAAAACTGTCTTTTTAATTAGCATGTAGGGAAACTATTAAGATAAAACAGCTACCTCATGCAAAATGATGGCAAATGGGGGTCACCTTTAAATTATCCAGAGTGGTGTCATTGAATTTGTGTTTTTTATATTTGTATTATGCTTTTTTTCATAGCTCATATTAGGGATTTGCACTTAATTTTGGAATATACCCATTTATTGCTGCCTATAATTTTGGAATTTAATCATTGCCACTTGTTGACTTTTGGCTTTGTAAACAGAAAAAAATCGGTGGTTTTCTTTATCACAGCAATATTATGGGTCAAGTTTGCTTCTTGTCTTATTTTGACTCAGTATACTGTTGCTTCATCCGAGACTGGTATTTAGTATATTTTCTAGTACTTCTCACCAACAGTATGTTTGTTTTCTGGTCTCTTTTAGCGGTCGTTATTATGTGTGCTGGAAATGATGTAATCCGGGACATCATGCTGGCAGCCTACCAGCGGAAACTGACCAATGCTAGTTACATCTACTTCAGCATCGAGCTTTTCAACTCTTCGTCTTACGGTAAAAGTACATATAAATGCTTACGTTATGGCTCAGTTATGTCATGAAAAGAATCTTCAGGATTAGAGAAATGTAAGATTATGGACAGGTACAACAAGATCTGTCCTTCCCAGAATCTAACCAACATTGCCCCTTTTCAGAGAACATTCCCAGCTATTTTGCATTTTCACCAAAGTGTCACCATCCTGGTAAATTCTCATTGTGTAATTTGCTGAAACACTCTTTATTTCTGATGAGTTGCTATCTTCAGCTAATTGTATGCGGTGTCTGTTTAAGCAGAAACATATTCAAAGACTTTTCATAGAATAGTGTCATGTATGTATTTTAAAGAGTATTTGGCTAACTAGAGTAGAAGAAGAAACTATTAAAATAGTTTAACAGGAAACATTCAGCTGTTTCGCTTGTCTTTTTGGTACTTTATTACTGGAATGTAGGGAACGGTTCCTGGAAGAGAGGAGACAGATATGATTCTGAAGCCAAACAAGCCTTCGCTTCCCTCAACACAGTGACACTGCTGCGGACTGTCAAGCCAGAATTTGAAAGCTTCTCAATAGAGATGATGAGATCTGTCAACAGTGCAGGTGTTCTGGATCAATACGGTGGAGACAATGTACGTAAACTCCATCACATTGTGCTCATGCAACTAGGGACGCCGCTGGAGATATTGGGCCCTCAACCCAGATCAATTTCATGATGTTCCAAATTTTTTACGGCCCACCTCGTAACTTCCTCCCTTTACAGCGCCCCTGCATACAGTGCTCATACAGGCTCGTCTGCAGAGTTTTTTTATCCATCATTACTGTCTCCTGCTCTAGATGTTCATAGATGACCCTGATGAGGATAGACAGTTACAACATGAATGGATGGATGGATAGCAATGAAGTTTTATTTCGCAACAAACAGGAAAAAACAAAATATCAAATTACTGAATATGGCACAAAATCAAATTATTAAAGGCATACATGATTTGGTGCAAAAATCAAATGTGCTGTCATACAACACATTGTACCAAGTGGAGCTGAATTGTGCCATTTAGATGTAACACCATATTTTTCTGCCAGAATATATAGTTTTCAGTAAACCTCCTGTATTTGCATTGTGGTGGAAATAATATACACAAAATAGCTAAGTAACAGCACACAGTTCAGGCTTCGCAGTTTGGCTAAATATGTCAGTTGATTATTGAAACTGAGTCCAAAGTATATTGAGGTAATAATATAATCTGTAGGGGGATATTGGAGAAGCTGAAGGCAACCTGACACTTATAGAGCCAGGGAGGGACTGGAACCTGGGACTCCTGCCACTGCGCCACCATTGACACGCCCATTTAAGGAATGTACTTTAAGAAATCATAAATTTATATATATATCATCTCGCTTAACAGGAAAAGTCTAACTATATCTGCAAGACGGCATATGTGACACATTGCTCACTTCAGAATATTATTCCTCGTTCTTTTGATTTATTATCATGTGGTTACTCTGGAAACCTATAGTTGACTTTAATAAAAATGTAGAATATATCTCACTGAGAAGAATTTATAGTGGCATGCTTGGTATGTTTAAATATGCATTTTTGTGTTTAAGACCTATGGGACTTAACCCCGAGTGCCTCAGTGGAACTTCTGGACCGTATTTGTTGTATTTGCAGTTTATAGGTACCCTTTTACCATCTGTCACACATTAGGTGGAAGAAGTCCAGAATAAACATTTTACAGGAGCCTTTTAATGTCTTGCAAACAGAGTAAAGTCAACAGGAATTATTATGTAAGGAAACGTTTTATGTAATATTGAACATTTTTGCATATTGTACAAGGATTATATAAACTATTTCTTGTCAGCAAGCCCAGTTAGTTACTTTAAAGACCGATACAGAAAAAAATTAAGCCGCAATACATCATTCCATACTTTCCAGATGAATGTGTTTATGGAGGGATTCCATGATGCCTTACGCCTCTACGCTCTGGCCCTCCGTGACGTTATGAAGAACGGCTCAGACAAAAAGGATGGGAAACAAATGACACAAAACATGTGGAACCGGACTTTTGAAGGTATGATGCTGTGCAGAAATGCCTCCTTTGTTTCACCTTCTCAGTAATTCCACCATGTCTTCACCCAGAGGGCAGATAAATTGCGACAAATACGTTACAGACAGAATGAATAAAGTTCATTAATCACATTTTCTGCATTTCTAGAACAATACGGACAATCATGCAATTGGCTAGAGAAACTAAAACAGCATTTTGTATTAAATAAAAAAAAATTGGAAGGTGATGAAAAGTGGAACAATTAGTTACTTTGTGGATAAGCAATTGTTTTATATAGCTAGCTTAAATATATACCGATAGTGTGCATTGAAATGTTTTCGCTGGTTGTGTTGTATAATTCCTATGGGGAGCTTCTTAGGTGTTAAAACATTTGACCCTTCTATGGAGTCGAATATGAATATTTGCAGATATTTTTGTGTTTCAAATTGCAGTGTTGCCAAAACTCACCAAAAGATGTTATAGTCGATATTTTTCTCAAAACCTATATTAAGGAAAACAGACTGAAATGTTTTGGTTGATGGAGGCAATTACAACTAAAGTGCATGGATATAATGGACTATCCTGTAATACTGATGTTGAAATGATGTTTAAACGATCGTCATGTTGGTGTAAAGCTATGATGTTTGCCAGCTTTGCCATCTCAAAGCCTCCCCTATAGTCACCCAGTGTCCCCTGGGCATTTTATTCATAATCATTGAGAAAAACCCACCAAGGAATATCAGACACTGTTATTTCAGGGGTCATGGGGGGATATGTTCAGGAACCCATGCAATACACCAGTATATCTTTTGACTCCACCACTCCTCCACCTTGGTTGACTCAACAATACCTCATTGAGTTAACTAATTAGGTTAATTAATTAATTCATTCAGCCGGTGTTGAAATAATACATACAAGGAATGGCTGAGGTGCCCCTGAGGAGAGGTTTGGGAACCAAAGTGGTATTCTGTGTTCATCTAGCTGCCCAGCAAGATATCAGGAACTTTCTGGAGAACGGACGAAATTTCTAGAGTTCATTTGAATATGTTCTAATGCCAATTTTTATTGTTTTCTGTGCAAATATGCACTTACTACCCAGATAAATTGCCTTAAACATTTTCTTTGACTGTCTAAAATTTGTGTACAGTACTATTTTGATGTCAATCTTGGTCCAGGTATTGCAGGACAGGTCTCTATAGATTCCAACGGCGACAGAAACGGGGATTTCTCAGTGATGACCATGATGGACCCTGAAGACGGCACCTACAAGGTGAGAAATGGCTTCAGCCTGTTAACATAGAGTTCAAGCAGTAACCATACAGAAGCTTACTTTCTATTGAATACAAACACTATTTTCTAATCATTTTGTGAAGAGAATTTCCAGGTTATACATTTTTAAACTTCTTTATAATGCAGTATCTTCATACAGTAGTAATTAATTTTCATACTATATTGGTAGAAATTACAGTCTTATCCTTCTGCTCACAATTAAATATATGCAACTTACATGCATTAATGCAGTATCACAGTATGTGTCCATTTTTGCTTGTATAATTTATACAGTTTACTCTCCCTTGTATTTTTCAGGCTGTTTTGAGCTATTTTGGTGCCAATGGGAGTTTGCAGACACTACCTGGATTCAGTAGCAATCGATTTACCTTGACAGAAAGATATGAAACTCCAAACCCAGACAAATCATGTATAAAATTTAGCTCTTCTTTCGTTTTCTGTTCAAGTCTCACAATGAAAAAATCCTAAGGCCTAATTAGTTTATAAGAACTTAGCTCAGAACCCCACCCTACAGAGACACTAGGATTAATGGAAATATTAATAAGATATATATTAGATAATTTTAGACAAATTTTATTAGATTGTGCAAAGGACAAATAGGTCAGATATTAATAATATCAAATTCATAGTTAACCACAACACAATATTCTTTGGTCAATGTAGCCTACAACTCCATAGTAAACATATATAATGAGAATTTATTGACATTTTCTGTATGTATTTTTAAAATTATTTATATCCCTCTTTAATTCAATGTCATGAGTTTCTATCTATGCAACGAGTCTCCATTTGGGATGTTTTCAGTACAATGCAGTTACCGTTAGCTGTTTAGTTAGGGCAGTTATTTTCAGGAGAGAATGTGGAATGTCCATTAGCGGATTAGCATCTCGGGTGAATTAAGGCACCGGTTTCATCTTAAATAACCTCCTTTCTAAGCAGGTGGACTGGAGGTATCTACCGTGACATGCATCAGTGTTGGAGCAGTAATGAGCACCTTACTGGTTATGGCTGTATATTTTTTCAGGTTAGTATCTGTAGCTGATCAAACAGGGTTAATGTAAAACTCGATTATTTGTGTAACAAAACGGCCTTACATGAAACAGATGTGGGTATGGAGCACGGCCTAGGATATTTCTTAGCAGTCATATGCATACAAATTATCATGCATGTGTGATATGTTCAAAGATATTTAAACATACAAGTTTGTATCCTATATCCAATAATACACAAAACTCATAGAAATGTATGTTACTGTAAAAGATATAACCATTTATTAGACCTTTGCTTTGAAACATTTCAACATTTTTCTCTGATATGTATATTGCTAAAGGAGATGATGAATTTTGTTGTAACCATAATCAGGAACCCTGCCTCTGTAATCGGATGAATTATGTTATTTTGCAGAAAGAAATACAAGGTAATTATTGAAAGGCAATGTCAACAAAACCAACACAACCTGGGGAAGCATCATCACCTGAGAGAGGATACAATAGCCTTTTCTATGGCATAGAAGCCACTTGACCATATGGACCACAGAGGACGTTTGCTCAAAGATGCCAAGCACATTGAATGGGTTTTCAGTTGTTTGGTATGTAAATTATGTAAATATGTTGTAAAAATCTTAATGAGCTCAGGAAAAATACTATGGGGTCAGATTTATTCAAGTTATAAAAACATTGTGATTAAAGGCAGGGTATGCAATCTTAATGCGATAAACTTTTTGTCAAATTCAAAAAATTTCTCCTCACAATCCGCTAGCTGTCCATTTTGTGTGTGAAAAAACGGTGTCACTAGAGAGCTCTGCAAATGGGAAAAACCCAAAGTACAGACCAAGCTACACGACACAGTTCCAACAGCAGGGGGCACTCATGTACAGGACGGGGAGGGGAGATGGGGGGAAAAGGAAAGGAGAAGGGAGAGTTGATTTGGAGGCCTGAGGCGAGGGGGTGGGATTATGTTGTGGCTCTTTCAAACTTTTAAAACTTTGTTTTTTTCTGTCATAATATTTTAATAAAAACATATTTTCATTATCTTCAACACTTATTATATAGGGAGAAACAAAAGAAAAGGTTATTTCAGCTCAGCAGTTGTGTGAATTATGCTGGATCCTTTAGTATTTTAATCTTTGAAATGTTCTTTTTAAATAATTTAAGTCAGGGTTTCTATATTATTTTATGTAATGATTTAATTTCCTTTTACCATTTAATCATGGAAAAAACTGATAAATTTTCTGTAAGTGACAGGTGGTATTTTGAATATTATACGTATTATTATTTCTGTAATGTCTAGAGGCACAAATATTTTTACTGGATGTCTGTTATGTGGAAGTGATTGTTCTGGCAGCGTAAATTATGAGTAAAAATTACAACAGTCATTAAAACTTCAATGTGAAAGCTATTAGACTTATCTTTGCGCTGAAATTCATGAGGAAAAACCTTCTTCTTTCAATGTTCGTATTTTGCATTGTGCCTGTCCCAGATGAGGCTCCATATCGTAACATATGTGGATTTTACAAATTTATGGTTGGATACACTATGGCAAAACAAATTCATCGGAAAAGCACATATTTGAATATCATCCAGGTACCAATTTAAGATTTCGAGGTAGCTGGTATGAAAGCCTCCAAAAACTGATTTATATCCTCAGGAACTTTTATGATATCCCAGTCTAAATCCATAGGCATTAATATGGAGTTGGTCCCCACTCAACAGCCATAAGAGCTGCCAATCTTCTCGGAAGGCTTTTCGCAAGATTTTGGTGTCTCTGTGAGAATTTTTGTGTACCAAGATATTTTGAACAATTCTATGCTTCCTACCTTGTAGGAGCAATTTGGGGAAGACCCTTTTCTGTTCCAGCATGACTGTGCCCCCAGTGCACAAAGCAAGGTCTATAAAGACATGGTCTGAGTAAGTCAACTTGACTGATCTGCACAAAGCCCTGACCTCAACCTCACTGAGCACCATTAATGGTCGAATGGTGATTGCGAGTCAGGCCTTCACGTGCAACATCAGTGCCTGACCTAATAAATGCTCTCCTAGATGAATGGGCAAAGAACACTACAGAAACACTCCAAGCATTGAACTGAAATTGAGTTCAAAACTACAATTATTACGTAATTTGTTTTTTTTTTTATGTAAAATGCATGAGGTATAGAAAGCTTAATACCCTTAGAGTTTCAGATGCTGGTGTTCCACTTGTATAAAAAGTTAATGATACAAGCTTTCAAATCGTGGACAAATCATGATGTCCACATGATTTATTTCTGTCCTGTACTGAACATTGAATCAGTTTAAGCTAGACACATCTGAAACAGTGTCACTCCAAATTTAGAACTGAAATCATTATTACACCACTTGGTAATACTAATTTTTCTGGGCTGAACATTTGAATTAATAAATTTTAATTATCTTCAGTTGGTCCCTGTGACTCTGACCAAGGAGAAATAGTTAGAAGATGGATGAATGGATCTTTAGTGGGTAGATTTTCTGGAAATGTACAAAGGCTTACAGATGTACAAGTGCTCTCATGAGGCTTAGCTAACAAAGGCAGCCTTGACAAATCAGAAACTGTCAGGATTGGTCCCTGCCTTGTCCTATTTTGTCCGCTGCTTCCCTAAGTTCCCCATTTGGCCAACAGGTGTCACTGGCCATCTCGTACTGCTCCATGTGTTCCCTTAGGTCTTGCCCCAGTCATTGTCCTCAATTTCTCTTGTGACCCGGGCCACTGCATGGCTAAATAGGTTGAGTGTGTTTGTATTTATGTGCTATATTTCTCTCTATTGCTGAGTGCCTATGATGCCTTCCATTTGAAACCGCACCTGAGAAATTCAGAGTTCCTAGTCAGAAATTTCAACTGGAATGCCCCATGAAAGCAGAATTGTGTAGGAAATTGTACAACCCTGACCACAGAATTCAAGATGGTTGCACCCTTAATCATCAGAAGTTAAACCTGTAGTTTTATACCATATATTAGCATTTGCATCTTATTTGTGGGTCATTAAATCAGTTGCACGCACAACCGCTATCTGTGGATGAGTGACTACAGTGTTTTTATGTGCAAAATAACGCATAACATGCTGTCTGATATTGCTAACAATGGATAATAATTAACTGGAGTAGAATTGCAGCCTGTTTCAGAAAGCAGGATTTCTCAAATAAATAAAATTTCGGATTTAAGGTTGTCTAGACTAAATGAACAATGATAAAGGCTATTTAACCTGGGGTAAAGTAAAACCAACAAGTTATCCAGCAAAGCAAGAAACCTTGCCTTTTGAAATAGGACCCTGGTATTCCTAAATGATTGAACTCAGGTGTAACATCATTCCCAGCTCCCACTTCTTACCTCCAAGGTAAAAGGAACGCGGCACTAGTGTTTGAGTAATGGGTTCATGGCCCACACCTGTCCCTTGTTGAGACCTTGTTATCTGTGTGTATATGTGACTGCCCATGCCCTGATACCCTGTTGGCTATTGAATTAATGTAAATGTTTTTGTTGGCTGGTCCCTGCTAAGTACCATGTTCTGAGTCTGTCTTCCGTTTTTATCTTGTGTTAAGTTCTTGTATTGCCTACCTGCCTTTGTTCAGACCGCTGGTGCATTCTTATGTTTCTGCATGTTTTTTTTGCATTCAAGTTTCCTTTGTTTGTAAGCCACATAGCAAACCACTGTCAAACATGCCTGGACATGACAGGAAAATAGATTATGATACCCGTTATTGATAAGGAGTCGGGCAGCAGAAAAACATCGGGCATTGTCTAATCAAACATGTTCTTGTCACATTGTGCCAGTCTGTCACTTCTCAAGCACATCCTACAAGCTCAGGCTCCAAAGAATGGTGTACGAGAGAAAGCAGACGTGCCTCTTCCTGAAGGTGGGTGCCAGGTGTATTGTGTTGCTGTGGTTCTCCGCTTTACTCTGTCGCACCCTGGTCATTTTAGCTAGATCCCCAGCCTCATTTCTCATTTGTATTTCTTGTGATTTTATTATTTTCTCTCTCCAAACCTTCATTATTTATTTTTTTTTGTTTTTTATTGCTAAGACGCCTCCTTTTGTTTTTCATGGTTCACCGCTGTATTCTGTTCCAGCCACATCCCTGCAGTCCTGAAAACCTGTTTGATACCCCAGTCCTGTGCCATCTACAGGGTTTAAATAGCCTGAGCCCAGCTCCACCTCCTTATGTCAAAATTGCGCCTTGCCAGTTCTGCCTCCTTCAATGTTTTTAATGGCCTAAAATTTAGCGAAGATTCAAAATGAATAAAATGTCAGTTTTGGCTGAAGATTGTGTTTCTCAGCTATTTTCATTAGTAACTCTGACCAGACACTAATTTTTTGAGAGGATGGGATATTCCTACATGACGCCTTGATTTCTGTCCCGTGGTTTTGTATTTTGACTTCTTTCTCTTTCCGTACTGCTTCCAAAGGTTTACTTACTAGCTAAACTCTGCTAACGTTAAGACACATGTAAGAAGCGACTTGTCAATGACAAAATCTTTCTAAAAAATTCAAGTAATATTTAATAACACATTATGTACAATATCTAATTAGTCTTTAGTCATCATATATATATTTATTATCTTAATGTCCCCCCCCTCACCTGCTCTGTACCTGACAGGTTGTGATTTAACCCCTGGTTTCGTGCTTCTGTTCATCACCCTGACCGAAACAAATTCTCACACCCTCATTTAACATAAAATACCATGCAGTTGTGTAAATGAATGGAAACAAATGGCTGGGTGGCTGGGAATAACTTTTAAAGTTTTGCATAAATGATTAAAAAAACCAAAGTGGTGACATTATAAGAAGCATTAAAATGACCAAATGCTGTGCTGCTATTCTGTTCTTTTTAGCCTATCTGTCTTACTGAGCACATATTGATTCAGAAATTGTCTGGCTCTTAAGATCATTCTGGAAACAGCAGACAAAGACAAACTTCTTCCTGGAAACTAGAGACAGCATAATCAGTATTTTTATTCCTGTCATATTCTTAAAATCCTCTTAAAATTCTGCAAATGCTGTATTTAAAAATCAGTATCAATGCACTTTTGTCTTTGTGTGCAAAATGGCACTGTCATATTGGAAATGGGCTGAACTTAACTAGATTAATTATAGTATTAAGCTCAGTTTTAATTTAGTGTTATGAGACATTAAGTTCAACAAATCTAGAAAACTGTAAGCCAGCTGCTGAAGAAGCCAAAAAACAAAAGTGTTTGCAGTCCATTTCTGAAATCAAATCAGTTTCACGAGGAAATTGTATTCCTTTCAAGCAGCACTAGAACTATAAACAGTTTTGGAACATTATTCTCAGACTTAAGATTTCAGTGCTAATTATAGAGTAATGAATTCTGATTGTATCAGCCTTTCACTTACACCCCAGGCTGTCTCCCTCTGTGAATTCTTAATCTCTGACTGCTATCTTGGTATTCATATTCTGCCCCCACTCACCGCATAGTCCGTGATACTCTTGAGAATCCAGCTGGTCTGACCTTTAGCCTTTAGCCAAGAGGTCACTCGTAGCTAAACCTGGACAGTAACAGATTACTCAAGATTCATCCAAGGGTATCGGCTAATACAGCAAGAATGCTGAGAATTTGGAGGCTGGCAGTTTCTCAGAGGATTGTGCTAAACAGTAACGTTTTTTGCAAATCGCATGCTTACGTCAATAGCGCAGACCCTTCACCCTTGAAAAAGAGTTAATCCCAGACTTGAACTGTATTCAATACTCTGCACCTGTGCTGTAGCTCACAGAAATATCTATTAGGTAGGACATATTTCATATTAATATGATTGTGATTGTAAATGTAAGCATATGTGTGTACCCTGTGAAAAACTGGCATCCCATCCAGGATGTAACCCTGCTTTTCACACTGTGCTGCTTGGCATATGACCTGCCACCCCAGTGACCCTGAGTGGGATAAGTGAATGTTATGTTGAGGTCATTATATATATATATAAGCATTATTTCCATCTACCATCCCTACCATTTCTGGGTCTCTCGTTATCTCAAATACCAAGTACGTAAATAAGTATTGCTAACTCTGCCTTTTAAACAAAGAGAAAAATGTGTATCAGAGTTTTTCTGTGTAATTTGGAGCCATTCTTTAATATCAACAAAATTAATGCTACAGTAGGTTACGTCAAATGCTTGCCTCGCTTTGCGTAACGTTTGTGGTACATTTACACTTGTTTTATTTAGCAGATCCTTTTATCCAAAGCGTCGTGCAAGTGAGGCAAATAGCAGATTACAAGCACGAGATATCCAAAGAAACTTATGAATACTACACAACATTTTTGCGGAGTGGAAGAGTAATTACACCTTGGTCTTCGAGGACAGAAGCTGCTGGATGCCAGAACATCTATACAGGTAAGTGGCATGGTTATCAGATCAGCGGTTGATGAACTGCATCAAAACAACCCTCCGGCACATACCATCGTACATATTTTGCAAGTAACAAATACAAACCTTGCAAAAAGCAACACGGGCATGAGTG
This sequence comes from Mormyrus proboscirostris, assembly GCA_026779585.1. Lineage (NCBI taxonomy): Eukaryota > Metazoa > Chordata > Actinopteri > Osteoglossiformes > Mormyridae > Mormyrus > Mormyrus proboscirostris. The sequence continues at coordinate 11,559,857 of JAODKF010000126.1, forward strand.
TTTATGATATAGATGACACTTTATAGGCATTGAACCAATTTATTTTTTAGAAACTGGAGGTCAAAGATGCTTGGGTATTGATTCAGTGTCTAGATTGGAATAGATCATTTGGAAGAAAATGAAAAAGGATAAACCTTTGAGAAGAATAACAAAAAGAACACTAATAATCCCATTATTAACATCAGAAGGTGTGTGGGGAAAATTCTATTGGAAGTCATTTTAATAAAACCAGCAGTTCCAAATATTTTCATGTTACATAACATTTATACTTGAAAACAACTAATTAACTATCTACAACTAATTACAAACGGCAGTGTGTTTGCCCAAAAGCAGCAAAAGACATCCTTTGAGGTAAAACTACCTTTACTTATTTTCTCAGTAGCCTACATTTCTTTCAGTTGAACATTATTTTTCTCTGTTTGAAAGTGAAATGTGAAGGTAACAGGGGATTTCTAAAGGTGCGTCCATTCGGTGTGATCTGTGACTGACTGTGGATTGTAAGCTTCCCTGTACTTTCAGATCCAGCAACTGAAACCATCTGCTTTCGTGACAGTATCATCAAGGTACCTGCATGCCATCACTCAGCACGTCTCCTTCCATAAATGCAGGGGTGCTGGTACTCAGAAGTTGACCCACAGGCTGAAGATAGTTACGAACATGGCCGTGCTATTTCTTTCTCTCTGATTTGCGGGGGGGTTTCTTTCTGCTTATTCTCTATTGCCTTTAGCACATTACTCCCAAATGCTAAAATTACAGGCTACATTTTGGGTGTACAGTACAGGCCAAAAGTTTGGACACACCTTCTCATTCAATGTGTTTTCTTTATTTTCATGACATTGGTAGATTCTCACTGAAGGCATCAAAACTATGAATGAACACATGTGGAGTTAATATGAATTTTAACAGTTGTC
>JAODKF010000126.1:11560867-11572546 GCA_026779585.1 Mormyrus proboscirostris
TTCCTGCTTTAAAAAAGAACTTCAAATAATGGCACAAAATGGAGAGTTTAATCAGATACAAGTGCAACAATAAAGCACATTTCCTTTTCATAAAACAAATGTTAAGTCAAGTGTGTCAATAGAACCTTGTAAAGCAATCCATATTTTCAAACTAGATCTATTGCTATAGGAAACTGCAACATTGTTTTCCCCAGACAGCCCTGTCATTTGGTCCAGCTATCTAAGCCATACTCATTGCACACTCACCAGCCTGTACAATTTCAAGAAGTACTAGATGGATCACCTGGAAATGTGAAAGTTTTTACCTGCGTCTTTACCTGAATTTTTATTGAGATTGGTAGGTCTCAAAGTATATTTATTCATTTATTGCACATTCCACTTAAATAACAATCTGTAGAATCATTCCACACCAATTAGGTGGTTACTTGTATTCCTTTGTGTATGTTTCAATGTGAATGTTTAAAAATGTAATTTATATTTTTATATATTTAAAGGTTTATATTCTATTTATTTCTCTTTTGCACTATGACCAAAATTTTCGGTGACAAAAAAAGTAAGAACTGTAACAGATAAACTAATGGTCGGCCTATATAGCAGAGGTATTGAAACTGCGGGGTGCTCTACAGGAGGACTGCTGATGCAATAATAAATCAACCTTTAGCATTTTATTTTTCAATATGTGTCAATGACACAACATATGGGATGGAGGCAAAAAAAAGTGGACAAAAAAGAAACACCTAATTTACAGTATATACAAGGGAGTAGCTACAATCAACAAAAACAGTATTTACAAATCAGAGTATTTTTAACTCTTCGATGTTTCACTTATAACGAGATTATTTAATTGCTCTCCTTTTCAGACACTACATTGTCAGACAAACACGCACACACATGCCGGCCAGCTACAGCACTGCTAAAGATAAAATTTGCTGAACAGGGCGGCTAATTGACAACAATCAATATATACTTTAATCATCTCTTGCCCTACAGATTTCAAAATTACTCTATAATCTATACAACCTATAGATCCAAGATCTGTGTTCACAAGATGGCAGCCGTAGGCTCCATTTTCTCTCTCGGCTGACCTTTGCTGGCAATTCCAATTTTGGGTCTGATCAAGTGTATATTTTTAGATTTTCATCCTTATGTTTCTGTGAAGTGATAATAGTGTTCGCCCAAGTCGTTGTGCAGCTTCCTCTGCATACTCTGGTTTCCACCCCACAGTCCAAAAACATGCTGAGGTTACCTGGAGTTACCAAATTTACCATAGGTGTGCAGCTGTGAGTGCATGGTGTGTGAGTGCGTGGTGTGTGAGTGCGTGGTGTGTGAGTGAGCCCTGCAATGGGTTGGCGCCCCACCCTGGATTGTTCCCACTTTATGCCCAAAGCCAAAGGGCTCTGGACCCCCCCATGACCCTGAATAGGACAAACGGTTTGAGAAAATGGCTGAATGAAATATCAACAAGTATAAGTCAGAATCCATAAAGCCTGTTGCTTGCTGGGCAAATTAAATAGCCAAGTCAAAGAAGAGTGTGACAGCTCGTGACATGGTGGAATCATACTGTACTTTTTATGTCCTTATCTTTCAGAAAATGAGCACTTGGTGAAAAAGATTAAGGACTGCAAACTTATCACCAAAAGCTGCCATGTTTTTACCAGAAAAATAACATCTATGTAATATTACATTGCGTAGCAGACAAAATATGTTGAACATGAGACATGCAGTCCCCCATACTAACTTGTTGCCTTGGGAAAATGATTATCTGTAGAGATAAATGTACGTTCGCATAGGGGTAAATAACTAACAAAATGTTTTCATATGAGTATGTGCTTTTATGTACTTTTTCTTCATTCACACCGTGTTGCAAGCCAATACACCCTTTCCCACAAGATCTACTATCATCATAAAGGCAATGTTTATTTTAAGGCTCCTGAATTGATGGAGGCGTAACCAATTTGTAACAAGAAGAAACACAGCCTGCACGCAAAATGTGATGCAATACTGTCTAGTAACTTCACTTCTACATATAACACCTGTACAAGGCCTTAAGTAAACACTCATAAAATGCGTAAAGTGTTTATTGCTTGTTTGGCTAAGGTTGTCCTTGCCCACTGCATGCATGTTTAAACTTTTCAAAGGCACTATCAATTTGAAATAATTTATGAACAACTTACTTATTCCTAGATTTGAACAATTCTTGCTAAAGCCATTTCTATTATCGGCTAGCCAGAATTAATCCTTTGAGAAGATATTCTCTTTGCTCATACAAGATATATTGCATAGTACTGAAAAAAATGTGATGGAGATGACAAAGTATATTAACCATCCTTCTAACTGCTAATGATTGACCAGCATTGCTTAGTTGAATGTTTCCAGTTCACAAAAGAAACATGGTAACGTTGCTCCCTCACTAACAAAGCATCTTTGACAGTGGGTCACAGTGGACCTGGACACCCTGCATCACAGACAATTTAGAGGTGATATTTAGCCTAACTGCATGACGCTGGGCTGACAGGGAAAATCAGATCAGTCAGAGGAAACCTGCGCAAGACGGAGAACATGCAAACCCCACACATACAGAAGGAAGGCAAGATCTGAAACCCCAGTCCTGTAGGGGGAGGTACAGTACAGTAACAGTGCTGTCCTAGAGTACTAAAACCATAGTGTCACTCTGAAAGTGAAGTAGGCGGTATCTGTAGCTAATTTTAGGCACTGTAAAATGTTAATTTTACCATCATGTTTAATCACAAATTTAAATAGATTGAATATAGAAATCTGAATTACATATTATACAACTACACTTAGCCATGACATATATGCAACATTTATAGTTAATAGTAACTACACTGGTAATAGTAACTATACTATTTTCTATAGTGATAGTAAATACTCACACATGCCTCATTCCAAAAACAATACTTGTGCATTGCATCATGCAACATGATTCAAATATCCATTTAGCAGGTGCCATTATACAAATGGACATATTTTTTTTGAGCAAGCAGGGTCAGACAGCACCTGAAACTATTGGGGGTTAAGAGCCTCGCTTGGGAGTCCAACAGTGACATCACTCTGCTGACCCAGGAATTTCAAGCAGTGACCTTGCAGTCACAGGCAAAGAATCTCTACCCACACACCAGTCCCAAGGACAGCCATCCAAATGACTTCTTATCCTGTACACGATTGAGGCAACAGTTCCGATATATGAATTGTTTTATCTCACTACTTTTCTTGTATTTAACAAAGATTAAGGGAAGCAGATAGAAACTGATTGTAAGGAATACTACTAAAAAAACTATTTGCTGAATTGTTATCTTTATGCAATCAACACAAATGTTGAGTTTGAAGAATAAATCAATTTAATTTTAACTGCATGAATTACAAGTAGTTCCTCATGTTGTAAAAGACTGTTTTCTTTAACATCAACTAGAGTAACAAAACTCACCATAGTTTATGTCCTTTTCCAAGGTTGTCCTGTTAATGTTTGACATAAATTATGTAGAGGTTTTGGGATTTTGCTAGAGATGACAAATAAAGAAATACTGAGAAAGAAAAATGCACGGCTTTCAGCCAACAGAGCCAATAAAGTAGTTTCTAATAAGACCCTTGGTGCATCGAAAAATACAAATCAAAAACATCATTGATCTGCCAATAAATTCCAGTCGTTAACACAAATTATTGTTTTTGGATTAGAGAATGCCTTCCACTTTTGGGACATAACTCATTAAACAGGTATACATAGTGATAAGAAACCCTGCGTTCCCTGTCTTACGAATAATGTGCCACAGGCACAAAATAATACCATATATCATGTTGCCATGATGAGAAGCTGTCATATTTCAGTATAAATTTCATATTGATTGATTATATTGGTTCTGGAATGCAGGCCTCCAAAGAGGAGGACTTTGTGAGTAAAGGTTGTGGGCAAGATTTAATGAGTTTTTCTTCGTGTTTGGAAAATACTAAACATGTGCAGTTCATATATATGGATCCACCCAATGACAGACTCTGATGTTTTTCCTTGTTAAAAAGGAGACACCCCCTGCAGACACTTTCATCTTTTGAGAAGAAAGATCTGGTATGGTGCAACCCATTTGGGGGATATCCAACAGTGTCTTGACAGAATCCATGAAACATAATGCTTGTGCATGTAAAAATTATATGTCTAAAGGAAAGACGTTAGGATGGCTACAGGATATCACTCTGAGAGAAAGAATTCCTAAGGCATCAGAGTCTAGATACCATACATGCAAAAGAAAAGTTTACTGGGCTCCATAACTGGTTAACCACTAGTTAAGAGTAATAATCATTTAACAGGTTAAATTAATACAACAAATGAGCCGTCAAATCTATATTTTATTTTCTGAACAAACCTTCAGGATTAAATGTTAGGCTTTCAACCATGACATAAGTTTGTTAGTTATGTAGGTCTAAGAATGTTGGTACATTAAGCATAAAGTACATGTAAAAAGGCATTTTATTCTTAACAAAAATCATGCAGTTTGAGAAACTACATAATTACTGTCGAGGTTCTGACTTTATGCTACTCAGGAGAAGCAATTTCATGTGTGTGAAATGACAAAGTGACTTGATTCATTTGAAGAACTTCACTACAGGAAGTGTTTGGATGGCATCTGGATTTTCACATTCACATATGCTCTAATACATGGAAGAGTCTAAAATTATGTTTGTCTGGTTGGCCAAATTGCTGTTTGGCAGCAGCAAAGAGAAAAAGAAAGTGATTGATAAAGGCAGCAGCAAAACTTGAAGTATTCAGTTGGGTTACTGGAGGTAGATAGGAGCTTCAGTGAGTTCAGATCCTTAGTACTTGCTTTCAGATCTGCAAATGGATCAGCACCTACTCACACTGACCATGGATCAGGGCACACATTCTGTCTCACTCTCTGGTTAGCAAGCCAACTTTGCCAGGTGACGGGTACAGAAAGTGCAAATCCAAACCAGGATTTTGTTTCAACCAATCAATTGAGCATAGTCACAGAATACTCACCTGGTTGTTTAAAGCAAAACCCTGGTCTGGATTTGTACTTTCTGGACTTGACCTTTCCACCTTTGCCCTCCACCATGTGAAAATCTCACTCTAGATGTTTTTCCCACCCACGTTCACTCACAAGACTCCCTCACAACTTTCAAGACCTCAAGTAACTCATCCTGCCACACACCCGTTCCCCATTTTTTCCTTGATCACTTCCTGCATTCTGCACTTATCTAGTAGGAATCTAGTGCTCATGGTGTTTAATTTGACTACCTTGTTCTAAGTTTTTGTATAACTTTTGATCCATTGGCAACAATTACTTGTTAGTGTTTACTTAACGGAATATCAGCCTAGCATGACTTGTACCCATTTGGCTCCATGATAGCTAAAAAAAATATATTCATAATCTACCCATACATCCGTTCATCTTCTCGACACTTATAAACAGCATTTTTTCTATGAATATAAACTGTATTTTTCCAGACCAAGTTTAATATTATGTATTAATGCTAGATTCCAATATGCACAGTAATAGCATAAGACTGAGGTTAGGGGATCTTCAGTTTCACTACAGATTTGTGTGAAAAATAATCCTACTGTAATATGTGGTTTGGGGGGGAAATTTTTCATATGCACCTGGAAAAAAACATATGTCTCATTGGGTAGTTGGTTTGATTTATTTTGCATGTCAACTGGTTCTTTGTTGTCCTCAAAAAACTCTAAGACCGTAGAGGAACTAAAACTCCAGTTGTGCCGTATAGATTGATTACATAGGGCAAAAAAAAAAAACAGCTGATATTTTGATTAAAATTTTTTTTGAATAGTTTGAAACAGAGGCCCCTCAATGCTGTGTTGGTAGCCACCCAAAGCGAGAACCTTTGTTGCATGATTTGTCTATGGCAATGCCTCAGAAAAATGCAGCACAAGCGCCACCCAGTGGCACTGGCTATTTAGTACACATTTAGGCAATAAAAATAAGTCATATACTGTATTTAAGAACCTAATATCTATGCAGTTTCAGCCACAGACTTTAGACTGCACTGAAACTGGACCTACAAGTCAAATCACACCTCGAAGCTTCTTCACAACTACCTATATCCCTATTATTTAAATCATGGCCCTCAAGGTCCGAACACTGCTGGTTTCCCAGCCTTCCTTTACCTGTGAGCCAGGTGTGAAGCCTCTGACCAATCAAAATCAGTAATTATTGAACTATCTGGGAGAATTGAAAACAAGGCCTGGATTTGGAATCGAGGTTCAGATTTGAAGAACTGAAATTGTCCTATGTGTTAATCTATCTGATGTGCAAAAACAAGGCACATGCTTTTTAAAATGAGTAACATTTGTTCTGGTTAAAACGGAATAAAATATTATATCTCATTATTACAGCTGAAGTCTTCAGCTCACAAATTCAGCGAGCTCATGTTTAAAAGGAACTCAATCGGCTGTTCAAAGGAGTCTAATGAAATGAGGTTAGGCATGAATGAATTCTTAAGCACCTTAAAAAAAAAACAAAAATTAGATGCTGGCACATAAGATATAGGATTTATTCTCACTAAAGAAATTGTACAGCTATCTGTGCAGTTTAAGTGGAGCAATACTGAAGTCTTTCACCCTAGAGCTACAATAAATCAAAGTCCTTATAAATACAGAACACGTGTCACACGCTAAACATGCTGAAATCATAGATTCAACTGGACTGAGCACACAATGTACACTTTGGTTAAAAAACACCCTATAGAAAATGCTTTTTATCCCAGTGTAAAAGTATATTGTGCAAAAAAAAAAAAAAAAAAAAAAAAAAAAAAAAACACACCACACACACAATACACACACAAACTTCGCATAGAGAGTTTTCTTATAATCTCTTCATAGCTTCATCAATATCAGACATTTGCTCTTTCAGTTGGTTCCACTGTTCCGGATTCAAAGAGATGCCTGCAGGGGTGGAACAGTGGCAATGAATTAACCTCATATGACATCAAAGCGGCACTGACACAGGACAGGTCACGTACCTTTCTTTCCTGGCTTCATCTCTCCCTGTTGGTCCATCCAATACTCACGGATGTCAATCAGTACCTTGCCTTTGAAATCACGGACACTGACATACCTCATCTTCCCAATCTGAAAAAAAGCACAAAAAGAACTTACCCAGTTAGTTAGATTACTGATTACCATACTGAACTTTTACCATACTGAAGTTATCCTAGTAGCTAATTGATGACCCATTTCTATTCATGACAACCACACATGCATTTCAGCTTAAATGTAAGCTCTAAGACTTTTCACTTAGGTCCTGCAAAGTACTGTTACTGTCCATATCAATACCTTAAATGACACTAGACACTGGTAAAAGCTCCTTTTACTATTTCTATAATTATTCTGATTCTTTAAAACATTAAACATTCGTATTACTAGAAACAACATTCTTTTCCCACAAAGCAGCTGCTTCCATTTCACCTACTGAACAAACATGGTTTATTTGCCTTTCCCACAAATACATGTACAGCAACACTGGAACGCTTCTCTTCACCAGTCCCATCTTACAGTCCATAGCTTGGGGGTCACAGCCGCACCCGTGGAGCTGGGGGTTAAGAGGCTTGCTAAAGCTCCCACGGACATGTCACTCTTCTGCTGAGGCCAGGGCATGAGCTAGTGATCTTCTTAGCCCACCGAGTAACTCACCGCCCCTACAGTTCCCTACAATCCTGGTTTTGTTTGCCATTGAAAGAAATCCAGACAAAATGCAATTGTGCCATTATGCAAACTACTCAGTGCTCACTGAAGAGAAAAAAAAAAAAAAAAAAAAACATATTTGGTTCAAATGGAAAAAAACAAACAAAACGCCACACGAGTGTAGGGGCACTGAGCTGCTCTTAACCTGGAAGAGGTTGTCGTCACCCTTGCTGGTAGGCTTTGAGGAATCCCCTCCTGCTGAGCTCTCTCCACTCTTCTGTTTCTTAGCAGGCTTCTCTGGTGCACATCCCTTCTTTCTCTTTGCCTGCAGGTGACCACAAATGCGACCAAAGACCTACATAACACCATATATTGGCCAAGGCAGTAATTCAAAGCAGTGATTGAAGCTTTCCAGTGTATGAATCCAAGGAATTTTCAGAGCTCTTCAAATCAAGACTTTAATTCCAGATCCAGGCCCTATTTTCATTTTTTCCAGGTAGTAAGTTTAATAATTATTCATTCTTTTTCCGCCAGAGGCTTCACATATCAAGGAAGACTGGAAAATCATTTATGCTTGGCCCTCGAAAACCACAATTTGAATAGCATTGGCCAAATTCCCAACGACAGCTTGGGACTTCGTTCTATAGTACAATTTCAGTTTCAAAAGAGTAAAAGCCGAAATATTATTTCATTACAATGTCACGTGGCTCTGCTGCTCCTAATTGCTGCTGTTCTTGTGGGAAAATGAAATCTATATCCGGTGACACGGCTCTGGAGATCAAAGCGCGCGCACACACACACACACACACACACTCCTCTACCAAACCTTACCTACCTTTTTCTCCGTTTCACTGTCTGAGTCGCTACCCGAAGTAGTTGATAATGTCTCTTTAGATTTTGGCATTCTGCAACACAATGTTCAAACAGCAATTCCACATTAGAAACAAAGCCACCAGAGATCGCCTGTATCATTTCTGCCAGTGCTAAATCTTTGACAGATGAATTTCATGAAACATAAAAAACCAAACAGGTTCTTAAATCAGACGCCACAAACGCGTTACCTGCCTATCTTACATCCTCTCTCGGCCCCCCCCAATTCTAACTTCCATTGCTAGCTGTAGGAAATGAGTGCACTTAGTTTTCTAGAGAAATCTCCAAATATAAACGCACGTTTTACTAGAAATTCGCGCTTTCCACTTCGCAGGTAACCAAATACTACAGACCATTAAAGACGAGCAGCTCACGGAACTCAGTAAAATGTAAAGTAAGACCTGGTAAATTAAAATGTCCTGCCATATGAAATAGATATCAACCATTTATTAGTATGCTGTATAAAAATAACAGCGACGCAAAATTATTCCATTTTACATATTTAGGTTTGGGGCAGCACGGAATCCAGGAACACTTCCAAACATTTAGCATGCCATTTAGCGCGGCCTATACAAAGACACGCAGAAAAGAATAGCAAAACCTGCAAATTACTCCGTCCTGCCGGAACGACACGACCGATACTTTCCGTTAGACCCCTCCGGCAAAGCGTCGCCTTTAGAGAGTAAAGCGTTTTATTTACGTGAAGCGATACAGCCGCTTAAAGTAGAGCGTAAGCCGCAGGCAGCTCAGTCTTACAGACGCGGGAAGCCGTTTGAAACGCGCGTCAAGGTGTCAAAAGGCCCCGAATGCGCAGATTCGCAAGTTTTTGTAGGCAAAACGGTCCGTGTCTTAATTGCAGAACAAATGCGCCACTGATCCCTTACCGGATGTTTAACATGTCGGGAAAAAATTTAAGTATTGCAGAGCGGAAACTGTAGTCCTCCGGGGGAAGAACAAAATAATATATCACTTTTATTAGTTGCATTACACACCTTTAAAATGCAAATATTCAAGGCAGGAAATTATTTGTATTCGTTTTGGCTCTTGATCAACTGTGCATTACAGTTAAATCCTCGCCACCCCCCGCCAATCAAAATCGGCCAATACAAGCCCATGGACCCCCCCTAAATGAGACCTCACCCCAACCCCAAGCATCCAGCCCAAGTTAAGCCTTTGGATCCAGGAGTGTCAAAACTGCCTCATCATGTGTGTCCTATCAGCTTTATCTGGGATTCCCTACATCATCTTCTCAGAACTCAAAAGTTATGTTTTAAAAGATTATTACTTATTTAAAGCAGGGCACCAACATCATACAGAACTTACTGCAGAAAATGGTAGTGCCAGTGGGATGGGTCAGTAGAACCCAGTACCTGTAAGTGCGCTGAGCATGCTGGGAATATTGTAAATAGCACCTTTTTGGTGCAGTTGTAAATATTTGTATTGCATTTCCTATTGTCATGTATCCTTGCGTGTCATATGTGAACCCTGTCTGATCCTCGCGTGTCTTTAGCCGGTGTACTGTATACATTACCCACCGTGTGTGTACCTTACAGTCCAGCATCAGACCTCCTTGTGTTTCATGTCAGCTGTTGTTTTGATTGACTGAAATTTGACTGAAATTAAATGGTGTTGTTTTTTTCCTAGCAGGTTTTCTGGGGTGGTGAGACACTACAGTATTTTTTCCCCATTAGTTACCTGCATGTCCTATCCAGGACCTGGAGCCCATGCTGCAAGCTATGGAGGTATGGCAGGGAATAACATTGCAGGTCACACTCTCTCCAGTCAGACACATGCACAGCTACTGACAGTCTGCCAACTACAGCTCACTTTAGCATGTCTGTGGACCACGGGGGTAAACCAGAGTTTCCGGAAGAATATGACATGGAATAGAACATGTAAACTCGAGACACAGAGTCATCACGGAGCTCAAGAGCTGCAATGCTACAGTGCTAACCACTGTGACACCGTGTTGCACCCTAAAGTAGCTTTCTCCTTTAATAATTTTGAACACCTGAAATACCAGTTGAGGTGTTTTCCTGTCTAAATTATTGGGTGATTCTCATGAAACCATCAACCTCATTCCCAAAACCTCTGTATCATTACTGCAAAAGCGTCCATTTAATGTTAATTTAATAAATCAAAAAATAGTACTTTGCTTTTAAATGCATGTGTTGAATCTATCTGTTGTGTTCCTTAAAGTTTGCCACAAAAATATATTAAGTTTCAATGAAATGTGAAAAATATTAGGTTGTAGATTCCAGAAGGTGCTGCGGTAATGACAGAAATCGGTCAAAATCAAATAAAAAATGTTAATTTAAAAATATACATTATTTCAGTGTTTCAAGTAACCGAGCATGACTGTTATTATTTTTAAAAATATGAAAATGTATTGGCTTTGCAGTTTTCAGACTGCTGTAATAATATGATTTTTAAGGGTTTGTTTTGGGAAATGTTAAAAAACATGTTTAATTTTCTGTAAATGATTTAAATGTACCCTTACAAATACTTCTGACCTGGTTAATAATGGCTAAAAAAGTTATTTATCGATGCAAGCCTTTTTAAATACTTCATGTAAAAAAAATTTTATGAGAATAACCCTATAACCCTGAATGGATAAATTAAGGCCTATTTATAATTTTTGCAACTGCAAAAATAAATCCAGCAGACCTCATCAGGTGGGGGCTCATTTCATGAATCAGCTTTATCAACGATCTATGTTACATTTTTTAAAAAGCAATGTTGTAATTTTAGAGATGATCCCTGCTGGCCTGATGTCTTTTCACATTCCGTGAATGCTCCTAAGTTGCAGTTCTGGTCCTTGAATAGTCTTCTCAGGTTATTGCTTTGTTAGAAGTTGTTCCGTAGATCTAACACTTGTACATGGCCATTAGTCTTTCATATACATTACTATGCAAAAGTCTTAGGCAGTCCTTAGAAATGTTTAAAGCTGATTATTTGGGTAGCAAGTGTACTTTGGCTTAGAACAAAAACACAATTTAACATTAGAACATATGTAAATTAAGAGTAACACGATAAAAACTAGTAATAATTTCTTGTATTTTGTAAAAAGTTACTGATATCTAGTTGGATGGCTAGATGAACACCGCTTCAGTTCCCAAACCTCTCCTCAGGGGCACCTC
>JAODKF010000126.1:11585056-11600638 GCA_026779585.1 Mormyrus proboscirostris
AATTTTGTGTTTATGCCGGCCTATTTCAAAATAATGCTGTGATGGTTTTTCCAGGCGCTACGAGGAAGACATGTACTGGCGCCGCATGGAGGAAGAGCAGCACCACTGGGATGAGCGGCGCAGGATTCCAGACGGCGGTTACCCCCAGGGCCCACCTGGGCCCCCCGGCCTGCTGGGAGTCAGGCCCGGCTTACCCATCCCCCAGCCACAGGGTCCAGTGGTCAGTACTCCTGGGCTTGGGGTCAATGTGCAGGGCAGGAAAGCGGCATGCAGTGAGACACTGTGAACGATCAGGTTATATGGCCAAATGACAAGAGGCTTGGTGGTTCACATTCTAGGATATGCTGCTACTGTGCACTGGGTTAACACTTGTTTTTATTTCCAAAATATATCATCTTCTCAAAACCTGTTCTAAAGCCACCCCAGTATTTGCAGCAACCAACCAATATACCCATGCAGGTTTTTTTTTTTTTTTTTTTACTTGACCACCAGCATGCCATCTTTGGATAATTGATCCCTCATTGAGAGTTATTTAACTAATTAAATCAATCAATTAATTGAGCTTGTGGTGTAATTGAAGGAATACGTGGAATGGCTGAGGTGCCCCTGAGCAAAATTGTGGGATCTGAATCCTTGGCATACCTGGAAATTCTGGTTCCCCTGATAAAATGTCACTTTGCCCCCCCCATCTTACGTATTTTATGTATTCGAAAGCCCCTGTAAAGTACTGGGCCCTGTGAATCTGCCAGGGAGTCCATGCCCCTACTGTGCCCTTGCTTCTAGGCATCCGACGTGTGTATGTTGTGTGTGTGTTTTGTTCCTCTTTTATTGCATGGTTTTGTATCTGAGTATTGCTCAGATAGTTGGGCCACTTAGTGTAATTCTGTAGGAACCTGAACTGAAGTCTCAGACCTTTTCAGTACGCTCCGTTCCTGAGGTCCCCGCAATTGTATAATCTGTTCCTTGTCTGGACGAAACTGTGATCCAACGTGTCTTTCAGCCCCCTCGTCGGCCGGACTCCTCGGACGACCGCTACGTGATGACTAAGCATGCAGCCATCTATCCAGTAGAGGAGGAGCTGCAGTCCATCCAGAAGATCGTATCCATCACAGAGCGGGCACTGAAACTCGTTTCTGACATCATCACCGATCAGGACAAGAGTAAGGATGAAGACAATGATAAGAAGGATGTCCAGAGGGACAGGTGAGTCGCCCAGTGGCAACAAGAAATATCAGGGGCATTTGTGTGCCAACCACGAAATGGCTGAAATCTATAGATTCTCAAAGGGGGAGAGTGTTTGGAGTGATGCTGGTCCAGCTTTGTTGCATATTTCAGTGAATAATTCCCTTAGGACATTGGTGAGATTAATTTTCTTACTTGTGCCATTTGCTGCTGTTCATGTAGTATAATTGGAGTGTGTATTATGCTTGGTGCCGTGGGTATTTATCAAGGCTGCCATGCTGTGTTATGATTCACTTTTGCGGGGTTCTCACTCAAGTCTGCAGTGACTGATATTGAGGTGGTCACTGTAGTTTGTTATTCAGTATAAATTCTTATATCAGCCAAAAGACTTACCTCTGTTAATCTTGTCCTACTGTCGACCCTCACTATCTGACCGTTATCTTCATATGCTCTCACTTAGCATCCAAAATTTTATCTAATTCTTAACGGGCTCTAGTTCCTGGAACTATATTGCTGCTGTTACGGGTTCCTCACTGGAAGCTCAGCCTAGCCACGTTTGCTCCTTGCTTGTCGTGTTGTCCTAGGGCTCTGAAGGGGGTGATGAGAGTGGGAGTCCTGGCAAAAGGCCTCCTGCTTCGTGGAGACAAGAACGTCAACCTGGTCCTCCTCTGCTCTGAAAAGCCCACCAAGAGCCTCTTAACTTGCATAGTGGAGCACCTCCCCAAGCAGCTCACGGTGATTTACTACTAAAAGAAAATGTCTGTAGATCTTGTGCTTCTGGTGTATGTTGTGATTTGTAGGGAATGTGATACATTTAGCAAAATAGAAAGATGGGTTTGACTCTCAAATGTTAGATGTTGAAATTGACCAGGATGCCACTCGTCATCGCATTTTAAATCCTCCCTAAAGCTGGTAACGCCAGAGAAGTATGAAGTGAAGGCCTCTGTCGAGGAGGCGGCCATCATCCTGACGTCCTGCGACGAACCGAAGATGGAGGTGACCATCACGCTGACGTCGCCAGTCATCCGTGAGGAGAATGCTCGGGATGGAGGTTGGAAATGGCGTTGCTCTGTTTTTGGCCTTCAAGGGATTAACTTCTAAGTGTTTGTTTTTAAAGAATACCTGAGGAGCCAATTTGCTGGCACAGAACAGGCAGTAACTGTCGGTTAATATAGAGCCCAAAAAGGCAGGACAGCGGCATAATCATGCTACTTTTGTGTTTTCCCCATCAGCCATTTTTCCATTTGGTTAATTTCAGCTTCTCATGCCTTCAAAAGTCCTGGAATATAAAATGTCTATTATGCTTGGGATTATAAGACATTAAAATCAAAGTAATTCTGGGCTCATTTGGAATGTAAAACTGACATGCGAGATATGCGGCGTCTCATAGGTCACAGTCTAGGATCTCAGCCGTGATGCTGCTTTAATCCCTTAGGGTTTAATTTTTCTTTTAAATGCCAAGTGAATAGTTTTGAAGGCAAAGCAGGCTTTATTCTGAAGCCATGTGCGTTGGTGGCTGCAGGCTGGGGGAGACGTCATGATAAGTTCAGCTACACTCCGATGGGTTGCATAACCACTGCTTCTCATGCCTTAGAATGAAATCGACTAGTAGCGTCTAAAGTCTGCCATGCATTCTGATAGGATTAATTTGCACAGATGCCCCATGTCTCCTTTCTTTTGATTTGCAAATGTTCAGCACACGGCTAACATTTCAGTATAGCTTCAGTTCCTTGTGTGCCAGCAGAGAAGCTCTAGGGTGTACACGCTCTCTCTCTCGCTCTCTCTCTTTCTCTCTCTCTCTCTCTCTCTTCCTCTTCCTCTTCCTCTTTCCTTCTTTCCTTCTTTCTCTGTAACACTTGCCAATGCTCTTAGCTTTTGGAGAAAAAAAAAGTGATCCAACAAGCATGATCAGTGTTTGCATTGTGTAATCCTAGTTAGGACCCCAGGTAAGATTCACTTTTGTTTCCTGTGTCTCATGTTAAATTCTAATTTTGCTGAGCTGAATGACAAACGGATCCTCCATTTCAAACACAGTCCTGCGGTGTGACTTTTTGAACCTTGGTTCATTACAGATGTCTTAAAAATGCCAGAACGCTTTGTAAAGCACAAAAGGACACTATATATTATAGGGAACAGATGAAAGTCACTCTGCCTCAGAGGAAAATCCCCACAGGAAACAAATCTGTTTTGTCTGGTGAAAGACTCACCTTTTTGTGGTCCCTTGTGCTGAGATGAAAGTGCTCCCCTGAGGGAATATATGTACTCTCCCAGATCAAACCTCAGAACTATTCAGCTAAAACTATTTTTTTGTTGGAGTAAATGCACAATGGGCATCAGTGGTCAAGTCATTTGGATGGGCTATATTTACTATCCAGTCCAGTGAAGTACATATCTCCCATCTCTCTTTATAGGCAAAACCTGTATCCTTGCTGCAGTTTTCAGTTTCTGAAAAACTAGGACCTGTCTGTAGTTAAGGGTTCTCCTGCGGCCATAAGTTTGTTATGGGTGTCTTGATATGGTTAATTACAGTGCTGCCAAATTTGTCTTCCTTTAAGACATTAGTTTTAAATACATGTTACGTGCAATCTGGATGTCATGGTAAAGCTCATTATACCATACATGGGGCCAATTTATATTTTATTCTGTGCTTTAAGAGTTAAGTTGTTTTTTTTATTATTATTATTATTTCACTTATTTCAAGCCCTTGTCCAGTTTCATTATTGTATTTAACATGCATTAAATGGGCTTTAATGGCACCCATGTTTGCTGTATCATGTGTGCAGTTTGCATAAAATAATTTGGTCTTAAGGGAACCATGAGTTGGCACATTATAAGTGACCATATCAGTTATTCAGCATGGAATCTTAAAGTTTGGGTTTAGCAGTGCCCTTGACAGAATAAATGTATACATGTTGCTATAATTAGTCGCTATATATTTATTCACACTTTATATATAGTGAACATGCATTTTCATTCTTCCACCTCTAAACCATAAATGTCAGCTCTTCAATCCACAGTTTCTTCTTTCTCACCTCCATTTAGGTGGTAAAGAATCATCTCACTTTGAGGAGGGATTTAAACTTCAAGTGAGGAAAGCACATTTTCTTTTAGACTGGGCCATTTGGATTTTAGTTACCATATAAATTCTATAATTATATGAAATGATTTTTGATATCTTTTTAGTGCTATTGTGGTTAGTGGTTTATTGCAGCCTGCCCTCGATTTACGTTGCTAATTTATTGCTAAAAAATGTAAATTGAAAAACTAGTTCCTTTTTTTCAAGTGGGGAAAAAATATAATGCATTTCCAGCCCAACTCAAATGCACCGAACAACTTTCTGCAAACATCACCAGGTCAACGGAGGAAAAAAACTTCAGTAACGATGAACAATTTGAAACTTTATTGTTCACAATTATTGTGCTGTAGAGTGGTGCATAATACTTTTTACATGTAATGTTTGGCTGAAACCATAATATAATTATCATAAGGCAATTGAAATTCTCTTATCAGAACTGTCCCAGTGGGGGAAAAAATGTAAACTGAACTACCGTAAATCATGGGATTGCTGTAATTTTTTAATTGATTACAGCCAAACTTTTTCATTTATGGCTGTAAGGTCAGGTAAAGTGTAGTTTTGTTTGACATTTAATGAATATTCAAATGATTAATGCAAATTTAACATCACCAAATCATTAGGATCAGACTAGTCAACAAGGAAATGGCATTGCGTTTAAACCAGGGTAAAGTTTCTGTCACGAGTGGCTTGGGAACTATCCTGGTAGTGCTCTCCTAGGAAAAAAACAGGAGCTATTTGCCATTGCCTTAATCTTTCTTTTTCAGTAATGGTTACCCATTTGTGTAGGCCTTGCTTTTTCAGTTAGTGTTTTGTGGATTGAAAAGTGAAAAGCTTGCTAACAGTCTTGTAGGTGGAAGAAGAAAATGCTGTCGAAATGAATAAGCATTATAAACCCAAAAAAAGACTCAAAGCCAGTCAGAACCATGGGAAGCAAAGCGGCTGCGATGTCATCTTGCCTGTTGGGTGTCCTTGGGGGAGTATCCGTAAGCTTCAGGGAGGAAGGCTTTGTGAACGGAATCTTTGGTTGAACCTGGGTTTATGGCCATCTGTGCAGAATGACTGTGGAGTTTAAAATCCAGCTGATGAGAGGTATGCATGCAGTGATGTCCTAACCGTTGCTGGGAGCTTGTCCCCTTCTTTCCAGCAAGAGCTGCTGTCTTCCTGTATCCGTAGCTTTATGAATCCAGTCCAAAGCCTTCTTGCGTCATCTTCAACTACTTGTCTCCCATCAGAGGCTGCTGCCACGCCTTCGGAAGGATTTTTGACCAAGGTTTCCCCCAAACACTTTGCCACACCTGCCTTACATTGGGGTCCAAGCTGTTTTCCTCATTTTTATTTTATGTTCAAGCTATGACCATAATCCATACAAACTAGCTAGTGCCAATGAAACTCTTCTGAGTAGCATTGCCTTCAGCAACACCTGAGGTGTGATTTCACATTTTAGGATTTTCGCTTCAGTTTTGTTGACCTAAAACATTTTTATATGATCAACTAGACACCATTAAGTAAACCAAGCATTTTAAAATCGGCCTTTTGACATCTTCTCAAATCCATATTATGCAAGACCATTTTAAACATACATCATTTGTTTTGCTTGGAAACCATGTAGGAGTTTATTCAAAACTGAGCATCAGAAAGAAAAAATGAATCATCCACTTATGTATTAAGTCTTTGGAAAAGATGTGACTAAACAAATTGAAAAGATGTGGAAATACAAAATCCAAGTAGGTGTTTCAGGGTTGAATCATGTATATATAGCTGGGTATGCTTGGTATGTGTGGCAATGTGTTTATTTCTGAGAACGCGGCTTGCTGACCTGGTCAAACACCCATTCCTCACCACCCTTTGACAATTCGATCCATTTTTAGATATAACCTCGGGTTTGGTGAAAGACCCAGCGGACGTCTTGGACAGGCAAAAATGCCTTGACGCTCTGGCTGCTCTCCGCCACGCTAAGTGGTTCCAGGTTCGGAACATCATTTTACTTTCTTATTGTAGCCTTATGAGACACATTTATTTTTTTATTTCATTTTGTAAGCAGTTTATGCAAATTGTAAAATAAATCAAGGATGCCTACTGTAATTGTGTATTAGCCTGAAAAATGTGAACTCTAGAAAGTTGTTTTCAGTTGCTCTTTTCTGCACAATTTTTTTGCTGTTCATATCAATGTGACGAGGCATCCTTGCATTTTCGATCTAATAGCTACACTCATATAATCCAGTCATTAGTTTTAAATCTACTCCATAAGGCTGCAGAGTAACTTGACATGTATGTCATCTATAAGAGCTTTCATGTTGAGCTTTGTACTTTTTTGTGATTTATTTTTAATAGGGATTGTGAGAAAAGGAACATCTGATTAGTTTACTCGTGCAAGTATCACAGTAAAGTAAAGCAGATTTCCTTGCCTTCAGTCCCTGTGCTTTCCTTCTGAGCCTATGTAATTCCAAGTACTCGTTTGTGAACGATTTAAAACCGAGGTCAAGGTTTACAAGATGACTGGGGCTCCCTTGTGCATCTTGCAAACTTTGAACTCATACTAACTATGAGGTAAAATACTGCTGTGAATGGCAGCTGACCATAAGTAATGCCATATAACCTGAACCAATCACAAGCTTCCATTGTGAACAGTAGTGTTGCACCTCTCCGGAAGCCCATTCCAGTACATGTCAGTGTTGTTTTGCCCTGTCACTAACTAAATTTGACTTCATTGCACTTAAGGCTAGAGCAAATGGACTTCAATCCTGCGTGATTATTATTCGCATTCTGCGTGATCTCTGTCAGCGTGTGCCCACTTGGTCTGCCTTTCCCAGCTGGGTGAGTAGGAGCTGTCATTGTGCTAAGCTCTGGGAGGTTCTGTCTTTACAGTCCTCTGCCGTCTCGAGCCTGATCTGCATTTTCTTTCCGAGTTTAAAAATATGACGTTCCCTGTATATGCCTTCAGTAAAATATGTATTTTAAAGTGCTCTAAAACTCATGTAGACACGTCAGTAATTCTGCATTGTATTTATATCAGGGTTCATACATCTTGCTTCACATGTGTGTTTGAGTTTCATCAGTTTAGTCTCTTGTAATATTATTATTCTCTGGAGGGTCTGGTGTTTTTCCGCTGTTCTCTTCATTTCTCATGTATTGTATGATAAAATATATACTTCCATATATTGGTCCAAGGGGGAATTCTATACATATTTTTTCACACCTACCATAACCTACTAAGGGAATGCATTTTTTTTTTTTTAAAAAAACTTTTCTCTGTATAACACAGTATATAATAACACTGCATTTCCTGCATTTTTATCTTGTGGCGGAAAAACTTTTATCTTAAGAAAACTCATCCGGCACTGTAGCTGAACCCTGTGTTTTCCAATGAATTATGATGTTAACATGACTTGCCCCTCCCCCCAGGCAATGGAGCTGCTTGTTGAGAAGGCTATAAGCAGTGCATCTGGGCCTTTGAGTCCTGGAGATGCACTGCGGAGAGTCTTTGAATGTATTTCCTCTGGGATACTACTATCAGGTAAGACATGATGAATGGGCTGCTTAAAATCGATGACCATTCTAAAATGGCCCACATTTCCTTAGGGATTTCACACAGGATGACCAACGTTTGTCTTCATGGTGGAACTGGAAGCTGACTGCCCTGTAACTGACCTATATAACCATCGTGTATAAACATAGTGAAATTCGAACGTTAGCTGGGAAGTAACAGAGTAGTGTAAAAAAAGTTTGGTCAGTATGAGAAATTATGCATTTCTGTAACTCTGGGACAGGATAAGATGCACTTTAACTTTTATGCACCACCGGGAGATTAACAGATTTGGACGTCTGTGAATAGGTGGTCCAGGATTGATAGACCCCTGTGAGAAGAACGCCACAGACACTCTGGCCACCATGTCTGAACAGCAGAGAGAGGACATTACTTCCAGCGCACAGGTGCCCCAGATTCCCCTACATACTTCCAGTGGTGGATTGTTCCCGTCCAGAAAAAGACAAATCCAGACCAAGGTTTAGTTTTAACCAACCAGTTGAGTACTCTGTGACTGTTGAAACAAAATCTTGGTCTGGGTTTTTCATTTCTGTATCTGAACTACTCACCTCTGATTGATAGGGTCAATTTATCTAGTTGAGTGCTTTGGCTTTAAAGGTTTTTTTTTCCCAAGATAACCTCTACCTTTTAGGAGTGTTTTACATGGATTGGATGTTTTACTTGTAAGTTGAGAAATTGGATGTTGTGTTCTGTGATGGGGGTTTTATTCAAACCCTCTCATTCCATGGCAAGATTTTGCTCTTGTGCTGGTTTTGCTTTTATTCTCCTCCGCATTTTTTCAGGTATTATTTCTATGTGAAATCCTCAGTTATCTTCTGTGCCGCTTACCCCTGTTTCGTCACCTTTCTGTAGTTCGCCCTGAGGCTTCTTGCCTTTCGGCAAATCCACAAGGTTCTGGGTATGGACCCCCTTCCCCAGATGAATCCGCGCTTCAACGTCCGCAACAACCGCAAGAGGCGGAGGGACAACAGTGATGGAGTCGACGGCTTTGAGGGTGAAGGGAAGAAGGACAAGAAAGATTACGATAGCTACTAGGCATTCGCACACCACCAATGCTATTAAACACTAATATAAAATACATTGTATACATACCCATTTGTTATTTTTAATTTTTTTTTTTCCCCCCAAATATATTTTAGTTTTGTGACCTCTTTAGGGTAGTTAGTCTGACCTCAGTTTTTCCCTATAATTTTAAAAGCAGTTGTCAGACTACTGCTAAACTGGGTATTACTGATGTCCTAAATGTCTGTGCTGTGCTGTACTGCTTGGCTTCAGAGTGAACTAGTCAGCCAGGCCCGTGGTCATCAAAGAAAACGCAGGTTTCCCTGTCAGTGTCTGAAGTTGAATATTTATAATTATTATAGCTTCCTATGCTCTGCTAGTCTGTCAAAGGACATTGTCTGTAACACCCAAAATAAAAACTAGATTAATATATGAATCTGCTGTTCTAGGTATTCATTGAGAGGAACATACCGCCTAGGTGCTCACAAGCATATCATTTTAAACTAGTTACATTTAGGTGGTTGGAGATTGTCTAGCCTCAATAAAGCACAGTCTACGACCATAGATATCTTTTTTAAGTGGTGTTATTTGAGTTGAGTTCATTCAAATAGAATAATGCAAACCATGTATGGCTAATGTCTTGTGCTAAGGCTGGACTTGGAATGTGTTCATGTAAAGAGCTCATGCCAGATTGTCATGCTTTTGCAGATTCTTGTGGCATTGTATTAAATTTTCAATGGTCACTCATTTTTTTTGAATAGTTTAATGTTTATTCAACAAGTTAACTGTTTGTCATCAGTGCATGCCCCATACATTATGTATTTTCTTTTATTTAGACATTTGTAATAATTTTTAAACCTTGATTTACATGCTTTATCGTATCTAAATCAAATGACAATGCAGTTGTGAATTTGTGGCAGTTGCATGCCACATTAGTGTTTGTAATTGCTATTATAAGTATAGACCTTTATGCCTTTCATGCGGTCACTGTGGAAGTGTACTACTGCATTACAATGGG
This sequence comes from Mormyrus proboscirostris, assembly GCA_026779585.1. Classification (NCBI taxonomy): domain Eukaryota; kingdom Metazoa; phylum Chordata; class Actinopteri; order Osteoglossiformes; family Mormyridae; genus Mormyrus; species Mormyrus proboscirostris. The sequence goes on from JAODKF010000126.1 coordinate 11,594,879, forward strand.
AAGAATTTTTTTCCTTTACGCATGTACCTGATGATGGAACTGCATAATTTTGCACATCATTTATGCATTGTAAGTGTAGTGTTTAATGAAGACCCCCCTCAACCCATAGTGACCAGTGTTGGATAATACATTGCTTTGACTGATGTTTAAACTGTGGTAACTGTAATTCTGCTTTCCCGAAAAAAAAGATTACAAGAAAGATCGGTCCCAGCTTTTATCAAAGCGCTAATAAAATGAGCCTCCTAGGTTGTTACGTATGAGCTGGTAATGGCGTTGCTGAAGTTCCTTGATGTTTTGCGCGAGAAGCTTAGAACTGCGTTGCGCAGGGCTGATTACATCAATATGAGTCTTGCGTGTTACGAGGAGCACATGCTTTTACCTTAAAGCAAATTGATATCACAAAATATAAATTAGTTTTAAGTGTGTATTGTTGAGACGGGTTTCTCAGCTTTGATCTAAGGTATATTGAAGACTGGATTTCAAGAAGCATTTATGACCCTTTACCAACTGGTTTTCTGAATTGTTTGATTTTGCTATTTCACTCAACATTGTTTTATTACTGTTGCATATTTTAAGCACATTTCAGTATGGATCTGGTGAAACAACATAAAATGAAAATTTATAAGCCATTGGATAGCAGACTTTGGTAATTGCAGGGTTAGTGTTTATGTTAAAGTAGTCAAAAAGCTAACACTTTTTCAGACTAAGGAAAATTAAGTCAAAGGAAATGTACATCTGAAATAAATGACATTAATTTCGGGGTTGGGCTAGGAGGTTGTTCCCAGTACATTTATACTGAAAAGTCCTTCAGTCCGGTTCAGTGTCCTGGGGTGGGCTGATATCTTGTGCAGGGTGTACGCCAGCCTTGTACCCTGAACTGCCTGACCTGGACACCTACTGAAAGGTGGATAGATTGATGGATGAATGCATGGATAGTTTTGGTTCACTAGCTTTTTCTTTGAACTAGGGGGAGACAGAGTTCAGATCAATCTAAATTAAATAAAATAGGTATACACACTGCGCGTCATGTAATCTGCAACCGAACTGCCAGGCCACTTTTCGTTGTAAGATGTGTGGGGTAGTACGATAGACGAATGAATTTAAACAAATGTGTTATTTATTACATGTATTATTAAGATGACCGTGTGATACGTGAAACAAGCACTCCAAAGTTAATCTTGATACACTAATTACATTCTGTGCTGTGTTTTGTTTTGCGAGTCTAGGGGGAAACATTTAAATAACACTTTTTCACTTGATTACTGGTTACATTTGGAAGTTATTTCCGTATTAAAATGTATTTACGTATTAAGTAGCCTGACGAGGGCGTACTTCAGGTTAGGCCTGGGCGGTGTTGTTCGGTTTACTTCCTGTTTATACATCCACCTGCAAAATTAGGAAGTTTTCAAAGAAACAGTCGGCGACATATGGGTGGAAAGACAGGCCGTCGACCAATGAAAACCTCCTGCTTAGTATGTGCCCGCCCACCGTGGAGTGTGACAGTTCCAGGTTCGCGTGAAGTTGCAGAAACGTTCGCGGAAGAAGCGATGCGTGTTTCGGGTTAACTTTTTTGATGGTTTACGAGTGGTCTGTATTTCCAGCTTGTTTTAAAAAAGTAATTAACGCAGCTGCCTTGGAGATGTTTTCTCTAGGGAATAACGGTGGAAAATATACAAAGCCTTCGTTTGTTTCCTATGTTAATCCTGAGGTAAGTATGTTTCTAATTAAAATGCATTTTAAATATATTACAGTGCAATGCTTTTTGGTGCTTATGAAGTCTAAACGTGAACTAAGGTTAAACTAATTTCTTAATAGCTCTGCTTTTAAATGAGTTAATGTATTTTTAAAATAACAGTTCATGGCAAATAAAATTTACTGTTATATGTTTAATGGGTTGATGCAAACTCGATAATTTTAATACAGTAATTTGCAGTTAGTCCGGAAAGTTACTATACAGAAAGAACGTAATCGGATATAGCACTAGAAACAGAATGGACTTATGAAACAAGCATGACATTTCTGAAACAATTTGTTCCCATAATACTTAACGTGACTAACTTCCAATGAAACAACTCGTATTAATCAAAGATATATACTTGTATAAAAATGTGAAGAAAAATAATGAAATCCTTTTGATAGAAGTATACTAATTACTAAAATTCTGTAGCTGTTCAGATCGGAGTACAGCATTTCAATGCGTATATTTTCCACAGTCCATCTTCGTTAATTCGAAGTGATTTTTTAAAAATTCTTTGCAAATAATCGTTTGATTTCGATTATAGAAAGAATAGTTCAACAGCCTTGTTGTCAATTATGGAGCTGTTTCAAGGTGTACCTTGCTGGAGTATCAAGAATGCATGCTCCTTGTGGAGTTATAATGAATGCGCTAGCTGTATATAAAATGAAAATTCTCTTATTTTAAGTTGTTTGTGCATATCAAACCTATCCACTTTGGCCAGTGACGTATTACCAAAGCCTTCCACAAATGTAAAATTAATTGTTTTCAATGTTACGTGGGAAAAATGAGTAACATTAGTTGTGGTTGGTAGGTTTAATTTTAGATGATGATTTATTTTTTAAAAAGTTCCCGTAAACTTTCCGGGGGATCCTCTTTTTGAACCAGTCCAGTTTCTTCTTTTCAGTATCTTTAACAAAAATTTAAGCAACTCACTCACAAATTTCACAAGTGGTGTTTCAACGCTGTGGATAACGATCGGTACTAAATTTAAGGTGGTTGAAATGGTGCGCAATGCGCCCTAGTATGAACGTTAACCTGAAACTTCTGGTGAATGATTTGTAAATGCATTATCGTACGCCACAAATTGTGCCTCTTTCTAGTTGTCGTTGCTGCGATTGTTGTCTTTAAGTGTTTTCCTATTTAATATGCACCCTGTGCGCCGGTGGAATGCAGAATAATTCGGGACAGTCTACACATACTCCTCCGTTTTTAAATTTTAAATTTGTAAAGTGCCATGTAAAAGATGCAGAACTCAGGCAATTCCAACGTTTAACAATAACCCGTGAGCCTATGAGCACCTGTTTCAGGCTAACGATTAACTCCACGCAGAGTATATATACTGTATATGCGATGTTTTTTTTTTTTTTGCTGAACTTCGACATGCCTGTTTGTTCAGTTTCCATGAACACCGTATGCAAACCCTTTAAGAATGGTGTTTAGCAAGGACGGTAAATACGTTAAATTTACTTCCTCTTTTAGGCAGCAGTAGATGTGTTAGTAACAAAAAAAAAAAACTAGTCCAGTTTCACAGTTGCAAGACTATAGAAACTTCACCACGCTTGAGTTCTCAGTGTCTCTGTAGTTATTTTAATTTGCATTGTTAAGAGCAGCTCAGCTCTTTATTACTGAAGGAAGGAAATTGTGCATGGTTGATATAAGGGCAATACTCTAGGCAATACTGAGACTTCAAACTGTCTTGGGTGCTGCTCAGAATATTTTGGGGAAGTTATATCCTCAGGGTTATATTTTGATGTTAGCTTTCCTTTGTCATAAAATTACTTTCCTGCTTCCTTTATAAGCAATGGGGGCAGCTAAGGGGTTAGCACACCCCTAGCCAGGGATTCCCTGGATAGGCCCAAGGGTATGTACCTCACCCCCCCAATTTGCCACCCTGCCTCTCCTGGTTTTGACAGCTCCATAACATTTAAATAATCACATTGTGACCACAGCTCCCCCAATGTCAGACTCTCCTATGCCACTGCATGCCGTTACAGCAATACTGTTCAGGTTAATCTCATGCCTCGTGCCGTACCCTTCATGGAGTAGGTTTTACAGGATTGATGGTCAGAATTAGTACCCTGTGTTTCCTGTGAAAGGTTCCAGGCCCATCATGTTCCTGTACTAAATGAACAATGGATGGAATAACATGTTTCTCTTGTTTCTTTTTCTTTTGACTTACTCAGGAAGAAAACAATGCGCTGCAGGAAAAAACGCCAGTTTTCTTGCCAGGTAATTCAAAACATGGTCTGGCACATCATTTTAATGTGTTGCCTTAACGACACATTTATAGTAATAGTTATGCACAGGGAGAATTCGTATCTTGGCTGTGTTTCTCCAAGGATGCTGTTTTATCTGCAACACAACTCGCTTTTGTGTGGTCTGAGTCTCTCTGGCAAAGGAACTTCAGATTTTGTACAGGCTTTTACTGGGTTATCCTCATTTGTACAGGCTTTTACTGGGTTATCCTCATTTGTACAGGCTTTTACTGGGTTATCCTCCTGTTGTTTGTGATCAATATTGTCCGATTCTACTCAGAGATATCTATTTGTCATATCCTGTAATATATGAAAGTTTACTTCTCTATTGTTAATGTTATTGTTATTACATTACAGGTGAAGTAGTATTTTGCAGTGCCAGTCCAGTGTTAAAGTGCTCCCACAATGACGGGCTTGAGGGCAGCATTTTGGGTACACTGTTCTGCACCAACTTTCGCATTTCATTTGTCAGTGACCAAGTGCTCTTAGAGGATGTGGTGAGTGGCGCAGTAGCCGATGTCTTCTGCTACATTTCGTGCTTCAACATGGGGAAGTTCTCAAGCGTTCTTTAACCCCCATTATCATCCACCATGTGTACTGCTAGAGGAACTGTTCGCTGCTATTTTAAGGTGCAAGTGTATCTTTTTAGTAAGCGATCTCCAGATATTACAGAAATAAAGCTATCAGTTGAATGCTTCATCAACAGAAAAATAATTACAGATTTTAAGGTTAAAGACAAGAGTAACTGTCCTAGTCGTGTCCTATAGAGTGGTAAACTTAGGAAAACCTTTCGATGGTGAGATATTCAATTACAGCATACAGTGCTCTTAAAAAGTACCACTTTTCTCATATTTTAAAAATGTGGCAGCCTTGCATTGAAATTGTTTGAATAAAAGTGAATTTAAAACAATCTACACTCAACTGTAGATACTACTGTACAAGACAAAATTTCAGAAATGTTTACAAATTAAAAAAATAATAAATTTAAATAAACATTCCATTGAGATTGCCTTTGCTTGAAATTTAGCTCAGTTCTGTTTCTATTGATCCTCTTTGAAATGTTTCTGGACCTTTTTTGGAATCTACAGTCATGGCCGAAATTATCGGCACCCGTGGAATTTTTCCAGAAAATGCACCATTTGTCCCAGAAAAGTGTTGCAATTACAAATGTTTTGGTATACATATGTTTATTTGCATTGGAACAACTCAAAAAACAGAGGGAAAAAAGCCAAATTTGACATCATTTCACACAAAACTCAAAAAACTGGGTCAGACAAAATTATTGGCACCCTCAACTTAATATTTGGTTGCACGCCCTTTGGAAAAAATAACAAACCAATCGCTTCCTATAACCATCAACAAGCTTATTACACCTGTGCACACTCAAAACCACAATTTTGAGATCTCTCCATAAGTGTTCAATCAGATTTAGATCTGGACTCATTGCTGACCACTTCAGAACTCTACAGTGCTTTGTCTTCAACCATTTCTGGGTGCTTTTAGAGGTATGTCATTGTCCTGCTGGAACACCCATGACCTCTGACGCAGACCCAGAGCTGACACTGGGCCCTACATTGCACCACAAAATCTTTTGGTAGTCTTCAGATTTCATGATGCCTTGCACACAGTCAAGGCACCCTGTGCCAGGGGCAGCAAAACATCCCCAAAACATCTTTGAACCTCCACCATGTTTGGGGGCAGCATGTGGCTCAGTGGGCTAAGCCTGTGTACCATAATCACAAGGTCGCAGGTTCAAACCCAGCCTCA
>JAODKF010000126.1:11600738-11617009 GCA_026779585.1 Mormyrus proboscirostris
GTTGTGGGAGGCGTAAAGAAGAATTTCCCCAATAAAGGAACTTCCCCACGGGGATCAATAAAAAAGTTGTGATTATTGTGTGTGACTGTAGGTACCATGTTCTTTTCTTTGTAGGCCTCATTCTATTTTCTGTACACAGTAGAGTGATGCGCTTTACCAGAAAGCTCTACCTTGGTCTCATCTGTCCACAAGATGTTCTCCCAGAAGGATTTTGGCTTCCTCAAGTACATTTTAGCAAACTCCAGTCTGGCTTTATATTTCTGTGTCAGCAGTGGGGTCCTCCTGAGTCTCCTGCCGTAGCGTTTGATTTTGTTGAGATACAGGTGCAACAGTGTCAGTTCAAACTGAGTCTGCAGAACAGCTTAAATTCGTTTAGAAGTTGATTTGGGCCATTTATCCAACATTCGGACCATCCTGCGTTGCAGTCTATTATCAATTTTTCTCTTCAGTCCACGTCCAGGGTGATTACAGTGCCACATGTTGTAAACTTCTTGATTATGTTGCGCATAGTGGACAGAGGAACATGAAGATCTCTGGAGATTGTTGATATTTTTCGACAATTTTTGTTCTCAAGTCCTCAGACTTTCTGTTTTCCATGCTTATGGTGGCACATACAGACACACAACAGAAAGCCAACTTTTCTCCTTTTTAACTGGCTTCAGGTGTGATTTCTATATTGCCAGCACCTGTTTCTTGCCACAGGTGTGGTCAATAGAGTGCCAATAATTTTGTCTGGGCCATTTTTTGAGTGTGACATGATGTCAAATTTGGCTTTTTATCTGCTTTTTTGTGTTAATCTAATGCACATAAAGGAAATAAACACGTGTATACCATGAAATGGTGCATTTTCTGGAAAAATTCCAGGGGTCCTGATAATTTCGGCCAAGACTGTAGATTTCATTAGGTTATATTAAAACAGTATTACTACTGTCCCTTTCATTCGTGTTTTTTAGGTCCCAAAATGATCAAATGTTCATGTTTATGAATTAATTTAAGAAGTCACTTAGCTAGATTTTGCAACGTCATACTCAAAACATCTTCACTCCTTGTTCATTTACCATTTTATTGGTGTAACTTTCATCATACTGTACAAGAATAATCCAGGGCTTTTTATTTTCCTCTAAATGGATTAATTTAAGGAGAAAATTAGAACTCATATTAATGTCCTTCTCAGCTCCAATAGATTGTTATATTGTTCTTTAAAATGTCTTTTAGAGATCTGTATATTAATATTTTTGTTCATTCTCCCAGTTAAATTAAAAAATAAAAACAGCCTATTTAGATGTCTGCAACTTTTGAACTTTGTACCAACGAAACTGGCCCAGTTTCCCCTGCACACAAACAGCATTACCTTAGATATTGTGCCTATAATACCACGTGAGAGAGATCCACATGATTATACATCAGTCTACTGCCCCCTCGCGATCATTAAACCACTGGGGAAATGAATTAGTGCTTGAGTTAGCTAAAGACAACTTCATACGTATTGGGCATAGATTTTCAGAACCTCTTGCAAACATTTCTTTCTAACCTTTCCAGTTAACCACATTCCTTGATATAGTTGCTGAAGATAGATCAGTCTTCTAGGTTATCAGTTAAATTCTATTGCCTTTGATAACAAGGAGGTTGACTGCATTGAAGTGGAAAGATAAAAAGCTACTTTTGTTAGACAACATCAAGTTTAGTTTGAGAGGTTATACTGATTAATGAGAGGTTATAACTGATTAAGTTATACAAAACATGTCATGTAAAAATGAAGTGTACATAGATCCAATTGGAGCATAGTACTGATAATGTAACGAGTCCATTGTAATTTTGTTTTCCGTTATCTTACATTGGTAAATGACACAAAGGCATTTTACTGCTTCACAGAGGAAGGTGTACTTCTAGAACCAATAGTAGCTTATAGTCTATTTAACATGATTAAAATGCTTTGGTAAATTTGTTTATTCTTGTATGCCTTTCAGGTTCAGCCTTTCAGAAATAGGTTATATGGAGAAAATGATATTTCCCTGACATGTGTTGATCAGATCTATGGAGGTATGTATTAATTCACCAGACTAATGCTGGATGGAACCTTGCTTCTTTCCCAGTTAGTGTGTCAGTGTTATATATTGATTATGCAGGACTGTTGGTTCTGTATTAAATGCATACACTTAAAACTAGTTATAACGTAATTCTTTTAAAACCTAGATTATGATGAAAAAAGGAAACTAATAACAAATACTCAAATGAAGAATAAACATCCCAACAGGATTATTATTCACTGTAAAGACTTGCGGGTCTTTCAGTTCTCGCTCAAGTTAGCCAAAGAAGAGGCAGCAAAAAAGGTTTGGGCATCATTTCTGTATTTTATGTTCAATCTGTGCATAATTTGAAACCACACATAACAGTCGTATCTGTTTCTTCTGGTTCTTGTGCAGATCTTCCAGGGTATTGTCCGCCACAGTCTAGAGCCCAAGTCACTCAGATGCATTTTTGCATTTTCCTACTGTGAAAACATTGCAGGAGCTCCAGGTATAGCATGTAAATATAGACCTGGACAATGATAATGCACTGTTGTTATGCAAAGATGGTTCATACGAGTGGTGTCTTGCACAAAAATCGATATTAATGTGTTTCCATTTCGTGTATAAAATCGTTATGTATGTCATATGCACTTTTTATAGAAACACAAAAGAAACCAAGGACTCTGATGTTTGAGAACGTTGTTGATTGGATGGAGGAAATGAAGAGAACCAAAGGAAACTGTAAATTACTGGAAATAAATAAAGATTTCACAATTTCACAACAGTATGTTATCTTAATATATACAGTATACTTTGTATTAATGCTAGATTTCTGTTTTGTATGAAAACAAAGGGATTAAGACTTAGTGACACATTGACATTTATTAATGTAATAAGTATACACTGATCAGCCATAACATTAAAATGACTGACAGGTAAAGTGAAGAACATTATCTCATTTTTGTGGAACCTGTCAATTATTTATTAGGCAAGTGAACAGTCAGTTCTTGAAGCTGATGTATTGGAAGCAGGAAAAGGGGATGAGTGTAAGGTTCTGTGTGACCAAATTGTGATGGTTAGACTGAGTCAGAGCATCTCCAAAATGGCAAGTCTTCCGGAGTGTTCCCAGTATGCAGTGGTCAGTACACACCAAAGCGAGTCCAAGGAAACAACCAGAAACAAAGTTATGGTCAACCAAGGCTCACTGATGTGTGTGGTGAGCAAAGGCTGCTACGTATGGGGCTGTGTAGCCGTACACTGGTCAGACTGCCCGTGCTGTCCCCTGTCCACTGCTGGAAGTGCCTACAATGGGCATGTGAGCGTCAGAACTAGACCACTGAGCAATGGAAGAAGGTGGGATCTGATGGGTCACGTTTTCTGTTACGTCATGTGAACTGGTGGGTGTGTGTGCGATATTTTCCTGGGGAAGAGAAGGCTCCAGTGGTGGCATCATACCCTCTGAAGCTGAGGGGGCATGTGAATGTTTTACATTTTAATTTTGTTGCTATTTTTTATAATGTTTATGATCATTTTATATTATGAGTCAAACTTATTCTGTTATGTCATGAAATGTATTCTTCTAATTGTGTCATAGATCATTCCTCAGACTCACACACCCCTTTCCTTTATGTTATTAGTTTCTTCCAGAGTTCACAGCGACACGTGTGTATGCTCTCCGAACTCCATGCAGCAAGTAATTGACGGTTTATTGTTCAAGTCGCTAGTAGAGCATCAGCATCAATCCTTTTTTCCAAAGGTGTGTCTAAATGAAATGCAATTATTTATACACAACTGCATTTGAAAGATATAGGCATAGTTTGCTTTGCAGGATAGCTGGCTAGTACCATCTGAAGGTAGCCATCCCTCGGTTCAGCTGTTCAGCCTTCTGGCTCGCCAGCTAGTCATGAGCGAAGGGGAGCTCTGTGAATATCCTGACAATGAGTTGATTTTTTTTTTTTATTTATTACCACCACTGTCATGGGTTATAAATAACAAAACACCGAATTCCATTTATCATCTCTAGGTCAACATGCAGAGTAAAACTGCAGTATTTAAAGAAACAACAGAAAGCCCCAGACTTGTGAAATTACAGAAAGTTGTGTAATTGTTTGTTTGTTGGTTTATGGGGGCACTCTTATTGTGCCCTCTCAGAATTTTGGCTTGCATGACACCCCTTTGCACCAGAGTGCACTATGGGAAGACGTCAAGGCAGTGGAGATAGTGTGATGCTCTGGGGAATGTTCTTGTTACTTCGACACGCACCACCTGCCTAAACATTGCTGCAGACTAAGTACACTCCTTCAGGGCAACAGTATTCCCTGATGGCAGTGGCCTCTTTCAGCTGGATAATGTGCCCTGCCACACTGCAAAAATGGTGCAGGAATGCTTTGAGGATACCCCTGATTTTAATCTAGTTGAGCATCTGTGGGATGCGCTGGACAAACAAGTCTGATGTATGGAAATCTCACCTTTCATCTTACTAGACATAAAAGATCTGCTGCTTGATGCCAGATACCACAGGGCACCTTCAGAGGCCTTGTGGAGTCTGCCTCAATGGGTCAGAGCTGTTTTGGCAGCAAAAGGCAATATTAGGCATGTCATTTTAATGTTATGGTTGATTGGGATATTGCTTGCATTAGGTGGACATTCATTTAACATGCAGTTTTTTTTAATGATTTTTAAAAATGTATTTAAAGTTATTAAAATGTATTTGTTAAATTTTAATTTATTTTTGTATGATCAGTAGCAGCATGCTATATTCTATTCTTCCTGAATGTTATATGTTTTAAGTTGTATAGGATTTTATTTGACAGGTTACCACAATTTTTCTTTATTCCAACAAATGTTTTGGAGAAGGATTTGGCCACATATCAGGGGAAAGGTGTACCCGTAAGTCTTCCATATGTTTTTGAACTATTGCCATTATAAATACTGTCATCTTCTCCCCTTATCAGATAGTCTGGCAGCCAGCATGGTGTTTAGCTTCATGCTATTTAGCTATTTATATTTTTATTTATGAGGTTTATAGTATTTAAAAACTAATTTAAGTGTCACTCTTTCTCAAACACTTTCATAGATTCTAGTGTGTAGAGTTTTATCTGGTCTATCTTGACTGCTGTTAATGCTATACAGGGCAATCAACAATAAATTGCTGTAAAAATGACATAGGCAGAAAATCAGAGACCTGAGTCAAATCTCACCCACACTTGATGTGTGTGCGTGTGTGTGTGTGTGTGCACGAGTGGATTTTCCATGTTCTCCCCATGTAATGTGGGTTTCTTTGTACAGCCCTAATTCATGGAGATGCCAAATCAGCATCTCTAAATGTCTCCCCTGGCATCTCCTCATGGGTGTTCTAATGTCCCCCCTGGCGTCTCCTCATGGGTGTTCTAATGTCCCCCCTGGCGTCTCCTCATGGGTGTTCTAATGTCCCACCTGTTGTCTCCACATGGATGTTCTAATGTCCCCCCTGGCGTCTCCTTATGGGTGTTCTGCTGCTTTTCGCCCTAAAAGGCCTTGGCTCTAGGCCTGCTCTGACCACATACTGAACATGCTGTTGTAAGGATGGGTGGATATTTAAAATATTCTAAATGTAAAATTACTGGATATGACTTTGATACAATAATATTTTGTTTGCATTTCAGATTTGGTGCTGGTCTCACCACAGTGGCTGTGCTCTGTTTAAAACTGCCAGTTTACCTTCGGTGCAGGAGGAGAGTTCCCTACGGGCACAAAAACAGTATATGGAGAGGTACGTGGTCTGAATGTTTTCTTATTTTATTGTTGCACTTATGTAGCTCATAGTTCTCTTTTCATTGTGTACTGTTTTCATCAGTTATGACTCATTAATGAGTTCTACAGCATGCACTTCACAGTACAGAACATACAACCAAACATTATACTCATTATGTTAGTGATCTTTTTTGACTTTAACCCTTATAATTCAGCAACCTAAAATTACGCAATGGTTTTCAAATAAATACACTAGACACACCTTTCTTTGTGTGGGTGTGTATATGATTTACTTTTTTTATTTCAGTGTTTTGAAGTTCTTCAGAGTGTGCCATTACTTATGATGTGAAACAGGTTATATCCTGGTTTATATTTTTTATGCAATTCCCCAAGACTAAACCTATTCATACAGTAAAAGAAATTCTAAAAAGAACTCCGAAAACACTTTAAAATGTGTTCTTCAATTACAAAATGTTCAGCCTCATTCTGTTTTATTGCATTATTATTGTACTGTATTATTTTACTATGTTATGCTTCTGTGCCCAGTTATTATTAACAGTGTAACATGTGGGAGCATAAATAGCAACATTTAATAATAACATATGGTCACAGTTACATAATACCAGATACAAAAGTTAGAATCAGATTATTCTGCAATGATTCTTTTCAGAATGCTGAATGCTGTAGCTCATAATTACCTTTATGCTGTAAAAGCAGTGGAGCTCTCTGAGACACTTCCCAGCATCCAAGACATCCAGCAGTCATACAGCAGATTCAAGCAGAACTTCCTCATTGGTGAGCTGTGGCAATGGAACTGGAAAGATGCCTTCTTGTTTTTGTGATACAAGTACTGATATGTAGTTATTTAGTGTGCATTGTATAAGTTTTATTAACTCAAAAATATTTTTTAAATGAATAAAAGGTGATGTCACCATACATATAACAATAATATAAATAGTATGTGGTATATCAGAATGTTAGCAAATAGCATATTTCCACTTTAATGCTCAGGAAAAAAATCATTCTTTGTATGTTGTAAATACAGAAACACACATCCTTATTATTTATTAGTTAATATCATCCGTCCTTGTAATTTTAATTTGGTTTGTACTACTTCCTGTAGAAAGTATTGGTGAATTTTGGATTTCTGATATGAAATGGTTCTCTACCCTGGAAACTACGCGATGGCTCAGCATCATCAGGTGCGCTTCTCACATTTGCTCCATCATCATGTAGCACACAGGAAGTGATGTCATGCAAAGCTGCTCATGAAGGATGATGCTCAAGGGTGCTCACTGGTTTTGGGAGGCAGCTGTCTTTTAGTAGGTCTTAAAGGCTCTAGAGAAGTAATAAGCTCCTTTTATGCCGATTCACATAAAGAACATCAGTTCCCACACGACTCCATGAAAAACCTTACTGTCAATTAAATGATCATATATTTAATCCAGAAAGTACTGTGGTCCCAGAGAAGCTTGGCATAAGTGCAGTTACTCAAGGCAGGATGAAGGATGGAATGATAATTTTGCCCCTTAAAAAGATAATAATAGTTCATATATAACATTTCTTTGTTGTTATCTGTTTGTAAGAATAAGCATCAGCCTTTTTTGGTTTACCTTTGTAGGGTTATTTAAAGCTTCTCTGAACCACTGGTCAGTGATTTCATTCACAGAAAAGGTTGTGGATTAGGGGTTGGGTAGCTATATGTATAGCCAGCAAATAAAAAAGAACAAAACATCCATTAGTATGTTTGACAATGTGCTATATTAAATTTTGGAGGAACTCAATTGGTAGACATTGGTAGATATTGGTAGTTCTGTTTGACTATAGTTGGTTTTTGATACATTTTCAACTCATTTCTTGCTTTCTAAACATCACAATATTCATCGCAACAAAATCGCATTGTGATATTTCAAGAAATTTCAAGATTCAATATTGTCCTATCATACTCTGTTGGATTTCCTTTCAACTGTATAGCCTAATAGTTTCTTTGAAAAGTTATGTAGTTCAAATACTGCCCTTATATCAGAAGCAGGTACCCCTATTGCAGGGTTTCCCAATAATGTGGTTATTTAACCCTTATAATTGCACAGGGACAAGATGTTGTTCATTATTGTTTTGTTATTTTTCTGATTGTTTTTCACAGGCAAAGTCTTCATAAAGCTGTTGAGGTTGTTGAGTACTTGGAAAAGGAAAATACCAACATTCTTCTTATTGGTGAGGAAAAAGTGTACTTTTTTTTCCCCCAAATATATGTTACACAGATTTAAAAGTATACTCCCAATGGGAAAGCACTTTATAAGCCTACTGTACTGCTTAATGTAAAGATATACAATGGTAAAAGATACTATATGAATATGAACCCAGTGTATTTGTTAATTCTGCACCAGAGGATGGAGGCGCAGACCTCAACTGTGTGATTTCCAGCCTTGTCCAGTTGATGCTGGACCCTTACTACCGAACACTGACGGGCTTCCAGAGTTTGGTGCAGAAAGAGTGGGTTGTTGGTGGCCACAACTTTCTGGACCGCTGCAACCATCTAAACAAAAAGGACAAGGAGGTACACTTGTGGAAATACATGACTAAGGGAAAGTTTTGTGAAAATTTCGATGACCCAGCTGGACGCTGAAGCTGTAATGACACTTGTTTCTGGGCGTCCCGTGTTTGATCCCTCTGCCCTCCTGCTGCAGTCTCCAGTGTTCCTGCTTTTCCTGGAGTGTGTGTGGCAGCTTCTTCAGCAGCACAGCCTGGCATTCCAGTTCTCAGAAACGTACCTGACAGTCCTCTCTGACAGCATCAGTGTCACCATATTCAGCACATTCCTCTTCAGCTCACCCTACCAGAGAGCCTCTGTCATGCAGGTACGCGTGACAACATCTGCATGGGGATAACTTTACCCCAGTTCCAGGTCATTTTCATAGTACTTTCTGAGGTATAGAGTGTAGGGCTGGGCAATGTGTGATAATAACATTAACATCACATGTTATGGACATGCAGGTGTCGCATGATAAGGACCGTGATGGTCAGCTGGGTTGAGATTTGGATAGAATGGAATCTCATTTTTCATTCCATCATATCACTCAGACATTATGGTATATATTTTCTAATAAAGTTCCAGTATTTTGAAATGTTCGCGATAAAATTAAGCAGGGGACAGACTAATCCTCATGATATGATACACTAAATGGAGATCATCAATATGCTTCATTAAAACATTTTTACTTTGTCATAAACAAAACTTCCCGCCTGCGCCTATTGTTCCTGGGAAAGGCCCCGGTCCCCCCGCGAACCCAGTTGGGATTCAGCGGTTTAAGAAGATGGATGGATGGATGGATGGATAAACAAAACTTAGAATGCTTTTTTATTGTTGTTATTATTTCCTTTCAAGATTATCTAGTGTCAGTTACAAAACTGGTGTAACGTTTGCCGCTGCTTCATTTGCATGGGCTTTGCATGAACTCACTGAGCAAATCATAGTTGTTTCGTTGTTGCTGCCAGACTCATTCATAGACAGTGAGCAGGTGACAAGTGAACAAGAAATGGTTGCTAAAATACAATAGCCATCTGCTGTATGGAAATATTTTGGCTTCCATTGAGATTATATTGAGCAATATCGGCACGAACTCGCAGCGCCCTCCAAAATTATTGGCACCTCTTATAAAAATTTGTTAAAAGGGTTAGAAAAAATCCACCTTAAAAATGATTATTTTTTTTCTCTTGGAATAAATTTATGTTAATGAAAAGTTGGATTTCTCTCAATTTTTTAGTGTGACATGAAGCTGCTTCACCAAGAGGTGTATTTTTTTCTAACCCCTTTTACAAATCTTTACAAGGGGTGCTAATAATTGTGGAGGCCTCTACTAGCTCTAAAGCATTTCTGCAGCAGAGTGGACTGACATCACACACTCCTTTAGGATTTGCTTTGATGTCTATCAATCTTGCCTTCACAGACTGAGTGTCAAACACGTGGAAGCCCGTTATACATCCCCTCGGTGTGGGACTGGTCTTTGCAATTTGACTGCAAATCCCAGGAGTTTCTCTTTAATCCGCTGTACAGAGAGAAGTCCAAACAAGAGAAAACACGTAACAAAAATCAGCGTCCTAAGGTAGATCATCATCATCATATCGTGCTCTCAGAAGTTCTTGGGATGCTTCCTGAATTCAGTATAAATATTGCAAATGTATTGGTTTTATAACAATAATTATTCATTTGCTTAAAAAATATGCATCACATTAGAAGCAACCAGTAGTTTTAAATAAAACATTAATTTCAAGTAGTAATTAAATTGAAACCCAAATTATAATTCTAAAAGAGCTGTTCTGATTTAAAAAGTTCATTGACAAGAGTCTCACTGGGTGCTTTTTAATTAGTAACACATTTGCAATAAGATAAAACACCAAATATGTGTGTTTATTATCCCTTTGGGAGTCAGTGACTACAATTGTAATTACTAGCAGAAAAATAATGACACTTAATAAAAAGAAAATGTGCAGAAAATATGTGCAGATAAGTTAAATATATGCTTGTCAATGGACTTTTGTTGTGAAACCAATAAGTTCTGGAAATTTTTACAGAATTAAGCAAGCATCCCAAGACTTTCTGTGAGCACTTATTTTTAAGTATTATTATTATAATCCTGACCAAATGTAGTGGTTACAAATGCTTGAATTCGATACATTCTAAACACTTATCATCCATATTTAAGTTCTATTCTGTATATATGATTATATTACATAAAACTGAAAAATAAAATTGGAACAGACAGAATAAAAGCTGTTTATCAGATGAACAATATCCTCACTAAAAGTGCAATGTTTTTATTTCATCATTAGCCCATAAGACAGTTGTCTTTACCCAATGCAACTCCTCCAAAAAAAGGCTTCTTCAAGGAAGAGACTGAAAGCCTGAAGAAGATGCTGAGGGGAACACGGATCAGTCGCTGGATGCACTTGTCTGACTCAGCCCAAGCTTCTGTATGGGAATTCTACAACGTCTGGCAGCAAAAGCCTCTGGACTACCACGGGCTGCTCCTGCCTGACCTGGAGGGACCCGCCATCCGGCTGTGGATGCAGCGCTACCTCCGCTGGATCCCAGAAGTGCAGATCTTCGGAGGGGGGGACATTACCCTGGTGAATAAGATAACGAGCCTAGGGCAGGAGCTGGAGGAGCTCCGCATGGAAGTGGAGCAGCAGGCGGGCCAAGCTGGGCCACGCTGCAAGAGCACAGAGACTGTCAGCAAGAGTACAGAGACTGTCAGCAAGAGCACCATTCGTATGTCTTGCTTCTTCCCTTTCGCCTCCTGTCGCTCTAGGTCCTTCAAGCCTGCTATACCTACCAGCCATTGTGATGGTGAAATGGACATGGGCCATTTAGCTGAGAGGGAGGATGAGGACCCGGAACTCACAGACAACAGTGTGATCAGAGAATGTGTAGACTGAAGCTGAGCATATACTATTGTAGCAACATTGGACCAGAAAATTAACATCAGGGAATCAATTCTTATGCATACTTTTTGACCAGCATTATAATAATTATGATGTCATTGTTTTTTTTTTTTGAGATTAGTTTTTTGTATGTAGTATTTTTGTTTTATCTTATATTGCACAGGTCAGAAACTTTAACTGTGCAGGCTGTCATGGATGTTTATGAAAAGTGTGGAATATTATTTTTCAGGGTCACCTTTAATATAGAATATGTTATACATTTCTTAAAATATGCAATAATAATTATTGAAATAGTGGATGACAGTGTCAAAGTAGCTCCATGCCGCACAAATTACAAATTATTTAGCCATCTGTAGAATTGCAGGATTAAACAGCTCTGTACTCTAGATTGCACTGAACAAACCTTGGTAATACCTAATTTTCTCCTGTGATTCCTTGATTGGTTCAATCAATCAAGGAATATGATGTCAAAATGCTCCCCTTTAAAGTGACTACTGAATGCAGCAAGGGCAGAACAAATGGTGTTCAAGGATAAACAAAAACAATAGGTTTGATTAGTAAAGCTTATTGATAATATTTTGTCATGCATCACTTAGCATCTTGGTGCCAAAGAATAGCTCTTCATTTACACCACACAACTTTTCTTAAAACATATATTTTAACTTGAAATGTAACATAAGAGTAAATGATGCTTTATGAGGTTCAGTAATAGATCATATTTGTATATTAAGCTTAACTTCATAACATTAAATAATAATATTAGAATTCTCCTGTCATTGAATACTGAACAACTACTGGATTTACAATATCTTAAACTGAGCGTTGGAATTTGTTTTTAATTGAGATTTGATTGTATGTAAATGTTTGTAAATATTTTATTTCATTTTTAAAATATGTGGGTAACAGTGTGTGAGTGTGCCCTGCGATGGGCTGGCCCCCTGTCCAGGGTTGTTCCCTGCCTCGTGCCCATTGCTTCCGGGATAGGCTCCGGACCCCCTGTGACCCAATAGGATAAAGCGGGTTGGAAAATGAATGAATGAATGAATGAATGAATGAATATGTGAATGACTACTATCACAAAGATTTTTATATGTATGAATAAGGAGAAATGTGCACCTTTAGTAATAAATGTAGGAACTGCTTTATTTCTGCATGTGTAGTTATGTCTTGTTTGTTCTGAGTGGCCTTGGTAACTAAACCTAGGTTGTTTAAGCTTGAAGTCAGTTGTCCTTCATGAAGTCCTGGAAAACAGTTGCATGTCTGAATAGGCCAAACATCATAAGTGCGCAAAAAACCCACCCCCCACCCCAACACATATTAAGGGATGCACATTTTGTTGGCCTATCTTGGTGGATACGGTTACTCCACCGAGGTTGGTACTTGTTCTTGATGGTATTCAGTCTCTTCTAGTCAACACATGTCCTCATACCCATATCCTCCTTGGGTACAAAAAAAACAGTCATGGCAGGTGAGGTAGAGGGTCACATCAGGACCTTCTGCAACGTTTCACCAAGATACTCCACCACAGCGCTAGTTTCTGGGACTGACAGGGTACAGTTACCCTTGTGGAGACATGCTTGCAGGTAACAGGTCCATAGCACAGTCATCAGAATCAGAATATTTATTATTCACCAAGCATCAAGTGTACAGGGTACAGCTCTTGGTATAGGTGTGAATAAAATGACAACCCCAATAAAATGTGTAGAAAAAGATAAAGATATATAAGAAATACAAAAGATATATATGAAAACTACAAATAAAAGGATGTGCAATGTAACACTGCAACAAGTTGAAGTGTATCTGTGCATATGTGTCCTGACTGCAATAGTGGAACTGGGAAAGGTTCTTACTCAGAAGGACGATGGCATGGTATGCGATACAGTAATAGTGTGTATTGCAATGCGTGCCGCATGTGCAGCAGTTAAAACAATGGGACAATGTAATAAAGCCTTTAGCTAGGTCACGATAAGGCTCAGAGAAGTCATATGACTCTAGTTCAGAAGTTCTGGGAAGATCATTGTAAACCTGAATAGCTGAGCGCTCTCCAGTGCCGCCCAATGGAGGTCACTGAGTTAACAGTTTGGCCCCTACACTTACAGATGCCTCTTGAATCAATTTTATTAGTGTGCTTACAGAGCTATGGATATTCAATCATTAATGGGTCCCTGGCAGTCTCAGTTAAGTACAAACAGACCTGCTGTTTGTCCACTATCAACAATATGACTGGCTCTATTACATATTCTAATTTTCCTGTCACTAAAGGCCATCCTCCCAGAGAACGCGCCAATACAGGTTTAGGTGCTGACATGGCACCTGCTACTTGCCCATGCATAGTGTGCTGTATCGCGGACCTGTTTCCATCAATCCGTCTCTCTAATTTTCAACCAGGAGTGGTGTGTGACTCCATAGGCTAAGCCTTTGTGCTTGTGATCAGAAGATCACATCTCATTGTGACACTTTTAATGTAAAGCGACAAAAGAGATTTTCTTAAATATAGGGAAAACAGAAACAAAAAAGTTGGCGGAAAATAAAAAATAGTGTGATGTTCATAATGAGTGAAATCCAGTGCAGAAGTGTGGCCAGAAGACTCACCCCTGGAGTGGATTCCAGTCCATCTCATGGCACAAACACTTTTCACTGTGAACCATACACTCACGCAAACTACACATAGCAAAGCCACGGAAACAAAAGGGAAATCTAAAGACTTCATATCTAGAGCCAGGACCCACAATCCTGAATATTGTGGAAATCCCTGCAACTGAATATGTACTTTAGACTTTGTACAAATTTGTAGTGGGTAGTTTAAACGAGAATCAGAATCAGATTATTGGCCAAGCATGATCACACACACGCACAGAATATGACACTTCGGTGTACCAGTGTACTTATGGCAGTTCAACATCCATACACACTTGACAGTGACCTTATATCTAAGTTTAAAAAAAATGCTGATAGAAAACAGTACAGAAATTATTTCACTGTATTAGCTATAGAGTATGCGATGTCTGTAAAAGCTTTCCCTGACTTCTACCTGAAGGTGGCTGGCGGTGCCACATACACTGCTGTCGTCATCATCGTCCGCCATATTGGTCGAGAAGAGAGTGGAGGTAGAACGGGAAGGGAATCTCGCTGTTTTTTGGGCTCCCTCCGGATCATCGGCAACACCGAGTAAAACTGAACTGGGGAAACAGGGTTCAGGCCATCGATCGGAGTTCATTTATGTATTGGGAACCTTGAAGCGCTGCTAATCGTAGGCAAAGGCGAGATCCGCTCTAGCGTCACTAGGAGCTTGTGTGCCGACCATGACTTCCCTGACCCAGAGGAGCTCGGGCCTGGTGCAGCGGCGCACCGAGGCCTCGCGCGGCGCCTCCGCCGACAAGGAGCGCGGATCCGGTGATGAGGACTACGAGACGCGGCGCCGGGACGAGCAGGAGGACGACGACAAGGGGGACTCCAAAGAAACGCGCCTCACACTCATGGAAGAGGTGTTACTTCTGGGATTGAAGGACCGAGAGGTGTTTGTTTTATATTATTACACGTTTTATCACGCGTTCTACCGATGTTTCGCCTTATTGCCAGTAGCCACAAATTATTAGCTTACTGGAGTGTAATCGAGGCCGATTTCTTCAGTATCATCACGTCTGTTTTGTGACAAAGGCTGGGCTGTTTGCTTTCAGGACATAATATGTAGTATTTTTCACACTGGTTAACAGGTAATCCATGTAAAATCCGCACGTAGCAGTTCAAGTCCAGCCCCGGAGCAGTTATGTAAGAAACTGGAAACGGACCGCTAGCTAGCTGTGTCCGTTACTGGTGTCATTGAGTTTTGCCTGTTTCGTCTGGGTTGTCAACACCGAAATTGCACGCCATTTACCAAAAAATAGCATTTTAGGAAGTAATCCAAAGGTTTGGTGAGTGTTCCCGGGAAGTTGGTCCCTGCTTGCCCCGGCGGTGAGTCTGTCTGTCTGTCTTGGAAAATGTTGTTTTCAGGTTAGTGGTTTAATGTGGTTTCAGTACACGTTCAGTTACTAGATGCACATAATACATGCTTGACGTGTAGTGAAATCGGAGCCACCATTTATGTGTAATAGTACTAGCCAAAGAATTTTATTTAAAATGGCATTCTTTTCTAACTAAGTCAGGAAGGCTGTATTGTTTCACAGTTGTCACTTTAAATGCATCTATCATGAATTTATAGATGCATATGTCGTTGGGCTGTCGACGTTAATGAGTTTTAACTGCTTTAATGCGGCTAACCACTGCATGCAACTGTTCGTGTGTTTACGGTTATTCTGTTGTAGCGTTGGGTGAGATTCCTGATTTCCTTGTGTCTGGACACCTTAATTGAAACGTCTAGCTGTGCAGATGTTCACTATGAAGAGGGACTTCTTGGCTCTGTTGATCAGACTTGCATAACTCCTACTTATTCTGTGTTTAATTTAGTCGGTGAGTTAAGCGCTTGCAGTAGACCTGTTGCATAATTTTACTAAAACATCTCTTGACTCCTTATTAACACATGCTGTTGCGGAAAGTGATGACACTAAATAATTTGTGTATTAACAGCTACTCTTTCTATAGTTATTGTCTAAGGCAGGGGTGCCCAGCTGCAGTCCTGGGGGGCCGGAGCCCTGTGTAGTTTAGTTCTTTCCCTGTTCCCCCACAAATGATTCAGCTCAACAGCTGTGTGGTAATTAGCACAAGGAGGTGAATCAGGTGTGTTAAATGAAGGGAAACCCTAAAACGTGCAGGGCTCCGGCCCCCCAGGACTGCAGCTGGGCACCCCTGGCCTAAGGGCTCGTTCTAGTACGCTGCGTTGCAGTGCATCTTGAAATGTCATGTCGTGAAACTTTTAAAATCCGCAGATTTTTAGAATACCATTGTTTAGCTAGGAACCTAACTAACAGTAGGGTGAGTTGTAAACATGTTTTTCAAGTCTATGAAGTATCTTAATAAACAATGAATCGCTGTTGAAAGGATCGTATATATAGCAGTTTAAGTATTACAGACCGAAGCAGGAGCGGTGCAGCTTCTCACCATAATTGGTTCATGACGTATTGCCTTAACCCGTGAAATTCGTGTAAAAAAAAA
>JAODKF010000126.1:11617109-11638419 GCA_026779585.1 Mormyrus proboscirostris
GCAGGAGCGGTGCAGCTTCTCACCATAATTGGTTCATGACGTATTGCCTTAACCCGTGAAATTCGTGTAAAAAAAAAAACTGACCTCTTGGGTTGTTTGTGCAGAGCTTGAGATTCTTCTTGTTTTATTGTATACCATTTTGAGTTCGGTTTCGCTGCACTAGTATAGTTCAGAAATGCCCTTGTAATGCATATTTAAGTTTATTCCATACTGAAGAACAGTATCTTATATAGATATCAGTTTTGAACAGGATTGTTTTGATGTTCTTTTACCGTTGTACAGTGAATTTATTGTTAAAGTCTCTTTGGAGAAAAGGCAAGAATGGTTTTAGAGGTGCAGTGATCTGAATAGGTTAACTTTTTAAAGTATACTTTGTGGTACATGTGCTGTTAAGTCATTTTTGAGGATCATGGCTATCTGAATAAACTGAATGGTGTAATTTGTGTATTGTATACTCTTGCGTTAAGAAGTACTGGGAAGTTCTCCAGTAAACTATCAAGCGGATAGTTGTGTTAAATAGGTCCAGGAGAAGTACACTGTGGCACTGTCTGTGTGGAACCCTTCCCGGCTCACAAAGCCAGCCTTATTGAGGTTCTGTGTCCCGCATGGGGCCTCTGCACGCGCTCTGTGCCAGAGCAGGCATATGAGCCCCTAACACAGCTGAAAGTAAGTTTAAGAACTTATCATTGAGGTTTTTGAAAAATACATTTTTATGCTAATTAAGTGAAAGGTAATCTACTTTGACGAGTAATTCCCTGTTCTGTCAGCCCTTTAAGTTTTTTTCTTTTCTTTTACAGTGTGTAGTTTTTGCTGCAAATATCTTTAATTACACAACAACAGACAATACAACACAATTAGGGCTGCAACTTATGAATAACTTCGATAATAATCAGCAATAAAAAAAGTTAACAGCAAATTTTGTAATCAGGTTTTTTTTTTTTTAGCAGTTTGCCAGCTAGCAGGGTTAAGGTTGGTGTGTTAAAACCTCGGTCATAATTCTGTTTATGTACCATTACAGTCTGCACATAGACTCCTGTATACACTTTACATTTGTACATGGACACAGACGGTCGTGGTCGGCGCCTGCATACAGCATTGATATTCCACCAGACCAGCCAAGGGTAGATGTATTGTAGAAAACACAAATTTCAGAAATGTAGTACAATGGGTAAACTTTTATGAATCATTTTAAATTTGTAGGGTTTAGTGGTATTATGGTAACACTGTATATTGCTGTATTACAAAACTTTTTGTGCACTTGTACTTTTCTTTAAACCCTGTGCTTTGGCCCAACTAATTGATTAATCTCCTGATTACATGATTAATCGATTATAATAAATATGATAATTTATTTTGCAGCCCTAAACACCATATATTTTTGAAGAAGTTTCTTTATATGTTGCAGTTTTTATACCGGACCGGGCCTTGTTTGCACACCTCTGAATTAATTTAAATTATTTCTGTTCCATTGCAAACAAAGCAGTTTGGCATAGCTTCAGGGAAGGAGATTTCTCTCACACCCTGATATTTAAATAACTCATAAGCAGATATGGTCAAATTTCAGTTACCTAAGCTTGTCTTTGTCATTGAATTCTACCCTGAAATGGCGTTGCCAGTTGTCTATGACTTTCCTTAAATATCTCCCGAGTTTTATTTACCTTTACTTTAGTTCAAGCTTGTGCTTCCCAAATATTGATTTATCAGTTTTATCCAAGACAAAATTAATTTATGACTGTAATGTATTCTCCCACTGGCTAGTGTCCTGGCATGAGAGAGCTTAGCGTTTTATTTAATAAACTCAGGGGAAAGATCATGCCTCTCTTCTCGCTTAAGTATCTTTCAGTTTCATTAATGTCAGATTGAATGTGCATGACATACCACATGTAAGAATCTGTATCTTTTGTTAATCCTCTTAGTCCATCAGAGTTACTGATTTTAAATAGGTCATTCCTTCAGACTCTAGCTTTAGCATCGACCATCAGTCACATCACCTGCCAGCATCGTCTTTCAGGTGAATGGTGCTTGATAGTTGTCCCCCCACACACAGTTTTTCCTCAGGTCCTGTATTCTGGAAGCTTACATTTTCAGTTGATTTTTTTTTTTTTAATATATTAGCATCATTTTAGTAGCTGGAAATATGCCAGCAATTTCATTGTCATTTGTTTATTCTTGTTTATCCTATTAAAATTGGAAAATAGGTTTTTATTTTCGTCAAATACCTTTGTATGCCTTTCATCCGTTATGCTAGGTGATGTTGCAGGTATTTAGGATCATTTTAATAATGAACTTCTTTTTATATCCATTTCTTTTCTCATGTGATTTCCATCAGGGCTTCTGTACTTCAGTAGCCCGCATTTCATGAACATAATTCGGGTTTGCCGACCAGCCCACTCAGTCACAAGCACACCTCCAGCCTACACTGACCTTTGATATGAATTATGTTTTTCATCATAGCACAAATGCTTAATTTAAATATGGGAATCTTAATTACTTAACTTCCAGCAACAGTAGATCTTTTTTCTGTTTGGTTTTCTCCTCTACATTTGTTGAGCCGTATCAAGGTGAATTACTAAGCTTTGTTTCTGATTTTAGACCTTACTTTATATCATTAACCATTAGGATTTTAATGATAGTCAATGAGTGTTACGGCCTATCTGCACTAATGCGTTTTCGTTTAGTAACGCAAAAATTTTCTTCTGATTTAGCCTTCTGTCCACACTACCATGGATCGTTTTTCGCCAGATAGGGAGAAAAATTTCCTTGCTGTCCAACAACTAATCTTTCTGTAAACGCATTAGTGCAGATACTCATAAAAATTTTACTGCGACTACATCAGTGAGCTCCAGTTGGTTCGTAATTAACCGTTTCCTGATTAGCTCTCTTCGTTTCGATGTCTTTTTTCCAAATTGGTTATTCTTCATGCTTTGCCTTTGTTTTCATGAAAGTAAGCCGTGTGATATAGAGGATGTGCAGCACTTTGTCTACCCGGCATATGTTGTTTTGCTTACTTGTGTGCAGCTAAATCATGTTTTGTGTACACTGTGTGTTTACAATTATTGTGGCGCTCAAAACGAGACTGTACCTTAGCCAAAGTTAAGTGCAACTCTAGCTTATGATAGACATCCAGCCATTGAACATTAGAGTGCACTGAAACTGAGGGGAAGAGAGAGAGACTAGTGACTAAATTTCTGATCTCTTGCTGCTGTGATTTTTTTCCTCATTTACAGCTTTGTGTTTGCGATGCTACGGGGCTGTCATATTTTGCTTTTACTAAATAAAGTATTTGTATTTACTTTAAACCCATGATGGTTTGTGAGATTAATAAACTGTTAAGTGTTTATAAAAACTGAACTTTATTATTAATCAAAATAAATTATTATTATTTTATTATTATTATTATTATTATTATTATTATTATTATAAAGTATGCCACTTAAGAATACATTATTATAAAAGGCTTTGGTTAAATGTGCAAGTGAAAAATGTCAGAAATACACTGGTTAACAAACACTCATAACTACGTCACTTGCCTTTTACATGGAGCAATGTGAACGTAAAAGTTTTTTTTCCCCCAATGCTACTGATAACGGCAGTGCAGATGCAGATCTTTTCTGTGAGAAACCCTGGTAACGTAGCCTTGTAGAATAATGCTTTGCGCTGTTATGTATGAACTGTTGTATGAAATGTTGTGAAAATGAAAAAGGGTTCATAGAAAAACTCTCCATTAGAAGCCAGAGTTATTGAAAAATGGTTTATTTTTTTGGTTCACAAATATCTATATACCAATGCATTCAATATCTACAATATATGTATAATTTAAATGATAAATCTCTTTGTTAAAGTTTAAGGGTACAACAGCTCATATAAAGTGCTACGTTTGGTAATACTTTGGGTAATACTTTTGCATCTAGCTGGTGTTTTAATTTTCTTGCTTTGGTATTGCTGTTTATGTGCCAGCATTTACATTCTGCACTGTGAGATTAGCACTGCAGCAACAAATAACTTTAAATAGGTTATGGCTGTGACCATTGCAGTTAAACACTGTTACTGCCATGTAGTCAACATCCTGATTTATAATGAAAAAATAACAGCTGGTCACTTAGGGTTTTATTTCTGGAAAAATGGTATTAAAGGTTTACCAATAAATGGTTTTCATTTAATAGTTGTCTGTCTATAGTTCTACGTAATGCACTTGGTCCCAATACTTTTTCTAATTATGATTGTTTGAATTGAGGTTGATATAATTTTTATTAGCTTATTTACCATAGACCTTGTTGGTAACGTTTATTCATATGGATTTTAAGTCCAGCACTGGTTCTTAGACCATTGTACTCATTGATGAAATGATGGAAGCAATTTCTAATGTTGCTGTAGAGGTCTACAAAATAAAAAATCTTGATATTTATTTATTTATTTAGATATTTCTATATGTATTATATAACACACTTAGCTACTTCAGTCGTAACATGTTTATCATTTCTGTTCCCGATTGCACTTTCATCTGTATTCGCAGGGATACACGTCCTTCTGGAATGACTGCATCTCCTCTGGGCTGCGTGGGTGCATGCTCATCGAGCTGGCCTTGAGAGGGAGGCTGCAGCTGGAGGCCTGTGGCATGCGGAGGAAAAGTCTATTAGCCAGGAAGGTGTGTGCCGTCTCATAGCCTGTCGAGCCAGAATAACACTCCAAGGTTCTCTCTTCTGTCTGCAAGCTGGGCCTGTCATATAGACGTCTCTCCATGTAGTTCCTTTAAAAATGCTCCTTTATTACTTGTACTATATAACTGGAGCACATTAAAAATGTTCAGAAATAGAAAACGTACTTGATGGCTCTTGAAATGATCATTACAGATTTTCTTTTCTTTTTGCTCAAAAATGGCTGAAGCATTTAGTGTTGGTTTCTGCTTTATATCAGTGGCATTTTAGTATTTCAGTATATTGAGTATAGTGCACAAGTAAATGATGTAATATCGTGAATATTTAGCTGAGGCAGGTAGTACCAAATTTAGGACTAACATACATGCGCATGGTTTGAGGAGACCTTTGCTTCAGAATTCTTCAAAAGCTTTATTCACCAGGCATGCTACATTTACAAGAATCATTTCTGGTTTGTTTCGTGCTGCCTGAAAAATATGCCACATGTGCAAAGTAGCAGTGCGTATAAGGATTAAGGTAAGTTCTAGTGCACACTGTAATAAGGAGGATGAAGAGGTGAGGTGGTCAAAATCAAAAATGCAATATTTACTCCTGCTTAAACTGCTTCAAGATGAGTAAGTCACACTTTGAGGGTTGTAGTTTGAGAACCACTGATCTAGAGAGTCTCTTACTTTTTTGTGCCTCCAGATTTTGTTGCAATTTTTGGAGCACTGCATTTTTTATGGTTAAGCCACAGTTTTACTAATTTAATCGTGGCTTCGCCAATCAAAGAGGCAAATTGTTCTAAAGGCTTCCCTTTGGTAGAAGGATTTTTGCCTACTGGCCACAAGATGGAGCACTTTCCCTGTGAACAAATTCCCATTTGTGCTAAATACTTCTGCTGGCAAATTGTCTGTATTCTTAGATGGGCCTTTGTGTTATAAATTCTCAACTGAATATATCTCAGTTAAAAAAATAGATTTGTGTAGTTTACATTCAAGAATTGATGTAGGTGACTTATTGTTACTTGCATATATTACGGGTTCTTAAGCTTGAATTTTGAGGAAGACAACTAGACAAATCGGTTTTTCAGTTTTTCTTAATCTGAAATGTTTTGTGCCTTGTAACTTGTGTTGTTGATCTTTGCTATTAATAGGTGATTTGTAAGTCTGATGCTCCCACTGGAGACGTCTTGCTCGATGAAGCATTGAAGCACATCAGAGAGACCCAACCACCTGAAACGGTGCAGAGCTGGATCGAGCTGCTAAGTGGTTAGTGAAGCCCATCTTCCTGACAGTGTTTTCTGTATTGCCTCTCTTTTGCTGTGTAATCAATCAGATATGCATTAAAATGCTCTTCCTTCTGGTGCTATTTCCATATCTTGTTTTTAGGTGGTTCCCAGTTCCTGTTTCCATTTGTATGACTATGGGGCTCCAGTTGGCTCATGTTTGTAATGACGTTTTGGTTTCCGGTTTCACTGAGAAATTGGATTCATTCACGAATGACTTCACTTGGCTCGTGCTTGCAATGTCCCCTCAAGTGGTTGGTCCCAGCATACATCAGGGCTGTTTTGCTCTGTTTTAACTGCTAGCAATTTCAATGTCGAGGAGATACTGGTTAGTTGGTTCACTTAAGCCCCATAGGTCACCGTGTCATGTGCTCAGATAGATCAAAACCCTTCACCCAAAATGATAATGGTAGCCCTGCAGCTTAAGAATCCAGATGTGACTTCAGAGTTAGTAACTATTCATATTTTTTTGCTTTCCGGTTAGCCATTTTTTTCTGATATCAGCTTGTAGCATTCTGTGTTTGGCTGCCAGTAATAATAGACCAGATCAGAGAGGCAACTGGCGCTGTGCGGGTCTCTTGTGTTAATTATCAAGGCTCCAGCATGGACATAATGCTGAAATTAATTTCTTTCAAAACCTCTCACTTTGGAACGCCTGAGAGAAAATGTCAGATGGATGGAATTTAATATACTAAGCAAATAGACCATGACCTTCAACTGAATAAGCCGATATGATGAGCGAATGTAAAATAAATCAGTGGCCCTCCACAGTCACACTTTAGCTCAAACGGCTCTCTTTCTATGGTTTCTGCTGGTAATGATGGAAGGAAAGAAGCTTTGAACCAAATGGTAGCTAGGATTATTGTGCACTATCAGTCACTTTGGTTAATATCAATTGGTATGCCAATTGCAGGTGACTCTTGAATCAGTGTTTCACCTGTCAGTGTCTGCTTGCTAGAATACTGGACCTGGATGTGACCTGAATAGACTAACCACTCGAAGACCCCTCTCTTGAAAGTGTACTTTAACCATTGTTGTGATATGTCATCCATGCAGGTGTTAAACTGGAGGGTCTTATGGTGCTTTTCCACTACCACCAAGAGCCAAGCCGTTCCACAAACTAACGGTTTTGCATTATAAATTCTCAAAGCCGTATCTGCGCTGACGTAGCCTTGCTATGAAAGCATAACTTGGTTGAGCTGGTTGCATCACCGCGTGAACAGTAAATAAGTGTCTCTTCACTTTTACGTCATTGTCACTCTCCAAACCTGGCATGCCTTTGCCGAACCAACCTGTCTGTAGTGAAAATCCAATGCGAGCTGGAACTGCGCTGTAACTAGTTTTTGTTTGCGGTTTGGAACAAGTACAGCTCTGTCCCTGAATGCCAGTGGAAAAGCACAATTATATTTCATTATTGCATAATAATAATGAAAATATGTTTTGACAGGAGGCAAAATTTCCTGGTGATAGATCTTGCTAAAGTACAAAATGCAGTCTGGTCACAGACCATTAGCACATAAATCCTTTTAAAGTGCCACTTTCTCCATCCATACTAATTGTAAGCAACTCTGTCTGCAGGTGAAACGTGGAACCCTTTAAAATTGCACTACCAGCTGAGGAACGTGCGGGAACGCTTAGCCAAAAATCTGGTGGAAAAGGGTGTGCTCACCACAGAGAAACAGAATTTTCTCCTCTTTGACATGACCACGCACCCGCTCACCAACAATAACATCAAACAGCGACTCATCAAGAAAGTGCAGGAGGCTGTACTGGACAAGTGGGTCAACGACCCTCACCGGATGGACAAGCGGCTGCTAGCGCTCATCTTCCTCGCCCACTCCTCCGACGTCCTCGAGAATGCGTTTGCCCCGCTCTTGGATGACCAGTATGACCTGGCGATGAAAAGAGTGCGACAGCTGCTGGACTTGGATCCTGAAGGCGAGAGCATGAAGTCAAACACAAACGACCTCCTCTGGGCTGTCGTGGCGGCCTTTACCAAATGAGTGAATGGAGATGAACGCGAAGAGCCATGGACCACCGAGATTGAATTCTTGATTTTGGGGGTGTTGGTGGTGGCATGATTTCCTCCTGTGCTTAGCTCATTGCCTGTGCAGGTTATCCTTCTGTCATGTTTCCCCAGCTTGTAGATACACCTTCCCACTCCCTTGGCCCTCGCTGTGCACTGTGAGATTGTTCACTTTTCAGTCACATCCCAAGTCGTGCCGACTGAACTGAAAACAGAAGCACACACCAAGTCATTTCAAAGTCCTTTGTATGGTGACTCTTTGCCACAATCAGGAAAGAGTCTGTTTGGAAACTGTATACTGATGTTATACTTCAATGAAAAAAATCAAAGATCCCCCACCTGACTTTGAAGGAAACATCCAGAATCCTTCATACACAAACTGTTGCTATAAAGCTATGACCTGCCTTCATATAAGGGAGGGAGATAAAAAATAATGTAAATTGCGCCTCTTTTGTCACATATTTACACAAATCACATTCCTTTCTGGGGGTTTCATTTATTCAGAGTAAGCAAGCAAATTACTTTTTTTTTTCTTTCCTCTAAGGAAGGTTTCTTCCTTGTCTCTGTGATACGCTTGTCACCTACTCTGACATTTTCATAATCTTCATAACCAGTACTGCAGCCAGACAGCTGCCTGCTGCCTGTACGCCCTGATTTAAATACCGTGGGAAGCATTCCATTGTGTTTTGTAAATAGTTTCTCGTATTCAAACACTTGTTCCTGTAGCCAGTTATACTGACCCAGAACACATCTGGCCAGCACTTGAGATTAGAACATTCTTGTGGCCAATCATCTGCTTTTTAATTCTTCTTATTTTGCCCATTGTACTGTACAACTGTGTACTCCAGAAAAACTTATCCACTGTTGTCTAGCCAATGTTTTGTACAAAAGGGGCCGCGATTGACTGTAAAGGAAGCCTTTGCCTTCCCCCCCCCACCTCGACGATATCATTGCAGTTTTTATAACTGCGCCATAGCCTATCTGGTTCTTAATTTTGTGCTACCTTCAATTTTTAATTTTGTATAGCTTTAACTTTTGTTAATTCTCATTTCTGTTCATACTCTGCCTCCTTTGTCTCGCTTTATTGTAGCTGCATTGGGATTATAAACAGACACCTATTTTGGGCATAATTCACTCACGGCAGGTTTACAGCTGTCTGACTTTTTTTGTTAAACTTTTGGAGTAAAACAGATACTAAATAATGTATAACTAGACTTGAAATTAAAGGGAACCCTATTCTGTATACTTGCTTTTTACCATACAATAAAATAAGAACTTGAAAGTGCCTGAAAAATATTTGGTTTCTGTCACATTTCATTCTCTTATATGGGTGTTCATTTAATTTTTTTCCCCATTTTGTAACCTGACACATCATGTAACCCACTTCACTAGAATACTGGATGACTCTAGACCGGGTGGTGTACTTAATCATGGCACATTTAAGTAATTTTTTTCAAATATACCGTAAGCATTACTTTACCCAGATCAGAGTGGTGGTTTTTGCAGATTTCGGTATTCTTATATTGAATTTAGCTTATTGTTAATGAAGTACCCTTCCCAGCTTAACTGTCCCAGAGCATGTCATGTACATACATGCATAAGCACACAAACTGCACACTGTGTAAGCAGCAAAAGGAGGAACAAAAACTTGTACTAGGAGGAAAGAAAAACAACTGCAATTTCAGTGTCCAGAATTCCACAGGTGTTATAGCTGCAATTCCAGTTAGAACTGAAGTTGCTTTACAGTTTGGGGATGAGTGGCAAATATATAAATGTGTGTGTGTATGTGGTATGTATGTATGTGTATATATATATATATATATATATATATATAAACACAAGTCCTAATATGATCTTTGCATATTATAAATGAACCTCTGCTGTGTTAGTGAATTTATAAAATGTTTATGGCCTGAGACACAATTCAACAAACAGAAATGGTGCAGCATACATACGGTACACAAATCATGTCCTCTGTTTTTATACTGGGGTCTTTGATTTCAATGCTGTGGGAGTTTTAAAAAAAAAAATTTGTTCCTGATGCACTGCATGATCTTGAAACTACATATCCACATCAATGGCGTTTGTTGTATCTTAGCAGTTAAATTAATATTCCATCCATCTACCTTCCAAATGCTTATCCAGGTCTGTGTTTGAAGTCATAATTCAGATTCAAGATGTTTTATTGGTTATGTGCCATAAGTGTATTGGAATTCTCACTTGTTCAGCCAGATGCTGAGAGTTTTTACTGATAAGGCACAAAGCTTCTGAGTGAAAACACCAGACAGCTGGAAATGTGTGATCAATATACAGAAATACTAAAATCACAGTTGTAAATGTGTGATCAATATACAGAAATACTAAAATCACAGTTGGAAATGTGTGATCAGTATACAGAAATACTAAAATCACAGCTGGAAATGTGTGATCAGTATACAGAAATACTAAAATCACAGTTGAGGTACTAATGAGACATGAAAACAAAATAAAATCAAGTATGAATGTGCAGCTGTGGTTATCTTTAAAGAATCAGCTGGAAAAAATTGTTTATGGAGACTGCATTCCTGCAATCTAGTATATTATCAAACAACTCGTGTTAGTTTCCTATTATTTATAGGTTTTCTTAATAATTTGGTCTGGTAACTAGAAGTTGTTATTATAATAATTATTATTTGTTTGCATTGCATTTAGACAATATTTTTCTGTGAACTGTAACTTTTTTCAAACATCTGTCGCTCAGGAGTGTGTTATTTATTCCTGTTATTCTACACAGTTCAAAAGCAAAGTGTATCATAATGTAGCCACTGACCTCACCCTCCAACCTGTCATCCTTCACTGTTTCATGACATAAAGCATCTGCTTCCCAGATGGGATTTAAGAATATTTCTCCGACCACATAATTCTGCAGAGCTATTGAGCGAAAAATGTTCAGATTAGACTTGGAATACCAAACAATATATTAAGATTGCGTTATTCTGCAATTTGTCTTCATTTTGTATAACTATCGTAATTTGCTTCTTGATATTCAATGGCACCGATATTAGTCTGCATTTTGTGATAGAAAATATGATATTAAACTTAAAAGCAGGGGGAAATCCAGAGTGTGTACAAGCTTAAAAGGCTAAAGACTGTGTTTGAACGGACGCCGAAACATAGTTGCATTAACATATACTGTGAGTCCATATACTGCTCTTACACAGTAGCTTCTCTTAGTTCAGCAGGAGTAACTTAAAAGGGGTTGTTATTTATCTTAATTTTAATTTAAGAATTTTTACTGCTTAGTTATGGTCAGATATAAGCAATTGTTATCTACAGAAACGTACTAAAGGACACTCATCTTATGGAGTGTTGATATATCCTGGTGTCACCGGGGCAAGCCGAACATAAAGATGGCGGGGGTGCAGTCGATGCTTTCCTGTACCACCTGCCTGATGAGCCCACTGGACCAGAAGATGGTGGGCGTTCCAGTCACGCTGGTGCCCTCCTGTGAGGATCGCCAGTTGTGTGGCTAGAGTATGGTGAAACCACTCCACCAGCCTGTCGCTCTGAGGGTGAAGGGGGGGGGGGGGTGCTTAGGGTCTTCACGGTCCCCAGCCACGAGCAGACCTCACCAAACACCTGTGCCTCAAAGTTCCTCCCCCAGACGCTGTGCAGCTCCTTGAGGGCCCCAAACCTGCAAAAAAAAACTCCCCCAAGTTCTTAGCCACTGTGGTGGGGGCACTCTGCTCAGGAACTGCGTGCACCTTTATGAAATAGTCCATGGGCACAATTATGTACTGCTTCCTGGCTTTGGTGTGGGGGAGAAGGTCCTGGATGTCCGACCCCACACACTCTATGCTGGTACCCACCAGGTACGGCTACAGGGCAGCTCAGGAGTGCCAACTAGGACCCTTCCAAGCTGTGCAGGCGCCGCAGCAATGCATGAACAGCTTGATGTCCGCTGCTGCCGCTTCCCCAGCATCTTTCCTACCCCAAAGCGCCCCGCCCCGACGGCCCCATGTACTGACCTCAACATGGCGGGGTGCCGTTACTCGAGTAGGATACCTTGCCGAATTAATTCGTCCTGAAGGACCTGTTGTTTAGCCTGCTTGGAAGCCTCAGCAAAAAACATTATCTCTAGCTGGTCATCCTTACAGCACCGATTGCATTGCTCCTTTGTGGGGTACAGGGTGAGAGCAAGGAGATTGAACTGGGCCGTGTGCATGCGGTGGCTACAGCCGCAGGGAGACGCTCTCCCTCCTCTGTTCGGTGGCAATGACGGTAGCTGTTGGCGGTGCGGGGACGGCGAGACCGTGTGTCCACGTTTCCGTGGGTCTTCCCGGGACGATGCTGCACTTAGCAGTTGAATTCCACCAGCACCTATAATCAGCGGGCCGGCTGTCCCTCTGAGTCGTGAAAGTTTAGGAGCCACGCCAGTGATGTACGCTCTGTCTGCACATGGATCTGCCCCTACAGAGGTAGGGACAGACGTGTTTACACGCCTGCACCGCGGCCAGCAGTTCCTGTTGGGTTATGCAGTAGTTCTGCCGGGGAAGCATCCGGCTGAAGTATGCCACCACACGCTCCTCTAGCCCCTCCGTAATAGTGCCCATGTCCGGGATGAAAAGGAGCCACGGATCCGGCTAGCTAGCGTGGCGGAATCGGCGAGCGACCATGCAAAGCTAGCTAAGCTAGTACAGTCGTCTGTCCATTTGTAACTGCTAACCTTCCGTGTAAGATGGTGCAGCGGTTTCGCAATGCTGGCAACGTCTCTGCAAAGGTAAGACACCAGCCCCAGGAAGTGACACGTCTCCTTCATGTTGCACGGATGCCGTCCTCCGCGGCTGGTTGCCACCGTCACAGCAGAAGGCCACTACGTCAGCACGGAGGTGAAGGGCTGCCCCCGGCATGTCAGCTGTGGTCCCCAGCTGAACCAGCAAATCCAGGCCATTAATGCAGGGGTTGGAGACGTCAGTGAGCCAGACCTCCTGCACCACCGTGTGTATAGCCAGCTTTACTCACAGCTGCCTCTTCCCCCCCTGGGGTGTACACGCCAGTCACCGATGTCAGCATAAATGTGCATAAATAACATGCTACTAAAGTTTGCAAAATATCTATGATACAATACACTAATACAATATATTAATTAGAGCCCACTGTCAATGTAAATAATACTAAATACTTCTTGCATTATTCTAGAAATATAATCAATGTATATATTCTAGGCTTAGTGCCCACAGTTTGTGTTGACTTTTGCTTGACCTAAGCCATAAATGGCTTTGTTTCACTGAATGGTCAGTCACTCGGTCACCCCAGTTGTTCCAGATATTAATCTGGTACTAATTACACTGAATTGTATAACATTTGCATATCTCCATTTATAATTTCTCCATTACCTAGGTTTACTGATTTCCAGACTTAGTCCCGATGGTGCAGTGGTTCTGGACAAAGTACTCAATGTTATCTTGACTAAAAAAATATAGTACTGTGCAAAAGTCTTAGGCAGCAAAAGAAAATTATGTTTAAATGATCTTCATGTTGGTGTAAAATTGTGCTGTTATGCCTGTCAAAGTGTGTCAGCTTGGCCATTTCAAATCCTCTGCTAAAATCACCCCAGTATTTGAAGCAACCATTCAATACACCCATGTATTCTTTTGCCTCAACCACTAACATTGACGTTGTTAAACTAATTAATTTAATAAATTTAGTGGCTGTGGTGCCCCTAAGGAGAGGTTTAGGAACTGAAGTCCATCCAGCTATATGACTAGATATCAGGAACATTTTAGAGAACAGAAGACATTTTTACTCATTTTTATTATGTTGCTCCTAATTTTATATGTTCTAAAATTATATTGTGTTTTTTTTTGTTTTGAATAAATGCACATGTACTACTCAGATAAATAGCTTCAAATCTTTCTTCTGACTGCCTAAGACTTTTTCACAGTACTATAGAACAATTCAAATCACATCACATCCAGTCACATAAATTAAAGATTAGGTATAATTTATTTCATTTAAAGCAAATTTATGTTGCTAAGGAAAGCTTATAATGGATAAAAAAGCAAGTTTTCATTTTCATTAAATAATGTAATCTTTATTACTTCTATATATATAAGCCCTTGGATGTTAGGCATAATGCACAGTTATGCAAAGTACAAAGCAAATTTATGCAAAAAGTGATACTTATCAAAGGATACAATATGGGATAATTCATCTGACCATATATGAAATACCTAATATAGACCCTGCAACCTAATTATACTGCCATGAGTGCTTGACTTAAACAGTGAAGGCCTCTAATGCTCCTATACATTTTATTTTATTTTTTTACATGCTTTGGGTTTGCCTATTATATTAAATTCAATTAAACTACTGTGAAATTTTCTGGATGACAACGTCCCCACACAGATCACGTGTGGTTGTCCAGTGGTTTGATGAGCCTAATTTTGATGCTGTCCATATGTCATGACCCTGAGACATGGACTGAGTGATTTGCAGTTCTTGCAGAAGAATGATGACACATCCCTGCCAGAATTCCTGTTGCTGTTAGATTCAGGAAAAACACTGACGTAATATAACGCCCTGCGATAGTACCTCGCATCATTTAAAATGCTGTATATCAAAAACAACCAAAAACGATCGTAAATGCCATATTGTAACTATCAATAAATTGGTCACATTTCGTCGTGCATTTTATTCAATGATGTCGCTTGTAACCAACCAGCTTCGATGTACCCGCCCCACTTTTCCCAACTCCAATGATATTGGAGCGTTTTTTTTCGCCAGCTCCCGCCCCTTTAATTTTTGACGTTCAATTGGTAATTAAAGTCATACGTCACAAGCAAAGGCTCCTCCCAGTATCATGATCGGGATGAGGGATGAGGTACCTTAAGTATAAGTTCTTCCAACCCAGGAGCCTGTTCTGGGAAAAGCAGCAGGACCGCGCGGCTTAATTTTCTCCACCTTTTAACGCAAAACTTTAAGTTCCTATTGGTTCCACATAGATGCGTGTAAATGTAAACGTTTCTGAAAAGTTAAGGGTTGCATTTCACAGACTAGAAAATTAAAAGTACTTAATGTATGCTTGGTCAGTAATAAAAGTATATGCACTGTTGATGCCTGTTGGATGGAGGAGTGCTCTGAGAAGAACTGTCTGAATTCTTTCCTCAAGCTCTTGGAAACATTTATGTTTGGAAACACTGACTTAAATAGAATGAACTCCAAGTCTTGATTTTTAGTCTTCTAACTAGTCTTCGTATATTCCTTACGTGGTTCTCTTTAAAATACACGAGGCTAAAAACAAGGACTCATTTACAACCTGTTATTAGAAAGCTTAGCTGAAATCTTTAGTGTACATCGTCGTTCCAGAAGTGGCGTGATACAAGCTACAGCTAAAAGAAACATTAACGTTATCCAAGCATTGCAAGCGGTACACTCACTGCTTTGGATATTAAAATAACAGTATAATGGCACAAGGTGACTGGAAGACCAAAGGAAGCCCATCCACGTTTTAGCTGTTACTCGAAGTTATATTATATACGGCGTGAGTTAAGTCAGAGTTCGTTGTAATAGTTCAGACATTGGCGGGCGAATGGTAAGTTTTACCACAGTTGTTATGTTCGCATAATATTTATATACATTAAATAATTTACCTGTAATTTAAAAATGAAATAACATTAGCAGAACTGTATAACTTAGAAATGTGTATTTTTACTTTGTAAGTTACATTTTATTAATTCTCGCTACTGTTTCAGTAATTGTTGACAGATGTCTCCGCCGCATAGAGCAGCTGTATGGTTCTGCTTTGTTGCCGCGCTTTGTCTTCTGCTTTCGGACGCCGAACGGTTTTCCGATCTTAGATGATTTATTCCAGCGTCAATATCGCAAGAATCTCATTTTCAGCGGAAAACTTCTCAAAGTTACCGGGGCAGACAGTCGTAGAGAACATTTTGGCGAGGCGCTGTGACTAAAGTACCCGGTAGAGAGCAGTTTGACATCAGGCGTGTTGTGCGTTTGCTGGTGATATTTAAATCATAAATGAATGGCTAAAGAATTTCATTTCATTAATATGGTCGACTAAACTGCAGTGCTATGGGGTCGATATACTGCCGCTATTTCCCCAATTTGTTTGTTTGTTTCTTTGCCAACGATTCAGATGGTTCGATATTATTCATTTCAATGCTTGCGTTATTTTAAATGAGGGTTGCTGATTTAGTTGACCTGTACTGGTCAGACTGGCCGCCTGGCAGTTTTTTAAATTTTTTGTTTAAGATATGTCTGGAAAAGTCTGCACTCGAAACTGTTCATTCTTTTCAGGATAGCTGCGAAGGTTATAGAGGCGTGCTAACTGAAAGAGTTAAAGAACTGGCATGACTTCAAAGCAGGAATATGAGTCTGGTTTCATGTTGAGGGAAAATACGGAGCAATCAGTCAAAGGAGCTATAACAAATGAAACAGACGCGGTAGATGGATGGAATGACTGAATGACTTTTGCATAATATTATTATGATTCAAGCAAAGTTTCAGAAACCAGTGATTTAATGAAATGTTACTGGAGTATTAGCAGGCGGAAAGGGTAATTGGCATGCGTCTCAGTAGGTACTTTTCCCTCCTGGCATCTGCATTTGCTGCTGTTTTAAACGACGTAAGGAGGAATAGGTGAAGATGCATCGAACGGAAAGATGAAAGCACTCTCCTGAGTAATTTTGGAGTGGACTCAGGAGGCCATACCTTGCTTACCCAGTTTAACATTTAGTGTTTTTTGGTGTGGTGTTTAATTTAAACCAACAAAGGACTTATTGTATTCACTGCCTTTGTGGCAGTAAGTTTATGTGGTTCATGAACTTAATGATGAGGATAGAGGCATTTCATAGCTCTTCACTAATGTGCAGATTTGTTTTTTAAATTTGTTTCTGTCAGCCGTTTGAAGACTAGTGTGTTAAATGTTTTTGATAAAAAGGAAATTAATTTCCTTAACTGCCTCTATTTGGGAACAAGTTTTTTTTTTTTTTTTTAATTTTTATTTTTTCCCTACAGGAAAGGCTGTGTAAGTCTGGACTAGACTGGCTAATTACGTATTCCATAATTATGGAAACATTTTGTCAAATGTACCACAATAAATAATTTAAAAAAGCAATAAGCAAAACAAATGACAGTTCTAACAAATGTGCAATTGTAACAATGATTTTTTTTCAACATACTTTTGTAAATATATTTACAAAACTCATGACATTCTTGCTAAATATTAGGAAGTAAAGCTACTTCATGCACAAGGCTTGCAGTGTTAGCTTATCAGCAAATGACAATAAACCAGAAGTATAATGCATGAGGTTCTTTGTCACAATGGGAAATGGCCATAATATGGAAGTTCAAACCGCAGATTCTTTTAAATGCATCTGCAGTTATATTGTTCTATAGTGTTGCGTGCAGTTTCACTTATTTGGTGACTGTACAGCTTATTGTTATTGTTCTCATAGGGGTTGACAGTTTGTGGGTCCTAGAGGATATTATATGAGGAGCTATATGAGAAAGCTGCCCACTTACATCTGACGTCCAGGGAATGGATGAAGAGATGACTATGGCACTCTGTAAATTGTTGGATCAGGCGGGAGAGCATGAATGGTAATGAGTCGGCAAGGATCTGGCGCTGTTCTGTGGGAATCTGACACCACACGTCATACTTTTGGCACCGAAACTGCTCTGTGTCTCTCTTAATAAATGCAAAATGTCCGTCGTCAGTGCTATACACAATTTCTCAACTGTTCTATGAGTTTTGGTCATAGGAATTACCCATTTAATATGACCGTCTCCTTCTCAAGATCCTTTATCTTTTAGATGTTCCTAGGCAATATGTTGAATTACTAATGGTAATGTGTTGCTCTTTATTATATTATTATATTATTGTATTACCTCATAATGGATGTATTCTGCACTATTATTGCGGTCTCATAATATTTGGTGGATGTGGTTTTTACTGATAGAAGCCGGGGT
Source organism: Mormyrus proboscirostris (assembly GCA_026779585.1). Classification (NCBI taxonomy): domain Eukaryota; kingdom Metazoa; phylum Chordata; class Actinopteri; order Osteoglossiformes; family Mormyridae; genus Mormyrus; species Mormyrus proboscirostris. Next base: position 11,635,027 of record JAODKF010000126.1, read on the forward strand.
AGCAGGTACTGCTAAAACATTCGGATTTTGTGTTGGACGACAGCAGCAGATAAGCAGCTTTAAAAATAAATGATATTTATGAAAAGTTCTGGGTATCATCACCGAATATCATGTCTGTTATAGAATATGATGATCAACTGTTATGCATTGTTCTACCGTTTTGAAGTTTGTACCGTATATTTAGGAGCAATTTGTCCAGTTACAGAATGATCTTATCTTTATCGCTGTAGATAGATTTGAAGGTCAGACTATCCATCCATCCATTACCATCCGCTTGTCCGGGGTTCGGGTCGTGGGGGTAGCAACTTCAGGAGAGAGACCCAGACCTCCCTCTCCCCAGCCACCTCTACTGGCTCTTCGGGGGGGAGGGTCAGATTCATGTGTGTGTATTAAAGGGCTGGGGATCATTATGGGAATGCTTAAGCTGTGGCATTTGTTAAACTCTTCCTGGTGCAGGCAGCCTGCTTGAGATTGTTGCATACAGCATATTACTTATTTTCTTTTAAAATAAAAATCTTACATATTTTATTTACAACCCCCCTCCCACACACACACACAATACATCAGCAATTATATCTCAGAGTGTTTGTATGTTTTGATATAAGGACGTTTTGATGTAAGGATTTTTGCCAATCCATCCATGCAGAGAGCTCTGCCAAGTTAAACAGTGAACATTGGTGGGCAGCAATTTTCGGGTTCTGTTACTGGTTTCCAGTAGGATTTGGACTCCCAATTTGATCTAACCATTCTAAAACAGTGACCTGCTTGTTTTTAAGCCACTCCTTTATAGTGTTTTTGAGTGTGTTTCTGGCTTAGAGCATGAATCATTGCTTTAAATGTATATTTGTTGTTGACAGGTGCCTCTGTGTTCCTCTGTCCATTCAGCTTCCCATTGCTTCCTGCTGAAATAAACACTAGCATTACACTGCCATTGTCATGCTTGACATCAGGGATGGTGTGACCGGGATTATCAGATGCGTTACACTTAGGCTTGATGTTTCACTTTCATACCAAACAGCTAAGTTTTAATTTTGTCAGACCATCAGCCTGGAGTCTGTCCCAGGCAGCATGGGGCATAAAGTGAGAAACGTGGACAGGATTCCTATTCATGTGGGCAGGTAGCATTTCAAACTCCTCTGTCAGCTTCAGTCCTGTTGCTGGCATAGTGACTTCAATGGCAGTTAGCCTTCAGATTTGGATGGCCACTTTTGTGGGAAGACTTTGGTAATATCTGGGTTCTCTCATCATTCCATTCAAAGCTTTTTTTTTTAAAAAAAAAAAAACTCCATCTCTTTCCCATGAAAACCTTATTGGTGTTTCCTGGGTCTTCATGAGAGAGATTTTATGATCTCTTACAGTTGTAAGACATCACAAGCCCAGTACATTTCTTTCACTCATGTAACTGAAAATGGTGTGATTATTGTTGGGCTATAGAGCTTGTTCATGTTTTGCCGTAATTCCCCTTAAAAATTTTATGGACTGGCCCAGTGTACACTGTAATAACACAAAGGGAGTAATATTCTTTATAGTAAATTTTAAATGCTCACTATGAATTACTGGTACTCAGTTGTATGATCCAATGCATCTTATTGTATTATTGCTGCATTGGAATGATTATCTTCTCTCTACAGGATTGTGAGTGAAAAGTCTGAGAGGAGATTGTTCGGCACAAAGTGCTCCTCAGTGTGTTTGAAGTGTTTGACTGGATTTGCGGTCTAATGCTGAAGGCTGGTCTCTTATCAGTAGTAAAGCTGTGCCCCCCCCCAAACAAAGTAAGTGTGTGTTTGTCTAAAATTGCTTAGATTTTTTCCCTCCTCTTTACTCTTTATCTGTGCTTTATCGCCGCCTCCTTGGCTCGTCTTATTTGTCTGTCCATTCAGCTTCCAGTGGCTAAACCAGGTCTGGTTGTTCTGGAGACCATTCCAGACAGTACCTGGCCCAAGGCTGGGGATCACTCTGGATGGCATGGCAGTCCATTACTGGGTACATACACAAGCACATTATTTTTTACACATGTAATCAATCAAGTTACAGTTAGCTTGAATGTGTGGTTTTGCACTGCAGGAAGAAGCCAATGCACCCAGAGGTCACCCATGGTCCTGGGAGAACATGCAAACTCCGCAAACATACTGTAGAGGAACACCACTCGTATTTCAGTGAAATACATGCCTTCACAAATAGAAACATTGTTTAACGTGGTTATACAAAGAATGATTAGAAACAGCTTATTAAAGCTGTGTAATTTGGTAGATAAACAATGAGGGTCTGTTTCCAGTCAGGCCAAGTGCTGTTTCAGAGAATGTGGTTTGGTGTGCCAAAGACTGCACCTCGATCTGCGACTGCAGATATCAAGGCTTGATTTTTGTTGCTTGTGATGGTTTAAATTAAGAAAGTGCGATCCAGAATAAATAACCTAAGGTTTAAGATGTTTGAGATGGGTTTACATTCACTCTTTGACTTAATAATGTTGCAATATCTATCATTTTTTAAGTCTAATTCAGTCCGTTTGCTGGAATACTACACAGTGAGTGTTTATTCAATTTGCTTAATGGTCATGTAAAATTTGTGTGACTGAGGTCTCTGTTAATGAAAAACATGTTTATTGTGTTTTAAGAGCTGTATCCCTTATACTCAAAGTGTTTTCGTTTTGCAACAGACCGTGTCAGTCCATGGACTTAATGATTAGGGATCGTAAATGTCTGGGTATTAAGGCTCCAGATGTCCTGTAGTCCAAATGAAAAGCTTCAAGTCTAATGCAGCTCCATTGTTCTCAACAGAAAATGCTGCCAGTTATATAACAGAACAAGTTTTTAATTCACTGTATATTCTTCTCTTCTGGTGTTGCATGTAGTACAGAAAAATGAATAGAAGGGGGGGGGAATTAAGCTACAGGGAATGTGAGCCTGAATGTCTCTGTCTGTCTGTCTGTCTGTCAGTAGGAAGATAATTCTTCAATGCACATTCACTGCCATTTTCACAATACAGTGGTCAACCCGTGTGATCATGGCAGATGTACAACAAGCCGCAGAGTAGACACTTCTGATGTGGAATAAGCAGAGTAATTCCTGTACTCCTTTTTTAAAAAGGGAAAAGGTCTGATTAATGTTAAACACCCAGAACATTAAGATTTTTTTAGTGGAGTGATTGCTTGTTACAAAGTTAAATAATTCTTTGATTGTAGAAATTTAGGTACTGTAGCTAAACTTAATTATTTAACAAATTTTTACTTATAAAGAGAAATATTTTATGAAAAAATATTACATTGTAATAATAATATGACATAAAAAAGCTGTGTGGAAAGCTACTGGTTCCCTTGAAATTGCATGCGTCACGAGAGGTTTTATTTGTGTTATGTATGCTGTGTTATGTATGCTGTGTTATGTATGCTGTGTT
>JAODKF010000126.1:11640382-11660783 GCA_026779585.1 Mormyrus proboscirostris
GGCATAAACAGAGCTTCAGTGCTGATTACAGTGATGGCCCAAAGCAATCAGGATGATGGCTGACCACAATCAGATCTCTGCTACCCAGCAATCTACAGCCCCCGACAGTTCCCATAATCATAGCGTGCTGAATGTGTGCTGGTGACATGATTGCCACTCTACCCCCTAGCCTCGTGTTGTTCAGCAGGTCTGGTGAATAGGCAGGAGGTCAAAACAGTGCATTTTATAATTTCATTATTTCTATAAATGGAAAAAAGTAAATTTAATATTGAAATTTCTGGATTTTCCAGGATCCGGTTTTCATTCAGTCACAAAAATGTATTAAAAAACACTGATGTGGTTTGGAGTTTTGCTGCTGTGCTGTGTAAAATAGCTGGAAGACCCATTAAAACCAAACTTTCATTGGCAATGTGATCTTCTGTTTAGGGAGCTTTGCCTACACTTGCACTGGGGTGAGTGTAAAGCATACAGATCTTTTTCCCAAAAAAGGAAACTTTTGCTTTGAATTCACCTTGACCACAGATGGATAAAGTGTTTCTGGGTCTCATATTTCCTAAGAACTTTTATAAAAAATGTTATGCTTTTTACAGTGTGTCAGGTGAGTATATTCTGTGTTTGTCAGGGGAACCACTGGATTTTTCTACATGGAGGCCTGTAATGACCTTATAAGACCCTGTGTTTGAAACTTTTGTCTCTCTGAAGTGTAAAGCAGTCGAATGCTTGGATAAATGCTTGGACAGAACTCCTGTGTCCCCCTTTGTATTACGGATGGCTTACCGTCTGACTCAAGCTGTGCACACACTACTCATGCTGTGACAGCATGGTGATCATGAGCCATTGACATAGTTTCCTAACCCTGTTGGTTAAACAGTTTTAATTACATGTATTCTCCATTCTGTAGTACTATTTGACAGTATGAACTAGTACCCAATTCCTATGGAAGTGTGGTTTCCCATACAGACTTTGAGTAGCCAAATATTCCTAGAACCAATAATATCTGGTGATATAATTTTATTTGATCAAAAATTAAACAGACGGCAACAGTTTTAAACATTGCTTCACTGACTGACGATTGTCAATTTTTAAAACTCAAATTAAGATCAGAAACTCAATGTCTCTTAGTAATGAAAATAAATAAAATGAGCAAATTAAAGTAAAACATATTTCCAAATCAAGAAAAGCACCTTCTGAATTTAGAAACTCTGCACATACAAAAAAAATCACAAATCCGAAATGTTTTGTTTGCTATAATACAATGTCTTCATTCCCACATGTAACAACCTTTTGGCCAAATTTATTAGTAATCCTAGAGTAGTATAATGTAATGCAGAAAACATTGGTTTGTATTTTCTTCAGTCACACAGCTCCTTTTCTCATAATCGTTTCTTGGTAACACTTTACTTAATTATAGCACTCATGTGTAATGCAGTATAATGGTTTGCACTGTCCATTATAATGCATTATGAATCTATCTATAGCCCATTATAGATGACTGCTTCAAAGAGCATTCATAATGCATAATAAACATGGCTATAATGTGTTATGCCTTTTTTGTAAATAGTTATACCTGTGTTTATAATACTTGCATTATAATGCATTAGGAAGGTATCTATAATGCATTATGATGACTGCTTTAAGTAAAGTGTTAGCTATTTGTCCTTTATTGGCAGGGTGTCTTTTGATACTGATAGATTTGAGGCTTTTATCACCAGATGGTACACTGGTTGAGCTCAGTACTGTACTGTAAATTGTAGAGGCTCTGGACTGCCCCCCCAAGCACTGTTCCCTGGGCGCTGAATTAGCTGACCCCTGCTTTGGCACACATGGGGTAAATACAGAGGACACATTTTGTTGTGGTGTGTCAACAATGACAATTAATCACTAAATTCTAAAGAGCTCCTGAACTGGTTGGGCCAGACAGCTTGAAACATAAAGACATTGTTGGGTGAGATTGGTGTGGAAGAACCTGACTGGCCTGCACAGAGCCCTGACCTCAACCTAATCAAACACGTAGAAGTACGTATAACGGAGATTGTGAGTCAGGCCTTCATTGTCAAACATCAGCGTCTGACCTCAGAAATGCTCTTCTGGATGAGTGGGCAAAAATTCCCAGACACACCAAAATCTTGTGGAAAGTCTTTCCAGTAGACTGGCAGCTGTTATAGCTGCAAAGGGGGGACCAACTCCATATTGCCTATGGATTCAGAGTGGGATGTCCAGTAGATGTAATGGCCAGTGTCCCAACATTTTTGTCCGTATAATGTATGTTAACCTTGTGAGGGGATGCACTAGCATCCTACACTGGAAATGAAAATAAAATGTTAAGCTCCGGCTAAAATATCTTCACCAGTATCGTGCAGTATGGCATTCAGAGTATTCACAGTATGGCACTGGATGTAGTGTATGGAAGTAACTTTTGCTAAAGACCCCTTAATGTGAACGATGTGTAGTGTTTGCTTTAAGGGTTGGGTGATGCGTTGGGTGATTTAATGCCTTTACACAAGGTGCCTAATTTGTTATAGTGGGAGTTGTCCTACAGTCCCTACACCCAAAGAGATGAAGATGAATGACCCAGATTATTAGGATTGAGTAACATACAAGCTGTTTTTTATGAAGAGCCCTCATTTTTATTTTTAGAAGACTTGTCTTGGATTTTAATTCTTAAAACAATCACTTCACAATATGTTGTAAGTTGTTTTGGTTTGTAACCCAAACTGCAACTGGCTAAAGTGCACATTAAAGAGAAACACAGGTCTGCTGAATTGAATGCTTTGGTTTATTTTAGGAGAAAACTTTAAGCACTCATTTAACTGTGAGGCCCTAAAAATGGCATGAAATGTGGTTTCTCTGTCCCAGCATCTCGTGTAAATAAAGGGCTACCCTGCCCAGTCAGGGAGATGAACCATGGCCTTTTCAGCTACTGGGGGGACAGAAATCTGTGACAAACTGAAATGTGGGTCAGAAATTAAGCAACCATCTATGCCATCAAAGCATATATCGTTGATAACTGGGGGTGCCATATCTTTCATTTTTTAAGCCAGAGAACAGCATTGAATGTTCTGACTGTTCATCCTCCCTCCCCCCTCTTTGTGACTGCAGGCACAGAAACAATAGTTATTTTCAGTGCTGCATGCCCACAAAAGAAAATAACTCTTTGTGCTTAACGACTGCAGCAGGGCTGAGGGAACTGTTCCCCTGTTTCCTTGCTATTCCATTTCTCTTACAGAGCTTTTATGTTTTTCTCTTTAGGTGACTGTATGACGCACCGGAGGAAGAATTGCCTTGCTCTCCTTTTACAGTGAACCAACATTTTCCGCTTTCGGCTTGACTGGAATCCTCTCAACTGAGCAGCTAATGGCTCCAGTTCCTCTGCTAACGCTCAGAGCTTAGGCCCCGGAGCTGGTTGCCTTACTTCCAGTTTTTTTTTTGGGGTCTTTTTTTATAGCATGACATCATGGCCCAGAGTTGGCTAGATTTAATGGCGGGAAGATGTGGTGGGCCTGTATGCTGCGCATGAGCCCAGCCGAGCTATCAGCATATCTGCAGAGATGGAGACGGATCAGGCCCACGCACGCTGCTCCTGCCTTCCTGGGGAGCGACGGCAGCTCAGGGGAGGTGGAGCCCCCATGATGTGACCATTCCTCAGACTGTTTGAGCCTGGATGATGCCCATTACCCAGGAGAACTCGCTGAGCTACCTGGCCCTGCTGGGGCACTGGCTGGAGGCTACGGAGAACCACGCGGGACAGGGCAGCAGGCAGCCATGCCAGGCCGCCGTGCGGAAGCTGCTAGAGTACATACAGCTAAACTTTGTGGAAGGGGACGTGACCCCGCAGCCGGTGACCCCGCAGCCGGTGACCCCGCAGCCGGTGACCCCGCAGGAGGACATGGACGTGGAGGTGCGCGCCGTCTGGCTGCACAAGGCCCGTGGTGATGGCGACGAGTTCGGCCTCAGCTTCGGGAACATCCCTATTTTTGGGGACCCCGAGGGCCGCAAGAAAGGGCGGCGGAGGCGGAGGAAGGGCGACAAGGGCCCTGTCCTCGACGTCGGCTGCATCTGGGTGACGGAGGTGAAGAAGAATAGCCCCGCCGCCCGCTGCGGGGACATCAAGCTGCGGGACGAGCTCCTGACCATCAACGGGCAGCTGATGGTGGGCGTGGATGTCACCGGGGCCAGGTGGGATTCCTCACACACATTAACCGGCAGGCTGAGTTACTCTCTAGTCATATCCATCCATATTATCCTGCTCGGTGTCACAGGGGAGCCTAAAACCACAAGGAAGGGGAATACAATCTGAATGGGATACGAGGCAGATACACATGCGTTCACTCGCATACACTACAGGTACACCAATTAGTGCACCAATATACATTAGCCTACGTATATATGTTGAATATCATATGCAGCATTGAGCAAAGGTCAAAGATATACAATGGTCAAAGACAATGATGTTTAAATGATCTTTATGTTGTAAAACGTTGATGTCAAGCCTGTCAAATTGTCTTAGGTTAGCCATTTTAAAACTTTTGCGAAAATCACCCCAGTATTTGCAGCAGCCATCAAATACACCCATGTATCACTAGCACACCTTGTATTTAACAATTACAATGACTGAGGTGCCCCTGAGGAGAGGTTTGGGAGGGTTGGGGTGTTCATCTAGCCGTCCAACAAGATAAAAGTAACTTTATCAGAGAACGGAAGAAAGTTTTACCAGTTTTTATTGTTACTCTTACTCTGCATTTGCTTTTATGCTGAATTGTCTTTTTTTCTGAGCAAAAGTGCACTCACCACCCAGATAAAAAGCTTTTACACATTTCCTTTGACTCCCACAGTACTGTATGTTTGGCTTGAAAGACCAAAGGCCTAAACTCTGAAGTTATACTTACATAAGCAGACATGTCTGGTACCATTCGAGGTGACCTTGTACTGTACGTGGCTGGGGCCCTTCGCCTCTGCCGTCTCCACGCCTACTGTCCATCTCAGCCCCGTGTCCCTCGGTGTGGAACAGCTGCTTGCTGTAGGAACAGGCAGCTTTTCTGTGGGAGAGGCAGCACTTGAGAGCCCCTGCCGTATAGCTGGCGTCGTGCCCCCTGCCTCACACATCAAACTGCTTCCTCTCCACCCGTCTTTGTGCCGCCGCGGCGTGTGCCTATGGGCCGTATGCCTACGGGCTGCGTGCCACGGCCTGGCACCTTGGAAACGGGCCAACAGGCTCAGCTTAGCTTAGAAGGAGACCCCAGGGGGCCGGGAGACGCACGCCGGGCCGACGGCTGCGACGGACAGCTGACTGCTGCCTCCGGCGTAGCCGCTATCACGCCTGTCCCGCTGCCCGCTGCTCTGCTTCCGTCGCGGCTGCTTTGGCCCCCGCCGCGTGTGACTCCCAGCCATTGACTCCCAGTCTCGTGGGAGAAAATTTCAAGGGAACAACAACGGCTGCTCTTGCTGTGGTCCATTTATAAGTAGGCCGGCATGTTCTCATATACATTTTGGAACAAGATGATGATCCTCCTTGTTTGACAAAAGAAGACTATCTGTCTTCATTTGTGGAAAGTGTCTAAAGCTTCCACCAGGAAGAACAATAAAATAGACAATAGTCCTAAAAGTGAACAGCAACACAGCTCAGTGGATATATATTTGCCTTTAGCCCCTAATCCAGTCTCATGTGTCAACGTTTTGCTCTACAAAATCTCAGCTGGTGCTATTTTATTTTCTTGTTAAATTATATATTTAGGTGATGTGACATTCCAGTAAGTCATCGTGCAGTCGTCTCTCGGAGCGAAACCCCTAATTGGCCTGATGTTTTACATGTCGTGTGTAGCAACTCAACACAAAGGACGAAGTAATGCAGATGTAACAGTGCAGTGTTGTGCATGAGGGAGAACAAACAGTAGGATGTTTTGACGAGAAGGGACAGATTTGACACCACCCCCCCCACCCCCCCGGCAGACACTTCCCACGCAAAGGCGCGGACACAGAGAGATTCTTGGGCTTAGCCGATGATTTTGCTGGAGCCTGAGATATCCACTTGCGGAGTGTAATTACAGACCTATCGTGCTACCATGACATTGTAGAGGAGGGAAGCAAAAACAAGACTGAATTGGTCACTTTGTTTTTCTGTAAATAAAAATGGCACCACTCCTATGGGAGGAGCCTTTCCATGGCTTGAAAGGTGCCGCATTTACATTTATTTACATAGTGGTTGCTGTTTAGAAGAAACATACAATTTGTTCTTGTTTTTTGCACTTGGATATTTTGCTGGTGGGATTTGGGTGAAATGAAGTCCCTGCCTGGAAAAAGCAGCCTTTGGGCCACAAATCTGTGACTTTCCCCACTATAACTACGTTCATGCCAGTGCAATGATGACCCAAATCACCACCTGCCGTCTCGAAGGTTCTCGGTTTGCTGAAACCTCCGATTTCAATCCGAGCCATATCCAGTCGCTCTCTTTGTAAAAAATGCGTCACCAGGGTAGAGATAAGGCAGCGGCGGCCTGGGGGAGGAGTTTGGATTTATCACTGAAGGTCGCTCAGTTTGCCCTGAGCAAGAAAGTTAACCTGAATAACTCCAGCAAAACATGCAGCTGTGTAGTACTGATACGCTGAGCCAGTTATTTTGGAGAGTAAACCACGCATATGGAAATAAAGAGTAAGGAAAAAAATCTTGGCAAATTTTCCTGAAGAGATTAACACTGACTGCCAGGAAAAGGCATTTAAAATATGTGTATATATATATATATATATATAAAACGCCACGCCATTCAGTAGAACATGGTGAAAGTTTTTTATCTGTTGCCAGTGACTGTTCTTTTGACCTTAGCTGTAAGCTGTATGGATCAGGCACCAAGGAAACAATTTGAGCATGGAATGAAATAGACAGTTGGCTTAATTAAATAAGCCCTTACCCACACAGGGCTGTGAAAAGGCTGGAATCACATGAGGGGGGCGGTTACTAATTTCACTTGGGTGGAAACCTCTCCTTTGCTCCTGGCCAGACAATTGTGGCGTGGCGAGAATGGATTTCAAAGGATGAGATGTACAGCCATGTTGATGAATTGAGAGCCTGCCACCGGGTTTGATCAGAAGGGGAATCAATGTGCAAAGGTGTCTTCAAATATGCACTTAACTTATATTAAGGTAAAAACTTAAGACAATATTTTTGCTGGTGCAAGGCATTTGACCAATTCATGGTTATGTGGTATAAAGCTGAATTAAGTTTTAAGTCCTGGGTTTCTCATATAAAGTCTGACATATGCGAAATGTTACTTTACTACAATGAACTCATGGAAGCCATGGCCGGAACGCTTTAAGAGACATGATGGACGTGAAAGGTTTTCTTGCATGTTTTTTGCATCATTGTACTAAGAATCCCAGATCCAAAATATACCTCAATTGTATAGTCTTCTTGTTTTCTCATTATTTTTCTTGAATGTGTGGCTCTATATCAGTCAGTCTGAATAGAAGGTAATTCTGCATCTTTGAATGGTCTTTCAGAGTGTTAGAAGTATGGATAATGGGGGGCACATTTTAGGGGCCTTACTGAAGCAGAAATTCAATTCAATTCAAAAATCTTTATTTGTCCCTGAGGGTATATATGGTAACTAATCAACCATTTAAGGTAAAATACTTGCTCTTTCTTAAATGTAAGTAGTTTTTTTCTTCCAGGGCAAATGCCCAATCATAAAATCCAATTTCTTTTTTAGCTAACCGGCATAGGCATTGAAAATTACGACATATTTAGCATACATCATTTACTGGTTTGTTACACCGTCTTTAAAACTTTTTTTCTATTTGTTGGGTAAAGCGACTTTTACAGAATCTTTTGTTTTATATTGCACTGGAGCATGGAAACACAAAAGCTGAAAATAAACTACATAGATGCTGCTCAAAGGCACTTATACTCTGTAATTTATGCTTTATGAACGTGTTTGTATTGGCAAATGCAATGCTATAGTGCACACTGGGCATCCGTCCTATATTTGCTGTTAATAATCCTGCTGTGAGTTGGTCTGCCTCTTTGCCTGGCAGCTGCCCATGACTCTGGAAGGAGTTGTCCAACACTGATACTCAAACTCTTGTGAACACAATGAGTTTGGTGTCTCAGGCACTGCAGGTCTATTGACGTTTCCTACATGTGGAAGATAGAAGCGTTTCTCTATATCGGGAAATGTATTCAGCATTAGGTTTCTGACTCGATACCCCCAAATCCTACAGCAGACGTGGTTGCCTTGCCAGCTGGCTACGGATGGCAGGCTGGCAGAGCGAGAAGTCGGTAGCATTTTCTGGTTGAGCTGCTGCTGCCTTCTATGGTCCAAAGAGAGGCTTCTCATTAGGTAAAGAAAGGGAATACTGTATACCTTTTAAGTTCCTTCCAGAAGAGTACTGTCCCTCTAAGCTACTCAGTGTCTGTATCGTACTAATATCTGTTGTGGAAAAACCGTTGCAGGGATCATGTCAATTTTTTATTTTTGGATCATTGTTGGATGCTCCAATGATCATAGTAGTTGATAATGCAGTGAATTCTATTTAAGTGTTTCTCTAATCCCCAGGCAAACAGTAAGTAAGCCTCAGCCCTTTCTGCATGCTGCATATACTGAGCTGTAGATGTATGATTCCCTGTTTTGAGAACCAAGCTACATTCAGTAATTCAGTGTTCCTCAACCTGGTCCTCGGGGACCCCCCCCAGACAGTCCACGTTCTTGTTCCCTCCGAGCTCCTTGTTAGACAGTTCCACCGGTAGGGAGCTGGGAGAGAGTAAAAACATGGACTGGGAAAAACCACAGTAACCAATTACAGCCATTGATTTTTCATCACAGTCTGAATGATTAAAACAACCACAGCCCTTTTATTGTCTAATATTTGAAACTGTGTATATGGCAATCGTTCAGTCTGCTTTTATTTTTATCTTCTCTGGATAAGCCAAAGTGCCACAAACTCCAGATGGAGGTGGATTTAAATGGTGAAATCCGGATTGGCTAGAGCTATTGTCTTGAATTTAGGGCCAACTGTGGTGTAGGGAAAGAAGATCTTGGTCTAGTTAAGCTGTACTGATAGAATTTCTTTGTGAAATGAATGGAAATCCAAACATATTTTTACTTAATACAGTGCATAGAACAAAGGAAATATAAGTAATGCATTGCATGTAAATTTCATCAAAGGAAGAATCTGGGGGAAATTAAATAAAATTAAATCACACGTTAGGGAGTCACAAATGTCAAATTTCAGTGTATCTGATTTTAGTGGAATTACACTGAGAAAAACCCTGACCTATACCAAAACACTAAACCTATTGTTTACAAAAGAATGTCAATATCAGCCACAGAGCACTGGAACAACATCTGCTTGCTTTGTGGATTGTTGAAGCAAAATGGTAGTGTTTTATGGGTGTTTAGATAAAAAACTTTTGTGAATATTGCTGTGGAGAAATATTGAAGTCTGTCCGTCTATTCATCCTCCAGTTGTTTACCCATTTATACTGAAGGGTATTTTATTAGAGCAAGCTTCTTCTGCTAATTCTGCACCATTTACCACTATCTGCTGCCCTGGTACTCTGGCATATACATGGTAGTATTTTTATGGCAGGGGTGAGGAACCTGTTCCATGGAGGGCCAGTGTGCGTGCAGATTTTTGGGATGACTTCTCCATCAGCCAATAATAGAACAGTGGTTTTCAACTCCAGTTCTGTGGATCCACTGTTATTGGCTGATTGAAAGGTCATCCCAAAAACCTGCACCCACACTGGCCTTCCGTGCATCAGGTTCCCCACCCCTGTTTTATGGTAACACTTTACTTGAGAGGACACATAACTTATTAATACAGTTACTACTCAAAAACAAGTCCTGAACCATTACAGTTCCTGCATAAACTGTCATGACTAATTTCTGAGGAACAAACGTAAGATCAGTGCATAACTAATACTTAGTTACCGGTTAATTAATGGATGAAGTAAGCATGTAATGGTACATTATTTGTGCCCTCAAGAAAAGTGTTAGCATTGTTTTTCCGGGGGTGGCGAGGGTGGTAATTAAGATTGAAATAAAACTAGTAGTGATCAAAAACACAATTGGTGTTTTAGCGTTAGATTTCACATGATCAGTTTTTCAATTGGAAAATTTAGTTGTGGCCACTGGGTGGCAGTATTAAACACGTTTTTCTTTTCACTTTATCTAGTACAGAAAAATACTGCAAACCTGTGGGTAACAGAGTGGTCATAACCAAGTGTTTATGGCTTGACTGAATGCAGTTATTCCTACATTTTCAAATATACTCACACTGTAAAGTGTATCAGCTTAGTCCTATATGTGCAGTTGAATTGGTTTTGAACAAAAAAATGTTTGAGGGTGCTTGTTAGATGTTGTTTACCTGGAATGTACTTGCAAGTTAAGTGAGACTCTTGAGGCAGGTGAAGGACTTAACCAAAAAAGAAGAGTCACTGAGCATTTAAGTATTCTATGAACTTTGGTCTGTGGAGTTGTTCACATAAACATCAAAAATGAGTTTATTTTAAAATGCAGTACATGCGGCGTCCGTGTGAAGTGAAGGGGAGCTTTAGCACAACAAAATGTGATGAGGCTCATGAGCGCGACCAGTGAGCGGAAAGCGGAAAGCTGGTTTGTACTCCTGTAATCCTTTGCCAGTGTAAACATTCTTGATTAAAACGCCCATTGTACCGCACCAGTCTGGACTGTGAAATAGCAGTGACTGAATTCCTCATCTCCAAGCTTTTACAGACTTCAGGATATCATCTTTCTGTTTTCTTTCGCTGGTGAGCGCAGTTTGTCTGTCGTTTGACCGTTAGCAGGTGATTGTCACAATTAATGTACTTATGGGATTATAAAACTTTACCAGACCAGATTAGCCCTGGGTGCCAGATGGCCAACAGAGAAAACTGCGGTCGGGGAGATGAACACGAGGTTCAAGTAAGATGTGGGTATTATCAATTTACCGCTTATTATTAACATCTCTGTATGTATTTTTTACACGCAAAGCAGTGTACAGAAACCCCGGTTTATTTCGCTTATATCATTTTATTTCCCATGTTTAATTGTTACTGATACATAGTGTACAGTCGAATGCTGCTGAAGATCATAAGTGGGCATAAACTTCTTGAAAGACTGACAAACGTGCGAACTTTTCATAACTCGGGGTTAACTTACCTAACATTGTCTTTCAGCAAAACCATTAGGTTTACAACGATATCTAAACATTTTAGATTACGTGTACGTCAATATAAGTAAAACTATGGGATTTTTTTTGTCTGAGACATGTAAAATCTGCAAATCTAAATGACGCCTGCTATTTTTAAGAAAGCTTAAGTAAAACACGTATGTCGGCTTTTGTAACTGATCCTATGACACAGTGAGAAACATATACAGTTACTGTACATATAAGAAAGAAAATGTAAATCTAATGGCTCTTAAAAAAGGTATTAGATGAAACTAAGAAAAAAGTTGTGTGTATTTTTGTAATTGAATTGCTAAAACGCTAAACCTCATTCTTATAACAAAACCGTCAATTGCCAAAACGCATTTATTGAATCAGTCACTTATTCAGCGAAACTTTAAACAGTCCTCACCTAATTAGACACAATTTGTAGATCTGAATCGCCCTTTTTGCAAAACTCAAAACACATTCTCATTCATCACAACACATTTTGCTCCTTGGTGAACTTAGATGCAAAACACCGGTCACAAATGTCAAGCACAGCCTGCACCCAGTATTGTAGTAATCATTTAAACAAAATGACTAAGAACTGTTCACAGATGTTTCTAAATATGAGAAGAAGCCAAAGAGTGACTAAAACATAGAATACATGCCGGATGAGAGTGCAAGTACTCCTGCATGTATCGGCAAGGGAGAACATTTCCTGTGATGTAGATGAAGTTCTCCTTTTTTTGGGTTTTGTTTTGTTTTGAGAAAAGAATGGAAGGTTTCAGGAAATGTACTTCAGCAAATTCAGAACTGTAAGTTAATTGATGTATATTTGCATTAGCTAAGATTTGACTTTAGCATGATGTATATAATTTGTTGCTAGATTTTCATTATGATGAACTGATGTTGCATTGCTACCATTGCCTTAAATGAGGCCACTGTTTTTTAATTAATGAGTAAAATTAGTATACATAGATGCATGGATGCAATTTAACAGGTGATAATTATTCAGCCAGCTAAGAGCCCACTTATATCACGAAAAATAAGCTCTTGTAGCATCCAGAAACCAGGGAAGAGACCCTGTAATGCAGAGCAACGATGGTTTATTATATAAGCCGGGTACACCAAAAGCCAGTGGAAAAATCCAAAAGGAAGGTCGGGTCGGGTTCTGTGGGTCGTTAGCTGGGTTGGTCAGACCTCCGTTTAGGGACGAGATGAGGCGACAAGAGAACGGGAGAGAGTAGGAGCGTAGATTGGCAGGACAGGGAAGGCAAGCAGGGTAAGCAGGAGTGTAGAGGGCAGGCGGGAGAGACAATAGACAAGAAAATGCTTAGTGGTGCACATGGACATGGCAACAATACTTCACATTAGGTGGTGATCGCCTGCTGCTGCGTTGCCCCGCCCCTGCGGGCATGATAGTACCCCCTCCCAACGGCCGCCTCCTGGAGGCAGAGGGAGCCATCACGGATGGACGAGTACAGGAGTGCCCGGACCTGGTACACCCTGGAACCATCCTGCAAGGTGCGGGGCGGAGGAACTGCCGCCTCAGTAGAGGGGTGAGCTGGCCTGTACTGCACTGGTTTAAGTAGCGAGACATGAATCATGGGGCAGATTCGATACACCTTGGGTAGCTGGAGCCAGAACGTGTGAGGCCCCACCTGTCGCATGACCTGGAAGGGTCCAATGAACCAGGCTGACAGTTTACTACAGGACGAAAGCTTCAGGTTGCGGGTGGAGAACCATATCCTCTGATCTACACGATAAGGCGGAGCTGGGCGTTGCCGGCAGTCGGCCTGGGACTTTTGCTGGGCTGCTTAGTTGGATAGGGTCTGCTGGGCACAACGCCAAACCACTCTTGCCCCGCGGTACCGTTCCTCGACTCGAGGTACATCTCCAGCAGCTGCCTCCCAAGGGAAGAGCGAGGAAGAGAACCCTTGAACACACTAGAAGGGAGACGTGGGTTACGGGGTTTACCCGGGTGTTCAGCGCGTATTCTGCCCAGACGAGATGAGTAGCCCACTTGGTGGGTTTGTCTTTACAGAGAAGCCAAAGGACCATTGACATTACTTGATTGGTCCGTTCTGCCAGGCCGTTGGATTGGAGGTGATACGCAGAGAAGAGACTGCGTATTACAAAGGGCACGAAACAAGCTGAGGGTCCCCTATCGGATACTATGTCTTCCGGAAGGCCATAATACCAGAATATCCAGGTAATGAGGATCTCAGCAAGGTCAGTGGCATTAAGGAGCTTGGGAAGTGCGATGAGATGGCACATCTTTGAGAATCTATCTACGATGGTTAATATGGTGGTGTTACCTTGTGAAGCGGGGAGGTCTGTAATGAAGTTCATCGCCATATGGGACCAGGGCCAGGCCATCAATATCTACCGGGGTGTCCTGAGCTACGGGAGGTGGGAGGTGTGGAACTAACTGACAATTGCCATCCAGTGAGGATTGGGAATGTAGAACGATCCGCCGGGCATCCTGGTGGGGGCGTTGAGTATTCGTTAGCAACGCAAATTGACTCTCCTAATGACTAAGAGACGGTGGCAGCGAAGCAGGAAGGGGACAGCACGGACTTAGCTTGTGAGGTGGCCTCGGGCGGGTCAAACTGACGAGAGAGGGCATCGGCCTTAACATTCTTTTTTCCCTCGAGGTAAGTAACTTTAAAGTCAAACCTGGCGAAGAACATAGCCCAGCGGGCTTGACGCGAGTTCAGCCTTTTCGCCCCTTTTAGGTACTCAAGGTTCCGATGATCGGTGAACACCTGAAATGGGTGGTGAGCTCTCTCGAGTAAGTGTCTCCACTCTTCAACTGCCAGTTTGATAGCCAGCAGCT
Source organism: Mormyrus proboscirostris (assembly GCA_026779585.1). Taxonomy (NCBI): domain Eukaryota; kingdom Metazoa; phylum Chordata; class Actinopteri; order Osteoglossiformes; family Mormyridae; genus Mormyrus; species Mormyrus proboscirostris. The sequence continues at coordinate 11,654,366 of JAODKF010000126.1, forward strand.
CTCTGTAATCCCCGTTGTTATTACGTTCTGTTGGGGACAGTTTTTTTGAAAACTGGTGGCAACCAGTTACCTGATTCCGCTAGTGGAGGGTGGCTCCGAACCCGGCCTCTGAGGCGTCCACCTTGACCTTGAAGAGGTTCTCAGGTCAATGTTGTAGGCGCACAGGGGGCGGAGCAGAAGGCTTGTTTTTGGCGCCAAAAGGCTTGATTAGCCTCTGGCGTCCATACTAGGCAGGATCCAGATCCTCGAGTGAGTGATGTGAGGGGTTCAGTGACTTGACTAAAGTTGCGGATGAAACGGCAGTAGAAGTTAGCAAACCCCAAGAATCATTGTAGCTCCTTGATGGTGCAGAGAGGTGGCTACTGCTGGATGGCTGCCCCGATCCCCGAACCCGCTGGTGGACACCGGCGGTGAGGGATGCCGTCAAGCTGAAGAAGGAGTCCTATCGGGCCTTTTTAGCCTGTGGGACTCCGGAAGCAGCTGATGAGTATCGGCGGGCCAAGCGGAACACGGCTTCGGCGGTCGCTGAGGCAAAAACTGGGAGGAGTTTGGCGAGGCCATGGAGAACGACTTCTGGACAGCTTCGAGGAAGCGGGCGGGAAAGCGGTGCAGCATTGACACTGTTTATGGTGGGGATGGTGCACTACTGACCTCAGCTCGGGATGTTGTGGGTCGGTGATAGGAATACTTCGAAGACCTCTTCAATCCCACTGACACGCCAATGATGAAGCAGAGTCTGGGGACTTGGGGGTGGACTCGCTTATCTCTGGGGCAGAGGTTGCTGAGGTGGTTAAAAAGCTCCTCAGTGGCCGGGCACTGGGGGTGGATGAGATCCACCCGGAGTTCCTCATGGCTCTGGATGTTGCGGGGCTGTCTTGGTTGACACGGATCTGCGGCATTGCGTGGACATTGGGGGCGGTGCCTCTGTATTGGCAGACCAGGGTGGTGGTCCCCTCTTTAAGAAGGGGGACCGGAGGGTGTGTTCCAACTATAGGGGGATCACACTCCTCAGCCTCCCTGGTAAGGTCTATTTGGGGATGATGGAGAGGAGGGTCCGTCGGATAGTCGAACCGCGGAATCAAGGGAGAGCAGTTTGATTTTCGTCCTGGCCATAGAACAGTGGACCAGCTCTATACTTTCGGCACGATCCTTGAGAGTGCATGGGAGTTTGCCCAACCAATCTACATGTGCTTTGTGGATTTGGAGAAGGCATTCGACCGCGTCCCTCAGGGAGTCCTGTGGGGAGTGCTCTGGAAGTATGGGGTACCAGGCTGCCTTATAAGGGCTGTTCGGTCCCTGTACAACCAGTGTCAGGGCTTAGTCCGCATTGGGATGGTGCACTGCTGGCCTCAGCTCGGGATGTTGTGGGTCGGTGGAAGGAACAACCGGTGTCAGGGCTTAGTCCGCATTGCCGGCAGTAAGTCGGACTCGTTCCCGGTGATGGTTGGACTCCGCCAGGGCTGCCCTTTATCACCGATTCTGTTCATAACTTTTATGGACAGAATTTCTAGGCACAGCCAGGGAGTTGAGGGTGTCCGGTTTGGTGACCTCAGGATTAGGTATTTGCTTTTAGCAGATGATGTGGTTCTGTTGGCCTCATCAGACCGTGACCTTCGGCTCTCACTGGAGCAGTTCACAGCCCAGTGTGAAGCGACTGGAATGAAAATCAGCACCTCCAAATCCGAGACCATGGTCATTAGCCGGAAAAGGGTGGAGTGCTCTCTCCCCGGGTCAGGGAGGAGGTCCTTCCCCAAGTGGAGGAGTTTAAGTACCTCGGGGTCTTGTTCATGAGTGAGGGAAGGATGGAGCGGGAGATCAACTGGCGGATCGGTGCGGCATCAGCAGTGATGCGGGTGCTGCATCGGTCTGTCGTGGTGAAGAAGGAGCTGAGCCAAAAGGCAAAGCTCTCGATTTACCAGTCGATTTACGTTCCTACCCTCACCTATGGTCATGAGCTGTGGGTAGTGACCGAAAGAACGAGATCGCGAGTGCAAGTGGCCGAAATGAGTTTTCTCCTCAGGGTGGCTGGGCTCTCCCTTAGAGATAGGGTGAGGAGCCGCTGCTCCTCCGCATTGAGAGGAGCCAGATGAGGTGGCTCGGGCATCTGCTTAGGATGCCTCCCTGGTGAGGTGTTCTGGGCATGCCCTACTGGGCGGAGGCCCTGGGGAAGACCTAGGACACGCTCTCAGCTGGCCCGGGAACGCCTCGGGATTCCCTCAGAGGAGCTGGAGGAAGTGGCCGGGGAGAAGGAAGTCTGGGTTTACCTGCTGAGACTGCTGCCCCCGCGACCCGACCTTGGATAAGAGGGAGTTAATGGATGGATGGATGGATGGATGGATATTGCATTGTTTTGATGGGCCATCTCAACAATTACTGTCTTTTGTTGTTCTGAGAACATATGTGTTCTTCCACCCCTATGTGGCTGTCTTTCAATTCTGCAAAAAAGTCTTCTTTCTTCGTCCACCACCTCTGACACACATTTCTCTTCCACTTCTGTCGTAATGCTGAATTGTGAATGAGAATGTGTTTAGAGTTTTGCTAATTGTGAGATTCAGATTTTCTAATTGTGTCTAACCAGATGAATAGTGTTTACGATTTTGCCAACTGTGGGATTGATATGGGATGATGAATGAGTTTTGGTAGTTGACAGTTTAGTTTTTAAATTGAGGTTTAGTATTTTAGCAATTCAGAAAAACTGTAAAATGGACTGGATTAGAATGGCCTTCCTGGGCCAAATAGCATTGAGCGGAAGGAATGCACTAGGGTTTTATTGATAATCAGCCTAATTCAGAATTAGAAGTAGTGTGATTAGTGATCAGTAGTAATACAAACAGGTACAGAGATGCACTGGGGAATATGGTGGACAAAACCTGTGTAACAAAAAGATGCGAAGTTATGCAACAATGAGGGACATCTGAGTCTGCCATCAGCAAATGACTGCATGGCAAACATGACCATGTAAGTTTTATGCTGTAAATCTACCATCCTTCCCCCATGCATATTTGTTCTATGAAAATCGTAGTAGAATTTTACTGTAAAATATTAACCATGCAGGCTCCAGACTGCGACCATTTAATCACATTTTGCAACAATTTTAGGAGATAAGGCTACAAAATTTTATAACTAAGCGCCCCACTTGCAAATACGCATGTCCCCCCCATTCCATTTTCATATGTCATGTGAAACACCGAAACAGAGCGGGAACTGGTGTGTGTGTGTGCGCGTGAGAGAGAGAGAGAAAAGATACTTTCTGCTGGGCAATGCAGGAAGAATCCTCTGTGTGACCCATTTTTACCTTGACATCGAAAATAAAAATATTTATTGTACTTGCACTCTCATCCAGCATGTGTTGTATGTTTCAGTCAATTCTTTGGCTTCTTCTCATGTTTAGAAACATCTGTGAATAGTTTTGAGTCATTGTGTTTAAATGATGACTACTGTGTGCTGGCTGTGCTAGACATTTGTGGCCTGTGTTTTCTATTTTGCTTCAGAGTTCACTACAGTGCAATATGTGTTTTGATAAATGAGAATGTATTTAGAATTTTGCAAAAAAGGTGACTCATCTGCAAATAGTGTCTGACTAGGTGTGCACTGTTTACTGTTGATTTAGTAAATGCATCTTGGCCATTGGCAGTTTTATTCCAAGAATGAAGTTTAGTATTTTAGCAAGTTTGTAACTTTTTGCTATAAAATAAAACATTACATTATTTCTGTAAGTTGTGTATATTATTACTGTTGGGCAGTATACCGTTTCATATCGGAAACTGTTTCTTATTATTGTTATGATATGAATTTTTCTTTTGCTGCAATACTGGTTTAAATAGCAGACACAATGTTCGGAAAGTGGCGCAGCTGGGAAACTGTTTAAGGGAGACCTTTTTCACTGCTGCACCACTAAAAATATACCGCGAAAAATCAGGAACGGAAGATATAGCTGACGCTGGAGTTGAAAATAATGAGACACATTATTTTAATAGTTCTGCAACACTGAACAATTAAACACATTAAAAATGTTAACTTTAAGCCGGTGCACACTTTAACATTAGCTGTTTATCTATAAGCAGCTAGCCAACAAATATGTTAGCCGTATGTTATCATTAAGCTGCAATGGCTAATAATAAAATAATGTAGTTAATGTGGGAACAATGCAAAAACGTAAAACAAAAATGTGTCCTGTAAAACACTGTAAAATACCGTCATATACTGTGAAACCAATATAACTGAAAAATACCGTGATATAAATTTATGTAAAATATATATTACTAAAGAGTAATACAGTTAACATGGAAAAAATATTAATGTGTTGCACTGAATGCCAATTTAAGCAGTGCACCTAAATTTTGTGCTAACGCTCCTAAAATTTTCAGTAAGTACAACTAGTGGAAAAAGTTTCCCTGGAGCCCAGCCTTGGATATGCTGGATACCTTTGCAAAAATTAGCATTAATTAGTTGTGTTCTCTAAATGGCGGATACAGATTTTTTGACAAATTGCAACAAAATTGATATAGTGGTATCAAAGAAAAGAGTGGCCTTTATCATTAGTGTGATAACTGAGAATGTATTTGTTAGATCATTTTCAAAATTTTTGTACAAGATGTCTAGAACTGGTTTCATTTTGAGATTAATTACAACAAAACTGAAGTAATGCTACTTAGTAGCAGCAATGGGAAGAGTAACCAAAGAAGAACATTAGAAATTTACAAACTAGAGGAGGCCATTTGGCCCATCAAGCTTGTTTGGGGAGAACTTGACTAATAGCTCAGAGTTAATAAAATCGTATCTAATTCTGATTTAAAGGAACCCAGGGTTTTAGCTTGCACTGCACTAACAGGGAGACTATTCCATACTCTAACTACATGCTGTGTAAAGAAGTGCTTTCTAAAATCCATTTTAAAATGTTCTCCCGCTAATTTCCACTTATGGCCACAAGTTGTATTTAAATTAATATTGAAATAACCATTTAGCTGAACTGCATAAGTAAAAAACAATCCTGCACTAATTCCACTATCTCAAGTGCATTTACAGAAGAGACTAAGTCCCACTGTTTCCCAGGTAAATTAAAATAACCCATAACCACCACGTCATTTTTATTACTCGTAATCCTGATCACTGATACTTGATCTTGTGAATGTGATTACTCAAAAAGTATTTTATGGATCTTAGTGCCACATTATATGGATGAAGATCTAATTTCATTTTGAGAGAAACCACACCAAAATTGGAGGAGCAGCACTAAGTGGAAGAAAAAGAAAGAAAGGGCAGCTACAGTGGACACTTGATCTTGTTAGATCCTGTTAGAATTGCGATGTCAAATATTGCAGTTGTTCAGGGACTGACTTTCTTGATTGTACTCCGATGAACTTTTATAGTTGACCGTGCAAGTTCAGTTGCATGTGAGGTAGACTGGGTGTTGCAATAATTATGAGAATTTAGCTGTTTAGTTGCCGCACCCTTTTCTTGAATTTTAGGTGGAGTACGGTAAGGAAGGAAATGAAGAAAAGACTGCTCTAAAAAGGGAATCAGTGTTTTCTGCAAATGAAGAATGTCTGGTTTCCCACCTAAGAAAATTAGCTCTTAGAGAGGATTGTGGCTGGATTCCTACATTTCAATATTCTTGTTCCAACAAAAATTCCTGGGAGGGGTCTCCTGAATTTGCTTCCCCTCCAAAGTCTGGAATGTCTTTAGTCCCAGAGAGCAAACACCCCCTTTTCAGTGGTATAATATGAAGGTTGGCTGACAGAATAATATTCCTGGAACCAGATTGTGGACCACCATGTCTCTTCTAATGCTGAGAGAAGTAATAAGCAGTGAATGTTTCATCTAAGTTTGAATTCCTGAGATAGTTCAAATTGAACAGTTTGAAGCAAATACTTCACGATTATGATTTTAAAATTACATATATATGTTATATATGTATACTAAAGCTGTTAAGGTAAGTTAGAATGCTAAGGTATAATTAGGTGCTGCTAAGAACATTCTATGAATGCATTACGAAGCTGCATTTATGTTCTATGAATGCATTACGAAGGTGTAGTTAATATAAAGCAGTTCCAATTATGGTTGGCCTTTTGCATTTGTTGTGACAGAATACTTGTCTTGAAAAACCCACAGTTCTATTATTCAGCTGCTACCGAAATAACGTTGCTTCCTCCGTTATCTAAATATGATTTTTTATTGAAACACAAGAAGATTTACTTTAATTTGAGAAGTTAAAAAAGATAGCTTATACTTGTAAATTAAGTGTAATTTCTGCTGTCAATCTATGGAGTAGTTTTTTTTTCAAATTAATTTGTGTAGAGTAGTATTGCAGTTATTAATTAATTAAGTGTTAGATTTTAAAAGGGCCCCCCCCTGGAGCCAGGCCTGGGGGTGGGGCTCGATGGCGAGCGCCTGGTGGCCAGGCCTGCACCCATGGGGC
>JAODKF010000126.1:11671055-11689044 GCA_026779585.1 Mormyrus proboscirostris
ATGGATGGATGAATGAGTGGATACACTGTATTGCCTCAAATATAGAAAAAAGAAACATTGTAGGAATGTCACTGAAATGAGGGCCATTATAGCTTTATATCATGCAGTGCATTTTAAAGTAAATGCCACCAAATGGAGTTTATTTTTATAGCACTTTTCTAAGCAGAAGCTAAGATGCTATGATCTTTGCAACATATCTTAAAAGAATTATAATACACTTTAAAGATAAAAAACCATAGCAATCAAATACAAAATACTAATAAAATAAACCATAAAAGTGACATTGACTCACTACTACTAAAAGCTATAGAGCAAAAATGTATCTTTAGCAGCCTTTTAAATGTATAAAGAAATATTAAAATGCCACATTAAGCAACCAAGAGGAAGCATACTGTATAGAGAGAGAATAAAATTGGACCAAGAATGGACCCTTGAATCACCCCAGAAGTGAGAGGAAAAATTATCGTCAGTTGACACACATTTCCAATTTGATAAGACAGAAACCGATTTAATGCAACACCTGATATTCAGCCCACTTTCTAAGTCTATCTATCAAGATACCAAGGTCCACTGTGTCCAAAGCTGCAGTTAAATCAAGCAAAAGTAAAAGAGACTTCTCCTGCATCAGCACACAAAAGAAGATCACAAAAGAGCAGACTCAGTTCTATGCTTCTAGCAGAAACCAGATTTGATTTTTTCAAAGATATTGTTAACCTCCAAAGCCTGCAGAAGTTGCTTTGAGATGGCCTTCTCCAATATCTTTGACATAAATGACAATTTTGAAATTGTCCAGACCAGGGTTCTTAAGTGGCTGAACAGTAGCCAACTTAAAACAGTCCAGAACACAACAGCCCTAAGAAACAAATTAATAATTTCTTTTCCTCCACGGAGAGGAGAAAACTGATTCAAAACTTCCATATATGAGGCTGGACATACAATCTTACCTCATATCAGTAATCTTGTCAATAAAATGCTTTGCAAACAATTCACAATCAACTTCAATGTTCTGACGTTAAATCTGAATGTGATTACGAGCAGAAGTGGATAGTTCAGGTCCAGAAAGTCAAAATCCAGACCCAGATTTTGTTTCAGCCAACCAGTTTAGTGCTCTGTGGCTATGATTCTTACTGATTGGTGGAAACAAAATCTTGGTCTGGATTTTATGGATCCGAACTCTCTACCTCTGATTACATGTGATCAAGTGTAGATCTATACTGTAGCAACCTGAAAATGACATGGTCTGGATTTCAGAGAAATATTTTTTGTGCTTAAGGAGTGAATGCATGTTTATACAGTATTTATGAAAAATATCTGTTATTGCGCTTGGGAATCTTAATATAGTACTTTTTCAAAGACAGCAGTGGTAGAATACACCTGATCAGCATGCCCTTCATATAGGTTACACTTTTTCTCCATTGTAACCCAGTTAATCATGGTCATAATTATAAAACAAGAAAGATGATGTATCCTCAGGAGGATGACAGATGATTTATCCTCTGGGGGAGGAGAGGAAATGGGACTGTAAGTAGGCCAATTACCTGAACTGAAATCATGACATACTTACGCGCAGCTTTATGCTGGCATGTGAGAGTGCTGTAAGACCACTTTTACATGGAATTCATTCAACGTTTGTATTTGGTTTCTGGATACCGTGCGTTTAAAAATAGGTTAATTAATGTAGTCGTATGAATTTTTAAAAAGAAGTAAAAGCGACCTAAAAATATTAAATGCTAATTGGTTTATGTAAATCTTAAATCTGTTTGCAGTATAGAATGCTGGGGCTGTTTGATTAGCTTACATTCTATGGTTAATTTGCTTTGGATGAAATTTATGCTCTGAATTTGTCCTAAATGCAAATAATGGCACCACAGCCATGAAGCAGCATTGCAGGAATAGCGATGGGGACACTGTACTGTCTCTTTAGACTCTTATATTATCAGTGAATAATTAGTCACATTATTGTTCAGCTTTTCTGATTTGTTATATAGTTGGACTGAAAAGTGGAAAAAATGCCAACAGCAGCTGTTCTAAACAGGAGAAGTAATACAGCCTTTATTTCTTTGATAATTTACGCAGATGTGGCCAGTAAAAATAAATATTGTGACTGCATAAACAGCATCCAATGGCAATGTTGTGCAGCTAATTGGTTTTATGAGTGGTTAGCTAAATTACACCTGGAAAACAAAAATTAGCACAGTATCATTGCTTCTTCAGAATGGTATAGCTCTAATGACTCGCTCCGAGCAGTGTTTTCTGTTTAGAAGCGATGAAGGCTCTTCTGCCAGGAATGTCACACAGTGTCCCTCTACTATGTTTTCCCTCTCTCTTTGTTGATCTGCTTTGACTGCTGTTGGCGCCCTGTTCACAGATTTGTACAGACATTTTTAGCCCTTTGGATTTTCCCTATCTACATTTCCTGTCAGGATGGTGTGAAGCATGAAGGAAGTTTTCTTACTGCTGCTGCAGTCGGCCTACAAAGGAAATAATGTTGAGCCCAGAAATGCTAGCAAAAAATCCAATGTCTTCAGCGGAGCATGCTTTACAAAAGTCTATGAATAAGCAAACACAACCGATGACCCTAGTCTTGCAGACATATATTCTTAATTTAAATCCAGGTTTACAGTTATGTGAGGAAATTAGTCACAGTTCAAATAAAATGTGCATGCTTTTCCTAGAATGGAGATAAAACTGCAAGGTACAAGTTGCTGGACAAATGCTGAGGCAGTCATAGAGCCACATTGCCTACAACTTGTGCAAACTACTGTAACAGCCACGTGGATATCCTGTTCACTTTTGCCTGCAGTTACCTGGCTGACCAGTGCTGGAATGGTGGGTGCATCTATCTAATCATGCTGCGGCGTGTCAAGAGGAAAGCCCCTCCCCAAGCATGCCGAGGCCCTGGCGGTGAAGAGGCAGACAACGTGGGCGAGAACCGTTGCAGCATCCCCTCAGAGCTTGGGGGCTGCCCCACACAGAACGGCAAAAGGACACGCAAGTTTGGCGTGATATCACGGCCCTCATTTAACTGTGACAGCAAGGACGGTGCTGACTTGAAGCGGGAAGGTGGATGCTACTCCTCATTGGACAAAGAGACTAACTCCCAGGGCAACACACCCGCAGGGGTAGGGTCAGCGTCCATCGGCCCCAAACCAGTGCCGACCCATAAACCCTACAAGGGGTCATCTGCAACCTTACCTACCCACTCCTGTATGCGCCTCTCTGCTAGCTGCAAGACTGAGTCTTTGGACTGTGACGTTTCTAGTCAGGTAAGGCTGTTTAATTAACATCCCTTCTGTTTCATTTGGAAAAATAAGGAAGAATTTAAATCTATATCATGATAAAAATCAAGATGCAGTTGTATGTACGCAACACATCAAGGCTAGTAAGTCTGCCCCCGTTTCTCTTAACTACTTTAATCAGTGTGTGTATCACACACGTCCTTCGAGAGGGTAATATTCTGGTAATGAGAAATTGCAAGTTGGAGCAGTATTGGCTTCAGGTGCAGCAACTTGAAGCCTCGTTCAACCCTAAAAGCAAGGGAGGCACAAACAGAGTTACAATTTTCTCTAGCTATCACATGATGGCTTGATTTTTGGAATGAAAAAGTTGTACCCTACCTTCAGATGTCCTGATCTATCAAAAGCACAACTGCGTTAAGAACAACACAGTAAAGAAACTGATGCTATGAAGAACATGATATAAAACTACTAGTTTTTGTTGTATTACATACCACAGGATTTGGGAGTACTTTAGCCCAGAATTGACTTCTGAAAAGTGACTTGATAGGTATGAAAGTTTACAGAACAATGATTCTGCATGTTTAATATTCTAGAAATGTGATCCAGGTACTGTTTGTACATTGGATTACAGTTCAAGTGAAGTAATAGCGATTCCAAAAAGTTACCATGATAAAGTTAAATATTTTTTACCATTAAAACATATTTAGTGTTTTATTTTCTGCTCCCAAATATGCCACTACATTGTTGAGTGTTCACATTTTTGGGTGATAATGAGGGAAAAAAAGTACTTTCTGCACTCTGACTCATTGTATAGAAGGGCAAGGCTGTTATTAAGCTCACTTTGTAGGAGTTTGTTTATTCACATGGTGTAATTCACCCAGCATGTCTCAGAATCCCTTGACAGGAGCCAGACATAACTGCAGCAACTGTTTTTGCAATTGCTGTGGTAATGTGTAGAGTCTGCTTTTCTGAATAATATTTTAGTAAAAATCTGTATACTTGTGTCTGCATGTGCACATTAGCAGTGGAAAAGGATCAGATGGTATATTTATGTTGAGCTTACAAATTATTTTAAAGGGAAATTTTAGAAATGTTCCCTCTGTGTGAGTCAGAGCAGGTGTTCTATTTTCTGTGTGTCACCTGAAGGAGAGCTCATGATTTTAGACAGAGGGTAGGATGACAGGATGTAGTGTCATACTACAATGTGCTTAACTAACCCAGATTGACAGAGGTTTTTATGATGGTACAGAAGCTCTGACAGTGCTGCAATGAAGCCTCCTCTTCGTCATAGTCTGCAGAGATCAGGTGGGCACTGATCTTATAAGTCATAGGGCCCGAAGAGTAAAATAACTCACAGAAAGTGTATTATGATTCAGAATAGAAGGGATTTTTTTCATTTATATAACCTTGCCCCTGGAGGTTGTAATGGGATCAGACTGCTCTGGGGTGGCGGGGTGGGGGGGAACTCAAACCAAAGTAAACACAGGGCAGCACTTAGAAATAAGGCGGCATGTGTGGTACATTCATAAGCCCAGAGATCAGGTCCCTTTTTCCTCTAGGAAGAGGTGGAGGGAGGGGCCACTGTAGGCACTGGGAATTGCCAACAGTTGCTGGTACAATGCTGATGCTCCTATATTCTGTGTACCAAGCTGGCCTACCCCTGGGAAGAACCTGCAAAAAGTGGCTGGACACCTTTTCGGGGGGGGGGTGCCCTCCTGGTCCATGCCCTCCTGGTCAATGCCCTCTTGGTCCATGCAGTCTACTCATAGTATATCCTATGTTATTCTGTTATTCCCTGTCATTCTGATGTTTATTCCCAGTCCCATGGGTCACCCCATCATGGTGTTATGTCATGAATTCCTGGAGCATGGGGAACCACCTGATGGCCCAGGCATTGGTGTCCTTGGCTGTGAAGTCAGGTTGTGGAAGACAGTCTCTGCCTCGGGGTACTGGACCTTCTCTGGTCATCTGCTTTTGGTTAGGTCAGGGAGGGGGGTTTCCAGACAACACTTGACCACTTTGGTTGTTAGCAGTTAGCATCCTGGATAAGTAAACAGGTGCTTACCCCAAATCTTTGTGTGGATTACCACATCATACAGGTGGGGGCAATGGGCTCCCAGTGTGGGTGGAGAATGTCATTCATCCTTTGGAAGGAGTCCCCGCAGACCCTGAATGGCATCACCAGAGACTGCCAGTACCCTATCGGGTGAGGGACACCTGCTAATTCCCTTTGGTGAAGTTCAGTATGGAGATTAACCTGGCTTTTCTCAGTCATTCTACCAGCTTATCCATTTGGGCTATGGGGTAGCTGTCAGAATGGGTCACCTTGTTCACCTCCTGAAGTGCAGGATGGCATCAGGTTGGTGGGATATCACTGTGGGGCTCAGCCAGACCTGTGACATCTTCTCCAAAAGGGTTTAGCAACTGCGGATTGTTGCTTATCTTCCCGATTTGCAGTATTGCTGTCTGGCTCTACCAGGAGAACCATGTATGTGTTAGGATCTGGAATCCTGGCAAATTCTGCTCCAGCAAAAGCTCTACTGGGAAGTCCGCCATGAGGCCTATAGTGATTAGCAACTCCCCATTTGGGCCAGCAGTACTGATTGTGATTGTTGGCACCCCTCACGTTCCCCCACGGATCGAGGCAACAGGTAGCATATCTTCCATCGCCTTTGAGGGGCTTCACAAGGGACATGATGCTGCCTGAACTGAACATCACCTGGAGGGGTTTTTTCTGGATACACATATTCCAGGGGAGGGGTGGGGCAGACTTATCCCAGTGGGTCACACAAGTTTTAGCCCCTCAAGCAGCCTCAGGTCCATGAGCTTTGGTTCATTCCAAGGGCATTGATCCCCTTCCAGTGGGGTTCAGGATTCAGGCCAGGAGGTGCCCATGATCCTGATCCTCAGGGTTGGTTCAAGTCAGTCTTTTCAGTCCATCGTTCGGCCTTCAGGAGTATTATAGCTTCTGGCTCTGTGGTGTAGCATTCAGGCTGTAGCCAGTCAGACAAACCAAGTGAACTGGGAGCAGATGGATTAGCCTGGGGTCCAGTCGGGGAGCTGCTTAGCAGCATTAAGGAGATAGAGGTCCATATATATGAGGGTCACCACCTCGAGGAAGTCTTAGCCTTCTGCTGCTAGCTAGGGGACAGAATGGTAGGTGTCACATGCTACAGTACATTAACAAACCAAACACAAGGGTGATCAAAAACAAGGCAGGTCCCTTAGTCCACTTCCAAGCCCAGATAGTTCCTATTCTTCTTCTCTTCAACCATCCTCTTGTTTGCTGGTTTTATGGCCGTGCTGTCATAAACAATAGGCAAATTCGCTCACCCCCTTTGCAGTTATGAGCTGGAAGTTGGTATTCCTCTATACCCACTCACTTGCTGTAATATAACTACAAGCAAACATTTGGCTGGTGTCCGGCATCCCTGACTCCTGTCAGGAATGGGACTGGATTAAATACTTCCAAGTCATGAATCTTGCAATGGCTCTGTTTTCTTTTGCGGTTTTCAACAGCCATAAAAATTCCTCACAATCTTCCAAAAATGAGCCCTGTATAGACAAACGTTACAAATGGCACTTACAGCGCCTTCGTGCTTCATTAATATAATGAATTATCAGATTTTTTTTTTGTTTAAAGTAACAGTCAACTTCTCCAAGGCAAACATACAACTTAGCATAGAACCCATGTATTGAAAAGTATAAAGTGTATGATTTACATGCACATGCAGTCGCCTCAGTAATAAGGAGCTTGAAAGTGTGCAGATATTACGTGCATTAAGCAGTGCTGTTGTTCCAGAGCACAGGAACTGTTAAATACTAGGTTCACGTCCCTGCTCACTTCCCCCATTCACACACAATTCTTTCATTAACCTTCAGGACTGAGATATTTATTAAAAACAATCTTGCGTCTCATTCCGTTTTAAAATAGGACACTTCTGATGTCAGACGATTAGCATCAGAAAGGGCCAGTTTCATTCAGCCTGTCCACTGCGTCCACAGAAAGCCTGTCCACTGCGTCCATAGTAACACTGCTCCTGTGGACATGAATAGCCATGGAGGCCTTGGGCATGCTGTCTACACATACAAACCTGCCGAGTTTATGTTGGGGATGGGGTGCTCACTAGGATAACTGCCATTTTTCATATGGGCTTTACAAAGTAATGGGGTACTTGGCAGAGGAATAAGGCTGTTAATTACACTGCACTTCAGGGTCCGCTGCTGCAGCTGAGCTCAGTGAGGTGAAGAATCGGTCAGTTTGTTTCCTCACGTGATCCAAGGCAGCCCAAGATTAAGACTGTAATGAAATGTACTCTTACAATAATACTAAATACTAAATATATCTTACAATAATACTAAATACAATACTAAATATTTATTATTCAGATTGTTATGTGTGTTTATTGAACTGAAAACATAAATCAAAAGGTGTGTTTTAATTATCAGTAGCTGTTTTATATATAATATACTATCAGTACCTGTTTTATAACATTATTATGATGTTATATACACTCTCATTCTGATTGGTTTCCTTCATCTAACTATTATTTAGGTTTTCAGTATGGTGCTAAAAACATATCTTAACAGTTATAGGCCATTATAGCTTAATTGCTGTGAGATGTACGATGATCCAAAGTAAAGAAGACATTTATTAAATAATATTTTGTGGTGTCGACTGTGAGTGTGCATCCCTTTATTAACGCTTATGATAATATGAGGAAAGGGGCAAATAGGCATGCGGCTTGTGGTTCTGGATGCACTTGCCATGTTGAAGGGGGCTGAGTTGTTTCAGGGGACGTCAGATTTGGGATTTCACTGGTTTAAAGCTAATTTAGAGATGGCTGTGGTGCACAGATTTTAATGCCTGCATATGAGAGAGTGTTTGTTTAGCAGTGTTTGTAACATCCTCTATTCGAACAATAGTCTCTGTGTAATGCAAAAAAGGCTGAGCCTGTAGGACTGTCAGCTGGCAGAAGATGCACGGTAATCAGGCCACTGTTTGTCTCTCTTTGGGCCGCTGTAGTCCAGGGACGGAAGCCGGATATGGAAGATGCACATGGTGAAAGGGACGGACGGCCTGGGAGTTCAGATCACGGGCGGCCGGGGCTCCAAGCGATCCCCCCACGGCATTGTTGTGGCACACGTCGAAATGGGGGGTTCTGCTCAAAGGTAATGCGTTTATGAATAGAGTAAATAAAACAGGCTGTGGCTATTCAGAATCACAAATGTTTATTTGCCGTTCATTTACCGCTTGAAGCTTCAGAAATATACACATTGATGAGCTTGTTTACTGTCTACATGGTTTAATAAGACTGCACATTCTGAACCTGAAGAATATGGAACATATGAAGGATGTCTGTTCTAACCAATCCTGAAGCTGTTCAGTGTTCCCAAAGGTAAAGCTTTTGCTAGCACATTTTCTACATCTTAATATAAAATAAAAATCGCTATATCACAATATTAGCATAAATAGTAATTTATGCACAAACCCACAATAAAGTTGTTTTTATAAATTTTTACATATTTTTTTTGCTTTACAGGACATGTTTTATTCCTTTTTGGGGTAGACATAACAAAACCCACAACTTTAGGTTTAGGTTTTCAGGACAGAAACTGAGTTGCATTAAAAATCGTAATGGAATTTTTAGCACATTTCTTTCAGAGCCCAGGCATAAAGGTGAATACATTTCTTTTATAAACACACAGTTGTATAAAAAAGTACACAGAAAGATTATTCTTTCTCTACTCAGAGTAGCTATTCCCAGACAGAAGTCAACATAAGCATGGGGCCTATGGCATGAAACACAGTCTGTTCCATCCCAGACGCCAATCCGTCGCAGGACACATATACTGGGGGAAATGTAGAGACAGGCACCCCCTAAACCTGCCTTTCAACCATAGAGGGATACTCCCACAATGCAGACCAAAGGCAGAAATCAAACTGACAGCCATGTCGCTGTGAGGTCACAGCACTACTAAATAAAGTTCTTCTCCGTGAGTCACCACATTACACATAACATTTTCTGAAAATATACACTGCCTACTGTCAAGTAATATTTTCTGTTCTCTCCAGTCCAAGAAATTGACCTTTGGTGACAATATTTGACATTAGTAACATTTTAAGTTAAAGATATCAATAAAAAAACCAAACATTCCGTCGATGGCGTCCCCTCCCTTCTTATTCCTATGACTGCAGGTTCACTGTGACCCAATATTGGAAATTGAGAGAGGGATGCATGGATGATAGATACTTATACTTATATATCTATATTTATTTTAGCATATTTACACAATTATTGACCCAATTTTCAGTGCAGAATACAAAAACTTTGTTAACTCAAAGCGAAGCAGGTTTGTACGTAAAATGTGTTTTCATTCTTGGCACCCTGAGATCTTGGTGACAGCAGTTCCCTCCAATTGCTTTGCATCAGCGACGATGAGAAGCCCTTTATCACTGCACAAACTTTCTGTCCAAACAACAGCTGCTCTGTTTGTCTTCATAAGGACTGTAACTACAATGAATCGGATCTGCTGTCTAAAGAATTCTGTGCTACCAATTATGTATAAAAGGGATATTTCATTTCTGATGCTGTTCTGGTGTTCTAGCACATACACTATGGACCAATGTACAAATGTAACAAATTTTATTGCTTGCCTTCTGTTTCATCAGAAGCATGCAGTTTTAAGATTTTTTGAGGGTTCCAGAATTTCTTTAAGGCTCCTGGTTTGCTAGAAACCATCTGGAATTTAGATCCTGAATCCACAGCAGAGTTATTGATTATTCTTTTACTACAATAAATTTGATACACACATACACACACAGGTTTGTAATTATATCTTTGTGGGGACTCTATATTAATTTCTGTGGGGAAGACTATAATCCCCACATGATGACCTTAACCCCTACCCAGCCCTAACCTTAACCACAAGTAACCAAAACAAAATATTTATTATTTTTAGTTTTTTGATTGCAGTCATATATTTATATAAAATTGAGTTTCCCCTTGTGGGGACTGAAAAATTGGTCCACACAAAGGCAAAATAGCAGTTTTTTATTCATAATGTGAGGACGTTTGGGCCCCATGATGTAATATATAGCAAATATGTATACAATCACATAATACTTAAGTCTAAATGTGACATGGGGTTAAATATTAATTGGAGTAATGAGCTGGCATAGAGTGTAACAGCCTTCACATACTGTAACTGAGACCTCCTGATCTGCAGAATCTTAAATGTCTGTTGGGGTTGGGGGGGGGGGCAACAGGGATGGCAGGCTGAAGGCGGGGGACGAGCTGCTGATGATCAACGGGCAGTCGCTGGTGGGCCTGGCGCACCACGAAGCCGCGGCTATCCTGCGCTCCGCTGCAGGCGTGATCCAGCTTGTGGTCGCCAGCAGGGTGAGTGCGATGTCTAGGTCTCTGCGGTGTGACTGCGATGTCTAGGTCTCTGCGGTGTGACTGCGATGTCCAGGTCTCTGCTGTGTGAGTGCGATGTCCAGGTCACTGCGGTGTGACTGCGATGTCCAGGTCTTTGCGGTGTGACTGCGATGTCCAGGTCTCTGCGGTGTGACTGCGATGTCTAGGTCTCTGCGGTGTGACTGCGATGTCCAGGTCACTGCGGTGTGACTGCGATGTCCGGGTCTCTGCGGTGTGACTGCGATGTCTAGGTCTCTGCGGTGTGAGTGCGATGTCCAGGTCTCTGCGGTGTGAGTGCGATGTCCAGGTCTCTGCGGTGTGACTGCGATGTCCAGGTGTCTGCGGTGTGACTGCGATGTCCAGGTCTCTGCTGTGTGAGTGCGATGTCCAGGTCACTGCGGTGTGAGTGCGATGTCCAGGTCTCTGCGGTGTGAGTGCGATGTCCAGGTCACTGCGGTGTGACTGCGATGTCCAGGTCACTGCGGTGTGAGTGCGATGTCCAGGTCTCTGCGGTGTGACTGCGATGTCCAGGTCTCTGCGGTGTGAGTGCGATGTCCAGGTCACTGCGGTGTGACTGCGATATCCAGGTCTCTGCGGAGTGACTGCGATGTCCAGGTCTCTGCAGTGTGAGTGCACCGATTTAAGGTCTGGCACTGACTGAAGAGCTTCCAGGTCAGGGCAGAGGCCTGTTACATTTTAGCATTAAGCCTCTGATTTGAATAGCTCCTTTAAAAATGCATAGTAATTAAAAAATGCATATATGCAGCTTTAGGTAGTCACTTCCACTGACCAGCTAATAAATATGGTCAGTAAATTTTTAAAACTCTTACTCACTCTTGTCACATATTGTCAACCTCACAACTTTTTGCAGCTGAAAATTGTCAATTTTTTCTTAAGGATTAAATATAAAGACATAGCAAATATTGAGCTTTCTTGGTATTACAAAGCCTGTATTTTTGGCAGCTATCTATCGGAGTCTGTGAAGGCTTCTGCTGTGCTGCTACTTTTTTTCTCTTCTCCCAAAGGGAAAAGCCAGAGTCTGTGGCCTTTTAAAATGTTAATGTGAAATACTCAAAATGGTGGCAAGGTCCTTTCTGAAGTGTGTGTACAGCATACCTTTGTTCTAAATTCCTGTCATTGTGCAGATAATGCATAACCTCAAATCAACAGAACAGACATGCATGTCCTCACACTTCCTAAAAAGACACTCATCTGTCTATAGGAGGAGCCTGCTGTTGATTTCCAGAAATACCCCTCAACCAGTTTGCCGGATCTCGTAAGCACATGTTCATCGAATGACCTCCATTTATCCCCATTCAACAAGAAGGAGAACGTGGAGCTGGGGGCAGAGGACATCTCAGCCAGCAGCCTCTCCTTGCCGCCACACGGCTCGGTACGACGCCTGCCGCGTCCTCTATCACGGTCAGCATGGCGCGTCACACTCTGTTTACCTGCATGCTGTGCTGTCAGAGTGGCGGCGTCGGTGAATTTTAAACAGCCCGCATCTGTTTGCGAATGGGGCCGCTTTCGAGATGGATGGTGAGTTAACGGAGTCTTGAGAGCTGCTCAGTAAATGAAAAAGAATAATTAATGTGCAGCTCGTTCACACCAGGCTGGAGGCTGCTCATTGTGTGTAAACAGTGATTTGTTTGGGGAGGAAATAATGTCAGTAAACAGTATATGGAGGTTTCCTCTCTTGGGCAACAGCAAAGGGAATCATTTATATCCCCTCTCTGTGCCTCATGGTCCTTTTTTCAATTATTCACTATTTCTCTTTTTTTCATATTTTCCCTGTGTTGCCTTGAGTCAAAATGCTATCATATGCTGTCACACACGCACATGCACGCACAAACCATTGGGTTAAGGTTAGGTTTGCTCTAACAATCACACGACAGACACTCACACATACAGTCACACAGGCAAAATTCAGATAGAGCGGTTCAGTTAAGCGGCTTATTTTTGGACTGTTGGGATTAAGTAGAGCATAAGAAGAAACTTGCATCCGGCCACTATGAGCATATGCACCCAGAGCTGGGATTTGACCCCATAACCATGGAGGTACTGTATAAGGCCACAGTGCTACCCACTGAATCACAACCTTGTCCTTATTATATAAAATATTCAGAAAATCCAGTTCAAACGAGGTTGTATCCATGGTAATATAAGTTTCTACTTTATTCCTAGCAACAGTATTGTTAATGCTTCAGAAAAAGGTAGCAGAGATGATTAACATGCTTACAAGCATGGTAAATACAATCAGCTAAGTGTAACTTTGCTCAACATAATCAGGCAGGAGGTGGCATCTAACAGTAGGGTAAGAATTACATTCTGACAGATGGATATCCTAACAATATCACAAAAATAACAACCTGCAGAGGCAAATGCAGTATGACCACTGAGGGCCGAGGTTGGAAGAAGATGTCATTGTAATTTCCAGCCCTTCAAAGATGTGATGATCAGGCAAGCTGAGTGCAGTCAGTTCCAGTTTCCTCATGGTGTCTGTCCTGATGTGCCATGCGTGGGGTCTTTCTGTCTCAAAGATTTCAGTGGATTTCAGTAAGGTACAACACGGCCCCAGTGTCAATACTGTGCTTCAAACATCATCTCATTCCACGGCCATGCATATTACTGCTTCAATTAATTGTTAGGAGGCTGATTCTAAGAAATTTATTTATTGGCTTGTTTAATGAATCATAACTTTGTTTTATCTGTCAATGCCAAAACAAATACAAAGACCATTCAATTTTTTCATTGTACATATTCGGCTTCTTGTATATAGACCAAAAGCATTTTTTCCTGTTACATTCCATTGTACAAAGACAGTGAATGCCCCCTAAAAGATATCAGTGTTACCGGTTGTCAGAATATAGGGTATTGGTGCTCTCTTCTGTGGGTGGTTTATGCAAGCAGCAACTGGCTCTCTTGGCTAGAATAGAACCACCTGTCAAAGCATTTGAAGTGGCAGGAAATCAATGGTATGGGACAGGGGAAGACCTAATACTTGGGGAGTACACATCAACAGCCATAAAAGGCAGGTTTCTTAAAGTCACGCATGTGTGATGTGTGTCAGAAACACAGAAGTTACCTTAAGTTATTTTTTGTATTAATTGGATCCTGTTTTCGACACCATTTTCTGAAGCAACCTCATTATAAATAAGCCAGCATTGACATTCACCATTTGAAAGACTTTCCCTGGCATGTGGATCTGCCCTTACTCACGAGGGTTCTGCTAAGACTGAAGGCCGAAAAACACTTTAGGTGCTCATGTTGGGTTACTTCTTTTTCCCAAAATCTTGGCGTGATTATGAAACAGTCTTGTTAGTGATGTTGTGTTTTGGTACTTGGGACATTTTACTTAAGATGTTTTGGTTAAGCAGCTTATAATTTTCATTTGAGGCCAAAGCAGTCCATCTTAATCCCTCATGTTAAGGTAAGCCCCAGAGCGCTCACTTCTAGAAAGTAATGAATGTGCTTGGAGGCTCATACTTCCTTAAAAATACAGAAATGCACTTCATTGTCACAAAAAACTGATTACTCAGTCATATTCTTAGCTTACTTTAGCATTTCATAATGTGATTAACACGCTTAACATACCTCCATCTATCCATCTATCCATCCATCCATTTTCTATGCCAAAGCGTACTATGCAGCATAATTCAAAATATATTTCCAAAGTAACTTGAAATTATATCATGCATGGCAAATAGTTGTTTCCTTATTAAATAATTAGTTAGTATTCCTAAAAATAATTAATACAATGTATAATTTTGGCTAACATAATTTAAATATTTATTCTTTTAATTCAATGTCATCTATAAACAGCTTGGCCAAGTAGAAAATAATGTTACCAGGCATTTCACATTTCAGTAATCTTTCCCACATGCTTTTTTGTTGAAATGGAAATTCCACTGAGATTTCAGCACTTGACAAGGTGCCGTGTTTTGCTCTATTAAGAATCAGTGCCAGGTGAGCACCTACTGTACTAATCACCAAGATGCCTGTAAAACTTTTCTTCACTTTACATAGTACTATGAATTATTGGAAATGTTAGATGGAAAAATCTCTGGGATCTATTATTACCTATCACTATAAAATATAAAAAGAAATATAGATGTTTTAAAACAGTATAAAGCAGACCCATGCAGTAGATACTGACAGAATTTGCTGTGTGTTAAATTTACGTGTTAATAAAAATGTAAAAACATGCCATAAATTATGGGGTGGAGGTGTAATAATTAGAATCAGCTAATACAAACCCCCCCCCCAAATAATCACAAAATGCTTCTAATGCTGATAAAATGCTGATAATGAAAATGTTTTAAAAAGTTTTTTTGCCGTAGTTTATAATAACAAATTTTAAAGGCTTACACATAGCAAATGAGGCATAAATTGCTAAATTCCACTAACCATTATTTTAAAATCCATTATGTACCATTCTGTTAAAAACAGCTCAGTATGCTCAGGGATCCATTTGGCTGATTAAATTTAATTCTCTCATCTTGCCAGAGGCAAGAGGGGACCTTTCAGCAACCTCTGAACCAATGCCATCTTCTTTATTCAATTTATCAAATTCTCAAAAACAGTTGTGGAAATGAAGTACACAATTCTTAATTAAAATTAGATTTCTAAAAGTGTTAGAGATGTAAAAAATATTTGAGAATAGCTTTTGTGAAAGGCCTCTTGGCACTGGCTTCAAGCCTTTGAAGAATTTTCATCATCTTTCACACTTTATTATGCATTTTCCCATTTCAATACAACATGTCTGAATTCTTCAAGAAGTCGGCACTCATTTTTTAAAGAAGCATTCCCGCTGTTTTCTCATGGTGATGGAAAACTGTTCTGATCAAAAAAAGTTTCACATTTACATACCTGAATTCACTGTAAGGCTTTGTCTGATTTACACTGTGATCTGCTGCACATGTGATATCAGCATCTCTTTGGTAACTTGGAAACTTTGCATGGGGCCATAAGGTCAGAGTAAGAGAACCTCCTCATCTTCACTTTACTCTCAGATCCCAGAAATGGATAAATTGGAAGAGCGAGGGAGGATGGAAGGGCCGAAAGGATTCTGTCGCAGTCCCACCACCATGAAGTACAGAAGTCGATCGCAAGGTCAGACTTAAATGTGCTTTCGCTCACACTGAAAATGAACAATCCCTTTTTTTTTTAACCATTTTTGATGCATAATTTTTGTAATGATGTCCTAATTCATGGTACTGTATAACATCTGTCATGACTTTTGAAACAAACTGTTATGCTGTTATAAAAATATGGAAGCATAAAATCACTGTCTATGCTTTTAAAATCATAAAACTAAGGATTTTAAAGGGGCTTCCCAAAACTGAAATAAGATGTTTTACGGGGGCTTTAGTGCTATCTATTATAGTTGCCTAATTTTGTAGATAATGATCACAGAAACTTTTTTCTTCTACTGATTTTTTTCAGTTTGGGGGTGAACTTCCCCTTTAACTCATGTTCAAGCATTCTTTTTTTCTGAAATGCATTCAGCACATATCCTGCAAAATGACTTACGCGTGCAGCGAGTCGCCACAGACAAAGAGACCATTTAGACACAAGACATTTTTTAATTTTTATTCTTTACATTCCTGTTATATTCAGTTTTATATTCTATTTACTTATTTATATTCTGTTTATTTTATGTTCTGTTCATCTTGTTTTTCTGTATTTGTACCCTTCCTGACTATGGATAGTCCCCCAATTTCATCATACCTTGTGCAATGATAATAAAGACATTCATTCGTTCATTAATTGATTGATTTATTGATTCGTTCATTCATTCATTCATCCATTCATTCACATTTCCTAAGGTGGAGGCAGCCGTTTGGAGTCAGTCGGGGAGGATGATGAGTTAATCGTGGAGAACGGGGATGCTGGCAGCGACGTGATGGAGAAGGCGACTCGAGGGGGGCGCAAGCACTCGCTGCCCCACCAGCTGGACGCCACAGGCGTCCGACAGGTTGGTCTGCTTGCTTGGCTGGTGCCTCCATTCTCATTGCACCGTGATGGAGGTAACATGGAGGTTAGGGAGCTGCCTTAGGGACCTGCTGCCAGAAGCATTGCAAGGAAACAACAACAACTTTTATTTGTCACATACACAAACATACACAGTGAAATTCATGCTATTTACACCTGCTACATGGACTGTGCTCAAAAGCAAAATATGTAATACAAAGGAAAATAGACATAAATAAAAAGACTGAAATAACAAATGTGAGTGTGAAATACTTTGTGTGGACAAAAGTATTGGCACATCTGGCCATTACACCCACAGGAACTTTTATGACATCCCATTCTAAAACCCAGTCAACTGTTCCCACAAACTTGGAAGCATAGAATTATCCAAAATGTCTTGGTATGCATACGACATGGTTGGGTGAATCTGGTTTGGAAGGACTGATAAATGTTATTTTGTGTTTTAAAGCATTATTAATATTGTATTATAATACAAGTAATGGTTCAAAGGGAAAGTCCAAAGCGGAGACTCATTAACTCTGAGATCTCTTTTAATTCAGTTTGTTGGATGCTCACAGGAATATCAAATTGTGAAGAAATCAGCACGCTCCTTAAGCACCGTTCAAGTGGAATCTCCATGGAGACTGGTCCAGCCATCTGTTATCTCAAATATTGTCCTGATGAAGGGACAGGGGAAGGTAAGTGTCCACTGTTTTCTAAAAAAAACGAAATAAACAGCACTTAAATCTCCATATTTAATGTAATATTTGTAAAGGAGCATGTGGGTAGCGGTAGCGTACTGAGCATCACATAATGTTTTTATGGCATGAAACCGATCCTACTTACAATGAGCGTCTTATTTTCTCTGCGTAAATGGTATTTTTTTGAGAGGCAGAGTAGCTGCACTTACGGTGTTCATCATGTGTGCATCAGGGACTGGGCTTTAGTGTCGTAGGTGGACAGGACTCTGCCCGCGGGAGGATGGGCATTTTTGTGAAGACCATCTTCTCGAATGGTGCCGCCGCTGCAGACGGACGACTGAAAGAGGGTATGCTGATGTCTCTGTGTCTGCATTAAGCTCCATGATATCTTGTTAGTATCATGGCCTGTTCTTGGGAAATGCGCATGTTTTGTGTACAGAAAGTAACAGTGAAAGATTTAACTAAGAACTTTTAAAGCCTTGATTGAGGGACTCATTATTTATTGCCAAAAAGTATAAACTTGTATACAGTTCTGTGGAGTGTTCCCCTGTATGCCATATAATTTTGTCCTGTACTTGATGTTTGGCACTGGACCACAAACAATTCTGGTATCAGAGCTGCCAGCTTTGCTCAGCTGGCTGGAGTGAGATTTTCA
>JAODKF010000126.1:11689144-11700301 GCA_026779585.1 Mormyrus proboscirostris
GTTTGCAAACTACCCCAAAACTTTTTATTCAGCTAGTTTTAGGTTTATAATGGAATAATATAGATTTGCTATAAGCAGAGAGTGAGAGTCTGAAAGTGTGAGTGTCACGCCAGATGTGTGACAGTTGGCAACCGTGTAATATGCTTGCACATGTTGACAATTACTGTAAGTGAGGTCTGATTCTGATACACACACACACACACACACACACACATCCACAGGTTTGTAATTATTTCTACCCAGCCCTAACCTTGACTAGAAGTAACCAAACAAAATACGAAGCTTTTGGCATTTTTACTTTTTTGATTGCATTCACAGATCTTTGTGGAGACCTGAAAAATGGTCCCCACAATGTCAAAATAACAGGTGGGGTCCCCACAATGTAATATAAACCTAATCCATACTTGTCACACCATGTAACCTTTCAGCTTCATCTGCTGCTTGTTTTATGACTTTTCCCCAGGGGATGAAATCCTGGAGGTGAATGGGGAATCCCTGCAGGGCCTCACTCACCAGCAGGCCATCAAGACCTTTAAGGTAGCTCCTGCTCTGTTTGTCTGCGAACCACAGAGGAAGGCCCGACATCTGTCAGGGAATGCTCACTCCACTGCCCTGACTCCTGTGTCTCCAGCAGCTGAAGAAAGGCGTGGTGACCCTGACAGTGCGCACACGGCTGCGCAGCCCGAGCCTGACTCCCTGTCCCACACCGACGCCGCTGAGCCGCTCTAGCTCTCCCAGCTCCAACGCCAGTGGGGGGGCACCCTTGCCCACGGGGCCCGAGGATGGTGACGCAGTCTGCCGCAAGGGGCCTGGGCCCAAGGATCGAATCATAATGGAAGTCACTCTCAGCAAAGGTTCTGATTATCAACTTTAATGTCTGTCTGTGAATTGACAGAATGTGCTACCATGATGTTGGGTAAAACGTAACACCTAACTAGATCTCTTAACAATTATTATTTGATGGATCAAAAACACCGGAAGTAGCTTTTCACTAGTAAAGACTAAAAACGTTGACTGTCACATACATGTTACAGCTTATATCATTTAAAGTCGTAGGAGTTATTTTTACAGTACATAATAAAATCAAAATAATCCTTCATAATGTGAGTCTAAATTTATTATGACATGCCTCTACAACCTTTTCCTAAAAAGTGGTTACTAGGAAGATGTTTTCTTTTATTAAATGTGTATGTTTTTTCAGGAGTCTCATAGGAAGCGATGAGCTTTTAGTATGGGCGTCACACTATACTGTATTGCTCTTTGACAAAAAGTAGGGCTCCTTGCTACAGGTGTATCTGTTAGTGGCAGTGGTGTCTCTTGTCTCTGCCTTTCAGAGCCTGGGGTGGGTCTGGGGATAGGGGCCTGCTGCCTCACTCTGGAAAACAGCACCCCAGGGATCTACATCCACAGCCTAGCCCCCGGCTCTGCGGCAAAGATAGATGGGCGGCTGAGGTGAGGTCTTTTTAGCGCTGGCCACATTTCTTCATTTCTTCATTCCTTCATTGTTAACAAACTTTATGAGCCATTCCAGTCTGGCCTCCGTAAACAGCACAGCACTGAGACTGCTCTCCCGTGGGTCATTAATGATCTCCTCTGGTCTGCCGATAGCGCTTCCCTCAGTATTCTCATCCTCCTCGATTTAAGTTCAGCATTTGACCTGGTTAACCATGATGAACTCATTTCTCGCCTTTCCTCTGTTGGTATCAGTAGTCGGCCCTTAATGGTTCAGGTCATATCTTATTAACAGACAGCAGTTTATCACACTGGGTCCACGCAAGTTCTCCTCCCCCCTGTTGTGAGTGGTGTTCCTTAAGGATCAGTTCTCAAGCCCTTCCTCGTCCTAATTTACATCCTCCCCCTTGGTCAGATCATTCGCAGATATGGCATTGATTTTTACTGCAATGCTGATGTTCTTCAGTTGTATCTTAGTACACACTCCTCCATTGATTCCTCTCCTAATACGCTGTTTGCGTCTCACATTTAAAGTTTTAGATGCAGGTTAACGTTCACAAACTTAACACACACAAAACTGAAGCCTTTCCAGTTGACCCCGAGTCATCAGTATCTAAATCCTCTAGATCCGTTGTTAGGGTACAATCACAACATATGATGCAATGAAAAGTGTAACACGTTGTACAGCGATTTAAAAAAAAAAATTTGCACACTTTTTTCCTGCATTTTCATCTCACGTTTGTGCGTTTTTTTATGTTTTAAATGTAGCGTTGTATTAGCCATTTTAATGATTGAACATCATTGTTCCTAGTAAGGAGTAAAAAATGCATACAAACACTCCGAATGTGTTTGTACCCATTTTTTATTGACATCAATGGAACTGCGTAGCACAGAGAAAAGTGTGCAGCAGTGTGTTTTCAAAATGCACAGCAACACAGCGCACTAGTAAGAACATCTTTCATTGCTTTCTATGCAATATATGATGTTCAACCGAATGGCAGAATGCGCACATTGATGAAAAGTGCAACACAACACCTTAAGCATTGATGGTATCTCTGTAAAACGTGCTATTGTTATCAGAAATCTTTTTGAATCTTCACTCAACTTTGGTCTCCACATAAAATCCCTCTCCAAAATCTCATTTTTTCACCTTCGTAACATCACTTGTCTGTGCCCATTTCTGTCCAAACTTATGCCCTAACTTTTGTGTATGCATTCATTACATCTCGTATTGACTACTGCAATGCCCTTTTCATTTGTCTCCTTGCAAGCTATTCGGAACTCAGCGGCTTGACTTCTCACTCACACCAAACTATCCGCTCACATCACACCCATCCTCTCTCAGCTACACTGGTTAACAGTTCAGTCTTGGATCAAATTCTAAATATTGCTTCTCGCTTTTAAAGTTCTGCATAACCTCGCTCCTTGCAACCTCAGTAAACTATTGACTCCTTACTCACCCTCTCGCTCTCTCAGATCTTCTAATAATAAGCTCCTTGCTGGTCCACACACCAGACTTGCCACCATGGGTGGCAGATCCTTCAGTGCCATGGCCCCAAAATGTAGAACTTGCTTCCAGAATCTCTCTGTGACTGTTTTTCCTTCTCTTCCTTCAAATCTGTACAAAAGACGTTTCTCTTCCATGAACATTTCTGTACTGTCTCTTCCTGATTACTGATTTTTTTTCTCCCTCCTCTAAAGCGACCTTAGAATTGTGAAAGGGGTTATATAAATATAACCTATTATTATTATTATTATTATTATTATTCTGTTCTTAATAGTGAAGGATGAGAATGTATACCTCTCTCAATGCATAATTTTCATTGTGATTTGGATGAAATTTTTTCACATTTGTTTAGAAATGTATTCCTTACACAGAGACTGTTTACTAATAAAAACATATATTCAAGTTAATAACAGTGCTGGCACTTCAAGTTTGTTTTTAATGTAGTACAGGTAGTTCTTGACTTTACAAGCGAATTTGTTCCAAATGACTGCTTGTTAAGCGGGAGGTATTTACCCTTACAAATGTTATAAAAATGATGACTTTAGTTCCCACCAAAAAATGTTATCAGTAATTTTTGCCAGATAAACAAAGGAAACACAATATATTATTAGAATTATCATTTAATCAAAAACATATGCACATTTAAACAAATAAAAAACCTACGAATAAAACAAAACATCTCTTTGCTAAAATTGTAACATTGACAGTCAGTTTTAGTCACTGCTCTCACAGATGGGCTGTTTCTCTCTTCATGTCTCCCATTCTGAGCTGAGAGATCCCTAACAAACACAAGATGAACTTGGTATATTACTGGGATCATGTTGGGTCATGAAACAAAGTGGTTCAAATTGGGCACCATCAGAAAATGTGTGTAATGCTACACATGTGCAGACATGCAAGGTACAAATCCGCAGGTACAGTCAGGTATTTCACAAAGTAAAGTCATCTGAACACTTTGGCAGGCTACAGACGGCATTTTTGGGCAGCATGCTTTGAGTTATGTGCAAATTATTTTTTTTCATTATGAAAAATGAAGTTTTTGTTTTTTCCGCAGAAAATTCTCATAAAGATATGAACTCGTAAATCAGGAGCTTGGAAAGCAAGAACTACCTGTATAATGAATGTATTACTATTGGAACATTGCTTCCTTGGGTCCAGTGAGTTCTGTCTGTCTGTCTGTCTGTCTGTTGTTAGATTCCATTGTTTCAGCCTTAAGCAATGAACCAGTCCAGAGGCACAACAAAGTAACAGTAAAATCCTACACCATCCATCCATCCATCCATCCATCCATCTATCTGCCTGCCTACCATAACCTGTGTCTGTGTGTGACACTCTGTGACAGATAAATAGAACAGATTGCAGTTGATTGAGTGAGGTTCTCTTCCTTTGCTATCCCACATCTAGCCGTGGCGACCAGGTCCTGGAGGTTGACTCCGTCAGCCTTCGCCATGCTGCCTTGAGTGAAGCTTACGCCGTCCTTAGTGAGTGTGGACCGGGCCCAGTCAGCCTCATAATCAGCCGTCACCCCAACCCCAAAGTAAGGCTTTTCACCACTGTCTCATTCCTGAAGAACATTTATATTCTGAACTTTTAAACTGCTGATTCTAATTAGTTAAGATATGTACTGTTTTCCCATTAATCTTCTTATACCAGTGGATGCTGAGTAATGACACACAGTTTTGGATATGGTTCTGCTTCTGTCTGAATATTCATATGTTTTTAAACAAGTGGGTCAGATTCCCTCTCTGGGCAAACTGTATAATTAGACAAGTAATTGTGCGTAGTATGGTTCAGAATGGTTGTTGTTTTCAAGAATAAAACTCATATTGAAAATAATTTTCATTAAATTTTAATTAAATAGTGTATACATTATGGGAATCCATTTATAAATGTTTGAGTTGCCTAATAATGCAAAGAAGGAATCTAGAAGCTAGGTATGCGGCGTTAGTGTATAGAAATTAACAAGTCGGCGGTGATATTTTGAAACTTTGAACCTGTGGCAGAGACCAGTTACCATCATTATTTACTGTATAACAGATCTGATATACTGTATAATAGAGTCTTTATTCACATTATAGCATAAGCAATTCAATAAAAATACAATAGTGGCATGCTAAGGTGAGTGACCCCTGGCAAGCTGAATGATACACTAGGTGTTTCCAAGGAGATGTTTATTCACGTACAGCCAAAGGAAGCATATACTGTAATAGACAATTACTAATTTTGCCAGTGAGAATATTTTTTGTTTTGTTAATAAACACTTGACTGGAATCCACGTAGATGGTCATAAGTGAGCTCAAAGTAAGGGCATGTTTCTGTGAATGCCAAATTTAAAAAGCACATTAGACATGCTGGAGATTTAAAAATACAAACGATAGCAAAAGACAACATTAAGTGAAATTCCCAATGGGCTTTTGAACATTTAACTTACTGGTGTTATTATTACTGCTGAAACTATGCTGAGTCAAGCTTTATCATAGTGTAAGCACTCTAGATATTCTGGTAGCCAAGCATAAATATTGACACCTGCAATGATGAAAGATCAATAACAGATGTGAAGAATAAGCAAATGAAATTGATCCATTTGGCCATCCTGTATTCCATATGTCTTGCTCGATAAAACGGACCATAATAACACCAGTAAGTTAAATGTTCTAAAGCCCATTGGGAATTTCACTTAATGTTGTCTAATAGCTTTTTGAGCAAAGGTTGCAGTTTTCCAGAGACAGAGATGTTTCACCTCATATATTAACTGCTTTGTAAGCAGAAACATTATGTAGAAAACACAACTTCAGGTGCTTGAATAACTCATATTATTGTCATTATTTTTCTGATAGTTTTCTGCTGACTCTAGGAATTGCATGAATTTCATTCTCACATTGCCGTGTGCAGTTGTTTTGTATTATCAGTCTAAGACAGTGGTTCTCACTCCTGTTCCTGGTGCCCGAACCCCCCTCCCCACAAATGTTTTCATTACAAACCTACCTTAATCAGGTTCATATGATCCTTAATAGGCTAAGAATCAATGAGGCAAGTTGGGGTGGAAGCAAAGAGCCGTGTGGTTTGGAATGAAAACATTCTGGTGAGGGGGGGGAGGGGGGGTTGAGAACTAGTAGCCTAAAGTCATTGTATTATTGCTTCTGTTATTTACAGATCATACTCTATGAATTGGAACATCTGTGGATCCACAGAGTTTAGGAAGCAGAGGACTATATTTGGCAGAAGTACCTCTTATCCCAGAACACTCACACAAACACACCCACACTTACACGGTCACGTTATTGAGGGTAATTCAGAGGGGCTAGGATTACTTCAAACACTTGACTTTAGGCTATAGGAGGACCCTACAATATACAAACCACACAAACGCAAAGCTGGGGATAGAAATAGAATAAGCTAATTTATAGGGACAACTGGGAAATAGTCAGTGGCTACAATGTCAGTCATCTGAACGATTCTTCTATCTTGGTATTGACTGCTGCTATATTACAGTTTTTCTCTGTTGCTTTGGATCATTTCTCTTAACAGTCTTGAGATGGGTTCTCTCAACTCCTTGTGCATTTCTTAAAAGTTTGTAGACTGCAGCACAATAATTTTGACAAACAGCAAAATGAAGTAATTCATTCAAAACCTTTCATACACGTATCAAAATGCAATTTTCTTGTCAGTTGTCAATGCCACCAAAATGTGAAATCTGTGAATTACTGCCTTGAGACATACCAGTCAAAATGTTTAGTCAAGTTGTCTACATGAAAACATGCTATGTAAGTATCTTACAATTTTTCTCAGTCGCTTTCATGCAATTCTCTCATCAGGAACGTCATACTCACCGGTATTAATGCAGTCCTCAAAATAGTTAAGGGATTTTTCATAACACAGACTCACCTGTGCAAAAGACACTAAAACAATCAAAGCCTTTTTCACGTGTCAAAACATGCAAAGTCTGTCAATGACTCCAACACTGTGACCAATGAATAACAACCTTTCACTGCTGTTTCAAGACTTAGACACCAAACGTTTTTATACTTTTAACAAAACCTTACTAACTCTGAAAAGAGTACTGCAAAAATGCAGGCCTTATGTAAAGTAAAAAATGTTCAGATACAAAAATGAAATGTGATGGATTTATTCGAAGCTTTATGCAATATAAAAGCTGAAACTGAGAAAAGCAAAATGATACACATGAAACTATGTGCATTAATAAACAAAGAAAACATATGCAAACTTAGAACACACCGAATACATACTGTACTGTAAACTACATTAAAGTGACACTACATATATTTATGTGCGAAATATGATGTGTCTTAAGGGGCTTCCTGTCTCTCATCTCTATTAGGCCACATCATTGTGTTTATATCACACCAGATGTCTTCTTTTTTGAGACACAGAGGGTAAAATCTTTTTTACCTGTCGCATCCGGCCCCGACAAGCCTCAGGTGTGACGTCCTCACAGCCAGTATCCATTGCTTCCAGTAGGGACATCTCATTATGAGGCTGTAGCTCATACACCTCCCACCTCCAAGCGAAGAAGAATCCCTCAGTCGGGCTGAGGAATGGTGAATACGGTAACCGCAAGACCATTAGCATTTGTTGGTGGGTTTCAAACCAAACCCTCACGCGTTTGGAGTGATGAAAACGTACATAGTCCCAAATTAGCACATGAAGTGGCATGTCGCCTCTCACAATCACCCTTTAGTGTTTGGGAATGAGGTCATTGTAGAGCCCATCCAAGAACTGAGGGAACCGGTCTGTGTTGCAGGGCCCAGTGGCTGCAGCACGGTGAATTACCTCATGTACAAATCCATCTTCATCCACATGCAACAAATTGTGTGGCGTCTCATGTGCCTCCAGCTCACGTATTCTCTGTATAACCCAAAAAGAGTGTTAACATTAGAAACATTTAAAACAGTATAGTTTGGAAAAAAGAAAACGTCTCTATATCCTTACCTGTACATACTGTATAGGTGTCTGAGCTCTTTTACTCTCTCACTGTTCCTGTCAAATGGAACTTTGTACAGCATGTTTTCAGAACCCAGTCTAAGATGGAGAGACTCACAGAGGCAATGCTTTGTAAAATTCCATTGTTTGCCATAACCAAGCTGGATCTGTGTCAGCCTTATGGCCTTGTTTTCTCTCACCATGTCCACAACTGCTATCTGCTGCTAGTGTGTCACAAGCGGCCCTCTGTCACCAGAATGAGGCAGTGGTACTGTTCTGACGATACAAAGTTCATCAATACATCAGTTGTTATACAGTACAGAGGCACATATTTGTAGTAAAATGCAGAAATGTTGGATATCAGACAGAAATACAGATAACGTGAGATCAGATACATGTTTTCATTCCTGAATGTGCGTGTTATAGATGTCACAGTAGACCGTGTCACCTGAGGCTACACCCTTCGACCAGCTTCAGCCAAACTTAGGTCATGGTTGGATAACATGGTCCACAGTTGTTGCCCTTATTTTATTAGACACTGCATGGAACCTACTCACTGCTCTCTTACTTGTCCTCTGTGTGCTCCTCCCTCCCTTGCCATACCACACATTCGGACACCATGTCCTCTCACAAAGCCTGCTTCTTGTACGTGAAGGACACCTCCTTCCTGCTCCATTTTCGCCGCTATTCACTATTTACCATGACTGCGACATTACACAGCAATGCCATAACATGCACCTGTGATACAACATTGAGTGCATGTGTTTCTATTTGTTTCGACTAACAAACCATCTTCTGTTTCTATTAGCTTTCAATTGAAGGACAGTTTACTGCTAACACTGGCAGTGTGCAACTGTCCTTGCTCTTTCATACATGTTTGAAAAAAGTTTCAAGTGATTTGACTGGAAACACAAATACAGTGCTGGACTGTATTAAGGTGACTGAGTGATCTGTATTTCTGACTGACAAAACTGTTTTGATGGGTTTGAGTCAGATGAGAAATGCATCAACACAATGACAAAACATCTTTAGTAGTCAAGTATGTGTAGAGACAATAGTGTGTACAATGAGAAATGCTAATTTGGGTGGGGAAATGTATTATTGCTTTGAGAACTGCATTAAGAGTAAGGAAAATGACATTCCTGATATGAGAATTGCATCACAGCGATCGAGAAAAACGGTGAGAATTAAACCTTGTCAATTTCTGCTGTTTACGTCACTGTCATTTTTCTATAGCCAGCTGAATTTGCTTGTGCACCAAACCACATAACTTCTAGAAACCATTGCAAGGTTCTACCACATTGGTATCTTCTGCAAGACGGGAAAACTGTAACATTTGTATGGTGGATTTTTTTTCTTCCGAACAACAAATTACAGTGCTACACGAAACACATCTGGAAACTGATAAAAATGAAGGTATGTTACAGTAAACATGTATACAGTATTTTATCATAGGCTTTCCTGTCGCTTCTGCTGGTCTGAACACATATTTTCATCTACATATTCTCCCTTGCAAAACATCAAGGGGAAAAATGTGCAGGTTTATATATGAGGTTATAAAAATCCATTTTCATTTGAGAATTTGTCTCTGTAAGAAAACAAATTTGAGAGTCCGCTCTACCATGCCGTTGTGATGTCATAGGTCTCAGAACAGGAAATGGATGAAGTCATCACTCGCAGCACCCAGAGAGAGAGCCTGAGCAGGGATCACCACTCCTCCCATCCTCTAGGTATATGGTTCACTGCTTCAGTGAACAGATCTCACACTGGGCATCTGGGAATAACACTGCACTAATGTAGCAACATTTATTTCTTTCTAAGCACTTTTTCTAATGGTTTGTTTTGCTTGTGCCACTGCAGTCACTGGCTGTAATCTTTTACAATAATCTATTATTGCATTACTGTATTATGGTGTGTGGCTCAGTGGGTGAAGCTTCTGTGCCTGTGAGTGGAAGGTTGCTGTTTCAAGCACTGCTTTGGCAGAATAGGCACATGTCTGTGAGCCAGACATGAGGCGAAATTTCTGTCAGATTCTGCCGACGGGATGTCCAACTTCAGACGGTTAACTCCCGGTTCCATGGGTGCTGCTCTAGGTGGCTGCCGTTCACTACAAGTTCGCTCTTACCTACACATGTGTAAGTGTCCTGGAGAGTCAGATGGAGTAGAGGCCAAAGGGGAATTTCCCTTTGAGGATCAATAAAAGTGTCCTTGTTATTATTAAATATATATCGAGGTTTAAAAGTCTGAGAAACTGGGATTTCTTTCATTTAACCCTGGAAATAGTTTTGGTATGAGCTAAGACATACTAGCACTTCACAATGAATCATTGACAAAAGTCCTATTTACTGATGAGACCATGTTTGTGATTTAGGGCAGTAATGACCTCAACCCCATCAAACATGTATGACAGCACTGGAGGACTGAGAAAGTCAAGCATTGAATAACATCACAGGATGCTCTTCGGAGCAGTCTTGAATACTGTTGGAGGAACATGGATCATCAGGCTTTGCACAAACTAGTGGAGTCATTGCTACCTGTGGTGTCTGTCATTAAAGCAAAAGGGGATATATAAAATACAAAAAAATTCCAGAATTCATGTATGTTTTTTTTCAGTGATTCAACTAATCAAATTGTTATGCTGCTGGTATCATTTGTAATGAAAAATTTTGTATTTATTTGGAAAACAATGCAACGTAGAAACATTCCAGCTTCACTAGTGGTCTTACACTTCTGGACCCCAACTTAAATAAAATTATATATTTTTCATTTGCTGACCAATTATGTTTTGTTTAAGTAAAATACCAATAAAAACATCAAATATTTATATTGCAAATTATATTGTCTGTCTCTTTCCGCTCAGGCATCCCCTCCAAAAGCCCTTCACCCTCTGTGAGAGCCAGGCAGGGTGAGGTCTCTGCCTCTCTAAGCTGGACTATGAAGAGATTCCTTGAACCAGCCAGCAGGGTAACAAGGAGCATTAAATATATCATATACATATATATACTGTATATAACATTCATCCATTAACTCATATTCTTAGTCAGGGTCTTGGGGAAGTTTAGTGCCTATCAACATCGAATGTGAGCCTCGAATACACCTTGGACAGAATGGAGAAACATTCAGTGCAGACTCTCTTTGACTTATAACATGGTTCTAACAATGAGGTTGTAAGTCAATTTTGTTGTAAGAACTTGAGAACGAGATTATACTACTGCGATAACTTTCACTTTATCGCTTGCTTGCTATTTTCTCAGCAA
>JAODKF010000126.1:11703404-11726284 GCA_026779585.1 Mormyrus proboscirostris
TCATTCCACTGGGTATGAGGAGGGATTATGTCTCCCAGCTGCCTTGGGATCATTCCACTGGGTATGAGGAGGGATTAAGTCTCCCAGATGCCTTGGGATCATTCACTGGGTATGAGGAGGAATTAAGTCTCCCAGCTGCCTTTGGATCATTCCACTGGGTATGAGGAGGGATTAAGTCTCCCAGCTGCCTTGGGATCATTCCACTGGGTATGAGGAGGGATTAAGTCTCCCAGCTGCCTTGGGATCATTCACTGGGTATGAGGAGGAATTAAGTCTCCCAGCTGCCTTTGGATCATTCCACTGGGTATGAGGAGGGATTAAGTCTCCCAGCTGCCTTGGGAGTATCTGGGGATCCCCCAGAACCCTATAGTCTATAGTCTTGGACAAAGAGGTCTGGTTTGGATCTTATATTTTTTCTTGCAGCCTTTTTTTAAGCTTTGGGAAATAAAGTGGGAACTCATTGTGCATTATGTTCATACCCATGCATTGTTAGGCGGTTCTGTGACTCAGTGGCACTGATGCTTCATGCTTCCGTGGTTGTGGGTTCGAGTCCAGCTTCCGCTCTGAGTGTGGTTGTATGACCTCCACTGCCATTTTTTCCTGCAGACCAACGTCTTGCAGTGAGGCGACTCGGTGCCTCTTTATTTCCCATGGTGTATGTGCTCTGCGACAGACTGGCAACCTGCTCATAGTGTTTTCTAGCCCTGCTGCCTGGGATTGGCTCCTTATCAACATAAGCAGTTAGAAGATTTAGATTTATTGAATGTTTTCACACAGAAATATATAGAGATGAGCCAAAATATCATGACAACCCTCATGTGGCATGAATAACATTGACTGTCTTGTAAAATCAGTGCATGTCAAGGTCTGGTCGGTCGGTCGGTCGGCATGTTGAATGCAGATGAAACGGGCAGCAGAATTGACCTGAATGACTGATGAAGGCCAGATTGTTTGGGCCGCATGACTGGGTCAGAGCATCTCCAAATGACTAGGCTTGTTGGGTGCTCACGGTTGACCATGTTGAGTATCGGCCAAGGCAACCTTCTTCCATTGCACCAAGGTCCAGTTCCGGAAGCTGTTGTGCTAATTGTAGGTGCTCGCGACAGTGGACGGGGTCGGCATGGGACTGGCCTGCGGCTAAGCAGCCCCATTCGCAGCAGGGCTCGATGCCACGTGTGTCGTGTCCCATTAGTCCCTTGACCATCATTAAAATGATCTGCCATTTGCGTCCTTCTGCATCATCCTGTGAGCGGTTCGTGGTCTCTCCCTCCTCAGACCAGTCTCAGTAGGTACTCACCACGGCTGATCGATTTGGCCCTCGTCAAAGTCACTCATATCATTATTTGCTTCATATGGGGGTGGTCATAATGTTTTGGCTCATGGCTGTATACTTCTGTTTTCTTAGGCATCTTTACAATTATAAACTTTATAGAAACTGCTTAGTGGCAATAGCTCTCTGCAGAAAGTTCCTTTGCAGACTGTTGGTCCATGTTAGGTATCTGTCACATTTAAACACTGCAGACTCCCCTGTATATCGGCTATTTCACACTCCTGAGTATAACTCTACGGGGGGTTTAGCAGCTATACTGAACCTGGAAGCTGTTCAAAAGTTACAGCAAATTCTCTGCAAATTACTTGCAAATATATTTTAGATCTAAACTTTAATGATGCATTTTGTTTCTGCATTCTTTTCTTTCTAATTTCCCAGGAATCCATGGGCAAGCTATGTGTTGGAGATGAGATACTGGGGATTGGAGACAAACCGTTGTGCACCTCCACCTATGAAGAAATCTGCGATGTCTTGCACAACCTCCCAGTATCTCTCACTTTAGAAGTTAAGAAGCCAGTTTCAGGTGGGTGGGCCTATATTAATTATGTTTTGGGTATTTTCTTTTATTTATTATGAGATATTGTGAGATCCTGCAACCACCACATCTGGCACCAACAATCATATCACATTCAGAATCACTTATATTGCATATCTTGTAATATTTCTAATGTTAAGTCCCCCAGTAACCCGACCTCTTGACCTTGTCTTTGCACTGCATATTGAGTTGCAGGTACAGGATTCATTGAAGGAGCAGGCTGTTTTGCGTCAATAGGCAGCTGTGCATAATAAACTGGTGACTGAGAGCACATCGTCCATAACCGCAGCTGTCATTTAGCAGGATGGGTCTGATTGGCTTCACATAGGAAATAAGCTTGATTATGATGTAAAGAAGCAGCATCACAGAGAATGCAAACCCTTCAACAGGGAACCCTCCCTTAGCAATCTGAATAGTTAACTGTACTAAAACTCTACTAACACGTTGACATTTTGAGAACCTTGATTATAGTGGTCCATAAATTTGAGGTTTAAATTTCAGTTAATAAGAAGGTTGACTGATGAGTGACGACTTTACTTTGAGCTCTCTTTGACTTAAATCTCGATGGTGCCATCATCTAACTCTCACTGAATTTCACTGATGGAAGCCAAAATTGCAGACCAGATAAGGTCTATTATTTCACATGGTGAGCCAAACATACAGGCAGCTGCTGACTGCACGTAGATATGTACAATGTGTTGTTGTGGTAAGTTTACAGGGGAAATTTTGATCAGAATTCCTCATACAGCTTAGAAGTCATTAAGCAAATATGATGATCTTTTTTCCATCCATTTGTATGACCTTTCCTAATAATCATACTGTAACAATGTAAAATTTTGTATTGTTTTATAAGTGAACTGTGCAGTTTTGCTATTTTCATACTGTTTTTTTTTTTTGCAGTGGCTTCGATTTTTGGCTTTTCTTAGTGTAGTCATCCAGAATGTGGCCATTAAAGATTAGATATTTGGGGATAGATTTTAACCTTAAGTCATTATAGACCGTTCAGGTCAATCCGAGTCTGTTTTGCTCCTCTCAGCTGAGTTTAGTATTTGATCTTTCACATAAAAGATGCCTGATTTAATGTATAACGCAGTTCCAGATTTCTGTCAGTTCATTGTAAGGACTAAACGTGATGCCAAGATTTTTGTTAAACCTCGCTGAGATGGAAATGAGTAGACCAGCCTGTCTTTCTTCTTGCTGCATAAGAGAAGTAGGAGCACAGCAGTGTTTTCCTTGCTGGCGGTGCTCTTCTCCATCTCTGACGGAACAGCGGGTAGCTGGCTTTGTGTCAATGGTGACTATGGCTTTGTGTATACATTGTAGATACTGTAGAGCCATAGCCAATATCCACCCTCATTTATGACTTTCCTGTTCTGTGTCTGTTTGGTAGTTTGGTATAATTTCTGTGAGTTAAGTGTCATTTTATGCATCAAATTGGTATTTAAAGTCCTTATGGGTCCACAGTTTTCTTTTGATTTATAAACTCATTCATTACAAATAATGCATTCAAAGAGCATTATAAACATGGCTTTAAATGTTTATCAAAAGGCATAACACATTATAGCCATGTGTATTATGCATCATGAATGCTTTATGAAGCTGTCACCTATAATGAATATTAGATACCTTTGTAATACATTATGATGGTCAGTATAAGCATTAAGGATGCTTTGAATTGCATTATAAAGGTATCAACAGTGCATTATAGATGAGAGATATAACTCAGTCATAATTCATTATAAACATGGGCATAATGTGTTATGCCTTTTTATAAATATAGCTATGTTTATAATTCTTTATGAATTCATTAAAATGCATTATTAATGTGTTTATAAATTACTAAAAGCATTGCCTTAAGTGTTACCTCAAATTCCCTTCTTTATTCATTTTTTAATGAATGATTGCTGTATTTCTTTAAATCTATTTGCATTTCCCATGTTTAAACTCGCAGCAATTATACCTAAGTACTTCTAGAATTCTTCTGCATGATTACAGAAGACATTGCAGGCTGAATTAGCTGCCCCCTGCTATGTCACCATGTCACATATGGGTTAAACGCAGATGACACATTTTGTTGTTGTGCATTGTGTGCTGTGGTGCGTCAACAATTATCACTGTTCACCAAATTAAAAAAAGCAGGATGTTTTTACCCAATAGATAGAAGTACTGGCTGCTTTTGTGCAATGTCCAGATTGCTTGGTCGCATTGGCAAAAAAAAAGGAAAAAAAACACAAAAGAGGGACTTTGGTGCTTGAATTTTCTTCCTTTACTCACTTGGCTCACATATTTTTTTTCATTAATTCTCAGCATCATTCATAGTGCTCCTGTGAACATTTTTTCCTAGCTAAAATTCAAATTCAGATCTAGTTCTTAATGCATAAACAAACAAGGATACGAGATATGAAAGCTGTGCTGGCAGTACTTGATTAGTTGTAAGTATTTTGTTACAAAACCCAGATCTGAGAAGCCGACGCTGTCATCATTTGGGTGAAAATATCTATTTCACATCCATCCCTGTGTCACTCTCTGTTAAGTATTTCTGAAGTATGATGCTGTTGTGTTTCCTTCTGGACATTACAGAACATCAAAACAACCATATCTATAACCTGAGTGAAATGTTGTGTAATAGACAGTTAGACATAATTGTTTTCTCATTTTGTGAAAGGTTTCTTACTTTTTTGGGTATACAAACTGGAACTATGTGATTTTTAAATGTATGTATATCATATTCACTTTGCAACAATTATGATATCTTTCAGTTTATGAAAAAAATTATTTTGTCAATGATTTTCTCACAGTTAGCCTCAGTTAGGCCTTGCAACTGATTTAATTATCTGCTTCTTCATTTACTTACAGTTACAAAAAAAAAATGGTCAATTTAGATCAGAAGTCATCACACATTGCTCTTGATCAGACTTTGAATAAAGAATTTTCCGTCTATTTTTTTCAAGACAGACATAACAAATCTAGCACCAACATAATGAATCTCTCATTATATAAATCAATAATATTAGTATTTATATAATATGTACTCTGGATAACACATTAGTTGCCTTCATATGCATATGCTGTTACAATACATTGAATATTTTGAATAAGTGTTTGTTTTTATTATTGTATTTGTATTCTGTAGCTATCGACCAACTTTCCAGCCTCATGATGTCAGTAAGTAGTGATGGAATGTCCTGCAAAAACCTTTTGGAGGGAAATCCAGAAGAAATGGAGAAGGACTGTAAAAATCTGGAAGGTGCTGCTATGCAAGCAGAGTTACAAGAGACCATCTCAGAACATTCTAATTTAAAAGATTTGTTAAATGAGATACCTGTGACCAACATTGACAATTTTATCTGCGAGTTAAGCTCAGCAGGAAATACTGATGATATCAACACCAATGCCAATATGGATGTACACGATATGAAATCTCCTCCAAGCAAATCAGAGGGCAGTAACCTGAACAATATTAAAAATACTCGTATTCCGACTTCAGAATCAAATAGTTTGGACTCTGTTTTGCCTCTGGAAAACAAAAGCAAGCCTCTAGCTGTCAGTAAAAAGTTTCTAAGCAATTACTCCAGAAATTTCAAGAATTCCTGCAGTGAGGACCATTTTCATACAAGTAAAGAAAGCGGAGCAAGCAACAGTAGCTCTTGCAAGTGCATGTATGGCATAGTGGATGACTCTGACTCAGAGAGTGATTCTGGTAATGAGGGTGTTCACCAGATAAAACACACCCAACGTGCCGATCCTTCCCAGAGTGGCGATCAGCAGGCTTTAGTCTCTGATGAAGAGCAAGTTGAGATTTGTTTCAAGGAGGTATATCACTCCAGCACAGAAAGTCAAGCAGAGATGAGCAAGATCCAAGAAAAATCTGTCTTATTTCAACATGAAAGCTCAGATGGTATGTGTATGAAAAAAACACATTCCTTCCATTTGCGACAAAAATTGCCTTTACCCTCGCAAAGACTGACTTGCTCAGGTCTTCAAAACCAAGTAAATGAGCAGATGAATTCATCTGAATATACACAGCTTCAAAGCATGTCCGTCAGAGGTGCCCCTGCGAAGCACCAATCTGTTGTGGAAAACCTTCCTTGTTTCATAGTAAAGCCAGCAGTCTCATCACTGGTGATCCAGTCTGGCAAAACACACAAAGCCGCTTCAAAGCTAAATAACTGCTCTCTTATGTCAGCCAGTGGTCATGTTGTCCCAACAACTAAGGTTGTCACATTGCCTCAAACAAATGTAGTGCTTACTTCAGACAAGCATCCTAATCTACAGCCATCATCCCAACTGGAATCAGCAAAGGTAAAGGGGCTTCTTTACAGCCAGTGCAAAACACGAGGAAGAGTCCAGTCAATCGCAGCGTCAAAAGATAAGGAGCGAAAGAAAGTGCAGACTTTGTCAGAACCACAAAATAATGTTAGTAATCACATTGCCAGGAGCCCTGAGATGAAAGCTCAGAGTGATCCTTCAGGCCAAAACCCATTAAGCAGCAGACCGAGGCTTCATGATAAAGCATATAGACCAAACAAAAGTAAGAGCAAAAGTAAGGTGCAGGACCAGTCTGTCACCAGACTAGCAGGGGCTGAAAGTCCATTTCAGAAGCTGCCCCTGGCTTCTCCTTGTCAGTCTCTCAAACAGCTGAGCAAAGGGTCTTGCGGCTTAAAAGCAAGCAAAAAGTTGGAGAAAAGTCCCACGTTGCCAAAAATGTGTGGGTATGGACAAGATAAGGATGTGCTCAATTGTAAAAATCCCATTATGGACGTAAAACTTTCAGAAAAAAGCCATTTACATTCTGAGCAACTTGCAAACAACAACAATGAATCCTCACTCTTAAGAGAGGAAGAATCAGCTCAACATGATGGTACTGAAACAGTTTCAGAACCAGAAACCGAGTCAAAAACGATGCCTTTACAGAACACTTGTACTGAGGTCAGACTCTCCCCCCCATCTTCTTTGCCATCACCATCAGTTACGGCATCCATTCTGGGGAGGAAGGTTATTCCAGAGAACAAAATAGCTTCAGGCCAGACTCTCTTAATGACGGAATCATTAGTTCACAAGCATTTGAATGGAATTTCAGCATCATCAGGACCACCGTCTGTGTTTAAACAGGAGAATCCTGTAAGCCCTCCATGTAACAGGGAGCATTTCGGCATTATTTCATATGAAGGAACAATTGCTAGAGGAAAACTCTGTCCCCAAGTAAATAACAGTCAAGCTGATAGTGCTTTCAACAACATCACAATTAGGGGTGATGGGAAGGCTGATAGGTCCAAATTAAGACTTTCAAGACTGGAGCGACGAAGTCACTTGATAGACACAGCTTCAGCATGGTCCAGTCCCTTTTCTGTCCAGCAGAAAATCAAATCCTTTGAAAACATATCTTGTTTCTATGACAGGACAGTTACAAAGTGTGTCAGCATTCATCCCTATACGCTTTCCTGCAAACTGTGCAGGAGGTCATCTGGTCACATAAGACCAGTGGGCTCCCATGTTTCTGAACCTCATTCCTTGCGGAGAAGCTTGAGTTCGGTCATTGAAAATTTCAGTGAAGTTCCAGCAAGGTCCATCCAACTAAGGACATCTGTGCGCAAGACAAATTTGGTCGATTTTAATTTGTTCCACTTGCATCGCAAGAAGGAGTCCCACCAAGAAGAAAAATCTGTCAGTCTTTCATGTACTCTGGAGCAGAACAGGACCAAGCAAACTTCATCTGTAATGCAAAGCATAAATGCCCAGAAAATTTCTGGCTTATCTCACTCGAGACTGAGGGAGCTGAGGACACTGAGTATGCCAAACTTAGATAAAATTTGCAATGGCAGCCATGCAGTGGACAAAAACAGCATTTGTCCTGAAAACAAGCTTGAGGTCTATAGCCAGGCAAGGTTGGGGACAATGCCTGAGGATATTGAAGGTCTGATTTCACTCTCCAGTGAAGTAGATTTTTCAGGTTTGAACAGGAGTACACCAGGCAGTAAAAACAGGATCAACGGGAAGCAAAATCTAGACTGCAGCTGGTCAATCAGGTGGGTGAAAAAAATTGTCACCATGTACCCACTTATACCTAAATATGTTTGTTTATGTTTATCAAGATAATGATTTCATTACAGTTATAACTGCCAAGTATTTGGTTGCTTTCCTTATATATTTCAACTTTCTTTTAGGCTCCAAACCTGCAGGGAACTGTTTAATGTTCTCCAGTAGAATAACTTCACAGTGCTGTATGGAGAAGTTAGTTTTTAATCGCTATTTTAAAATGTTTTATTACGATAATAATGCTAACTTTCTCTATTCTACAAAACTAAGTATTCAAACCAAACCATGAAATCCTGAAATAATGTGTGCTAAAGGCCTCACTGGGTTTCCAAAAAGATTTTCTTGGCATAGTACCAATTAAGTAGTTCTCCACCTACAGAGAAGACTCATCTCTGTGCTGGATGGGAAAATATAATTTTATTTTTGTCAGAATCCTATAGATTTCATATTTTATACAGTCTTTGTCCAGTTGTATTTAGTGATGAAAGATTTCCATATTCTGATCCTTTTCATATTTGTATTTCTTGTATAGTACTGTACTATGTATGTATGTACTGTATATGCTATGTAATTTTCATTTTACTAATTTTAGGTATGTAAAACTTAGTCAAAATAAATCATTAAAGAGGTAAGTGTTCCAGTACTTATGTGTGGAATTTTTATATCCTGCATCAGTTTATAGAGCTGCACTCAAAGCTTAGTTGGTGTCACTATTGGTGTGAGTGCTCGTCCTGTCCGTTCGACCCGTCTAAATAAACCCCGTCTTCTCGTCAATCCGGCTACCCTCGCCTGCTCGCCTGCTCGCACCCGTGACAGAATGACCGATCTCCCAAAAGATGCACCGCAGCAGGGCGGGGACCTTTGGCTCGTCCTGCTGCACGAGGTGCTACAGTGGCGTGAGCTGCCGGAGGTCCGTGGAGATCCCAGCTTGTTCGGCCTGGTGGACCGGAGCTGGGACCTTCTCCAGAAGGGTACCCCAAAGACAGAGGAGAGCAACATGGTGGAGGTACGCTCCTTTTTGCAGGAGCTCGTCCTCTGGATGAAGGAGAAACTGTGCCCACCTCTCATAGACGCAGAGGCTGCCCTGCCATCTCCTGCCTGCCCCGGTCGGCGCCGAAAGAAGAGGCGCAGGGGTAAGGGGGAGGAACACCCACGGTTTACCTGGGAGCCTGCT
The DNA here is from genome assembly GCA_026779585.1 of Mormyrus proboscirostris. Taxonomy (NCBI): domain Eukaryota; kingdom Metazoa; phylum Chordata; class Actinopteri; order Osteoglossiformes; family Mormyridae; genus Mormyrus; species Mormyrus proboscirostris. The sequence goes on from JAODKF010000126.1 coordinate 11,712,480, forward strand.
CTCTGGTTCCAGCCTGGGAGGACACCGTAACCCCCGCGGCAGATGCTGCCGTCATGCCCGCTTCCTCCGCATCGCTCGCGGCTTTGCCTACGGAAGATGCCGCCGCCACGCCCGCTTTCACCGCATCGCTCGCGGGTCCTGCCCGTCTCGCCGGTCCTGCCCGACTCGCCGGGCCAGCCCGTCTCGCCTGTCCAAGGCACCGGCTGAGATCTCAGTCCCTGAGGAGTTCCCGGACAGCCTGACTGCCACTCCTACCTCCATGGAATGAGACCCTTCGGGGATCTCCCTCTGGACTCCCACACGCTTGCCCTGCTGGAACCGATGCTTTTTGGGACCCCGCCTGTCAGTGTCCCATAAGGGTCACTGGTCACGGTGTGCGCGCCTTTGTGGGGGGGGGGGGGGTTATGTCACGTCCAGCTCCGTCTGATCCTCGTGTGTGCCACACCCACCTCATTACCTCGTGTTCATCCCTGATTGTTATCGCCTGTTTCCTGTTCCTTTTGATTTGTCCTGTGTATTTAGTCCGCGTCTGAATGAGTCTTGTCAGATCGGTCATTGATGTAATGTCTATTATTGGTGTGAGTGCTAGTCCTGTCCATTCGACCCGTCTAAATAAACTCCGCCTCCTTGCCTGCTCGCACCCGTGACAGTTGGCACCAAGTCCAAATATTCTCATGGAGAATTTTGAGATGTTTGTAGAATTTATGTAGTATGGTGTAGTTGAGGCGATGTGTATTACGTGGCGTGTTGCTGTGGAGAGTGTCTACAACATTTTCTTAGAAGTCCACCTGTGCTACCAAGTCATTATATATATATATACACACATATATATATATACACACATATATATATATATATATCCTGTTTTATATGAACCCATTTTGCAAAGTTAAAAAATGACATTGAATGGGTTTTCTAAGATTGTTCATAAAGTTTGCTGTTGCTGACCGTTTTATAGTTTTACAGTATATCACATACTGTGGGGTACCTCCCCCAATCAGTGAAATATTTGGAGGGGGAACTCCCTCAATTGGAAAAATATACCAAGATGGACCTCCCCCGATCAGTGAAATATACCAAGGGGGACTTGCCCTGATCAGCAAAATATACCAAGATGGACCTCCCCCGATCAGTGAAATATACCGAGGGGGACGTGCTCTGATCAGCAAAATATACCAAGATGGACCTCCTCCGATCAGCGAAATATACCGAGGGGGACCTGCCCTGATCAGCGAAATATACCAAGATGGACCCCCCCGATCAGCGAAATATACCGAGGGGGACCTGCCCTGATCAGCGAAATATACCAAGGGGGACCCGCTCCGATCAGCAAAATATACCGAGGGGGACCTGCTCCGATCTGCAAAATATACCAAGATGGTCCTCCTCCGATCAGCGAAATATGCCGAGGGGGACCTGCCCCGATCAGCAAAACATACCAAGGGGGACCTGCTCCGATCAGCGAAATATACCGAGGGGGACCCGCTCCGATCAGCAAAATATATTGAAGGGGACCTTCCCCGATCATAGAAATATACTGAGAGGGACCACCCCGATCGGCGAAATATTCTGTTATGATCTGGTAGCTCGCCAGAGTTTTTCTTTTTTGTTAAAGTAACTCTCACTGTAAAAAAGGATGGGCACCACTGTCATACAGAACTCAGATCTAAGTATTTCATATTTTGTAAAAATTGGATCATTTTTCATTGCACATTTTTAATGTATGAGGTTTTTGTGGAAATGGGTCATTTTAATTCGAGAAGTATAAACAATGCTTGTGTTGTATTTTTCTGGCAGCATGACGCATCTGTCTAATTCCTCCCTGGATCAGAAAAAACTGCAGACAGTTCTGAACTCTCTGACCAACCAATGGAATGTGTTGAGCTTCATTCAGGAAATCAAGGCTCTGTCTGAGGTAATTACTTCATCTTGTCGAATTTGGCTGAGGACGTTTTTTCCGCTTGATCAGCACATTTTGTATTTATTATTCTGGGTGCAGTTAAACTGAATTTATGAATCTGGAATTGTGCACATTTTTTTATTATAGATCTCTCTATTAATCCAAACCACAGCAGAAAACTTTCAGAAACGTGTTTAGTTCTATTGCCAATGGTGATGGCAGATAGTTTAGTTCCTTCAGTTAAGAGAGAAGTGCGAGAGTCAGATTAAATTTAAGAGAATGACATTTGGGGAGATTTACTTTTTGAAAATTCTTTTGTATTCTTTGCCAAATTACACACTGAAGTATGTTCCTATGTTTTCTTCTGACACTGCTTTGTCTGTTTTCTTGGTCATTTTCCTGGTCCGCTCATCTAGAACAGAGAAGACATTTACTTTGTGGTTTTAACTAAAGAAGAAGGCTCTGGTCTGGGCTTTAGTATTGCTGGAGGGATTGACCTGGAGCAGAAATCAATAACCGTAAGTAATATTCCATTAATTTTACAGTTGACTGAATGTCTGCTAGTCCATTGCTGAGATTAAAATACTGTAGCCGTTAACTCCCAGATGTCAGCAAATTTTCATAATTTAACTTTCATCATTACAGATTTGCAAGTAAGTTTATGAAACAGAAAATTAAACAGATTACACAGTTGTACTTACGCTTCCCTCTGGATCACCTCTATCTGTTTTGTTCGAACAAACTTTTTAATTAAGCATGACGGGAATATTCACTTAAAGTCACAAATTCTCAGTTGTAAGGGTGTATTAATGGTTTGTGCCAGCGCAATCCCTCTTTTGCTGTTAAACTAATACTGTCATGATTTACTAAAGGCACTATATAAAGTTATATTATAAAGTTAGTGGTGGAAAGGCATTCACTTGGTTAATTTTGCAACTGGCCATATTGCATATGCGTTTGTAGGAGTTTGTCGTCAAAGTGAAAAATTAGGGGGAGAAGAGTATTTATAAGAATCACGTCATGTAAGGTTTGCGGTAGACACTCTACAGCAAATTACAACATTATTTAACGCCAAAAAAAGTCTTATTTTGCACTGCCCTTGATAGATTGCATTGGTCATTATTTAAATGAATTGACTGTGTCTGTGTTAATAAATTTGTGCAGTTAGTAGGTCACCCACTGAACTACCCATTGCCACTGTGCCCTCATGCTAGTTTTCCCTGCTTAGTAAATCTGGCCCTAAGTATGATATTTAACTCATTTTATGTCTTGCAAACAAGTTTGAAGAAAAGACACTAAATTCTAAGTACTGGTAAGTAGTATATTTCTCCTTCTACCAGGTTCACAGGGTTTTTTCCAGAGGGCCTGCTAGAGTGGAGGGAACCATTCAGCGAGGGGACAGCATCATTTCCATTAATGGAACTGCCCTCATGGGGAGAACACATGGTGAAGCCCTGGGCTGCCTTCACAAAGCTCGGCTCCAAAGACAAGCATTGGTGATCATAAGATCCAGGAAGGACAGTGAACCCACACAGGCTTCGACCACTGATCAAGCAAGACAGACTGAGTATCTACAAGACATCTCTGTAGCAACCGGATCAGGTGAGAAGTCCAGCAGTATGTCATGTTAAAATGTTACAGTAGTCCCCCCTGTATCCATGGGTGGTATGTTCCAAGACCTTATGTGGATAGCCGAAATCGCGGATAACAGCAAACCATCCACGGACCCCATATGTATGATTTTCATGTTTGGTGATTGAAAAATTACATACATTAAAATATTACCAACATTAAATAGCATAATAATAAAGTCCATTGTACATTACCAGTACACAGTACTATACAACTGTACTCTCTCGAACGAACAAACGAAAGGGATTCTGATTTTTTTAGCCTAATTTTCAAGAGATGCATTGAGCATTGAAAAAGTGTCATGTATCAAAGGGTGTCGCAGCAATGAAAATCATGCTTTTAATACCCATTAAAAGATGAAGGAGAGAAAGAGGACGAAGGAACAATGAAAAAACATATAAACATTTTACAATTTTTTTGTACCGCGGCAAACCGCAAATAACTGTATGAGCGATTACTGAAACTGTAGATACTGGGGCCTTCTGTATAGTTAAACTGCACCAATCCAAGACAAACTCGTCTGCAAGAAAGGACATAATTCACTGTCCTGTAATATTATGGACCTACCAATATGCAACATTATGGATCTGCCAGTTTGAATTTTTGTTTTCCATAAATCTGTTTAATCAGTATATCTCAGCTACCTGCTATTTATTTTTAAACTGTGCATCGCAGCTGTGAAAGACGATCGTGACGGTGCCCTTAACGTGGAGCTCCAGAAGACATCTGCAGGCCTGGGCTTCAGCTTGGATGGAGGCAAGGCCTCTGCTCAAGGGGACAGACCTCTCAACATTAAACGCATTTTCAAAGGTAATCTGACATCCTGGAGCTGCTGTAGGATGTGGTCCTTGCACAGTATAACTCTTTCAGTGGGATATTGCTGACACATCTTCAAATGCTAGTTCTTCCATCTATCCAATATCTAAGGCTCAAATTAGAGATGCCAGTCACCGTAACTGCATCCTGTAGCCTCTAACTTAATTTGTCGTTATTGTATATTTATAACAAGCTATACAATTCTGAGCCAGAGCAATAGCTCATAAAGACATCTAGCTAGCTAGAAAATTTAATAATTACCTTTTCTCATCCCAGATGTTATCCCCTTAATATTTTAATTTGTCTTAGTAATGCTAATAATTTTCCAAATTATTAAATTCAGTGTATTAAAAATAAGAGTAATTTTCCAAATACTAAAAACTGTAGTGTCCACCCATTGTCTCCAGGTGGCGCTGCGGAGCTTTCCAAACTCATTGACGTTGGAGATGAGGTCCTGGCCATTAACGGGATATCTCTTCAGGGACTTATGCACTATGATGCCTGGAATATTATCAAGGCGGTCTCACTGGGTCCTGTGCAGCTGGTAATAAGGAAGTCTAGAAGCTGTATATGATAGCAGACCCTTACTGTGTATATTAATTCCATTACAAAAGAAATCACATCTGACTTGCACAAAGAGATGTAAACAAACTATTACTTCTATTTCTATGAAATTTTATCTTTGTTAATGTGTAACACTTTGTTTCTCTGTATCAAACAACCTTTCGAATGGACATTTAATGTTATTGATGATGACTTAAGTGTACAAAGTGATACTATGAGTCTGTGCTGAAAAAAATAAAATTTTAAATAACGCTCGTGTTTCTGTATGGTTTAAGTACCATTCGCCTGTTTCTTATACAAAACAAGAATGTTGTGTGGACCTGTGACTCTCACACCACTTGCTTTTGGGTTACAGGTGTGTATTATGGCAGGAAAAGTAGGCCTGCATAAACATTGAATTGTACCTATTTTTGTAATATATTTGGAATTATCTGACAAAATAAGACATTTTATCTCCAAGGTTATAACAGCAATAAAACACGGTACTTCAATAAAGTCCTTAATTTTTTATTTTTAGTTAAACATAGAAATATTGAGAATTATAATTTCAAGTCTTATGAAATTAGTTACAGCGTTAACAGTATAGATTTGTTCAACTTCGTAACCCTCGCCTTTCACATCATGAGTGGTTCTGTATGCTAATTCTGTTCTCCCCATTAAGTCCATGACAGTTTTTTATTGAAAGATCACGGCTGATGGTGTCGTTATCACTGAACCGCAGTAGATTGATTATCCTTCGCTGAGTTGTAAACCTAGAGCCGTACGTGCTTCTTAGGTCGAAGTCATTGTGGATCTCAAATGGTCCATCGCTAGCTGAAAGGGCAGTGCATGGTCGCCTGATGTGTCCTCTCCTCGTTGGTTAGGATTAATGTATAACAATCCGATGCATCTCCCAATTCTGCCTTTTTCTTTTAAATTATTTTTAATGGTAATCATATATTAATTTCAGATAATATACGCTTTAATTTGTATTTAATGTTAATTAAGTCTCCAGTCTTGACAAATTCTGGACTGCCCAATTTATCTATATAAAGACAGAAAACGAAAATGACATAAATTCAAAATCCTTGGGGGATCGGTGAATTAGTGCGAATTTCACGTATCGTTTTTACAAGCAGTTAGATTCCGTTCGACGTGGAATTAACCACAAGTTCGGAAAACGTTGCTTCTTTTCAACAGCCTAGAATATTCCACGTTAAATCACAAGATATATGTGAACGTTTTTAGAATGAAGATGACATCGGTTTCCAAAGCGAAACAAGATAAACAAGAATGGACGAGGCGTCACCCTAATGAAAATTCACCTTGGTTTCCTATGGTTTTTATGCAGTAACCATAATTTTACTATGGTACCTCATGGTACTTTGGTACTACCCATAGTACTACCATGGTTTATCCACAGCACTTCATGGTAAAACAAAAATCATGGTTTATGACCAAGATTATACTAAGATTTAACTAGCGAAATCACGATAAAACCATAGTCATGGGTTCCATAGTTACCCAAAAAAAACATGAAAAACGGCAAAACATTGTAAACCATGGTTATTTAATCATAGTAAAACCATGGTTAATTTTCGTAAGGGACTATATGATGCTAGCTTTTTGGACTAGTTTATCAGACTTGCTTATTTCAATTATTTGTCAACATTAATGGACTTTTATATCACTACCCCACTGCAACCTCCGTCTTTATTATATGTAACACCATTTACTGTTCACTAGTCTTGCACAAACAGGGAACTTGCACACTTGCATAACTGGTGACTGGCTGTAGAAATGATATTAATCTAGCCTGCTTCGTAGGCCTATATGAAGAATTCTAATATAAATAGGATTTAAATAGTTACCTCTTAAGTAAAACCGAAAAATTGGAATTTAATATTTTTTAATACATGCATGTCATCCTTTCATCCATTTTCATTAAATGTTTATCCAGTTTAGGATCACAGTGAGCATGTATCCCACCTCTGGAGGGCACAAGGCAGACAATACCCTGGACATGTTGCCAGTCAATGTACAGTAATGCATTAGGCTCTACTTAAAAATTTGCATATGATAGCATGGGAAAAAATACAATTTCCAGGTTGGCACTAAATATTGTAGACAACCTAGAGAAACTCTGGAAGTTTTGCAAAACATTTGATGTGGCGAGCTATGAAATACTCAGCTGATTATCTTATCTCACTGCAGTTAAGCTTTGTGTACAATTTTGCACTGAACGATGTGTGATGTCACACAAGACATACTGGGGGATATTGTTAGACTACTGCAAGCAAAATAAGACGTCTTACATTTCACTGCATGTTGTACTTGTATAACTATGTCCTTGACAAATAAAGAATCTTGAATCAGGGAATTGTTTGTAATAGAACATTGCATTTCTGTACTGAATATTTCATTTAAATTATTAATTAATATTCATATTTGAAACAACAGCATGCCAGCCAGATGACATTGCCATTTAGTTTACTTATTTGCTTTTAGGGAAAAACAAATCAATCATTCATCACAAAGATCACATTGTAATCTACTAGACCATTAACCTTGATGCGCTCCATATACTCACGTGGAATCCCCGCCCCCCCACCCCCCCACAAGTGCTTGTGATAAAAAATAATGTGTTTTCTACAATACTCTTACAGTTCATTTGACTTTAATTTTTATTCATGTCAGTTATAAAGTTGTTTCCGAGGGTGTTCATTATCAGTCACAGTACATATAATTCCTGGAGGTTTTCAAACTCCCCCTACTTTGGAGAATTAGTTCCTGTCCACAGATGCACCATTGTAACATTTTACCATAATAGGGAAATATTTTATGTAACATGAGATTGTATTTCCTTCATATTTATATATATAGGTTTTCTCTTAGGCTTTATGGTTTTGCAAAGTAATTAATAGAAAATGCCATTGTGTACTGCAACTTGCAACTTTTCCATGTTTTAAATAGAATAGAATGGCTTTAATTGTCACTATACACATGTACAATGAGATTAAAGGCAGCTCCTCCAGTGCAAACATGTATGTAGAACACACAACAAACAATAAACGAATAGTGCAAAAAGATCTGCGGTGCTTTAATATACATATGGAGAGAATAAGCAACTAAATATGTTTTTTTATATACAGTGTGATATGCAGTGTAAGTTACTGCACATTATTTAAATATTACATGGTAATGATGATCATGTGCAGTGAGCAGTGGATGTTGGACACAGCAACGATACTGTACAGAATACAAATATTGCACAGTTATTATCAATACCATTTAGATATTGGATATTGCACAGTTGGTCACTTTCTGGCATAACAAGAGCTTACCCAAAGCAAAAGGTTAAATTTCGATCTCATAAGACCAGGAATCCTTTCCTCACATGATTCGTATCGTAGGTTCTATTTAGTGATGCTTTTTTCCTCACCACTCATCCATAAAGGATGGTTATAACTGTCCCAATTGCAGTTTATCCCATCTCAGCTTCGGATCTTACGAGCCCCATCAGTGTTGCCAATGGCTTCTTGCTTGCTTTTCTGATTAATGACACCCTTACCCAGTCACTGAGTTTCAGTAGATGGCCTTCATGAATGTGATAAACCATATATATACAGTACTGAATATGTATATGTGTGTGTTGTTTGTGTATTTATGCTTTGTAGTAAACAATTACTTTGAATGATAAACAGAAATCCCCTGATAATACATTGTAACAAAATGCAGCCAGTAAAGGATTTTATATAGAAACAATTTATTGTGAGGGTGCCCTCTGCTGGAAGTTTGGGTGGGGGGAGGGGGACGCACTTCTGTCCACTTACTAAACGTGACTAAGCTGCAATGGAGCATTTGCTGTCACAATGAAGTGCTGGAGGTATTAATTCAAACCTTCATTATCTCAATCACGGGGCGCTTACACACATATTAGCAAAGATTTGACAGTTTAAATGCCAATTAACCTTATTGCATGCTTTTGAACTGTGGGAGGAAGCTAGAAGCTAGAGAGCGGTGATCTGTACAGCCCCAGGAGTACATGCAAACACTACGCTGGTGGGAGTCAAACCCTCAACCAGGATGTAAGCATCACATTTAAAACATTAAAATATCATATCACGCTGCATATGGGGACAGTGTGTGGCTCAGTGGCCTTATGTAGTAGCCATGTTGTCAGAAAAGTAAAACAACACAGGATCATGAACATTATGAGCAACCTAAGGAAACATACAGCAAAGAATCCAGTGCAATTACATGATTTTCAGTTTCATCAAGACTAATATTGTACACTTGTCCTTCACTGGGGGTCAGGTGAGAGGGGTCTGTGTCGTCTTGTTCTGCACCAGAGGAGGTTACTGCATAGAGGCCCTATTTCTTGTCTCAGACTCCTTGGAAAAGAATTATTTTGAAAACATTTAGCGTTTTGTCATATCTTTGTATGTATTTGTTCCTCCTGCTCAACCAATAAGATGGGGGAGTGGCACACTGTATTTCATAGTGGGACCCCCCGACTCGACTTCTGATATTTGTTCACTCCCCCCAAAGGGTCAAATCCTAAAATCTTCTGTGCTCTCTGAGACAGAGCAGTGAGCATTACTCAGTCATTGTCATTGCCCTTAGACCATAGGGCTTAGAGCTCCGGTTGACTCAGAGTAAAGTTTCCAGCGATTGGTTTAGCTTCTTTGTGTTACTCCAGAGTTTTATTCTGGGTTAACAATATGGACACTGGCTTTTTGGTTTGGGTGTTGACATCCTGTTTTTGGGTCCATACTGTAAATCTTGACGGCCAGTATTCTGTCTGAAGTTTAAGGTCCTGGTCAGCTGGTATCTTGTTCCTTGGTCCACAGTCGGTAGAGTAGTTGCAGCCTGCAGCTGGCGTGCTGGGCAATTGGTATCTTGCTCTTAGGTCTGACATGAATATCTTGATTATATTTGTTATAGCTGCGCTTCTTGTTTCCTGGGGTCTGGTTTCTGTTCCTCATTTTCCAGTTAACTGCACTTGAACCTACTTTTGTACGCCTCGTCCTGGAACTGCCCATCCAGTCATCAGCTGTTTCATGGACCAAGTGGGCGGAAAATCTGGCGTAGTAAATGGACAGCCCTGTTTGGGCCATTTTTTGGACTGTGATCGTAAAAGGCAATAAATGTGCATTGAGTCCTGGTTGTGATAAATACGAAAACTTACATTCAGAGATGTAATGACCTACTTATTTATTCAATGAATGCACATATAAAAAATTCATTGAAATATTTCATTATTCAGCTTCATCACAATGCAAAACATTTCATCAGTAAACTTTACACATATGATTCACTGATAATGTATGGACAATGTGAGTTTCAGCATTTGCGTTGCATTATAAAAAATAGTGTATTAGACATAGAAACCAAAACAATGAGTATCCAGTAGGGGAAAGCAAAAATTGTAGATACTTCAGTTGGAAGCAACCAAACCTACCCAGTAAAACATTTCCTGTTTTATATACTGAGAAAGCTACATATTGCTAGATTAATAGATGGACGAAAGGTTTCAGAGTAGTATTATGAAGTCTTCCAGAGATGTTGGAAACATTTTTTTACGTCTGCAGAAGTTCCTGACCATCACCATTCAAAGTCTGAAAATGTTAATGCTAGCTTCTCAGTATAACATCATTTATAGGTTTGATAAATATCATAGGATCTCTGGAAGACTTCATAATAACCAGCTGTACACAAGAATAAATGCAGGTGTCAAATTCGGCAGGATGAAAGAATATAGTGAGAAAACTGTAGGGGTGTTAAAAGAGTTACAAATATCAGTGGGTGGTAATAACAGCCAGACTTCATACACTTTCAACTTTGGTTGAATGTTCTCAAAATGAGAATGCATTAGAAGAGTATTTGTAAAATTATCTATTCAGATTTAAAGGGGTGATTCTCTGTTGGGGACTTGTGCATTACCTGTGATGCTGTGTGTTACATAATCAAGCTTGTTTTCTATGTGAGGCCACACAACCAGATCCATTCTGCTAGACTTTTCATTAAGACTGGGAATGACAGCTGCGGTTATAGCCATACAGTACACTTATGCATTTAGTGGCCAGTTAATTATGTACACCTGCTTATTAATGCAAAAAGCCATCATGCAGCAAATCATAAGGTTGTAACTGAATACATACAACACACAGACAGGGTCAACAGGTTCACTTACTCTTCAGATGAGTATTGGAATGGCTAAGATTTGTGATGTAAGTTATTTTGATTGTGGCAATTCCAGAATCTTAGAAATCAACACCCTCCTGTGACTTTCACACACTACACTGATTATAGGTTACAGAGAATCGCACAACAAATAAATGAATTAGAAAAAAACAAGAAGTCACTGGCAGTTTGGTTCATGCAACATCTTGTTAATGACAGAGATCAGAGGAAACTCGTTAAAGCTAACAGGAAGAACATAAGTGCAAATATCACAGCCCAGTAGGACAGTGGATTGTACAACACATATCATTAACTTATAGAACTGTCTATCCAGGGTTATTCATAAATGGATAATCAGAAATGGGCATCCCATCCAGGGTGTTCTGCCTTGTGTCTTATGCCATCCTAGGCAAGCTACAAGCTCATTGTCACCCTAGACTTGATAAATAGCTGGAAGATAAATAGATGGATTGTAATGGGAAATCATTTTGTGAAGTTATTTCTGGTTTCATCACCATAACTTTAAAATGAACATGAACGCACTAACATTATATTGATTCAGATCTGTGGTTTACTCTCTATTAACTCTCTCTTAATTTCTCCAAAGACTGCTTTTATTACACCACAGAGAACATTTAGCATTTTTTCCTCTGTCTAATTAAAGATTATAGATGCATTAACCTTTGAAAACTGGTGTCTGTTCTGATAAAGGATGACTTTGGTATTTCTTAGTTTGTATTGTAGTGTTTTACTTTAAAACATAATAAGATAGATTTGGGTGTCCTTTCAGATCGAAAGATTATATCTTGAATGAAATAACATATTTGTTATTATATCATGTCTAATTTGACTTCCTAAGCTCACATTTTATTTGCTGTATATTTAATTATAGTACATGCTTTCGAGTCAAAGTAAAGGGAAGGATGCACCTTTGTTTCTGGATGATATAATTGCAAAAATATATACTATTTGAAGTTCATTTGTTTGGATTATTAATCTTGCTTATGTGGTTTGTACTGCACATCTGACCCAGATACTGGAAGCTGCTCTTCAGCTGTGGAAGACATCATAGAATAATTACATCCTTTATGAAGCGCTCCCTATTGTGACTATTATTTACCGAGATATTTTGGCAATTTGCCTCGATGATAACACACTGATCTGTTCCAAACATTAACTCACTGTTTTGTGAATCTCTAATGGTCAACCCCAAACTGACTGTACAGGAAAAAAATAGATCCAGCCCTGAAGCTTGTGGTCAGAGCACAGAGTCAACCATGTATCCCTCACTACTGGATCAGTACCATTTACAGTTTGCATCCTCAAATTCACTGCTACATCTGCGGATGGTTTGATATCACTTGGGCTCTGGTGAAAGCCATAATTGAACTTTATTACTCTTTATTTCTCTGATTTTTACTGGGTCCAGAGCTTATCATATAACAAACAGTACCAACTAGCCTGACATTTTACCTAGCACATCAGCCAGGTTCCATAGTCTTTGTATATAATCCTAAAAGAAAAAAATCATTTACCCACTCATCTCTTCATGGTAATTCTAGGTTGTGGGGAAACATCACAAATAAAAAAGCAAAAACAAATAAGCAAACAAACAATCAGACACGCCAATCATCAGTAATGTCACTACAAAACAATTTCAGTGAGGCTTGTATTCTAAATCACTGTACAAAAGGTGTTGGAAAGCATGTAACAACGTTACCAAACAGCTGCTAATTACTGGGAATTATGCACAAATGAAGTCTGCCCTCTGCTGACCCTCCCTTCTCTAAGTCATGTGACATAACACCATTTCTGGATTTCTTCCAGATGTGCGCTTGTCGGTAAGAATGTTACGTAAAGCCTCAGACAATTTTCTCTGTGGCTCTGTTTCCATGGTTCTTATTTGAAGAACGTTCCACTTAAATGTTTAGATGTGTGATTATTAGTCTTGATGTTTCAGTTAGAACTAATGGTGTGTTAATTTTGCAGTCACTCATACAGCTTCAAAATGACAGGCAAAGGTAGTTTACATCTTTTAGTAAACACTGAAAAGCAAACAAACAAACAAATATCACATGCTGGAGAAAAAGGATATTAATGACAGAAATGTGCAATACAATACTTCACATAAGCATAATGTTCCCTATTATTTAAAAATGTTGAATTTTTATACGTAAAAAGCTGTAATCCTTGCCATGATGGTATTCAAACTATATTGTCTCACAGAATATACATATTCAAAAGCTAGAATCAGGCTACTTAGTTCATAATACATTTAAAGAAAATAGGAAAGGCTGTCTTAATATTGAGACAGAATTCTGATAGTATTTTGATCAGATCCTTGCATGTAAACAGTACATAATTTACAGTTCTTCAAAGCTTTAAGTATTAATCTAAAGCAATTATACGTGGATGTATATGTCACCACACCCACAAGGCTGTCACTGTCGCAGCAGTACTGTAGGTAATTTTAAGCCTTCAATTTCCATTCCGAATGTGTTTCACTTTGGATGCAGATATATGAAGAACTACTGATTGCACGTGCACATAAATCATTTGACTCAAGACTTCCATATTATGGAGTCAATTGCATCCTAATGATAATTTCTGGTGGAGCATGGTATCAAGGTCATAATCAACTTCAATCGCTATTGAAATTAATTTGGGGAAACTTTTCAAAGTAGTATATATATATATATATATATATATATATACTCAATGTATATGC
>JAODKF010000126.1:11726345-11737745 GCA_026779585.1 Mormyrus proboscirostris
GCAAAAACACACACACACACACAAATCTACCTGTGTAAAGAGTATTTGCTTGGTTGTAACCACCTCAGTTTTGTATCGGTTATCAGTTAGTTGCCCTACCGATATAATCGCAATGCAGCCTCATGAATAAATCAATTACCTGTCACTTATTATTTACTGTAGCTAAGAAAGAAAATACCGGAGACGCGCATTACATCACCAACTCGCACCGAATTGCAGAACGTCTTGTGTGATACACTGTGTACTTTCGGTGTCCCTGATCAGTTATTTTTTCCCTTTTATTTTACACCGGCTTTTAATAACAGGGCGCGTTTCTCTTTAACAGACAAGGAAGATCTCGGCTTTAGCTTTCGAAATCGCCATTGTTAGCGGTGGTGTGAAATAGTGCTCGGCGCTTCCGGTTTAATATATAAAAAAAACAGCTATCGGTATGAAATATACGTCGAGAAGCGGAGCTGTTGAGTCTTGGTGCTTTTCATTCGTGTCTATTCTTATCGAAGAGATCATTTAATAAAGAGCTCGTCGTCTCACCTGGTCTTTTTATTTTTACGGAAGCAACCGAGAGCGAAAGCGCATTTTTTCAGTTATCCGGAATTCAGTCTATGAAAGCTCGGCGCTTACATCCTGAAAAGGATATCCGATATATATTTTTACTGTATAATAAAACAAGCCATTCCAGGGGGTTTTATTTTATGGGGATGTGTTCAAGACAAGAGAGAATACAAAAAGACGTCGACATCGTAATTCAAAGGTGCAAGGCAGAGAAAGACTGCCTGTTTTCTGGTGAGTTTCCGACTTCAGTGATGTGCAGCGTAGGTTATATGGCTTAATCCTCCTAAAATTCTGGCTCTACTCGTGCATATATTTTCTAGCCGACTAGTTGTAAATTGAAATACACTGCCGAAAATACGACCACAGTATCGCATTAGCTAGCTTCTTCCTGCAATATTTTGGCATCATTGGCGAGATAACTTAATTGCTGACAGCTGGTTAACCACCTTATTACGCACAAAAGCGAAATTCGAGCCTTATATGATGTCCATTTAATTTTAAATATGCTAACCCTATATACAGTGTGTACACCTGCTATTATTTTAGCTTGTTACCTTTTGCTACGAAGTTGTTCGAAAACAGAGCTATTTGTTTTGACTAAACGTAGAAATCAGGTTCTGTTAAGTAAAAAAAACGGAATTATTATGCTACCCATGTCGTTGGTTCCTGTTTATCAGTACACCAGACCCAAATGTAGGGATCAATTAAGCCTGATCGTTTTTGTCAACAGAGCATGACATAAAAGATTAAAAACTGGATAGCGATTTTATACGTGAAATAGCTCTGCTAATATTTAGTCATTATCATCCGTTTCCTCCATTGTCAGTGGAAACCCCTTCTGACGTTGCCATGGAAACTGCACTTGTTGAAATGGGACTTTTCCTTCGGTGATGGTGTTTTCCTCACCATTTTGTATTTATTTCTGCTTTATCTCCTCTAATTGACTGATGATTTGTTTATTTGTGCATCTTTATTTCAGATTTTCGATACGCGGACTCAACGTTCACGTTCACGTATTCGAAGGGACCTAAAAGGTAGTTACATTAATTTTGTAACCTCCTGCAATGTACGTGTTAATGAAATGAGGAGAAGGACAATTTGGACGTGCACAAATACGTAGCAAGCTGGTGTTCTGGAGTATAGTCTGAAAACCAAAATGGTGTTTTCATACCCTTCCTTTTTAAGCTCAAGCTATACTGACAATAGGAAGTGGCTATATTCAGTATTCCAGTTATATTCACATAGTTATTTCCATTTTAAAAATTATTCAGGTTTCTGAATATTCAGTTTTATGTTATGGAAACTATTTTTCCAGTATTTAATGTAAGAAAGCTAGGTCCATTCTTCAGAGAGCATTCTGTTTTTGTAAAATTACTGTTGCTTTATACTTTTCAGTTAATATTAAGTTATTGTGAGAATAAGTTATTGTTATATATTCCTGTTTCAACTCTTGATTATGTTTGAAATTTTGTACTAAAGTATTAGTTTACGGATAAGATGTGGTTGCACCACTGCCAGATACAAGAAAATTATGATAAAAAGATTCACATAGACCTATTAAGCCACCAAAATTCTATTCATCTGAAGCAGCAATTATAATTAGACAGACAATGTAATGATCTATAGTACAAAATATCATTTGGGGTGGCAGTTACAGATGTTGAGGTTTGCATTCATAGGATGTCATCCATAAAGAATGGACCACAACTTTAGTCCACTTTTCCAATTCTGACATTTGTACATAAAACACAAATACATTTCAGTCTAACTTGGGAGTTGAATGTGAATGAAAGAGACTTTCTGCCAGTGGGCAAATGCTTTTCACTCAGCCTGTGAGCACAATTACAATGAAAATTTTAGTCGGTAACAAAACTATGTAAAAGCCTGGTAACTAGGAATGACGGATTATGTTGATAAAACTTTCAGTAATCTCAATCTGAGCATGTATAGTCTGAAAAGTAGCATTTCCTCTTGTGGTTGGTGAAAAATGTCTGTTAGGAATTTAAAATAAAACATTTGTATTGATTTTGCAGTCATGAAAATGACATGATAAATATGCTAATTTCAAAGAGTTATTCAAGCTCTCTTTGCTCACTGGAGCAGCACCAATGGAGATAAGACAAAGCTGGCCAGTTTTTTCTATTAAAAGCAAAGGTGCACAATTATTTAAATGAGTTTTGTTCTTAATTGGAACAGGCTCTAACAAGTGATTTCTTTACATATAATTTTATTAATCTGATGTTGCTTCTGTGATGTAATGGCTTGCATGGACGTTTACCTGCAGTCTTAATTTGAGATGGTTTTTATTTTTATGTTAACTTTTTGTAATGCTTGCTTTTATCTTTGGTCTTTGTTCTTCAAACATTCTTATGCTAATTGAGATTAGCAATATTTATTTGATGTTGAATTGGCTTGAGTAGAATTGTGTATTTCATAAGCTGTGTAACATTATGTGTATGTGGGGGGAGGGGGAATAGTTTAGAGACATTTTATAGATAGTGATTAGTTTGTGGATATAATTAAGATTACATCTTACACCCTAGGTAATTGTAGGTGGGTTATTTAAGATGAATAATAACATCATTTGCAACTATCGTTGCCATAATAACTAAAATATCTGCAATAATTTAATTAATTTGCAAGACTGTTATTGCACCTTTATGTATGAATCCATGGCAACACCGACCACAGCTTTATGTGGGGAAAAAAGTGGAAAAAAATATGAATTCATAAGTTGAATTATCTGGGTCATTCACAAACTGATTTGGTAGTGGTCCTGAAACATTATATCACAATACATATTACATTTTGAACAGTATCTTTTCTTGTTTAAATAGCCAATTGGTTTAGCATTTACCTGTCTTTTTACTTTATTATTTTGGTGGTGGGGGCGGGGGGGGGATTTCTTATACTTTATGTCCTGATAAAAAGCATGAACAGTTAATGCGATTGCAAAGTGATTTTTGAAAATTTACTTTCTCACTTTAAAAATATGATCCTAGTTATAAATATTAAACCATAAAGGTATTATTGAAAACTCAGGAACTGAACTTAAGTTAATAGACCACATGTACAGAGGCATAAAAAAGATAGAGTATCAAACATTTACGGTGTCTCAGTTTACCCCTTTCTCCCACTTAACCAATATTCATCATAAATGCATATTATTTGTCTCTTTGCTATATTTGCAAAGACACATAGAAACCTTTTGTGCTAATATAGAAAGGATTGAATGGAAATCGAGTGTTGCTCATGTCGTATTTTTAATTTGCAATATTGCACATAAGCTTAAAGATCATTACAGTCAAACAAATAAAATGTGTACTTTCATACGAGTTTTTTTTTATTTTTGCATCCGTAATCTATGGACTGTAAATTGTTTTTTTCTTGATCACTTGATGGCTTTAAAAAATATGCCTCCCAAATGAACAAAATCAAAACTATTTAGTATAAGAACATAAGAAATTTACAAAAGAGAGGAGGTCATTCGGCCATAGCTCTGATTTAAAGGAATCCAAAGTTTTAGCCTGCACTACACTAGCAGGAAGACTATTCCATACTCTAACTACACGCTGCGTAAAGAAGTGTTTTCTCAAATTCAGTTTAAAATGTTCTCCCGCTAATTTCTAGCTATGGCCATGAGTTCTAGTATTTAAACTAATATTGAAGTAGCCATTTGGCTGAACAGCATCCAAACCTGTTAGAATGCTTATATACCTGGATCATGTCCCCCTTAATCTCCTTTGCGTGAGGCTGAACAGATTCAGCTCAGCTAACCTTTTCCAAGGCAGCAATGTCCTTTTTAAGGTATGGTGACCAAACCTGCACACAATATTCTAGGTGGGGTCTTACCAAGGAATTGTATAATCGTAGCATCACCTCCCTTGACTTAAACTTCACACACCTAGAGATGTAACCCAACATCCTATTGGCCTTTTTAATTGCTTCCCCACACTGGCGAGAGTGGGACATGGAAGCATTAACATACACACAAGGTCTTTTTCATAATCAGCTACCTTTATTTCAGTGGAACCCATAAAATATCTGTACTTTTATATTTCTGCTCCCTGCATGGATTACCTTACATTTATCTACATGAAATTTCATGTGCCGGGTATCAGCCCAGTCGCTGATTAAATCCAGATCCCACTGTAGCCTCTGTGCCGCTATTCAGTATCTGCTACACCACCCACCTTGGTGTCTTCTGCAGATTTAACCATTTTACTGTATGTATTGCTGTCAATATTACAGTATGAATGTAAATTAGGAATAACAGTGGTCCTAAAGTTGAACCCTGCGGTACCCCACTATGAACGCAGGCCTACTGCGACACTGTGCCTCTAATAACTACCCGCCGCTTCCTGTTTGTTAACCAGTTTTCGATCCAAGCTGCTACAGTTGCTAAAATCCCTGCAGCTTTGAGTTTAAGCAAGAGCTGTTTGTGGGGGACACCATCAAAGGCCTTCTGGAAATCTAAGCAGATCACATCTTAGGCCTTTTGGTGATCAAGTTCTCTTGTAGCTTCCTCAAAGAACTCAAGTAGATTAGTTAAACAGGATCTACCTCTCGTAAATTCATGTTGGCTGACCCTCAGAATGTTATTTGAATCCAGGTAATCTACCATTTTCACTTGGATTATAGCTTCCATTACCTTTCCAGTTATGCAAATTAAACTGATTAGCCTATAGTTTGCTGGATTACATCTATTCCCTTTTTTGAATAATTATATAATTGTATAATTCTAACAGTGGCCCATTTATTAAAAGGTATTGGCTATTAGTTACCAAAATCCTTCACATGTGCTTGAAACGTTGTTTGTATATTACATATATTATACATTTTTAATATATATTTTACGTAAATGATCTTTTAAAACCTTTGTCTAAGGCCATGAAATGGGAAAATGAGTAGCTCATAAGCGGGAGAGTAAGATGGCGTGGGTTTTCACATTAATCAGATCCACCAAGCCAGTGTTTTCAAAAATAGTATAAAAAAAAAAGTATAAATTGGCTGTTCTGTTTTGTCTCAGTCTCCAAAAATGTGGATTCTGTTTCAGATGCCACTACTTTGCTGTATATCATTCCATTTCATTTTTCTCATTCTTTATTGTCCTGTTTGTATTTGTGTGACATTGAACCCATCTCTCAATCCCCCCAAAGGAAATCCCCATAGCTTGATAACCAAGGATTCCATGGCCAGTTGCCATATCATGTGCTTCTGTTTACCACCACTACCAAAGGGATAGAAGTGGTTCTAAAACCTGTGAACAGCCTAGAGAGTAGATGCCATACAAAGCTCTCTACTGCTTCTGGAACACCTCACTACTTTGCAGGAGCAACAGCAGGTTGTGTTTGCTTTCCAGTAACAGTGATAGGTGACCCTGCCTTTGCTTCTTGAGTATCAATGTACGTACTCCATAAACCATTAATTTCTGGCATCTGTGTATTTGACAAGTTTGAATTCATGGCCACGGTGTATCAGTGGCAGTTGGAAGAATAGGCTATCTGGCTGCTTCCATACTGTACTTGCAAATGCCCAGATAGCCATGCGCATTATGCTTCTTCATGTATTTACAGGCTGTAGCATTTTGAGAAGGGCTGTTCTAAAGAGAGGGGATTTATCAGTGGAGCAATACTAAAAAAATATTGAGTGAATTTCCTTTTTCAGACATTAAACATATCTTCCATTTGTGCAGCCATTTTGGCACTGTTGTTCCTAACCTCCCCCCCCCCCAAGGAATCATCAGCCCACCGGTCTGGTTGTGGCAGACAAGAACTGCATAATGCAATAATGCAGCCCACTTCCATCTTGTTTTACTTGTAGGGTAATGACAGCGGTCAGTTTGCTCCATCTCTAACTATAATTTGATGTAATGGTTCGATGTAGTTTGAAAATGCCTTCAGGGTGAGCAAAATGTGTGCGCTACTCTTTTCTGACTGTTGAGTGTCAAGGATCATTGGGCCTCTCCCTGCCTCCTTGGGAAGAGGGCTGTGTAACACAAGTACTGAGGATATAGCTGAGCCTCTCCTTATTGCTGTTGGAAAATTTTGCCTTAAACAGCCATTGGCTAATACCCTTTGTCATATGATTAAGTAGGTTTTTGCAATAGATAATTAAATACTAGCATATTGTGAGTGTGGGTGGCGTGGAGGCTTAGTCTGCTGCACTATTGCTTTAAGGCACCAGGTTCTCCTCCCACAGCCCATGCAGTTATGCATGCACTTTGTCTAATTTGTGTTTAGATATTTTAAATTGACCATAATGTGTGCATGCCCTGTGATGGATTGACACCCTGTCCACAGTGTACCCTTTGTTTACTTCATAAAACAATCCAAGTGAGTTATTCTCTTTTAATGGCCTGACATTCTAGCAAAGGTACAACAGAATGCTGGTTGGTTAATGCCATTGATTACGCTTTTTTTTGGGTACACTAGAGATGAATTCAGTTTGGTCAATAGTGCTTGATGGTTTCACTTCAAGTTTTTGTTTGCTACATAAGTACTGTCTGCTGTGTTGCATCAACAATTACTGTTGTGCAGCTTTGTGTCACAGTTTCTAGATTCTGACAGATCAAGATAACTACATGAGAGTGTTTAGAGCTATCTTTTGTCTCCTGTGGTGGAGGAAAAACACCATTTTAAAAAATACCTGTGTACGTGTGGACAAGGCAGTAGTTAGAAGCTTAGTTCCGGGTAAATACGTCAGCAATGGTGGAAAATGCAGTCTAATAAGGGTATAGTCACCGTGTAAGTAAGAAGTTTAATAATCCTTAATACTTAATAAGGAATAATTTAGCTCTACGATCACATATAATGTAAAGTTGTTTGAAATGTATTTTAAAACATAATTGTTGTGTGGGTCTCTGGTCATAAGTACAGTATGATTGTACATTAGATCTACCAAGTCGGCAACTGTCTGTAGTGAGCAATAGGGACAATTCTCAGACTGCAAAGTATTGATTAGCACAGGGGTGGCTAATCTTATCCAAAAAGGGCCGTTAGGCATGCAGCTTTTCACTGCAACTCCCTACTTAGAGTAGTGCGTAGAACACTGATCAACTGAAGAGTTCGCACACAACTGATTGAACGGTTATCCCAAAAAAACCTGCAAACACACCGGCCCTTTCTGGATACCCCTGTACTAGCCTATGCAGTTAATGTGTATTGCTTGCTAAAGGATGTTGTGTACCCAGTGGTCATTGTGCCATATGGTACACTTCGCCACATATGGTATGTAATATAAACATTATTAAAATAAAAAGACAAGAATAAAACCCACATAAATCATTATATTAAATCATAATATATATTGTATGTGTACATATGTGTATTTGTAGCCCTATGCAGACCATTGGGTGTTGTGCAGTTTCTTCATTACACACAACTTCAGGTGACAACAGTCATCTTAGAAAAGAGTACAGCCCTTTGATGAAGTACTCCTTATTCACTGACAGCTGTCACTGCCATAATGGAACACTAGAATGACACTACAGCGGTCAGATACGATTCCATGCCTTTGTACTAGGGAAATGGTGTCTGTAATGTTTGGATATTACACGCACCTGTCTATTCCAGTCAGCCACTAACATTCTGTAAGCGACAACATCAGGCCAGGACTTGGAAAGTGTTTGTAGTGTGATTTAAATACAATGAACTGTAATCAACGTAATTACAAATGGAGCGTCTTTCACAAAAATGCAGTGTCATAGCTAAAAAGTTCTTCTGTTTACCACTCCAAGAAGCATCTCATTATTTTGCAGCTATTGCTATTTTATGTTATTGGTGTTATGTGACTGACAAAATAAATTGATGACACACACACATATATGCACACCCATATTTATGTATGTAAATATGTGTGTGTGTATATAATGTGATTATTATATAATTTATATGATATTACACAGTTTGCGAGTTTTTGTACGCAACCGGCTGTGAAAGTAGTTTGTTAGTTGTTGCGCACGACTCGTCGTGAGTCTGATCAATTGGCGCTGGAACCATTGCAGTTCGAACTACGGTAGTCCCAACTAACTAACGTGGTCCATACTACTATATATGGTACGACAGTTTTGGGAAACATGTATCGTTAATGCTAACTTTCGAGGTACTTTGGTGGTAACCCATTTCACATGGAATGTCCCGTCTGACAGTTTTGAAGCTGAACCTGCCATTCAAAATACATTTTTCTTTGTTCATTATTTTTCCCGAGCTGCCATCTGACACGCATTAATGGCATTAAAAAAAATTGTCATGTTATAATGAATTCCTGTTGACGCGTTATTATCGCGTTAACTTTGACAGCCCTAATATATGTGCGTGTATGTATGTATGTATGTATGTGTGTATATACTGTATATAAGGAATCGCCATAAGGAATCACAGTCTGTCTGGTCTCCAAACGATTGAACGATTGTATGTTTTGTCATGAAATTACATGTGTGAATGCCACTGAGAAATCACAATTTTACTGTCAATGTTCTGCAAACTGTTAAAACACTGTAATCAAATGGCACCACATATGCTTGACATTTACAAACGCGTTGCAAATTAATTTTCTGGAAACAGTGTCACATACTTCAGTGACCCAGCATATGAAGTTTATATTATATTCAGGTGTTTGTGTATGTATAAGTGTGTGTGTGTGTGTGTGTGTGTGTGTGTTTTATATAATACACAGTGAGTCAAAAAAGGGGCCCCTGTACCTTTGCCTATAACTTTGGCAAATGTTGATCGATTTTCAAAATTATATCACCGTTGCATTCAGAATTAAATATTGCATTGCCTATCACACCTTCAACATGTAGCTACAATACCTTGTAAAAAGTAATTTTTCACAACAATGGAATTTTCACATGAGCTACATGACAATTTAAACAGTGAACAATAAAATGTTGATTTATGATCATATTCAACAGCGATCATCGTTTTTTTGTATTTGCAAATTACAAAGAATGTTCTAAATGACCCGCTTTCACAAGCACAAAGTTGCGAATGCCGCTGGTTGATTGCATCATCAATGACGCTTTGCTCTACACTGTCCCACACGTCAATCAAATGCTGCTTCAGATTGTCAACGTCTTGGGTTTTGCAAGGTATTGCAGCTATATGTTTAAGGTGGGCAATATAATAATCACTTTGTTGCAAATTAAATTTTGAATGCAGCAGTGAAAGAATTTAGCGAATCATCATTTGCCAAAGTTATGAGCAGAGGTACAGAAGTCCTTTTTTTGACTCACTGTGTGTGTGTATGTATAATACACACAGTAGTGTTTCCCCTACCACTATATTAGGGGGGTGCCCTCCCCTCCCCCAACGGCACCTCCCACCCCCCTTGAAGGTCAAGTGAATTTTATTTCATTTTAGTTTCTATATACCTGTAGCGCCAGATCACAGCAGAAATCATTTAAGGTTACCTTTCCTATAGAACAAGTCTGTATAGTGTTCTTTTATTAAACAAACTAAATAGCCTTATGTGCACAGGTGAGCACAGTCCCACCAGCGTCAACCACCTGAAAAGCAGACAAAAATATCTGCGTTTTCCATTGCCCTGACAGTCCCGGTCAGCAGTGTAAACTGTGAGAGGGACTTCTCAACCATGAACAGGGTAATAAATACATTTCCACAATGTTTCACTCGTTTTCTGCTTTAAACTATCGCTGTTTTAAGCTATCAGCTATCACTTTTAAAGCCTAACAGTTAATGTATTTACAGGTCATGACAAACATGCATGCGGATCTCAATAAATGGGCCAGATGTTTCTGACTTCCCATATCGAGAGGCTCTAAAAATGTTCTTCTAGAAGCCCAGAAAGATACACTGCCATGGCAAAAGCTGCACACTTTGTGGATAATTGTCATAAAACGAATGTTCTGATGTTTAGTTCAGTTGTTAAATTGATTGCTGCCATTAAAAGAAACACCTGAACACTAAGAACAGCTTCTAAGCAATTGAAGTTTTTACATTTTTCAACACCTTTTTAAACTTCTCCCTGAGGTTCACCTCACTCTGTGTCTTGCTCTTTCATTGGCTGTAGCTCGTCTCCACATGCTAGATATCTGGCAGCTGTCTGATGCATCGGCGACTCCGTTGGGTCTCATCTTTGAACAATTCACATATAGTGATTTATCGCCGATTTGGGGGTTTTGTCAGCTATCAAAAACTGTCGGTGTGCGGAAAATCAAGGCTAAAATCTTTTAGTGTGAACTTATCATGAATGCTAACATTAAACTACTGTACAGTCTATAACCTTTTCTGGCAGACAGTTATTTTGATCTGTGTGTTGCTTAGTGATGGGACGATTATATAGCTTAAATATGTAGATTATTGTGGGCGGGGTACCCGCAGTCATGGAAAATCTGGAAAAGTTTTGGAATTTTGAAATAATTTTTCCAGGCCCTTGATAAGTTTTGGAATTCTTGAATAGAGAGGAAAAGTTTTGGAAACTAACCTTGTTCATGTTTGTTTCCCGGTTCGTTCCACAACGTGCTAAAGTAAATATATATGAGCGGACGTCAATAGTTAATAAATACTGTTCTATCTACTTTAGTTTTACAAACTTGGGGGTTTTAGAAAATTTTCTTTTGGTACTGGAAAATTTATTCTGCCAGAATTGGGGGAACGCTGTGTGGAGTACGCATTTGAAATGTTTTTTTTCCCGAATCTAAAAGAATCAAACATTTTGTAGGCCTACGCAGTGTACATGTGAGTCTTAAATAAAAATCTATATTATATCCATCCATCCATCCATCCATCCATTAACTTCCGCTTACCCGAGGTCGGGTCGCGGGGGCAGCAGTCTCAGCAGGGAAACCCAGACTTCCCTCTCCATGGCCACTTCCTCCAGCTCCTC
>JAODKF010000126.1:11737845-11748361 GCA_026779585.1 Mormyrus proboscirostris
TCCAAAATGTCTTAAACACGGGCTAAACGCAGCAAACGAAAGGGTACCGGAAATAACTTAGCTGGCTGAACTTTTACCAGAACTGTGCATGTAGGATTTATATAGCATATAGCTGAGGATTTAGGCAGACACAGTATAAATGAAAGCTTAAAGGATACATACTATTCCTGTTAGCAAAAGATAAGATGTATGCGTGTGGCTTTGGTGTTGTTTTTATCCTTTAATTATCCTTTAACTTTAATAAACATACAGTTTCGAGAAGAGTAATTGAACAAAGTTCAGCAGCAGCTTATTTGAATCATACAATACAGTCATTCAGACGAACAGAACTTGAGGTAAAATCTTTTCTGTCTGCTGAACCGATCTGTTGATCATGCGGGATACATGTCGACGCCTACAGTAGAACGTGCAAAGATATATAAAAGATAGAAAGATATTAATAATAATGAAATATATGTTGCGGGTTGGTACTTTCAGATTTCTTTTACTGTAAGTTGTGAATGAGCTGGTGAAATCTCTTGTCCTACACTATAGAAAATGGCTGATCGATCAATACTGTCATCTTCATTGTTTTAGTAGTGATTTGGTAGTTTTAGCTCTGGTGCTTCTAACTTTGAATATTTTGATCAAATTTAAATATTGGCCATATTGACCAAGATTCGCACATTGGACCGACGCTGATATCTTGTTTCTAAAGGAATATTGTCCAATACCGACATTTTGTAATCTGTGTAGAGAAGTGTTACTTAAGCTGGTCTTTGCCCTAATGTTGGATTGCAAAACAGATTTTATCTGCGTGTTACTAAAATCAGATTGAAATGGCACTAGATAGTTACATCTCCAGTAAAATCTGATCTCACTGTTAGTACTGACATCCAATTGAAGCTGTAGAAGAATTATATCTCTGGTACTGCAAACTGTGCTACTTTTGTTAAATTGTAGTACTTTTGCAATCAGCCCTTTATTCCTCAGTTGGAGTAGATTATTTTATTTTTTTTTGGAAAGATTCTTAGTTTCCATACTTTGTTGCTCTTAATTTGACAATAAAATATTGACATTTTGATGCTGTTTGTTTACTTTTTGGTGTTTTATTGTTAGATTTTTTAAATGGAGTAATCAACCTTTTATTAGGTTATTCACAGGGGTTAAAGTGGGGGAACCGTAAGATCCGGTGCAGCGAAGAAAAATGACTCGCCTCAAAATGACTCACCTCAAAATTACTCCCAGATTGACTATGGCTTAGTCCACCCACAGTGCTACATTTCCATTTAAAAATGGAGATTTCAAATAAAAATGATCTCCATCCACATAGGCATAGATATAATTATATGAAATAATATGAAATAATTTCCATGCACACTGAAACAAGCAGAAATGAGTTTGATGTGGCTATTAGCCTACATTGGACATGGACTCGTTGACACAGTGATCAGGAAATTAGTTTCATTTTGCAAAAATATGCAGCAGCCACACTGTCTAATATGCTATTTAGCTGAATACAATACAAGTCAGCTGTGAGGAAAGCGCCATTGAAAGCAGCAGCTTCATATTCCACATGTTGGGATAGTCTTCCATGTCAGGTAAAGAGGTGAGTCAGACAGTGAGAGAGTGTAGCTACTGGGATCAAATTAAGGAGGGGCTAAGAGTTAGGGTACTTTTACAGTCTGCTTTTTCAAAAGTCTCCGTTTTCAGTCATCGATAAAAGTTTCCATTTTTGGGGGCTGAAAACTTTGGCATAGTGTAGACATTTTCAAACAAAAATGTAGCAGTGTGGATGCGGCCTCATGGAGCTAAAGTCTCCTCCCACCTATGCTTACAGAGAGCACAGTCATACCAGGGAAGGAGGGGCCAAGAAGGACATTCCTGACAGTCACTGTCAGCGGTCACACCCCCTCACCCCCTTGCTAGCCTCGCTTCTGAGTGGGACCTAATGTCACTCTGGTTAAGCTAGCCAAAGTGCCAGCTGCCATGCTAGTAGCTAGCGAGACTGATAGCCAAGTTGCACATAAAACAGCTTGTGTGTTTGGTGCTATTTGTAGTGCTCCGCTTGATACATTGCATTTGAAATTACCACTTCAGAAAAATAAAAAAAAATATTTTATGTTAGCTCTCCTTCTGTAGCTAGCTAGTACCACGATCACAAGAAAAAAAAAACATGTGATGACAAGTTAATTTGCATGCATAAACCTGCTGAAGAAAAGGGATGAAACTAGAAAAAGGATGTGCGTGTGGGGGAAGGGCCGTGGTGTGACTGTACTGTCTGATTTTTTAAGTGAGTATCTTGATAGCATCAGCTGGAAGGAACGCCTGGCTGCAGCACACAAAAAATAAACTTGCTTGATATTATTATGTATTTAAATGGCAATCAGATTTGTTTGTTTATTAATGGAGGTGTCTGAATGCTCTTCCGGATTGTTACGGGCCACTTTAACCCCTAGTTATTCAACAAATGAGTCAGAATATTTGTCGGTAGATTACAGTTGTTAGATGTATCACTAATGTTGCTCTGGTTACTCTCTGAAACTATTATCAATTGTCTTAAAATAACCTACATGTGATTTCAATGGCAAAAATGTTACTTTGGAATTTACTTGTATTACTCTGTTAGTCTATAGGCCTAATATAAAAAGTCAGAGTTTATTTGCGAGAAAAATGCTGGTGTTTTTTTCTATAGCTTGGCTTAAAATGGTTACAGGAAATAAACAAGAAATAATTTGTGTTCATTTTAAAGTTATTTCTCTGTTATAAAATCCCCAAGGTTGCAACATACTGTATCTTATGATAAAGTGGGCTTCTTATGTACCGCTTGAGGTTAGTGTAACCTGACAGCAATCCAAAGAGACAAAAGGAGGTTATCAGTATTATTAGTTTTATGATAAGAAATGGGTAAACTATTTAAGCAGTTGCTTAAAATTTCACACATGTAAAGTGCATCATAAGAAGTGGTGTGAGTGTTTTCTTTTTTTTACGTTTGATTTTGGTTTACACAGAAAGGCATTTTATGGAAATGTGATTCTAAATAGAAGCTTTGCTAAATTTAAGTAAGTTAATGTAAGTACATTTTGGAAGGTTTTCAGTTGTTGCTTTTTTAAATTTAAAATCTAGTCAGTTGTGTTTGCATATCTGTAACATGTAGATACATTGCAGATTTGTAATTTATAATAAGTGTATTTTGGAATGTATCTTCTATTTGCGTCCTAAACTAAATGGTTTGTAAATGTTTTGTTCTTATTTTGAAGAGCTGTAAAATGGGCAGAAATTTTCAATTTTTTCAGTATGATTACAGTATGATCGATGCGTTTTTTGTTGTATAACGTAAAAAAATTGTAGAGGTAGTCAGCTTTCATTAGAACATGGCTTTTGCTGCAGTACTTATAGTGAGTGATGTTTGAAATCACACAGTACAGTGTCTTAAGAATATAAATAAAAATATTTGCACATTGTCAGTTTCAGAATTGCCTATATGCAAATGTAGTTTCTTCACAGGCAAGAAGTGCACTTTTAGAAGAACTTAAAATGCTACCACATTCAGATATAGCCCAGGGTTTCTTCAAATTTTTAGGCTGTGCCATCATAATCTGTCATTTTCTGCTTGTCTAGTCATTGACATATGTGGTCAGACTGCTAAACGCATGTACAAGTGCGCTCTGACTGCATTTTAGGGAAGCCTTATCACTGGCGACCCTTAAATTAAGTGAGCTTGTATTCTACATAAAGACGGCCCCACGCACCTCGTCTGCATTTTTGGCTCTGTCGTTACAGCGGTTGAAGAACAACACTTCCTTTGCCTAAATCTTTGTCAAAGAACCTTTAGTTCTATGTCGGTGTCATTATCCTGAAATTATGGATAACTTTGTGAAGCGTAGCTCTCGTTAGCATCTCTCAGGTTCACCATTATCACTTCCTGATTTTTGTTTAAATGATATGTCTTTGTTGTTTTTTAGTTTAAATATTTTCGTTTCTGAATAGACAGCATTTGCTTAGAATGTTTGATGGTAAGATTGTGTTTGTCGTGTTATGTGTCTTTCATGCTGAAAAGTTTCCCTAATCGTGGGTAGATCAGCTTTAGATTCAATTGTATTGTCTTCATGCAGAGTACAATGCCAGTGAATGCGGTTAACATCTGACCACAAGTGAACAAATAGCATGTTTACATAAAGTACTATAATAATTTACAGTACAGGAATGTAGATTATGTACAGAAACCAGAAGGACATATAGAGTCTGCCATGTATGGAAATATATACTGTAGGTATATACAGATATACAAATATACCGGTATATACAAAATTGGCAGGGGCTATATATAAGATACATGAAATGCTATTTCTTGCAAAGAGAAAGCAATGGTAAATAAATGAAGCAGAGAGAGATTATACACACACACACACACACACACACACACACACAATATGCAGATAAATAATTATATGAACAGAATAAATAATGCAGTGTAATAAAATGCAGCATATTATGACCATAGGCAGGGGCCTATCAGGTCTTGAGTCATATCTATTGTAATATTGGAAGAAGGATCACTCTTTGGGAATTAATTGTATAGAGATGTCATTCTTTACAATACTCATTCTTGTTTTCTCCTGTTCTCTTTGAGAGCCACGGGTTAGCATTTATATCCTGCTGCCTGCATGCTCCCATGGGTAGGACAGGAGGTCATACACAAGCCCACCTCTACCTATCCAACTGGTGTGTTTTTCCTTTATGCTTAAGCCACGCAATACTGAACCCATCTGGCTCCTACAAGACGAAGACATAATGTGCTGCTTTAGTAATGCTGGTGGTGGGGGGAGGGTCAGTTGGAGGAGATATTGGGTTTTGTGATGTGTCAGACTGGTGTTTGGGTTACTGGGGGTGAAACAAGGCAGAATGTAATAACATATACACAGTTTAAGAATTCAGGGCAGGGGGAAAATCATACAAATAAACCAGGTCAGCTGACTCTCAATATTGAGAACTGGTGGCCACGCCCACTCCCTTCACGGCTGAATGCTTTTTTGTATCTTTCATATGAAAATCGTTACTGCTTTCCAGATCTTGTATTGAATTCCAACATGATATCTCATCCATCCATCCATCCATCATCTTTCAACTGTATCCTGCACGAGGTCACAGGATGGAGATTTTATATATATATACGGGACTTGAATGTATTAAAATGAACTCAACTTGAAATTATGTATTGAGAACGTTTACTGTGTCCTTATGAAAATATCCCTGTATGTAAACCTAAAATGTCCAGATAATACCACCTAATAAAAATGAAGAATTCACACTTTAAAGGTTATCTGTCATTTCATAGAATCGTCTCTTAGACCTAAAATGACTAGCAGGTGTTCAATGAATCTTAAACCAACAGATTGGAAGCAAACAGTAAATTCCTTAGCACCATTTTAAACAATATGGAAATGGTCCATATGGTAACTTATTTGCATTTAGAAATGGGTTCACCAATAAATGTTAAAATGCAATGTGTAAATAAAACTTTGACTCCTGTATGTAGGGAAGGTTCCTTTTTTGCTGCCAGTCTATGGGTGTAACAGTCCCCCAGAAAGCAGAAGCAGGGAGAACTCTCCAACTACAAAATGTATAATTATTTATCCCGTTTCTTCCAAGTGACGCCCCTTGCACAAGACTGCTAGATATCTCCTATTTTCCCTTTGGCTCCTATCTTGTCTTATGCACCTTCCATGGTCTTTAGCCCTATTCCTTCTAAAATCTTCTGTAAAAGGACCTCATCTGCTCACATTCTAACAATGTTTCAGAAAAAGAAAAACATTCCAAGAAATAAGGTAGTATTATATGGTCAGTTATGGAGATTGTATGTCCCTTTAACACAAGTACTGATTCATATACTGGGATCTTTATTTCTTCAGCGGCTCATACATATTTTGCATAATATTTAGACCAGTGAAACGAGTTAATCTCATACTTATTGGATTCTTACACCTCGCCGTTCTGACAGGTCCCGTTTTCTTGCTCTCAAAACATTACAAACTGGCCATGCAGCACATATCACACAGCATAAATAAGACACTGACAGCAATTCTAGCAACCCTCAGCTCCCCTACTCATTAATTTTATAGGGGTACCAAATTTTATCTAAATTTCACCACAAATGTATGCTTGGAAATGTTTGAAAACACTCGCTTGCAATGAGTGGAGCTAGACTCTGGATGCTTAACTGTGGAATAGAATGAGCCTCCTTCATTGACCACCTTTCAGTTAGACTTGGATCTAAAAGATCTCCATGTTTTGCTTTAAAAGGACGTTTTATGTTGTGGGTTTGCATGCAGCAGTTGTTTTTACAAAGTTGTTAGACAAGTTAGACGACTTTGTGTGGATATACAGTATACAGATACAGAGGTGATGAATGACATACTTGTGGACCTCATTGCTTCCAGCATGTTTTACTTTAACGAAATCTTTAATTGCACACACATATAGGAACTTCCTTTGAGTATACTGTCATGGGTTGCGTAACGACAGGGATACTGTCATTGCCCAAAATGTTATGTGGTTATGTGTCATGTGGTGCATGACTGCGATGTGACACTTAAGTCTTACAATACTTACCCATTGTTTTGACCGAAAACTATAAATGATTCATTTCATTTTTTACTTTTTCATAAATTCATTGATACCAAGAATCATAATTACTTATGAATATTATCCATAATATGATTTAAAACTATGGCATTTACTTTTAGCAAAGTAACGGGGTCAACCTTAAATACTGTAGCCTATATTTGTCAGGTAGCTAAAGAGGGTAGACTAATATATAAACACTTTGATTTTTTAATTAGACATTCTTCATGAAATATTATTGTACATTAAATTAAAATGAGCATAGAAAATAGAATATTCAGGTTTCCTATCTCTCAGGCATATGCAAAGGTTGGCAGTTGAATCCTTCTCCAGCAATTGACTGATGGTTTGTTGATATGCATGAATCATCACTGTATTTTAAAACTCCATTCTATGTGAATGATCCTATTATAAGTAATGTAATGTTGATATAAAAAAATTGAAATATTGGCTCAATATATGCTGGCCAGAAAATATATCCACCCACTACTAGTATTAGATGACACTTGTTATTTTCTAAAAACAAACAAGGCTTTTATACTTACTTTAATATTAAGACTTAAACTTTAACATCCTGACTGCTATATTTGAGTACAGTTGCCTACAGTTTATGTATTTTTAATATTGCTAAACTAATTTTGTCAGAACAAAAATAGCTATGTGAAAACATGGATTGGATTCAGATCTTGAATGTAAATTCAGGTGTGCCTTTATTTTTTAAGTACACATTACAAGACAATTAGATTTTAATGGCCTGTCCAGGTTAAGCATTTGCAATATGGGTGAAATGATGGATGGGTGATAGATTGTGATGGATTTAATACCATGCAATCAAAGTAATGGCTAAAAGGTCGGGAAAGTATACCAGTAATTTGACTTGGAATTTTCTGTTGCATTATGCAATACTAAATTGGTCAGTCAGATCTTGTAACACAAGGATTAAGTAGAGAATGGTAAGTTTATTAATAACAGGGACTGTGCAAGGAATGGGACAACACTAGAAAAAGAACATTTTAGCAGACAAAAACACACTTAGACAGTAGTGTTTGGGATAAATATATCTATGCTGTAGTCCTGAGTGTGAAATGAAACCAAACATAAATCTATAGCCTGGTTGATTTGGCAATTTATCACAGGAGCTACAAACTGGCGCACTAATAGTTTTTCTATTATTATTTCTTCGTTTACAACATAGCACAGTATGTTGGTGCAGTGGCTGGAATGGTCATGTCCCACCACTGGAGACCAGCTTTCGAAACGCTTCTTTCTGGACATTAATGTTGAAGTCTCTGCCTCAGCTCTCTGTGTGTGGAGTTTGCATGTTCTCTCTGTGTCATCATGGGGTTTCCTCTGGGTGCTCCGGTTTACCCCCACGGCCTTAAAAACATGCTGAGGTGAACTGGAGTTGCCACATAATCCGTAGGTTTATGTGCGTTTGAATGGTGTGTGTGCCCTGAGATGGGCTGGCGCTCCATCCATTCTCATTGTCTGTGCTGAGCCCATAAATGCTGGGATATGCTATGGGCCCCCGCAACCCTGCATAACACTAGCGGTATGGGAAATGGATAGATGGATTTTATGCGGCCAGTATGCAGTGTTATAATAAATGAACGATTGATAACTAGCCCTAGAAAAACAAGCACCTTAGGTAATGAATCCCAGATTGGCCTGATTTAGATTTAAACAGGGTCAGCTGAGTTGACTTAGATGAGAGGTGAGCATATCAGGAATGTAACGTGTGGCAGGGATTTCCAGCTGATGTTTCTTTTGCTGTGTTTTGACTGTGGGAATTTCTTTTTAGTTTCTTTTGGTCTGTGTTGTTTTGGAGTAATTTGTTTTTACCCTGAATGTCCTATGCCTTTGTCCTACCTTGGGGGCTACATAACCTGCCTATGGAACCTGTTTTCAGAAAAAACATTTCATCTCATCCCCTAGTATTTTTTTAAACCTTTGTCTGACCCATAGTTGATTTTGACTTCATATAATAATTAAGGAAATAATTAAGTAGTAAAAGCTAACAAGAAAAGATGAGTGACTAAAATTCAATCAGTAAATAGATGTTTGCTTTCATCTTTTCTCATAAAGTCTTCAACTGAGGACAGATGTAATTGCTTTTGTGTGCAGGTATTTTTTAAAAGCAAAGTATTCAAATACAAGTCTAATAAGTATTTTACTTCTTGGGTTTATGCCAACATCCCATCACCAAGATCCCAAAAGCTTACTGTTTACATAAAATACTAATTATATATACACATGATTGTCTGAAGGTCTGGTTTTGCAGTACATTTTATACAGCATTAATAGTTGCATTTGAAAATCACATGTTCACCTTAGATGAATGTGTAGGAATAGATACGCAGTGCGGTTTTCATAGCGTTTTGAAAAAGGGCCCTATAAAATAGTGGTATTTCTGGTTTTTATTGTTGGTTCAGAGAGGGCATCTAAAAAGATAAGAAAAAATGGATCGGTTTAAAGTGGAAGAATATCTAAACCAACCTAAGCCCTCAGTACATTACAGTTTGGAAGGACAACTCCATAGGATGTAAGCAGGCCTAGTCTTTGAAAAGCTCTCTAATGCAGCTTCCTTGAGGTTGAAATACCAAATGTACTTGTGATCATTTTTCATTTTCCATGAACAGGGGAGATGGTTAGCTAGTTAGTACTCATGGTTAATAATAAAATATCTGAGTGCAAACCTTATGGAAGAACACAAATGGAATTGCATTACATTGTATCGACTGTCTGCTCTATTTTTGAAATCCTTTAGCTTATTCGAAGGAAATGTGTGTTAACCATCTACAATAAATTAATACATTGATTTACTATTGAAAGTTTAATGCAATTAATGTTGCGTATGATTTTATCAAATTAATCTTGATTTATATTATTTATATTAAGCAATGACACTTATAGAAGGCTTGTAAAGACAGCCATGTTGAAAGCTGAGTTAATATAGAACCTGTCATCTCTGTAAGGTGCTCCAGCTGTATGTTAGAGAAAAATTACAAAATGGAAATTACAGTAGTTGCATAAAAAATATATTGTTCATGTATTACCATAGCTACAATAACAGGGTCAGTTTTCTTTTTCTTTTCTAAATTTGTATGACAAAGCCAACAACAGATTTGTAGTGCTCATTTATTTCTTGTGCAGTGTGTAAAGAGAATGTCACTGTGACAAACAACGATAGGATATTTCGGCAGGGGAGAAATTGATTTTGCATCAATCGGATGACAAGCTCTAAACCAGTCTTTATCTGAAGTCTTCATCAGAAATGACTCAGGGAGGAGATCATATTAGTATATAGAAATGGGTCATAGGTAAGTCAACACTGGGAAGGAAGTTTAACTTTAATAGTGATTCAAAAAGGGCATAAATGGACAACAGCTGGGTGTGAGTAATATTTGAGCCGTGAAAGCCTGACCTTAATAGATTGCCAGGAACTAATTACCCTTTGGAGTGTTAACCAGGACTGTTCACAGAAGGGCCTATATTTTTGTAACTTAGAGCAACTGTAGTGCATTACTCTATGCATATGACGTTCTTCTAGCATAAAACTAGTGCTGCAGAAACGCAGTGCCTAGGGTAAACCTTCTGTTTCCTGGCGATGTTCTTAGGAATTGGAATGATGTTGCCGCTACATTCTGAAGCCTAAGTTTTCTCAAACAATTTAGAGGAAAATCAGAAGCAAGAAGGACCAATGATATAAAGGAGTTTTGTGTTTTTTGTGCCTGTGTAATTCGCATCAGTGTGGCAGACAGTATAACAATCAGTACAGAATAGATTAGATATAGAAGCAGTATATAATATAACATAATATTCATTCATTTTCATGGAACCCGCTTTATCCTATTGGGTCGCGGGGGGTCCGGAGCCTATCCCGGAAGCAATGGGCACGAGGCAGGGAACAACC
>JAODKF010000126.1:11761275-11777375 GCA_026779585.1 Mormyrus proboscirostris
CCCCGACCCGACCCGACCCTGTATAGGACCAGTGGTTTTAAAAAATAAATGAATGAATGAATGAGAAGTCTTGCTTCCTGTAAGTGTTGAAAACTAGGCATCTAAGTGCATCTAAATGAGGTTATTTAATCAAAATTTAATAAAAATGTTGCTGTCGAAAGCAACTTTCCCCATTGTTTAGCTTGCTAATTAACTGTAGATGTGTTCTGCTGCCTTGGATTCAGCAGTAAGATCTTGCTGTGGAGTTCCAGCAGTTTTTACTGTCATCACATCATGCTAAAGCACAGTTCCGGCTAAAAGCTGAGGAAGCATTTCATTAAGCAATATGACTGGGCACATTCACACTCACACAGCTCGGCAAAAAGCCCAAGCAACTAACCGCAGCTGCTAATGCCATTCACTAGCTCAGAGAGTCCAGTGGTCCAGTGGTTAATTAATCAGGCAGCATGATGCGCTTTATGTGGATTCTTATTGGCTGTATTGTGCTGCTTTATTCAAGCTGGCTTATTTTGCTTTCTTATCTCAATAAAAGTTTTTGTTTATCACAAAAATGGATGATAAGGGTGATTAGTATGTGCATAAGGCGTGCTGTGCTAAAGATATTTGTGATAAAAACTGAAAGACCATTAATGTTCAACAAGTGCAAGATGCATTACCAGAGTTGGACGTTTCTCACAAATATTTGATGAATCTTTTGGAGGTAGGGGTGGGCGGTTTGTTAAAAATATCATAAAAAGCCTTAAAGAAAAACATCAGCATACGCTTTCAGGCATTTTCTTCTGAGGTGGTGAACAAGGTTTGTTGTGTTGCCATCCAATGTGCCAACCTTATCTCTGCAAATAACTCCGTGTGCCGTGCTGGTTTTGGAAAATCCAAACAAGTTTCATAATACCAATGTCAAATTTTTTTTAGGGACAGACTTATCCAGGGGAATGTGGTGCATGTTGCCCATAGCATGTTGGGACGGGGGAAATGAAAAGGAAAGAGGAAGAAACCCAAGCAGTGCTTCATAATGGATTCTCTGAGCCATAGAACTGCAGCTGATAGGATGTGCACTGTAGCATGATACTAATGATCTCTCTGTAAAGGCAGATTGTGGCGATATTTCAATCATTCGTAATCTAATATCGTCAGATTGCACCCACCTATTTGGAAGTCTCTGGATTTCTGTATATATGACACCCCAATTGTAATATAATCTTCATAAAAAGTCATAATAATTACATAAACACATTTTACATTGCTGTACCTATAAGAACAAATAGCTCAAATAATCAAGGTCATTGTTATGTCAGCCTGTCGTATAATGACCAGTTGGTAAGTGGCTAATTTGAGTCAACTATTCTGATCAGTTCTGGTGGGGGTATGACCTGCCTTGAATATATGTGTAAAAAACACAGTTTCCATCGCCTGTTCGGCACATCCGATTTTTTTTCCAAGTCCATTAGAGGCTAATCAAAGGAGATTTCAGAAGAAAGAAGAGTTGTTTAAGTGCTTAAGAAAGTAAATGGTTACAAAATGATTTCTGAAGACCTGCGCTTCCATCAGTTCACAGTTAGACAGATCATTTATAAATGGAATGAATTCATCACTGTTATATTAACTAATGGTGGACATCCTACAAACGGCAGGGCAAGGTACACCAGCAATCTGCAAGGATCCCTCAGCTGACAGCTAACTATCTGTATGCATCTCTCGCATTTTAAAACATGTTTTCGTAAGACCACCTGGATGTTCTGCAGCACTGTGTTAACACAGATAAAACAAAAGTTGAACATAACCTATACTGTGTTATCTTTAGAGAAAATAACACCAAAACGTAGTTGTGAGGTGTGCTGAAGAGAGTGTAACGGTTTGGGGCTTCTTCATTGCCTCAGGGCCTAGGCGGCGTGCAGTCATTGAGGATGAGGTTGGAAAAAGTTGGACCTCAACAGATTAACAATACAAACATTCACCAGACAGGAGGAGAGTTTCTTTACTTTGCATGCACAGGGAGTCACACCTAAGATTTCTCTCTGGGTGGCTCGGGCCATTTGCTGGAGGTTACGAGTTTCATACTGTACATTCTCAATGATGTGCAAATCCTGAGTTTCCTTGGTCGCTCTGGTATAGTCTGACTGGTTAACAAACTTGATTTCCTTTCTTCTTTAGCAACAAACCCAAATTTTTAATTTAAATTATTCATGATTAAGATCAGGTGTATATGTGTGCTCAACTTCTAACCTCTATACAGGTCCTTAGCCTTTCCTTCAATGTCTTCTTTGTATTGATTATGCTACAATAGATTCTATTCTCTTGAGGCATCAAGACAGTTTGCCCAACATAGTCCTTTTCTTCTGTCCTTTTATTCCCCTCTTCTGTGCAAGCTCAGCTGATTGCATGACCTGTATTTTTGGCAATTTTCACTACACCTACACAGGACCTTTAAATATTTTCCCATTTCACACCCTTATTATTCAGTTACAATACGCTTTTTAAAACCACAACTCAAAAGAAGTTAGATCATGAAATATGATCCAAAATGTAGGATTAAATCAACAATAGAATGTCTCAAACAGATGGAATTTTCTATTTTGGAGTGGCCTAGTCAGAGAACTTGCCACAATTGCATTGAAATGCTGTGGCATGATCTGATGAAGGCAAGGGGTGGAGGGGAGCTCTCACGAGGGGTGGAGGGGAGGTCTCACAAGAGGGGCTGGGGTGTTCAGTAAATTTGTTGTGATTCAATTTGATGAGTTATCTAAAGGGGCGCGTGGTTAAATGTCCCTTTGTAAGTTTTGCAGTGCCACGTTGCGATGGGCCCCTGCTGACGTACTGAAGGCCCTCCAAAAAGTGCAAATGTTTTGTATAGAGCAGTGGTTACCAACGTGTGGAGCTCCAGTCCAAAATACGACTGACTGTAGATGCAGAAAGTGAAATTTCTGTTCCCATTATGTCTTTCAGGGAATATGGTGCAATCGATGATGTTGATATAGATTTGCACATTGACGTCAGTTTCCTTGACGTAAGTAATTCAAAACACGAAATTTTCTAAAAACATAAATCTACCACAACTGTTTGTCTAGTTTACCTTTCTCCTATGATAATTGTAGTATGTTCAGGCTGTCTAGCATGTAAACATGAAATTGTACACAGAGAATTGCAAGGGGTGTTCTCTTTTCCCCCCAGGAGGAAATTGCTATTGCATGGGATGTGATCAGGACAGAACCAGTTATTGTGCGCCTCCATTGTTCACTCACACAGTATCTAAATGGGCCAGGTGAAGAAATTTTAAATTATTGATGTAGTTTTGTCCGAAGGCATTGCTGAGTACTAAGGCATTCAGTTTTAATAAACATGTTTATCAAATTATCTAATAAGTGAACAGAATGTATACCAGCCATATTTAGTAGCAGTAGCGGACAGTAGACATTAAGAAAATGACCTTAACTATCAGACACGGCAGATCACTTTGAATCAGAGCACTTTGTTTGTTCCTTCACATGAGGTTAATTAACTTTGTGTCTTTCAGTTCCGACTGTTGATGTATTTCAAGTATCGACAAAAAATCGGTTTGGACTTGGACACCAACTGAAAAAGTATGTTTGTTCAGAAGTTAAATGCAGAATAAAATACATTAGCATTATGAATGACTATTTGCCTTGTCTTATCTGCACTTCATAATATTAATAAAAATATTATTTACTAAGGGGTGGCATTGTGGTGCAGTGGTTAGCACTGTTGCCTCACACCTCTGGGACCTGGGTTCGAGTCTCCACCTGGGTTACATGTGTGTGGAGTTTGCATGTTCTCTCTGTGTCGTTGTGGGGTTTCCTCCAGGTTTACCCCCACAGTCCAAAGACATGCTGAGGCTAATTGGAGTTAATAAGTTACTCGTAGGTGTGCATGTGTGAGTGAATGGTAATAGTGTGTGGCTGTCCAGGGTTGTTTCTTGCCTCGTGCCCATTGCTTCCGGAATAGGCTCCGGACCCCCCGTGACCCAATAGGATAAAGCGGGTTGGAAAATGAATTATTTACTAAATTCATGGTTCCTTTGATATTTTTGCTTTGTTCTAAAAAAATTCAGAAGCTGTTTTAACAACTTAACAAAAGGTTAACATAATTCCTTCGGTATATTAATGCTGTAGAATTAATCAACCTCAAATACCATCATGGTCAAGAAATGATGAATATGCTTGTTTATTCCTTCCAGGATCATGCAGACGTTCGTCACACAACAATGGAAATCTCACAGTAAGGATAAACTAAACTGCCCTCACAGCAAAAAGCAGAGTGATAAAAAAGTGAAATCACCCCTGCACATTTTCTCAACTCTCCGCAGGTAACGATTAAGAAATTTTTAAATACATACTGAGCTGATCAATATAACATGTATCATTAAAAGGAGGCCACAGATTTTCTCAAATCTGGAACTGCAGAAGAAATCTATCAGCTGATCTGCTTTTCATCTGTCACACTTTTTGGTTTGTAGATCGCCAAGCTACCCTCCTCCCGGGTGTGGAAAGAATAAAAAGAAACTCAAACCCGAGCAGGACGGGGTGTCGAAGTCACATAAACTGTTGCGCCGGACTTGCTCAAGTACGGTGAAAGCCGAAGATGGCTGTGCCAACAAGTCCCACAAGCCCTTGGGACGGTCGCTGTCCAGCGATCCGCGGGTGGAGCACCCTCTTCTCCCTAAACCCCACAAACTGTTGACCCGGCCCTGCTCCGTGGCGGTGAAGCCGGATGACTGTGCCTCTCTCAAGTCTCAAAAGATGCTGCCCAGGTCGTGCCTGGGAGAGCAGCGTTGCGAGCACAACGGCGGCGTCTTGAAGCCCCACCGGCTCCTCAGCCGCTCCTGCTCCAGCACTATCCGGACCGAGGAGCTCGACGGCCTCAAGCAACACAAGCTGCTGAGCAGGTCTTACTCCAGCAACACCAAAATGGGCAAGTCCGACCTCTTTAAGGAGCCTGTCCCTGAAGGCAGGCGGCTCTCTCTTACCTCAGGACTTATCGGCATCCTCGCACCATCACTGTCCACCCCGCCCACGGTAAGAAGCGGCCTTCATAACTCCTTAGATTGTCCTGTGTTGAGCAGTGTTGCTTGTCGAGAGGACGGTAGCTGAGCTGCTTGTCACCCTTGGTCTGAAGCACTTTTTAAACTTGTTTTCATTTGATGCATTGTCTTATAGATTTGGAAATAACTACAAATGTTTACCTGGTTAAAGCATTAATATATTGACACGTTTTTTTTTTTTGTCCTTGCAAGCCAAACTATGGCGCAAAGTCAATCCCGGTGAGAGATCGAGGATTTCTTGTCCAGGTAATCTTCTGTTATGTTTTTTTCCTGATGCGATGATACTTTTTTTCTGAAATTATTTCATAAATTGAGTCATTGAATTAATTACAGATCATGGAATATGCTGAGCAGAGGATACCTGTCCTTAACGAGTACTGTGTGGTCTGCGACGAGCCTCACGTCTTTCAGAATGGACCAATGCTTAGAGTAAGTCGGAGCTATTTAGTAGAATCACTTTAGCGTGTTGGTTACGTAAGTGCTCACATAATTTTATACAGTTGTATCTAATTAAATTCATGTAGATTCTGTAACAAAAAAAAGAGCAACAAAAATATTTCAATGAGCACATTGCTGTGAGTTGTATGAATATATAATCACTTTCTATCAATATCTAATGCTCAGCCAAGTGCATAATGTAGACTAAAATGTTCAGTAATACCCATTCCATATATAGTGTGATTGAAATAATGTTTCATTATGGTTATGGATTAATAACTTTTTCTACATGAAAGTGAGTATACATACATTAGCAATACATTAGTTTTACCTGTGAGAATTCATGAATATATTTATTATTTTTTTCATTTTCGGGGAGAACACAAATAATTTGGTTATGCAATATTTTTGGGGTCAGCTGGTGATTTTGTTTCACACACACGTACAGGATAGCAAATCTGAATTCTGCACATGGTTTGTGCGTATTGATTTCATTTGTTTTCCATCATTTTGGGCGCTGATAAAGTTATGAATTAAGCATATTTGAAATGTGATTTATTTTGCATTGTTGTGTATATATTTAAAACATTCAGTAGTAATTCTGTTACTCATCACTGGATATTACACTGCAAGGTGTTAAACCTCTGCACTTTCAGGAGCCATTTTACTTTGCAGCTGTAGGCGCTGATCCTACAACTGAGCCTGACACCAACACAGAATTTGTTATATTGTTTCATCTGCTCTGGCTGGAGATGCCCACAATCCCGGGCTGTAATTCAGAAAATTCTTCTCCAGTCCTTGCATTTTTCCCATTATAGTGTATGCGTTGCACTAATTAGAAGGTGATCTATATGATTCATTGAGTAATTTTATATTAGCATGTTTAAAAAATACAGAGAATAAGCATGAGTTGTCGGTGGTCATTGTATGCTATCAAAATGAGTATCCTTGTACGCGCCTCCTGTATACGTGTGTATACGTATGAGCATATGTGTAGTCACAGGTCCTGAGGTTCTCATACAGTATGTGGCCTTTGTTTTGCAGCCCACGGTTTGTGAACGGGAGCTCTGTGTGTTTGCCTTTCAAACGCTGGGTGTCATGAATGAAGCCGCAGATGAAATCGCCACAGGTGCTCAGGTACTGCACATTGTATGTATTTGGCGTGTATTTGAAGAAGCTTTTGGGGAAGGATGCGTTTCACAGTAAAAGAGATTCATGGTAAAGAGACATGGTCGTCTATTGCTTCTGTTTCAACCAGTAATTTTCGGCTGTGGTAAAACTGTAATACTACCAGTTTTGTACAGTAAGTGATTGTTGATATTGCTATTTTGCTTCTTGATAAACTCGGGTATTGTAATCCTCTCATTTTTATCAATGTACAGTATGTCTAAGCCTTTTTATGGGTTTATATTGCAGTGAATTAGTGGCCTTCAGCTTTGCCATTGCACTCATGCAGAAGGGTTATCAGCCACGGCGTTCATCTGTTAGCTCATTCTCTGTGTACCAGGTGGTGGATTTGCTGGTCTCTATGTGCCGATCTGCACTGGAGTCTCCAAGGAAGGTCGTCATTTTCGAACCGTATCCATCAGTGGTTGATCCCAACGATTCTCAGTCACTGGCCTTCAACCCTCGGGTATGTTACATAATATCACGAATTTGTGATGCTTTTTTGTTGTTTAGCACTTTTAAGTGAATAATTATACTTTAAAAATGCAAAATATGTGATTACATTAGTAATAAATAGTAATTTCTGAATTATAATAGGGATAATATATTAACACTGCTTTTACTCCTTGGTTGTTTGGGACAAGCTCATAATATTATATGTTTTTAGAAAAAAGACTATGACCGGGTGATGAAAGCGCTTGACAGCATAGCGTCAATCAGAGAAATGACCCAGGTAAGTTTGCCAGGTGGCATAATGGTGATTTAATGCATTCTATATGAGGCTTAATTTGTTTCAAGGAATAAAAGTAATAGTTTATATCAGAGATGCTCAAACTTTTTGATTATAGATCCACATTTGATTTTTGTTTAAAGTCAGAGGTTTGGAACCATTTTCAATAACAAAACAACATTTCATGGACTTTATTGAATTCAGTCTTTCAATATAAACATCAGTATATAACAATTATGGGAACTTAACATAAAGACTGGTTATGAACATATTGATTTATAAGGTGCATTATTGGCTGGTTCCGGATCTATGACAACCCCTGGTATTGAAGACGGCCACAAAGCTGAATGGTGCTTGTCTGTAAGGTTTTGTGTAATATTTGAAGTTTGTCTGTGACACCTAATTGGCAGGGAAATCGAATTATTCAAGTGGCCCAAGTAGAAAGTGAAAGATTTATATACGCTGTCCACGCAATGTGTTTGAATTACAGAAACACTGTTAATTAAAATGCTTACAGTATGATGCAGCCAAACGGAGCGAAAGCTTGTTTAACGAGCAAACTGAAATCAAACTTTGGAGAACAACTGAGCTTTGTTAATTACAAAACAGTGTTTTATCTTCATGTTGATTATTTTGCATTTTTGAATTCTTCACAGGCACCATATTTGGAAATAAAGAAGCAGATGGACAGACATGACCCTCTTGCTCATCCCTTACTGCAATGGCGAGTCTATTTCTTTATGTTTTATGTGATGGAGAACTGAGGCTGCTCGTAATCGAGTATATATTTACACATAACTATGGATAAAATTCACTGCTGTACATTTTATATTTATTTATAATGTACTCAATTATTATGACATTGATGAAATTGATGCATGATTTAATTTAAATGTGTCCCCTTAACCAAGATGAAAGTAATAATGAAATGCAGAAATTCAATTTCATATATTCACTCACATGCACACAAAGAATATCACTGGTCTACTAACCAGTAGATTTTTAATTACCTTTCCTGCAAACCTTACAATGGACAATACTTTATGGAAATTAATTTAACATGAGTATTTT
This sequence comes from Mormyrus proboscirostris, assembly GCA_026779585.1. Taxonomy (NCBI): domain Eukaryota; kingdom Metazoa; phylum Chordata; class Actinopteri; order Osteoglossiformes; family Mormyridae; genus Mormyrus; species Mormyrus proboscirostris. Next base: position 11,769,738 of record JAODKF010000126.1, read on the forward strand.
TAATTATTTCAAATGCCTTTGCAATTTGACCGAGAAGTCTAGTTGATTATGTAAGATAACTCTTAGTATACCACACTGCACCTCTGCATCGTCAGTGGCTGATAAAAGCATCTGTATATTAATATTTTTCTTGGGAATTTAATATAAGAACTCTTTCTTTAGCTGTTAATTCTAAACTTAGCTGGGACAGATGAATGCACAAATATCAGCTATAAGCAGCATTTATTTCAGTCAAAGTGTGTTATATTTAGAAGAGAATGATGAAAAAGAGAATGAAACTTTTTTGTGCTGTATTAGGCTCTGAAAGGTTCAATTCATTTACAAATGCTTTCCTGTTCTGGGCAATAAATATCAACTTCACAGCTAATCCTAATGGATGAAGTATGTGTTTTGTGAGTTTCTGAAATAAATATTCCCTGTCTGCTCAAAGGAAAATGTATCTGTTGAAAAAGCATGAAGTCTATATCTTGAAAGCTGCTGGCTGAGGTCTCAGGAGGGCCTCTGCTGTATATTCCTTTGGAGAGAGGCACTTAACCTAAATTGCACCAGCAAATGGTTGCAGTTGTTAGCTGCTTTGGATTAAAATTCTGAATACAAATTTCTTTACTCTGATCTTGAAATATTCAGCTTAATGGTGCCATTGTTTTTGGATGAAGCAGAAGAAACTCCAAATTAATTTGTATTGTAGTGCATATGCACTGCATTTTATTAAATCATGAAATATTTTTAGGATATGTCAAATTTTGTTCAGTGACATACAAATCTGAAATTTGTGATACAAATGTGAGAATGTGATAATGTCTTTCATCACAGTTATACCTAGAACATCTGTTTAATACTGTAGGTACAGGACTGAATACAGTGTGTCATGGTTTATTCAGGGCTTTAGTCTAATGTGTTTGTGTTAAAGTTTAAGTGGACTGGAAAGAAAATGTAAAGTAATTAGAAAAATAAATTATAAAACTATCACGTGATTAGTTATTTTTGACTTTGTAAGTGTTTCACTTTGACTTGACAGAGATGCAATTGTTTTCTAATTCCCTTCTGACTCCCTAAGCATCGGCCTCAATCACTTCATCCTGTTTAAATGCAAGTGATGTCATTTAATTAGTCCAGATATAATTGGTGTTCTTTTTTCTACAGGGTAATATCCAGCAACAGGTCACATATCGTTAAACTACCAGTAAACAGAGTAAGTGATTTCTTTTTTGGTTTAGATTAAAATGGGCTTGTTGCTGTGGATATTAATATGAATCATTGAAAAATAGTGGACAAGTAGACATTTTCATGCTGTACAAACATTTCTAACAAAATATTTTATAGAATTGTAGAAACTTTATATATAATCGGTCAATGATGCAAACAAGTGCACTTATATTTTCTGAATTTGAAGCATTTTATTAAGTCTTGAAAAATAGTTCAGTAAGTGGAGGCCAGTGTGATTTCACTCAGATTTGAAAATGATCATTTCATCAATATTTAACATTTTAAGGGCAATGAAATCCAGAATAGTACATTTTCATAGTGTTCTGTTTGTCAGGATTCGGCTTGGAGTACTTCGTTTGCTGCTGTGAAGCAGAAAGAAAAGCAGACTTTTGTTGGTAATCATCTTTGTTTCCCTCAGCAATTGAAGTTCATGCACACCCCTCACCAGTTCCTCCTGCTCAGCAGTCCGCCCGCCAAAGAATCCAACTTCAGAGCTGCCAAAAACCTTTTTGGGAGTACCTTCGCTTTCCAGTACGTTTAAACGCTCATTATGTGCAAAAAGCTATTTAATATTTTGTTTTAGGTTTCGTTAAGACATGGTAGTTTTCTGTAATCTTCTGCGTCATTTCGGCATAAAGCAGAAATTTCTTTAATTATAGTTATCGTAGCTCGGTGCTGGGCCGCTTGGTGACATCCACCTTCAGCACTGGGGCTTCCAAATGTGCCCCTGCAAAGTTTATTCTGCCTGCATAGCTTGGGTTTTCTCCTGCAGTCCAAAGAATACAAGCGGCCTGGCTTCCTTTAATTGCTCATAGCATATGATTGTAAAAAAAATGTGTCTGTGGATTTTGCCGACCAGGGCGCTGATTCAGATTTCAAGGGGGTTTCACACTCATAATTCTACAAATTGTAACCTAATTATTACCCCCCCCCCTCCACCACACATTGACCATGATAAGTTTATGTTGTTAACAAGCTGAATTATGGCCTTTTCCCATGTTTCTCTCCTGTTTTATGTCCTGTATGTATCCCTTTATCTGCTCCTCTTAGTGGTTCACACATAGAGAATTGGCATTCCATTCTGAGGAACGGTTTGGTTGTTGCCTCGAATACAAGACTTCAGGTAAATAAAGAAAGTATATAACTGTTGGAGGCAAAAATACCTGTGCAACTGGCATTTTCATTTATGCCTGTATATGTGCAAATCTAAGGAATTTGAAAGGCTGCAGATTTGTTTGATTTTAGGAAATCAAACATACAGATCAATATTAGAATTGATAAGCAAATGAAAACAATATCTGTTTAATTTTGTAATTTGATAATGAGAGAAAAAACTTTCAAGCATTTCCTTGCTTCAGTATTGCTGTCCCAGGCCTGGGAAGTGCACAGTACTTCCTTGAGCTTTGGCAGACAGTGTGTTTAAGGCTCCAGTTCAGGGGTGAACAGCACCAGAATAGCCAATTTTGTTCCTTTTTATTCAGCAGTCATGCATGATCAAAACCAAGGCAGTTTTAGGCAGGATGATGAATGAACAAACCGCTTGTTCTCTGAACATTATTTAATAGGATCTCGGTGAAAGAATTGGCAGCAGTTTGTGGTCAAAAGAGCATTCTGAAATTATACTCTTCTGATGTAAGCCATTTTACAAAATAAGCGTGCATTTTTATACCAAGGTGTTAATATTTTTTATTGTATTTAAACTTTATTTGCTTGACCTTTATGTTAGATATCATAGCTTAACTTTCAGCGAAAGCAACATTTACATTAGATTAAAAGATTGAAACACAATTTTATTAAAAAACATATTCTTTATATGCTGGAAGTAGTCATACCTATAGTTAATTATTTTTTAGGATGTATTCAAGTTTGTATTAAAATATAACTATCAATGTACCTATAGGATTGGTTTTATTTTGAAGTTTTTAAAGGTGAATTTTCATCTGTTGTTATACCACATTTACAGCTCCATGGCGCCATCTATGGGAGTGGAATCTATGTCAGCCCTATGTCAAGTATTTCCTTTGGCTACTCAGGTAAGAATCATGCATTACATGTTTTCTAAAGGTGCTTAATATGTATGTATTTTACCCAGGCCAGTTAGGTCATGGATTCATTTATGATTTATGTATTGTATAACATTTCACAGGGATAAACAAAAAGCAGCAGAAAGTCTCTTCAAAGGATGAGAGTACGTCACACAACAAAACGAACATGAATCTGCAGGTGGAAATTTTGTTGTTTACTTTATAATTATACTTTTATGTGTTTTTTTAATAATAATATCAGGAGATTGATATTAAAATTGTTAATTTTAAGTATTTGAAGGTTAATTTGCCTTTGTGACGTCCGAAAAAATGTTCACTGTACATTTTTTTCCTTCTAGTCCCAGAAGAGGGGGCAGCAGCCACAATTTTTGCAGAGTCGAAATTTGAAGTGTATAGCATTGTGTGAAGGTAAGTCTGTCAACATGCGGACATTCTCAGGTTCAATGTTCACGATTAGTACTGACATTCCGGTTTTCTCCTTTAGTCATCACATCTCCTGATCTGGACAAACATGGTGATATCTGGGTTGTCCCCAACACAGATAATGTCTGTACAAGATTTTTTTTTGTGTAAGTAATACAACCTTATAAACAGATCTGATGATTAAGGCACAAGTTAACTGAAGCAAATGTGTATTTTATTAGTGGAGCTATGATTACCAATACAGAAAACAGTTAAATACATTGTGCAATATTGATCTAAACTGTTAATTCAGAGTTAATAATGGTGATTTAATTTGGCATAATTATTATCGTCTTCTGTGTGTGTGTTTATTTTCCTTTGCTGCTGAGAATGTTTGCCTTTCATTACAAGTCACTAGTAATTATTGATGCCTTTCAGTTATGAAGATGGGCAGGTTGGTGACACAAACATCAACACGCAGGACAGCAGCATCCACAGAGAGATCTTGCGAGTTATAGGCAATCAGACGGCTACTGGATAAGGATGACTGACTCTTTACTCTAGCCTGAGTTCACCCTTTATAGCCTCAAAGCTGGATTTTGAGCTAAAGTGGTGATTATAGTCTGATATGATAAGCATGGAACACTACTAAGACATTTGCATTGGTTTGAAATCTTACAAAGTATGAAAAAAAGTAAAGTACACTGAGCCTTCTGCTATTACAAATTCTAACTTTATTTTTTAAGTACAGTAACCTACACTGTTTATGAATTGTCAGGAAAGTCCAGTTTGACTGATGGACTGCTTTCATCTTTTTTAATAAAAAAAGAAAAAAAGTAACATTCTTGGTGAAATTGATAGGATTTATCATAATTGTTGAACCTTTACAGTAATTTGGTACTCCTGTATAACAAAAAGCCAAATCTCACAAGACGTTTACTAAATGAGACATGTCTGTTTGCAGTGTAGTTAGTGAACAACAATGGTGTCGATATGCACTTTAATTGATTTTTTTGGTATACAACGTATTATGCTTATCAAAATGCCCCCCCCCATTATCAATTGTCAGTCATATTTAACTGATCAGTTTTATTCCAAATAAGGTGATTTACACAAGATTCATGCTTGACTACAATGAAAGCTGCCCAACCCTAATACTTTTGAGTGTAAGAAAACCATCAATGTCATCTTCCGGGTACCTGCCCATGCTGTTGGCTTCAAAGCAGCGATAGAATGGTTGCTGTAGGGATGTTCCCAGCCTACCTCCCGCAGTTGGTTAATTTCTCTTCATAAGCCCAACACAAAGCCCAATGACAATAATGGTTGCTGCTCAATACACCAGCAGTAACTGGTTTACAACAATTGGTCAGTGCTTCTTTTTCCAGTCTTCGGTTTTTATCTGCCTTCTGATATACTGATGATATTCTATGATGTTTAAAAAATCGTGGGGAGAGACTTAACAGGTTATTTTTTAAGGGATTGGGTTTATATGGGGGAAAACAAAGCTTGTGTCTGAGGTTCCGCTTTTATATTTGGCCATTTCTTTCTAATTGTAGACATTTATAAGTGAATCAATTAAATCAAAATCTCACATGCTCCCCTTGCTTATTTGTCATCAGTTAAGACATATTACAGAAAACTTTGATTAATGTCTGATCAATGGTTATCAAAAGCAATAAAAGAAAGTAAAAAATTTGGTTAAAATAGATGATTAGGTAAGTATTTTCATAGTTTTAAGGAATGCTGTTAGTTTGATATTATAGGCTTTATTTGTCCAAATGTTCTTCATTACTGATTGAATATTTAATATGGCACATACTTGTGTCTCCTTTTAATTGAAATAGCATAGAAGGTATTAAAACTTGTAGTTTCTTTTGACAAAATTATTTGAAATGAGAAGTTAAATTTTTGACCAGGAGCATTATTCTATTATCAGCTGAAGTAAATGCTCAACACTGTATCAGTGTTATAGTATATATGGATATTACGATAAATATAACAGACATTTTTGTTAAAAATGTTCAATGCGTTTAAAGTGGTGTGTACATGTTGTAATATATTCCCCTATTTGGAAAAAAAGGGAAAAAAATTGGAAATTAAAATTTGGTGAAGATTTCATAAATGTATATCATGAAATGTGCACTGTTCCTTAATTCCAGTTTCAAAATGCTGTTTATTAAAATAATAGTAAAACTTTGATTAATGCTGAGTTAAGGCTTTTACGATTTTAATGTTTAATTTATTATCTGAACCGGATAGCTTAATGGATTCCCCAAACTGAAGTTCCATTTGATTCTGCATATGTATATTTGGAATACATAATGGGTCTTGTTTTAGGCATTATATGCTCCCACCCTAAAGAAAAGAAATTTATTACGATTCAGTTAAAAATACTCCTATTGTAAATACCCGATGGTTACAATTTTATAGTCCTTTTTTATTTAATTCAAAATGTGAATCAAATGTGTTACACAAATAAATAAATAGGTAGTCCATGAGGTGAAACAGCGAAAATGAATTCATTAGTCCCTTTTCTACAACAGTATTGTCTTTGTTTTCAATATGGTGGCTACTTATTTTTTTTTTTTAATAATTTTTGTAAATCACATTCATTAAAAAAAAATATGTCCATAAAAATGAATAAAATTGCATTGATTTGCAAAACAAAAACTGAATTTTTAAAATTATTAATTATAAATAAAAATAAGGACAGCATACTTCAGAAGAACAACATAGTGAATGTGGATGAGTGAAGATTCAGTTGTGCTACTTTTTTGGTTTTTTTTGTTTTATTTTTTCTTAATTGGTTTTCATTTGAAACTTTTGAAGTTTGATTATCTCTGCCCTGCACAAAACAGTAAATACTTCTGCTAATTAGCCTTTGGTGCCTTAGTAACAGAGTAATGGCAAATATACTGTAAATATTGTAAATACTGCCACAAAAACATGAACGCCAAATATTTTCTGTATTGAGTTTCTACAGCTGTTTTTTCCTTTTGCAATCAAATCAAGCTTTTTCTGGCATTTTATTAGTTATGGAATAATAGCTTATGTATGTTTACTTTCAATAAATTTAAATTTGTTTAAACCAGATGTTTGGCATTTTTTGTGGTTTTTGCTGTGTTGTGTTCATGAGATCCTTTTACCAAACTAAGCATGAGAACTATTCTGTTTGTTTAAAATTAAAGAAAGTGTTTTTCCGCTATTTATCACATTAAGAATGTTTTAGGGGAGTGGTCTTTCACTGCCAGGGCTATGGGTTCAGCCCCCCAGGCTCTGTGTGCAGTGCTTGAATGTTCTGTGCATGTGTGGCTTTCCTCTGGGAATTCCAGTATAACATTGACATCCATCCATTCATGCTGCATCTCCTGGGCAGCATCACCGTTTTACCCAGGCTATGAAAAACACCCTGGCGAGGATGCCAGTCCTTCACAGGGCACATACATAGTCATACATTCCGAGCAACTTAGAGATAGCAGTTACCCTGACATGAGGGAAGCATGGAGCGTTTAGCAAAACCCATCCGCAAATTCCACACATGCAGTGGACAATGACAACTGACAAATATAAAAAATTACGGCATTCCATGGAATTAAGTTGTATTACGGACTCATACAGCTTACCACTGATGACAGTATATGAAATAGGTGAAATGGTTCACATGGAGACCTTGGAAGTGGTTCATTTTCCTCCTTAGTTGTATTGTAAGGAGACATTATGCCCTTATCGCAAAGAGACAGATGGGCTACTTGTTCATACCTGGGAAATGAATGAAATGGGAGAGCATGACATCAATGTTGGTTGAGGGGCCTTTTTGTACTATAAACGCTGAAATCAGTAACCCTGTTTCAGTATGAGCAGGGCAATATTATCTAGAAGTAGGAAGAAATGTATCTGGGTTTCCCATGGACTTGTTCCTAGCTGAATGTCTTATTAGTACTTAATCATGAGAAATAAGCTAAGTGTGTGTGTGTATGTGTGGTAA
>JAODKF010000126.1:11808419-11834131 GCA_026779585.1 Mormyrus proboscirostris
CCTTAGATAGGGGGGGAGGGGGGGGTAACTTTCACAGGCTGTTTCTGCTCAGGTCATACACACACTCAGATGATGTCATCTCAAATGAGTTAGCATTGCTTGTGTTTTCAGCAACATATCCAAATTCGGTATAACAGAGCCGACAGGTCTTATCGGCTGTTCTTTCTGCAGTGGTGGGATACTCAATTGGGAAACTAGAATGTTACCAAACCGACGATTATGACTGACTACAACTATAATTAGCTCTAACCAACTCCTATCCATAAATAGCATAATGTTTTTGTGTTGAACATCTACTACGGCCTGCCCACGTTACAATTGTGAATATCGAACTGAAAATCATGGACCAAACGCCATACGACGAATACATGTAACGTTACAGCCTGAATATTTAGCTAAAATGACATATTCAGATTAAATGTGGCTTCATACAATCGAAGAAAAAAAATTAAATTTAATCATCAACCTAATATTTAATAACATATTTAGACTATGATTGGGCCAGTTTCCCCTTTTGGCTGGCTCTCGGTGTTTATAGTTTAAGGACATTATTAAACCAGCATAATTATTTTATAAGATTAAAATTTATAACTGTGGTGTTTCAGTGCTTGCTTGATGTCTGCATTATATGCTGCAAATAAGTATTTTCCACAATATGTTTATTAATATGTTACTATTTTTTCTATATGATTTTAAAATCATTATTTTTTCTATTCTAAGGTTCATAATATAAGACTAAATGTCAAAAAGTGCTGCCATAACAGAAGCCTGCGAAACCTTTGCATGTGACTTGGCCTCCACCATTGCCTGATGCCTTCGTACGTCTCAATCGCGGTCCCCATTCCCACCCTGCCACCTTAGTCGATGGAAAGCGCCCGGCCAGGCCTCCCATCGCTGCCTGTGTGACCCTTGGTAATCCTGTTTCACAGAAAGGCTCCCCGCTATTGGAAGCACAAAGGCAGCCGCTGCTGTTTCCCGCAGTCGATATTCTGACAGACTTGATCGAGCAAATTAGTATGCTTTGCTAAGGGCATGACCGAAGACCTTTTCAACACCCTGGAGTCAATACAAAGGCCCGATGGATGGGGGGGATTTTCCTCTTCTATACACCCTCACCCCCCACTCTATCTGTTGCCATGAAATTTAAGATCAAAGATTAAATTATCTTTTTAGACATGGGAACAATTGTGAATTCCCCTGCTGCTTATGCACTCTTGTGATGTCTGTGCATGCACCGGAGTTTCTCTCCTGCATCTTCGTGCATATTTAGAGGGATGTCATGCAGATAAGTTTGAATCTGGCATCAGCTCCGGTTGTCAGTGTTCGTGAATTAGGCGAATATAGTAACGAAACTATTGTATATCTCTCAGTGAGGAGCATAAACAGATAAGTCAATGGGAAGAATATAGTGTCTTTGTTGTGGATTAAAGAACTCTGACTTATTTCCGTAAAAGTCAAGGGATTATCTGGTTAAGCAAAAGACAATGATAAGTCTCAAAACGAGAATCCCAAGTCATTCTGATGATTTCAGTTTTTTCATTAAACCAAAGTCTCATGCGGATGAAGTTGCGTAAAAATACTTTGCTTTTTTTCCAAAACCTGTTAACAATACTTAATTCATGCATGTAGGTTTTTTTTCTCATTTCATTCACTGTTCCTTTCCTATGGCTACAATTCCTTTGTGTGTATTTTGTTAAGGGAAAGTAACACTTAAGAGGCCACTGAGTTCGGTGAAGAAGGACAAAATGTACCTAATTGGCACAACTGTACGTCTGTTATTATGTTGCAGATAATCAATAAGAGCACTGGGTTGTAAAGGCTAGATACTAATGTATCTTATGTACTCCTAGCCAATCGAATGCCACCCCCCCTCCTTTAAAAAAAAAAATGAATTAGAGGACTCCTATGTCTTTTGCAAATATTAGGTATTCTTTTAATTTTCACCTTGGAACAGTACCCTACATTAATTATATAAGACATATGCTACTGACGTAACCTTTTTCTTTACAAAGTAAAAGGTACGATCAGTTATACGACGGCTCTTCCTCAAAAATCATCCTGTTTTTATTACTCAGATATTTTGAGATGCTTTTAAAAGACTGCAAATCAATTTGCTGGCTATTTATACTCATTAAAACTGCATAAGCACCAACCTTTCAGTGACACACATATATGAATACATATTTGTACACTTCATTTTTTGTATCACATACACTGTTGTCTTAGATGTTCTTATTTTAAATGTTTCACGCGTGTTTGTTGTAGTATCTAAATCATTTATGTATCTTGGTAAACATTTTTGTTGAAAACTGCAGAATTAATATAACTTCACCAAAAATCAATTGCAACCCTAATCTGTTCAGCTGGCTAGCATACTTAGAAATACTGAAAGGAGAAAGGAAATTTTCCATTTTTGAATGCACATGACAGCGTTTTTTTCCAACATGTCAACAAATGTATGCATAACTTTTAATTTTTTGAAAATAAATGCATTTGTTTTTGAGGTAGATATAGCTCTTATCTGATGTGATTTGATATTTGGTATCAACTTAGCTGTAAAGTCTTTAGTATATATTTCTCGATTAATTTGGTATAAAACATTGAATCACATTTTAGGAACATCACTATAGACAATACAGTCAGAAAAAACAAGATGGTTGTGTAAAATGCAACTTTGTGTATTATTAAAATTTCTAGTGTATTTCCTACAGGACACTTGAAGAGCCCTATTATCCTCAGGAAATGTCTCCCCTTGATGGGCTAAATTTGTAGCCATTATTGCACAGCTTCTGAGAAATGTGTAGTGTCCTGTAATTGCTGGTGTGTCTCACTGGGGACACTTTGATGGCGTCTGAGCTGGCATGTGTCAGACAGCAGAGGGCTGGTCTCTCCTTTACCTTGCCACAGCAAACTGGCAGGATTCCTTTCCCACCTCACTGCCCTGGATCTTGTCAGAGCATTTCCTCTTTCCTGCATGCCATGGTGTAAATCGCTGCAAAAATATACAACAAAATATATGATGCCACCAAATGAACTGCTTAAACATATACAATCAACTGTGTTTGGTTGTATAATACAAATTATGTACAAAGTCTAAATAATGTTGTTAGATTTGTAGAGGTTCAAAGAATTACTGAGAGCTGTCAACTCTTATTCTTCAAAATAAAACCTTTATATTTTCAGTATACCACATAATGTATCATTATTAAAAAATATATAATTATATAGTGTAATAATTTGTCAGAAATGTACATATATGTGTGTGTGTGTATAAAATATTTTTATATATTGTGTGAGTGTTTCATTTAAGAAAAATATGTGGATAATGAAAATGATGTTAAATTTTCCCAGTCAAAAGATAACTGGGAGGGGTCTGGTGGCTTTTTTGCCTGCCCTGCCCTTTGTCACAACACTTAAATACCACCTTTCACTCAAAGATGACTGGATAACAGAGCCTCACAGGGCTGGCTATGGACTACTTACTGCCTTAATAAAGAATCAATAGTGCTCCCAGCGTGCTGGGAGTCATGCTGCACCATGTATGTGACCTGCCTCAGCCAACACAAGCATGTCCTGCCGCTCGGTCCTGGAGCGAAGAGAATCGGCTGGGGTCTCTTGCACAAAACGTGGTGAGGGGTGGGGTCATTTACTCATCGATTGAGTTTGCATATATGACTGCTGATTTGAATAACAGCTAAAGAACAACAGCACAGATGACGAACAACATCAACAAAACCAGCTATGTCAGTGACCAGATTTAATAGTAATCACTGACCCATGATTATATACATACACTGACACACACATGTATTTACAAGTGCTGTGTTAGAATTTCTACATTAAACATCCCAATATGTATTCATTGTAGTATTTAAATTAAATCAGTGCTAGGTTTAATTTACTTACAGAAAATAATCATTACTCATTTGATGCACCAATATTATCGTTGGTTCATTGTTTCTGTAGACATGAAGAAACATGTTTCTTAAATAAAATTTTGGCTTACTTAATGGTAGGAATACTACACATGAAACGTATTATGTATTGCATAAGAAAGACAAGGCAAACTTCAACCAAATATCAATGTCATTTATTGAAAATATAGTTTAACTGAGAAGCCCCTATATGTTCACTGTCAATGAAAATAATATTGTTGAAACTTGATTACACATGACTACCACATGTGAAGTGAAATATGAACAGTAAGTTTTAATTGCTCCAGCTTATACGGTTAAGAGCAGTAGGTGGATTTGCACCGATTAACATTAGATCCGAAAGTTGTTACGGTAGAGATTTTTTTGAAAATATTAACAATTCTGGATAGTTTACCTTTTCTTTTACATATAGAATATGACATGTTGCAGGAATAACTAGCAGCACAGGTAGAGTGAATGAAATCACAAGAAACAATGTATTTCATCTAAATACGGGATGTAAGGAAGAAATTCCCCCTCTGCAGAGGCATTCATTAATTTATATAGATTATATAGTCACTAGATGGCACTCTAGTGATACATGTACAGAATCCAGAATAAAGCCACATTTTACAAAAAGCATACATTTAATTTGGGATGTAAGCTTGAAAATGCCCATAGTTAATTTTCTGAATAAATAAATAAATAGATCAGTATATGTTTAGTATACCATACAGTCCACAGGCTCATTAGAGGGTCAGGCAATAAATGTCACTCTTCTGCAGCGCCTTTATTGTGACTGGAAGCTTCAGAACAATGTGAGTTATTTGGTGGGAGGACTTAAGCTGGCCAGAGTACTCCAGTTTGTCACTGCATTAATGTCTCCTTCAGACCTATCAGGAACCTGCAGGTCATCCTCTTCCATCAGTAAGAAGTGGGCTATTCCTCCTGTTAGTAGTTGGTTGGTCTTATCTGCCAACACTTTTAAACTGAACAGGTTCCTTGCCAGATTAACTTTGAATTATATTCCCATATTTTTACTCACCTACTTCTTACTGCTATGACTCTCAGGAGAAAATATAAAATTGTAGGGAGCACTATCAGAAGCATAGTAACTGTAAAACAAAAATATTATGATATTATGATGGCTCAATGCCCGAAACACAGCTGCAAGAAGGAGTTGGAGAACCTGCCTTAGAGAATAAAGTAAGTGTCAGAACAGCTAGAGAAATTACTTAGTGTGTGAACTATATTCCTTTGAAGAAAACAAAACGACTGTTACTTTATAGAAGTACATATTTATAACAGTAACTTTACTTCAAAATAGTACTTTATATGGAAGTTATTGTGAACTCTCTTGTGCTTTTAAGTTCACATGTTTTGAGCAGGGCTGCTATTTCCAGCCTGCAATTACAAATGAAGAAATAGAAATGTCTAAAACTCTGAAAATAAAAATGTTGTTCAAACTTAGTGTACCACTTTTAAAGCATGCATCCATTGTGTTTATTATACTGGATTCCTCTTGGTTTTTTAGTAAAAATTTCAGATTTTGAATTTATTGATGATATATATATATGTATTTGTAACTTACAACTCATTTAGATAACTGTTTTTGTGAAAAAAAATAATTTGCTGCTAAACACCCTTGTAAACATATACTATTAATTATAATATTAACATTTTCTGTCCTTTTCTATTTACTAACTAAATAAATAAATGAAAATAATAAATGTTCCTGCAGATGAGAACCTACTGGTTCAATGCATTCAAGTTTAGCCTTTATTTGCTTGACACCCTGGATGTGGGGGCCCGGACTCACTCTGGATGGTATCTGGGGTCCCAGCAGGACTCGCCAGCACCTGGCTGGACGGACTGCACACAGCACAGAGCCATCTGGGGGTAATTACAGCAAGGTATTCTTTAGAGGACCAGATGGGACCATGACACAGAAGGCCCAACCCCTCCCCATCATTTACAACATAATTCCATTCAATGATATACTTAATCCTCCCACCAGCCAGGCCTTTCAGGCTGCTGTTGTCACTGTTCCTTTATGTTAATTCAGACCAAAGAGCCTCGTGTCCCTCAAGGGACTGAAAGAAATTATTCATCCACAAATTGTTTCCACCATGCCAAGTACAGTAACATTTCGCCCCTCCCCCCGTTCGCTCTTGCCAAAGGGGGGGTGTGCGGTGGGAGGTGTGGGGGGGATCAGAGCCACTTCCAGGGAAGGTCAGTGTCTGTCCTGCATGGTACCAGCTGAGGGCCAATACAGCCACCTGTTAGACAGAGTGTTTTTTTTTTTTTTTTGCTTTGGTCCCACGTACTCCCCAATTGCTATATAGCTTCACCGAAACCGGACAATTAACTTGACACATAACCAGAAATGTACAAAAGGTGGACAAAAGTGAACTTTCTCAAAATTAAGCAAATGTGTTGGACAAACCTAAATCTCGGAATGCTGGACGGTTTTCATTTTTTTTTTCTTCAAACAGACCAATATTTGACAGTTATTTAGAACCTTACGTTATATATTTAATTTTAGGGTAACGTTTCTTTACATTATTTTGACTATAATTAATCATAGTATCGAAATGAAATTGTAGCCTAAACACAAGCACCAGTAATGTGAGCACAGCATAAATACAAGAATTTGAGAGAAAGACGAAGTTTTAAGTGTGAAGTTCAAGAACAACAGCGCGACAAGCCTAAATGTACGCAAAAGAACAATGAGCTTTCCTATGTGCAAGGCAACGCGTATGCAAGCATAGCTAATTTATACTATAATAACAATCAACAAATGAAGATATACATATATATGCTTGTTTTTGAAGTGAATTTGGTCAGCAAAAAAGGATCTTTTTAATGAAAATTGTAGATATGTATAAATAAAGTCTTACATTTAACATAATTGTAATTTACTTCCATGCATAAATCTCAGGGTCATAAAATGGATTATTACAAAGAAAGGAGTGCTCTGAGTCCTTGGAGGGGGAGGAGAGGAAGAATGAGACAGTGAGTGTAAGAGAGATGCACTCTGCACATTCTAATTGAATTACACCCTAACCTTTCCTGTATAATTCAGCGCCCCTTTTTGGTTTCTATTATTTGTATTCTATTGATGAATATTTCATTTTTTAACAAATCATTAAAGAAAATCTACCAATATAATTCCTCTATCACTTATAACAGGGTTTTTTTGCTGGTGCTTCTGGCTGACTACTTTAAAAATAAAACAGAAAATACAGTACAACAAAAGAATGTTTTGCACTCTTTGCATTATGGAAATTTTCCACATTTTTGCCTCTACGAATCACATTGAAAAATTACACTACTCACATGTACACTGGTACAGTATAAATGTAGGAAAAAAAAAATATATATTTACTTTTTTAGAAGTATTTTGTAATATTTTATACAAATAAAGGAATAAGCTAAACTCTGTGTGTAATAGTGTTCTGTATGCCCAAAATGCAGCCCTGAAAACATGTAAACATATTTCTATAAGCTAGAAATAGAAAACATTTTAAAATGAAGAACTGAATTTAGTAAAATCTAAGTTCTTTATCCATGCTACCACACCTATACATTAATACATTCATTAATATTAATTTGCAAATACAGCATCGTGAAACATATATTTCACAGACATTTTCTAATCATTCCTGTAGCATTCACAGACAAATGTGGACAGCATATTTGGATAGAACAACTAAATTAAATGATTCACCAAACAAAACTTCTATTACAGTGTTAATTTATTTACCATATTGAGGCACCTGCTTGAGCACAATAGGTACTTTAACCACCCCCCCCCCCACACACACACACACACACACATACACACAAAAAGGATGGACTGTTCTACAAGAGTGAGAGCCCAGGGTTAACTGGCAGTGGGGCAGATGGAAACAGTGCAACAAGGCCTGCTAATAAACAAAGCTGGAGAGATGGGGCAATAGCATCACACAGACCTCCCAGCCCAGGAGAGGTGTCTTCTGTGCGACTGTCAAGACAAGGCAGCAAAGGGAGGAGGGGTGCAGACCACCAGCATACAGCCAGGGTAACAACAGGAGGCCAAGTATCTAATTACCCACCAGTCACAACAGCCCAATCCTCAACCGTGATACAACATTTTCATTAAGTTTTGCAAATGCAAAGTAAAGCTAATCCTACACAGGAGTAATTAAAATAAAAAGACAAGTATGAAACAAAAGCTGATCTAACGTCATGCAGGAAAATGTTGTTTTATTTCAGCCAGTATAATCTCTGTCATTTGTTGGTTTACCACTGTTCATTTACAAACAGTCTACACAAACATGTCAAACGAGTCTGATGTTTCTGTTTGCACTAGGCTTATGGAATTTATCTAGTGGAGAATGGCCCATATTTACCTAAATATACTATTGGAAAAACAATGTTTACAAAAACTATTAAATGCATATATCTAAGTAAATAAACTAAAGCTGTATATACATTTAAGGTTAACATTTGCAGCCGCAGAATATATATCTTGGTATGATTTGACAGACAGATATGCTAAGCTATATATCTGTATGTAGTACATTTACGATTACTAGATAGCTAAAAATGATCACGCCATGAATATCTCATTCATTAAGTTATCCATTAGTATAAACAAGTAAATAACAGTATAGATGTCATTGTAAGTATATGACAAAAAAATACATCATACTTCCAACTGTACACATGGCTAGTTGGGCTTAAATAATAGAGCCTTGTGTGTGGAGGGGCTTTCTGTGCTTTCTCATTGTGCCTTGTTCTTTTGTGCGAATGTCTGCTGCATGTAATTTAATTTGGATGTCAATTTTTGGCAATTCAAGTTAGGATATTAAAAAACTGGGATTCACAGTGTCCTACCTCATAATATCTGATAGATGTCAAAAGCTTTAAACCATTTAAATCATCATACATACTTCTTGATGTACGGGGTAGCATAAATTAGCTGAGATATTATTTATAAAATATTGTTTCAATTAAGAATAGTGATGTTTAGAAAAAAACACGTTTCTGCAAATTTGTATTAACTTACTCAAATTAGTCTTAGATCATATAAAATGCATATTTTAAACCATACAAGTTGTCATTATTCAGTATACCTTTCTATAGGACATTATTTCAGTGTTGCGCGCAACACTTTTCTTTGTGTAATCCTGTTTAAAGACCATCTGGGGAGGGCTTGCAGAGGAATGTTTAAATAAAGTAAAGAAGGTCTCTCAGTGTGATTCATCACAAATGCAAATAAAACGACACCTCAGCTGATTAAAGCCCACATGTAAATTATCAGCAGTTTCCTTGACTGATTAAAAAAGCAAATCATTACAAATTGCCCCAAATGAAATAAGGCAGCACAAGGGACAAATTGAAGGAGGCGGCTCTGTGCTGAGAGGGTGGGCCCTGGTCCTTACTGCCGGAATTTCTTATTCACTACGCTCCTTTTATGGGCCTGATTAATAAACCTGGACAATGATTTATCAAAACAATAGCACTGCATCTCATAGGACGTCAATATGCTCTACTTAGTCACGCAGCAGGCTCTTCGTACTGGGAACTGCTGGCAAAAATGAGGAGGGATTGCTTAGCCACACTGGGGTTCCGTTTGGGATCTGCTGACGGCCGGTCGTGCTTATTCAACCCGTCTGTCTCGGTTTGGCTGGAAGGCGCAGGGAATAATGCAGTAACCTCCGCAGCAGGTCTGACTGCAGCCCTGCTGGTTTTGGCAGGCCCAGCTGCGGGAGCTTTTAACCCCCTTCCTGAGGGCTCACAGGACAGATGCAGTGCCTTGAGCTATAATCTGTGTCCCCAGTTCAGATGACAAATGGCACGGAGCAGAATATTGCATTATATATTAAGTACCTCGAGTTTGTAAATTATAGGATGCTGCTGATGCTGCTGCAGGCAGTCTAAATGTGTGTCGGGGGCCTACAGAGGTTTTTGTCATGAATGGAGAGCACGGATTTTCGCATCATTTGATTTTGGAGGCAGAATCCCAGACACTTGGCAGTGATGATAACCTTCCAGCTTTTAAATAATGAAAAGAAATACACCCCATTGAATGAGAAACCCAATAAACCCATTTCCAGTTGAAAAAAGAAAAAGTAGGATCATTGTTTTTCAAAAAATAATTATCGCAAATATGTTTGTAATTTATTTTCAGACGTCTTATTTTAGATTTATGTTTTTTCCCATGTTTTGATATTAATAGTGACATTTATGTATTTCCTCTGATTTCAGAATCGAAAAATTGTATATAATAAGACAGCGATGATATAAATTACTTCTATCAATTAATTTTGGATACTGTGGTTTTATTTAGTTTGATGCAAACGTTCCAAAGATATGCCCACATCACCAATAGCTAGTCCTGTAATTGTATTGTGTAAGAGGGTGACACCCGTGTCTTGACCCTTTATTGTGATCATCTGCTTAGGAGAAGATAGTTCCTTTCCCAGGAAAGACAGATGGAAGAAAAGCAAGCCTACAGCCAACAGGCTTTTGGTTTCTCCTCCTATTTAGCTACAGTGTACTACAAAGGGGAGAACGTGACATTACAGACCACTTCCAGTCAACAAATGTCAGGCATAAGCATTGGATTTTGTAATCTCACTGTGTAAATAGCTGATTCCATTTGTGGCCCTAGACATGTGAATACAAAAAAAATCTTGTAAAATCTTTTCGTTTAATCAAACAATTCAGTCAATGATAGTTCACATTGTAAAAGAAATAGTTTTTTTGTTTAGTTATTGAACTAAGTTCCTCAACATTAACATTCTTTAAAATTCAACTTTAAAAACCAAATTCAAAAAATCCAACAAAACATTTTTTGCAATAAACTTTGAAAAGAGAAGTAAATATGTACATACTCAAATGTGTACAAAGTTTTGAGCACTAATTCAGGACATGGCTGTTATTTCATTTGTTTCCCTTCTGTCTGCTGAGAGCTGGGGTCTTGGTCCTTACGTCTACATCAGAACACTGCCACAAGTCTTATATCAATTATTTGTGTGGTTTGGTAGGATAAATGGCTCTGAGGAGAAAGGATTCTGTGATCTGTTCACACACCCAAATAATGTTTTCTGAAGGTTATAACAGAAAAAAAAACTGAAGAGATGATAAATAACTCAAAAATGTACAGAAGAGTTAATTCTGTATTCTTTTTATACAATTATGCTACCTTCCCATGTTTCTGATGGAGTGATAGCTTTAAATATTGCAGATCCCACCTCAAGATGATTTTATTGTCCACTCATAATCTCTAATTAGTGGAAAAAGTCAAGACCAATAAATATTTCCTTGTTAATGACCAGCCAATGAATAGCCGCCCAAGCACAGCTAAAGAATCAATGAGCTATTAAACGACTGAAGATGCGGTTCTGTGAGTTCGTTTGGTTTGCAGGTACTTTATTTGCCCAAAGGCTCAAGAGGAGCTTTTGTTTTATCCCCCAGTGTCTTGCAGGGATTAACATGCATGAAGATAACATGGGCCTAAAGAAAAGCCCAGGGTTAAATACACTGCCCCCCATCTCAAAACCCAGCCCCCCTCCCAAACACAACTTGGCAGCTACAAGACAAACATAATGATACAGCTGATTAATTAGACTCCTCTGGAACCCCCACTATCCCCCCAGCTGGGCAAGTGATTCATGGAGACACATCTCTAACCTGCCGCGTTGTGTCAGCCGGTAGGTTCCCAAGCTGCAGGAAGCTCACAGCAGAGCTAGTAGACAGGCACAGGTTGCAAGGAGAAAATCTTACTTGTAAAAAGCAGATCTAAGCATAAAATGACATATTTTTTTACTACTGTCATCGGCAAGCACTGAAAAAGCAAGAGCCCTAATGGGAAATATAACTACAATAATATAAATATTTGCACGTTTCCCACAGCCTGCTTACATTTATAAATGGCAATAATAAATGGTCTTGTAAACAAAAGACAGTGATGCATGAAGTCATCGTTGTTATTTTAACTGGAAGTCCATATTTTAATGGCAAAAATGTTACATTTCCCATTTGAGTTTTTTTTATCTTTGTTAAAATTAAAGGCATTGTAACAGGCATTCCTTTTAACATCGCTAAAATATTTTAATCATTTTCCATGGTAACGCAACTAAAAGGTCTTGTTTCAGGAACCTGGCCCAGTGTTAAAGTAGAGAAAAAGTAATGACAAGAACATACACAAGCACATGCTTAACATAGATGCAGTGAATTGCATTGAAAACCAATACAATAAAAGGACAACAGATTTTGCAGTAATCTTGAAACAAAAGACTAAGGTTCAAGTCTCTGGTTGGGACTTGCTGTTTGTCCAAAAGTAATTCATGTAACCTGAAAGTGTATCCTGTTGTATGAATGGGTAAAATTACTATCAGGAGAACAAGATAAGTTCAGCCAATATATTATGTACAGTTTACCTTATTTCGATTATTATTTTATAAATTAGTTTTATACTAGAGCAAATTTTCAAAGTTTCAATTAACATTAATATATTCATTTGCAATTTTGTTTATTATAAAGACTGAAAAAACAGAACCTGATAAGTTCACAAAGAATTACAATTAAGGGTTCAGTCTAAAAACCTCCCTGATGGCCGACATTTATCATGTCCACTGCCTTGCTCTGAAAACCGCCAAATGTTTGCATTATTATTAATCCTGAATTTCCTCTAATGCATTATGACTCTAACTCACTTTACACTAATCCTGAGCCAAAGCCCTTCTGATGGCTGATCACATATATGTATCTATTCCCATTTGTGGAAAATCCAAGGATAATTTTGGCAGGTTTCCAAGATATGTAACTTTTTCCCCTGTTTGTCTCAGGAGACTATTTTGCCCTTAATTATTTCAGGCCACTTCAGGAAAGGGCAGTTTGCATGAAAAAGCTGGCGGGGTATTGTAAAATGGTGAGCATCTGTTGAAATAAATGAATGCAGTGAAGTGTCAGCACCTGTTAAACTTTATTCAGTGAGAGCAATTTAGGGCAGGTGTATTGTGAAGTTACTTTTTTTTTTATCATGAATCTATTTTTACTATGACCTATTCTGTCACACTCAACCACGTGTAGACAAAGGCTGCAGATTCCCCCTGAAACATATTATCTAGACCTTGCAGTATCCTTGCTGCTTGACATTGGCAACTGCAAGTAGAAATTGTATTGCTCTGTAAACAAAAGAGACATTAATCATACCTTATAGGGGATATACGCGAACCTCATTTCATTCCCTTCATATACAACATGTTTAGGAATTACAATGAAACATACTTTATTATTCATATTAAACTGCATCAGTGGTATTACATAGCTTTTCATGTTATAATCCTTGAAGTAGTTTTGTATACGTCTAGTATAACTAAAAAGTATTTAATTGCATGTTACCACAAGATTTAGTGACAGGTGATTCCTACAAAACGATAAATTCAGCTTTGGTTCTGCTAATACCAAGAGCATTTCAAGGGGTTGAACTCTGGCCTGTAATAATATTTATCACAGGATATTAAAAGCTAAAACATTATTCTATTTTAATATAATATAGAATATTAAAATACTAAAAACAGAGGTGGGAAGTTCAGGTCCAGAAAGCACAAAACCAGACCATTTTGAATCAATCAGCCAGTTGAGTTCTCTGTGAATGTGATTCAATATACTCCATAGTTGGTTGAAACAAAACAAAATCTTGCTCTAGATTTGTATTTTCTGTACCTGAACTTTCCACCACTGGGGACAAGACATACACTGGCTCATTGCTGTATTCCACATTTCATTTTGTTAAACATTTTTACCTTGATACAGACATTACATTGACCAAGGCCCAGAGACTTAGTAGTGACCATATCTTGGAAATTAGTTTCCAAAATCCTATGTTCTTGTGAACTTTTCAAATGCATGCCATTGTCTTTTGTCATAGATGACTCAGATCATTGACATTTAAACAGGGACACTGATGGGTACCCAGCATCTGTTCTTGTTGAGGTTTCAGAATTCATTGACTTCATACGCTGGAGGTTTGTTTTTTTGTTGAAATATGCATTTTACAGTCGACTCTTCGTACCCGTGAGATTCATATTCCAGAAAAGAAAAAAACATTGAGAAAGTTCCACACAGCAAAATTTGAATTTTCCAACATGCCAAGTACTATGTTGAAAGTTTTATTTCGTACAATATCTAAATTTTCAGTCAGATATGGGGCAAATGAAAGGTTGCAATTACTTATTATATGTGATATAGAGATGATGTTAAATATATGGGAAGATCTGCATAGGTTACCGGCAAATATTACCCAATTTTATATAAGGGACTGGAACATCTTCAGATTTTGGTATCCATGAGAAGTACTGAAACCAGTCTCCGCTGATATGGATGGCCTACTCTACTTTGAATTCATGAATCTGAGTCAAAACATACAAGTATCTTGAGATACTTGTATTCCCACAGCTGCCGTGATATTGCTGTGGGAATATTTTATAGCATTCAAATCAAATGTCTGCAATATTAATATTATTAAAAGAATAGTATACCATCCATCCATCCATCCATCCATCCATCTATTCATCCTCTATACCCGCTTGTCCTATGAAAGGGGATCTGGAGCCTATCCTGGAAAATATGGGCACAAGGCAGAGAATAACCCAGGATGGGGAGACAACCTATTGCAGGGTTAATAATACTATTATTAACAAGTAATGCTAAAAGTCTTGTTAACTGGGAAGCATGAGAGTCATGGACAATATAAATTAAGGGATATCATATATTACACTACCAGTTTTTATTCCAATTATTACATTTCCCAAAACCACATACAACAGGGAGAAAGGCACATATATCATTTTTAACTTTTACTTGCTTCCGTAGTTTAGAATTTTAAAATTTCTCCTGGCATTTCTTCTAACAGATGAAAAAGAAAACCTTATTTTTCCTTGGGAAAAGTGAAGACCTGAGAATAACCATCTGCAGAGGGGTGACGTTGCTTTAATGATATTTAATTTTTAATAAAAAGAGACATCACAAAATGCTATTTGTGAGAAGCAGGGGTCTGCTATTATATTTGCATCTGCAGGACTGATGCATCAAATTGTTCGCTGGGTCATGCTTGGATCTCATCTTGTCAGTATTCTTTCTCCTTTCTGTTTTTTTTTTTTTTTTGAAAAAATGATACAATGAAGACTGCAATTAAAATATCTAATTGGCATATTTCTTAAAATGAAGTAAATTACCTAACCCACACCAAATTATTGAAAAAAATGCAATTATCTTCTACAGGATCCATTCACGGTGATAATTACAGTAAGATGAGGCTGACATATTAAAACGGAATGGTTTTGTTTCACTCCGTGTAACAAGCAGCAGAGCTGAACATTTTAAGGCAGCACCTTATGTGCCTCCTGGTTGTTCCAGTGCTGATGCTTAACAGCTTGGTTTTAAACAGTGGTTTTTATCACATTAACATACACACACACAAAAAAAAACAAACAAACAAATGAGCAAACAAAAAAAACCGAACAATTGACCTATGCAATTATTCAGTGGTGTGTTTTTGTGGAATTTCCATTGCATGCGGCAAAATGGAAATTGCCAAAAAAAAAAAAGAGAAAACGCAAGTCCATAAAAAATTGCAAAAAGCAATAGGGATCTGACATCTTTGTTTCTTGGACCTCTAAATCTATGCAGAAAATGGATTGATTTTTGCATATTCCACTTACAACTGAATATAATTCATCTGAAAAAAGTGGAAAGTATTCATTCATAAAATTCTATATATTAAAATATTATCAGAAAGAATACCATTAAAAATACAATATGGACAAAGAACAAAAGAAGGTTCACCAATCTCAATGGCACTGTGGATGCAAGACTGTGATGACTTTGGTTTGGATTTCACCACCTCCGCTTGATCCTTGGCCTCTTCTCTCTTCCAAGACGAGGTAAACACTGTCATGTGACAGGATGGGAGGTCTTCACCAATTTGTCTGTCACTGAACATTTGTTGATGACACTTGGAAAGATAACCCTGTCCACCCTGTAAATACTGTAAAAAAAAAAACTGCTTTGTAAAGTTACCATGACGGGGGCTCCGACCCAAAGCAACATGTGGACTTCATATGAAGGTAATAAGGCATCGCATGACCAACTTCACACTTGAATTGTCTGTCAAGGGGGGGGTTCTCATTCATAACAATACCCCAATGTTTTGGTAGGCAGGCTCCAATCCACTTAACAAGTGAGGAGACGCGACTGGAATGCCAGGTATGTTTCTTTGGTGGAGTGGAGCAGGCTGGCTGACGCCAGTAGAGAACAGGCAGGTGCCTATTGGGTTACAGGGTTTTTACGGATCTAATCCTTGGGTAACGTGAGACTCATTACAGAACCGGATTCCACTAAAACTGTGAAAAGCTAGAAAGTCAAACTGAGCTACTTTAATTAATTTTCTAGTCCACTAACAATACTGTGCCGTTTGGCTTTTCTTCAGGGCTGTCTTCTCCTACCAAGCATAAAAACAAAAGCAATTCTAAAGCTTCAGTCAATGCTTTTATATTATTAAAATTATATTGTATATGCATGCAGTTGGCTTTGGATTGAACTGTAAACCACACTTTTGTAATGAGATGTAAAATCTATATGGAGAAAAATATAAAAGAAGCTACATGTAAGCAGGTTAATGTTAATAAGACTTGCAATCTTATCAAAGTTAGATATATATTAATTATATACTCAATGAAACAAGCATAAAGCTAAGCTAGAAGAGGTCATGACTGTTTCATCAGTGTGTTCATACCAAATTGGGAGAAAGTAATTCAGAAATCAAAACAATATTAATCAAATAACAAAAAATGTCCTGGAATAAGATTGACTACAACATCTGCAGTAATTCATCTTTTTCAAATCAAAATGTTATAAGAAGATATTGCGTTGATTTCCTAATGACGTCATTTTAATGACAGCACAAATCAGGCATCATTTGTAGATGTGAAATGGCAAATCAATTCAACTAATTACACTATGTCTGGCTCAGGGAAAACATCTGCTGACATCAGGAGCAGTATGTCCGTTACTGTGTTCATTTATTTCCAGTGACGTAGTGAATGTTTTGGTTTAAAAAAAAAACTGGAATTCAGTCAGTAAAGGAATATAATTCTTATATCAAAATGATCACTCTATACCACAACTGAACATTAAGCAATACAAATTCCAAAAATGATGACAAAATCAAAATCAAATAGAAACATCTGTTATTGAGAAGGAATTTTGGTAACATATTACTTGAGGGGCACAAATACAAGTACAAATCTCAAACACATATCATAGCTACTTGAGACAAACAATGTCTCAAGATTTATTAACGATGAACAAACATGAGATCAGTATTTCATTTATGTTTTTCATTACTTGTTCCTTCAGTAGTTCACAAAGGTTTACAGGATTGACAGATATAGTAACAATTATAGTAACTGCTTGGGATAAAAGATGTGTCTTGATTCTTCAATTATGAACATTCATGAGATTTCATGTTAAAATCCAATAAGCAATTCAACAAAAATGCACAAATCATTTTTGTGTACGCCAAGAACATTTCACAGAGCCTGTTCCTCTCCTGCAATGACTATTTTACTCAAACGTAAGGCTTCACTTGCAGCAAGTTATAGTAAGGGATAAAAGATGTATCACAATTCAATAATGATGAACAAACATGAGATCAGATATTAGTTGTGGCTCCTAAAATAAAATGAGATTTTATTTATCTAAAGGGAATGAAATCATTTCCGGGACTCAATAAGCATTCAACAAAAACGTACAAAAAATTTTTGTACACATCAAGAACATTTCACAGAGACTGTTCCTCTCCTGCATGACTGCTTCACTCAAACGTAAAGCTTCACTTGCAACAAGAGCCTTGACAGTAACAAATGACCTGACAAGAGATGTGAAACGGCAAAGAGCAGGACAGAAAAGCAGCTCAAAAAATGGTGTAATTTGCACTGTGGCCTACAGAGAGAATAACAGAAACACAAATCTCCCATCCATTCCCCCTGAGTTCTTTACTAACCCCAGACAATCATACCGACACAAACTAATTGGCTATACTTACTCATTCCCTTAATCCAACCAGTTTTTACTACTAATAGTAATAATAATTGATTGCACGCATACGTGTTAATAATTTGTGATGTGTGATTAAGTCCTTATCGGATGTTTCCCTGTGGCTCTGCTGCTACTGAATATCGTGGGGAGTACGCCCAGGCAACGCATTACAGCTCTGTCTCATCCTATGCATATTATCACCTTTTGCAAACAGCTTTATCTTTCAGAGGGCCGGGGCAGGCCCCTAATTTGGCCAGGTGTCTTTGGGACATACCTGGGAGCTCAATGAGAGCAGCTTTACTCTAATTTCAGAAACAGAGCACCACAAGTAGGCATTGTCTCAGACTTTTGAGAAACATGGATTAGATATGTAAACAGCCAGTCTTGTTACTTCTGTTGTGGAGGTCTATATGTGCTGTACTTATATAGCTCAGGTTCAGTAGTTCGGCTGCCCTCACATATGGAAAAGTTTTTTTTAAAGTAACATATGACTCTTATGTGTTTTACCCAAATCATATAACTTCTTTATATGACACTGAAAACAAATATACGATGCATATTTACTTAATGTGTCTCTGGACATAGAGCTGTGGCAAAAAAACAAGACCACTCTAAATTTTTTTTTTTAAACCTGCATTATTAAATCCTGGTTTTATCGTGGGTCTGTTGGCAGAATGCTACACTGCGAGGCAGGCGAGATTCAAAATTTCTAAGACAACAGTACACAACACTAGGTAAACATGAGATACTGGGAACGACCAGAAACCAGCCAGGTAAAGGGCAGAAGTGACTTTCTAATGCCAGAGATGATCGTTAACGTATCCAAGTGTTTCTCACGAATTGGAGGACGACATCAAAAGAAATGGGAAACATTAAGTGCAGGTGTGAAGTGCACTGCTAGGACAGTTCATATCAGGCTCCTAGAAGCAGGACTGATACAGCAAGGAAGAAACAGATATATAACACACACACACAGACACACTTATACATATTATTCACAGACACACACTCATAAATTGATAAATGAGTGAAACAAAAAATTGTGCTGCGGACTTTTAGTTTTATCCCTAGCTGTACATGTCCTTTATTCATGTAAAATATATATGAAATTAATGTTGTGTCAAGCATATAAGTCCGACATTCATGTACAATCCATATTAAACGAATGTTTTGTCAGTATTCATTTTATTGGTATACTGAGTATGAAACATTCTTTTTCACTTGATGCATTCACTTTATTTTCTGAGAATGTAACATAGTTGAGTTGATCTCACTGAATCTTCTCATGTGTAATTAAATCAGCTCATTGTGGAGAGTTGATACATGTGTTTCATTAGAGTAACGTAAAACATTATATGATTTAATTAAGAAACAACAGTAAACATGTATTTCATACTAAAACCATATATTATCATTTATAGTAAAATGTAAAGTTCAGGTAAAGGTTTTTCCTATTGGCTTTTCCCCTAAATGCCTTACGTGTCACTTATGTTTTTTTGGTATGAATGTGGTCATAATCATACAAGAAAAAGCACTGACTTGTGACGAACATAAAAAAAAAGTAATTATATGAATCATACTGTTTTTTATATGTTTGAAGACTCCAAAAATGCTACTTTTGTAGTCTAATTAAATAGAACAGCAGTGGGAAGCTTGTCGGCAACATCATTAATTCACAGGAGTCAATAAAACATTATTCCTACAGTAGCTGACTGCTTTACAATAAAACATCCTTCCTAGTTAGACACTTCATCTCTTTCAAACAACTACATTCATTAGATGGGAATAGACATATACATAACCTTTAATATTAACCTTTGCAATTTTCATTGATGCAATAATGAAACAAATTCACATTTATACAATATCATTTTTCTGAGTTATGTCAGTCACTCAATATTTTTGCTAGAGCATTTCAACATGATGCACTGCAAAACAAAGAGAATAGCATTTCACAGAGGACCTGATGAAAATGACATTACTTTTGCCCACCAACTAGGAGAGGGCTGAGAAGGTCATTAATACCAGAGCAGGCACTCTGTCAGGCCCTGTACGTTTCTGAAATAGCATTTGGCGCCAGAAGACAAACATAACACTCCTTTACATGGATGTGCTGGCCTACTATAAGCTTTCACCTTTTACCTGCCTGTCAAAGCAAAGCAAACCACCCATTTATTCCTGAAGTAAAGTACCTTTAATCTGACAAGAGAAACAGACTTACTCTCATTTTGCAAGCCCCCATCAGCTTTATGTGGTACTCAGACAAAAAACAGTAGATGACTGACTTGAAGTATGGCTTGTGCTCTTGTTTTCTTTGGAGGGCGACTATATAACTGCAATCGTCTCTATGTGTCTGCGGGGATTGGTTCCAGGACCCCCTGTAGATACCAAAATCCAAGGTCGCTGAAGTCCCATGTATAAAATGGCATAGTATTTGTGTATAACCTACACACATACTCCTGTTTACTTTAAATCATCTCTAGATTACTTCTAAAACCTTATACAATGTAGATGCTCTGTAAATAGCTGTTATGCTGTGTTGTTTAGGTAATGAAGACAAAAAGAGTCTATACTTACAATGTAAATGTAGTGAGGCGGCAAATGTGTCATTCAAGGTGAGACATCAAGCTACTGCAAGGTATGCCTAAACATTGTTTCATTTGTGTGGATTCAGTGTAGTGCGCTGCGCATGGCAAAATAAAGTTTTGCCTTTTAGAACTGAATTTTTTAATGATAATTATATTTTTGATGTACAGATACAGTACAGAGAGTCAACTGTATTGTTTATAAGTTCAGGTAAAAGAATACTATTTTCATGTAGAATATGTTGGCTGCATTTTTGAGGCTGTTCCTTTGTAAAAGAAATGTCCGTGACAAATTAGGCAGCTGAGGAATCACTATTGTATTTTATATGAAAAATAAGTTGCCATACTAATACTATACTACACAGTACTGCATTACACTATAAAACACTATGCCGCACTATATCATACTATACTATACTATACTATACTATACTGTATATATTTATGTTTATTTGGCTGCATTATTTGTTGAGTATTATGGGAACAGATATCCAATACTTAAATTTCAAAGAATAGCTTCTGAATTAATACAGTTCAGTGTTTAGATCATTTTAGCTGATACAAGCAAATTTATGATACAAACCTAAAATTCACAAAATAAAAGTTAAACACCAGTAATTCAATCAAATTCATATGACTGTTCTTCCCTGGCTGAGTATTGGATTTGTCTACTCAGTAACTCATGCTGATTTTTCCAGTCACAAATATGTTCTACATGTTTGCTAATGGGCAAATCGGCGCATAGCAAAATCTCAGGTCAGACATTTCTAAAAAAGGTTCATATGGAATATTAAAGTTCAGCGAGATACATGCAGTGATTCAGGAGAAACTTATGAGTAACGGCCAGAAATGTTGATTAGGTTTGTTTTTTGTAGTCTAAAAGTAAACTTTCAGTTTACTGCCCCCCCCCCGTAGTCGTTGAATAGTAGTTGAATTTAGGGAAAGTTATAATAACTTAGAATAAAAGTGTCATGGTAAAATCAACAGCAGTGGCTTGTTAAATTATTACTGTCGACAACACAGTATCACAACAACTACAGCAATATCAATAAGAATAGTAAGGTGCAGTGCTGGGAACGGCCACTGAGCACAGACACACAGCGATATGAGGTATCACGACGGCCCTTCATCAGTTTTGGTATTTGCAACATGAATGTGTATCACAATTTCAGGGCACACGACTATGATAAGAAAGTTAAAATAGAATACAAGGGCACTAATCCCTAACCTTTCTGGTGGTTAAATGGCAAATGAAAGATAGAAGTAACCAAAAAAAATAAAGATAACCTCAACGTGTGAACTGTCAAATACCTCTGTGACTTTTGTCAGGACAACGTGGATTATTTGGCTTAATTATTGCCAAAAATAACACGACAGACACAAGTCGACAGATTAATCACACTTCTTAGCTGTCAAAATTTTGTTATTACCCACGGTAGCTAAACAGATGGGATCAATGAAATCCACAATCATTGCTCTTTTCACTTTTTGAGATCTTTAACATACAAGTCCTATGTACTACAAAAACAACCCATCTGCTTGAAGAACAAGTCTATTCTTGGTACTTCTGTTCTGCAGATCAGCAGCAAAACCAGCTCTTATCCCAATCTCCCGAGCAAGTGATATTGGCTAGCATTTACTGTAGTGTGAACAATGACCCTGTAATTCACAGCCATTTTCTTTCTTGCTGAATGCAGACACTATCATGTCTATTTATAAACTGTCTTGCGTCATTAGGAGATAGGATCCTCTAGAGATGACCAGTACCATTGCGGAGAATGGCAAGAAATGACTTTAGTTCTACGTTGTGAAATTTTTCAATATCCAGAAAACAAAGACAACAGTGTGACAATATTTCATGTGCAAATATGTCTATAGTTCCACAAAAAAAAAACATCACCAATATTATAGTGTTTAAGGGAAATGCAACATACTGCACATGAGTGAACATTGGATATGTAAAATACACTAGCAGACCTTTCACAGTGATTCTTGTTTTGCACCCTAAGCCGTATCACTATTAGGGGAAACGTAAAATTTAAATATCACTCGATTCTTTACATCAGTATTGCCCTGTCTTAATCCTAGAGAAAGTGTGTATATGCTGGTTTATGTTCTCTTCAGGCTCAGAATTAATTAGGCTTGATTGGGTTAAAACAAAACACTGATCTAGATGTCACTACTAATAGCGGTTACATGTTACAGACTAAACTTCCTGCCCATTGTAGGCAACTTCCACCTATTTTGGGAAATCCTAAATCACTAATATCAGTTTACATGGAAGGTACAATCTAGTTCTGCTTTATATTTTCAATCATCACTTTTGTCTTCTAAAAATATACTTGAGATGCAAATATTCTGATGATCCTTGGTTTTTAAATACAATTTAGTATATTATGAAGGTTTCCTCAGCATGCTGGGCCTACAGTAACATTACACTCCTGTAGCTCTACATGTAGAGTGCTGCAGTAAGAATGCAAAGGTTGTGTCTTTAAATCCCTGGCAGTAGACAGAAGTTGTAACCCTTCCCTCTTCTGTAAGTCAATTTGGATAAAAGCATCAGATGAATGTAAATCTGTCCAATATCAGTGATAATATCAAACAAAATACTGTCTTTCGCCATTTTTCAAAAGAAAAAGAAAGATCTCAGCCAGGATTGCATGGTAGAGTTTTTTTTTTAATTTGCGAGGGAAACATTGAATTGACTAAGAATACATTAAAGTTGCTCTTTACAATAAAACACATGTTTCTTTAATAAATACCTGAAGCAGCACTTCACGTCTGTCCTTGAGGTGTCCATGCTGTGATTATGTACCTATGTGTAAAATTTAACAGAATATTAAGATATACCTATGCATAACCGAATATTGGGATATCTATTGTTATGGATATTTTGCATGGTACGGTACATCGCATAGTACCTCTGAAGGTGGACATCACTAACTAAAAGATACCATGGGCTGCCCCTTTAAACACGTGTAACACCTGATGTATCTGAATTACTCATAGGTAGCGGTTTTGTTTAATGTGCTTTGTACTTCACAGATCTTCACAGATCGGGACCCCATGGAAAAAAGATGGCGAGGGCCTTTGTTCTTGTTCGGTACCCGCTGGTACAACATCATATTGACTCAGTATCCCCACTTGAATAGTTACAGACAAGCTCAAAGTAGCAAAGTATCAGTGAAAACCAGAGAAGACCATCTGTTTGACTGGTGTCAAGTGGCCCTTTGCTCTGATTATGAGAGTCTCAGGTGGTCGGGAAGCAAAGACCATATGGTCTGGTGTTCAATCTGGCCACTAAGCACAGATGACAAGTTGACAAGACATCAAAAAATTGACTTTTGGGTGATAATAAATGCAGGCAATGCTGACACTAAAACTCCTGAAATTTCACCGACCCCTAGGGCTACTCATAGGGGTCAGTTTGACCTCTACACTATTTTCATAAATGATGTGACTCACGCTACATTTCATATTTCGACCATATAATGTGATGTAGTATCACATCACATATTACTTATTCTTTGTACAAGATATGCATTTGAAAGTAGCTACTAATAATATAATTAATTTAGCTATGGGAGTGACAAGGTGGTGCAGTGATTAACACTGTTGCCTCACACCTCTGCGACCCGGGTTCGAGTCTCTGCCTGGGTTGCATGTGTGTGGAGTTTGAACGTTCTCCCTGTGTCGTCGTGAGGTTTCCTCTGAGTGCTCTAGTTCCCCCCACAGTCCAAAGACATGCTGAGGCTAATTGGAGTTAATAAAATGAATGAATCTTTCCACTGTAGCAAAATATTATATGGAATTACTTTATGTAAAAATTCATTATGTATTACTATTTATTTCTCATGGCCAAATATCATACCACAATTTGAAATGAAAGATTGCTTTCTTTTCTTAGTCTGCATTGCCAGTGTCTAACTAAACGTTACATTTTTTGACATACAAACCTGCTGCACTGTGTCCAGCATTTTACTGCCATTCCATTTTACAGCCTAACATTTTCTGTGCTTGTTGTCAAATCCGCACAGGGTGTCTGATGACAAGTCATCCAATAACAGCAGCTTCTCTGTAAGATTTCTTGTCAAAGTTCATCACAGCACTGATATCTGTGAGATGTTTCTGCTGTTACAGTGAACCCAGGCATTTCCTCTGAATAGCTCCAGGGCGTCTAAAAGGACGGAGCATGCTCTCCCCACCTGTGCCATCTGCTGAGCTGCCAGAGGTGCACATTCCAGGTCCAGAAAGTGAAAATCCAGACCAAGATTTTGTTTCAACCGATCAGTCTTGGTCACAGAGTATTCAACTGGTTGGTCGGAACAAAATCCTGGTGTGGATTTTTATTTTCTGGACCTGAAATGTCCACATAACTCTATGTATTCTCAACTCCTCATCTCTTGTCCTTCTCTCTTTGCATGCGGCATTGATTGCTGAGCAGCTAGCGCGCTCATCCTGTTCCTAAATGTGAGATTACAGTCATCTTGCTTCAGTGTTTGGGACACACAATCTTCATGTCTGGCAGCACTCTCTGTTTTTGAATCCAGCATTCTAACCAGGCCAGATCTATTGAGTTCTACACATAGATTCAGAACAAACTGTCAGCCGAGAGGCCTGCCTTTCTCTTCTGAAGGGAAAGAGCTACCTTGCCTAAGCAAGTGAAATTAGATGAGGGAAAAACCATTTAGATGTGGCAGGTGAACTCAGATTTTAGGAGCAAGGGTTACACTTTATCACACAGTACATTTAATTACCAAAGGTTGTGTCTTTCGGTGCTTCAAGGTTGTATAATGCTACTTCTCTTTCAGTCGCGATGCGTCTGGCATACATTTTCACAGGAATGTCAATTTCAGCTATAAGCTACCGGCATAGAAACAATTGCAAGTGAAGGACGGTATATTGTATTCTGTGCAAGTGTGATATCAGAAAATGAGCTCTGTGGCTGTTCCTCTTCTAATCACTTAGCCTGGTAGCTGCAGGAGTGAATCCAAAGCAGCACAGGGGCACAAGGCTGGGACACACCTAGAATGCAATGTGTTATTATTTCTGTTATTCTTATTGCTGCTGCTGTTGTTGTTGTTAATAATAATAATAATAATAATAATAATAATAATAA
>JAODKF010000126.1:11834231-11850730 GCA_026779585.1 Mormyrus proboscirostris
ATTATTTCTGTTATTCTTATTGCTGCTGCTGTTGTTGTTGTTAATAATAATAATAATAATAATAATAATAATAATAATAATAATAATAACACAAGATGAAGAAGAACAACAACTTTATAGAATATAAAAATATATATATTTTTTTGTAGGTGTTAGTACTGTTGTGTCTGCAGTTAGATTTGCACCTGATTTGTAAATTATTATGCACTTGTCTATAAATCACCATATAATAAATAATAATAAACTAACAGCTATATTACGTTGAAATAAAAGTTGATCAGTAATTGTGCTAAAGGGATATTGCCGGTGTTTCATCTATTTTTTTTTACCTATTCCAAATAAATGTTATCAGTTTCAGATTTCTTTATGCTTTGAGTCCTCTGTACATTTTAGGATTGAATTAGAGCTCACATTTTTATTATAGCATAATTGGATTCTCCCAATTTAGAACAATGATGTCTAGCAGCAACCTTGGTTAAATTAGATCTTTGTCTTCATATCTGAAGGAAGTAAATAATTCATATTGACCAAACCAAAAAAACCAAGAAATGAACTGTAACTAATGCACCATTTACACACAATATGTCCCTCTTTTAAATGCACATCTATTTTTTTTTTCATATGCCTCCTTAGCCACAGTCTCAGTTATCCTTATAGAGTGGAAGGTACAATTACTTAAACCCTGTATGGCAATTAATCTTTTTGCAGAACATCAGGGCTCTTCCCAGTGCATCGTGTGAGGTCAGCCTGTAGATTACTTGTTTATCAGCTAGACCTTTGCTTGCATCCATAATTCAATGTGAAGGAAAGCTGTTTTCCCCTGTTTCTATTTGATGTTAATTAAAGTGGAGCGATTGTTTTGGGTAATGATTCCAGACAGTGAAGTCCTCTGCCTTGTTACTTTGAGATGATTGATTAGTGAACAAACAGGTCTACAATTTAGATTCACTCTGAGGCTGGGAAAACAAACAACAGGCAAGCAGTTATTGCCTGTGCATCATGCCGTTACTGATGCTGCACCTATGCCGTACACATATTAGTGTATTCAAGTCATGCCAGGGAGATAAGATTAGGAAACAGAGTGATTAAGAGGTATTCTTGTATACTGCTGTTATCCAGAAAATCCTCTCGTGGAACACACATGTTAAATGGCTGCAAAGCTGACCAATATTTACCACCGTTCCTTGGGAAAATTCTGGATCAGATGGGTAAATGGTGCTTGCCATGTATTTTCCTTTTATGTGGATGCACTACATACAGTACTCAGCAGTCCTAAATTCTAGAAAGCAAGGAAAAAATAAGGCTAAACAAAGATGGATGTTCAGCCTTAAAAATGATTATACCATCTGCAGTTTATTAAACATGACAACTAGGCTAAACTAGCCGATCATATTATTTTCATGTAGTATGCTTCGGGTCACTGTCACAATGAAATTTTATTCAGATTTGCTGTTTTCCAGAACAGCAGCATTATAAGGGCCCAATAACTCTATTGTTATGGACAGCCCGGTCCCCACAAAGAGGAATTTACTTTTGTAAATATATTTCTGCTACAGCTGATTGTCAATTGGAAGCCCTGTATTTGGAACTTTAGCGTTAAAAAGTCTAGCTAGATAATGTTCCATAGAGGAGGAAATTGCAGCTTGAGGACAAACTCCTGCCTCTCTACTGAGGGACCCCCCAGTGTGCCTGAAGGCCTGTGCTTGCCTGGGCGTGAAACAGAGCTGCACTCTTCAATACGACTGTAAATCATAATGCCCAACAAATGCAAACAGCTTCCTACTCATAACAGCGTTGTTGCTAATTGGATCAAGGCAAGAGTGAAAAGAAGATGTTATTGTCTGCCTAGCCGCAGTGCTGAGAACACATTTATCTCACTTACACGAGTTTTTCTACTAGAAAGGGCTTGTCACGTGAGCCTATCTGCAACCAAAGCCTGTCCACAGTAATTAATAAATCACATTGTGTGAGTATTATGAGTGCAATTACACAGTTATGTAGCCCTCTTGTTTTGCACATAAGTGTTGTTTTATTGCCTTTTAATAGAATGTTGGAAAGTGGCCAATCAACACGCAAAAAAGAAGAACTACTGCTGAGCCTGATTAGTGTCAGTAAGCCTTTCATTCATAAAATCTTCAATACAACCGAATATTTCCGCTGAGGGATGCATTAAACATTCTTTGAGCAGATACAGTTGAATTGAACCTTTTTAACCACCTGAATATGATATTCACACCTGCCTGTAGCTCT
The DNA here is from genome assembly GCA_026779585.1 of Mormyrus proboscirostris. Lineage (NCBI taxonomy): Eukaryota > Metazoa > Chordata > Actinopteri > Osteoglossiformes > Mormyridae > Mormyrus > Mormyrus proboscirostris. Next base: position 11,836,482 of record JAODKF010000126.1, read on the forward strand.
ACAAATTCCATTTCTCAATATAATATTAAAAAAAAACTTTATTCAAATAAATTTAGTGCTGGATATAGCGTTCTAATCGAAATGAGGAAATCGCTGCATAATAAATAAAGCAAATGCAATAGACAAACGCAAAGATTTCAGCAAAATGTTAAGCCCACAGCATGGGTTGAAGATGGGTTGAAGATAAGCCAAAAACAAAGAAATTATAGGTAGGATGTGAACTATGTGATGTATAAAAATCAGACTCTCCATGAAGCATACAACACTGCTACAAGTGTTGCAGGGACTGGATTCTAATTATATAATTGCTCAGGAACATATGTGTATTGTCATTTTCACTTCCACTATGATAGACAGCTCATGTTTTGTTTAAGCAACAATGGTATGTTGTTTTTATCTTTCATTCTAAATCCAGGATGTGCATCAGGGTGAGATAGCATTGAGACTTCTATTATTGTTAATACACGTGTGATCTGGGCTGATCTGTGACAGAAATATGTTTCTGAATGACATGCTATCAGCTGACATATATTTTCCAAAGTGACTGTAGTGTATATTTTACAGCATTGCTTTTCTTATACTTGGCCTGATGTTTTTTCACTGTTTATTACGCTGGTACTGTGTAAAGCAGCACTGTATGAGTTAAAACAATATTTTTTCAAAAATAATAGCAGGAAGGTACAACCAAGAAACATTAATACGAATAAGAGAAACTTAGACTAATATTCTCTTTATGTCTAATTTATAACTACATATCCATCCATCCATCTTTATACCTGTTCGCTGGGGTCTGGAGCCTATCCTGGAAGGTATGGGTGCAAGGCAGGGAATAATCTTGGACAGGCCACCAACCCAATGCAGATAACAACATATTTAAAATAAAATACAGTCTAACCCTCACTGGTATACACCGATCAACCATAACCCTAAAACCACTGACAGGTAAAGTGAATAACATTGATAATCTCATTACAATGGTGCCTGTCAAGGGAGCTGATATATATTAGACAAGTGAACAGTAAGTACTTCAAACTGATGTTTTGGAAGCAGGAAAAATCGACTAGTGTAAGGGTCTGTGTAACTTAGACAAAAGCCAAATTGTGACGGCTGGACAACTGGGTCAGAGCGTATAGAAAATGGCAGGTCTTGTAGGGTCAGTATCTACCAAAAGTGGTCCAAGGAAGGGCAACTTCTGAGCCAAGCCACAGGGGTTACAACTCATTGATGTGATGGGGAGTGAAGGTGAGACCGTCTGGTCTGATCCCACAGGAGAGCTGCTGTAGTACAAATTGCTGAAAAAGTTAATGCTGGGTGTAATAGAAAGGTGTGAGGTACATCACAGCTTGCTGCGTATGGGGCTGTATAGCCAGGGACCGGTCAGAGTGCCCATGCTGACCTCAAAAGCGCCTACAATGGGCACATGAGTGTCAGAACTGGACCATGGAGTAAATAAAGAAGGTGGTCTAGTTGATGAGTCACGTTTTTTGTTACATCATGTGAATAGTCAGGTGCATGTGTGTCATTTACCTGAGGAGGAGGAGAGCAGGATGCACTATGGGAGGAAGGCAAGTTGGCGGAGGCAGTTTGATGCTCTGGGCAGTGTTCTGCTGGGAAACCTTGGGTCCAGGCATTCATGTGGTTATTCCTTTGACATGTATCACCCACCTAAGCATTGCTGCAGACAACATATGCCCATTAATGCCCGATGGCAGTGGCCTCTTCCAGCAGGATAATGTACCCTGCCACACTGCAAAAAATGTTCAGGAATAGTCTGAGGAAACTGAAAAAGAATTCAAGGTGTTGACTTGGACTCCTGTTTCATCAGATCGCAATCGGATTGAGCATCTGTGGGATCTGCTGATCAGTCAAGTCTGATCTATAGAAGCCCCACCTTGCAACTTAAAGGATCGGCTGCTAATGTTTTGGTGCCAGATATCTTCAAATATTCTTGTGGAGCCCATGTCTCAATGGGTCACAGCTGTTTGGGGGCACAAGAGGGACCCAATATACACATATGAAGTGGTTTTAATTTTATGGCTGATCAGTGTATACTTTTTCAGTGAGTCTCATTTAAAATCTTCATCCATCACCTCTTGTATTCATTGTTTTTCTGCTCTAACAAGCACATAACACAAAATCTCCTGAGTTTTGCTGAAGGAAAACAATTTCTCCCAGTTTTCACAGAAATCCCATTTATTAGCGTTTGTGCGTTGGAAAGGAAAAAGAACATCATGTGTGTGAGAAATTAGATTTATGTTACTTTGTGGGGACTAAATGTCTCCCACAATGTAATAAAAACCTGTTTTTCCAAAGATCTGTGAATACGGTCACTAAAAAGTCTTGTATTTTGTATGCTTACTTATGGTCGGGGTTAGGGCTGGGTAGGGGTTAAGGTTGTCATGTTGGGATTAGACTGAATGGAGAGTCCCCACAAAGATATAATTACAAAGGCAGGGTTATGGTTTGAAGGTGGGGTACACCCTGGACGGTACCCTAGTCCGTGACAGGGGACATAGGCTGACTACACGCTGTTTCAGTCCGCACTTCTGAAGGTGTTGGGCAACAGCACTACCCCTTGCCTACATTTCCAGATAATGTTATATAGCACCTTCTTCCACCATCTATTACAGTTATTCTCCGCTCTGAAAAACATCTCCACCGCCCCAACTTCGTTTATGTAGAGGACGTCATTTTGATGATGACCAAATATTTTGGACGCAAGGGGGCGCTTTAGTGTCCAGTAAGATCCTCGAAATAAAGTTCTGTTTCCGGGTGTCAAATATGAGTTGCATGAATCTTCTCTTAGTAGTACATAATGTAGCTACGTTTCGCATGTCTTTACAATGATTATTTGATAGTGGAAATAGTTTTTGCGGGATTTTCTGTAACATATTTAAACACAGTAAGATACCATTGGGAACTTATTTAAGATGCTACATGGACTTTAAAATATGCACTTGCTCGTTTCCTTAAAATAGCCTGAAAACGACTGGGACGTGCTCTGTTTTGCCTATTAGGCCAAATTGCCCTTCACTTCAGGTTTACATTATACCACGTCTCACATTGTCTATTTAGGGTTGTTATTATCTGCAATTACGGTTTGTATAATTGCCCTTTGGTTTACAAAGCTAAAACGTCTAAAGATGCCACTGTTTATAATCACACTGTGTCATAGCTATTTTGCAACACTGAAGTCAATATGTGTATAAAGTTTATTTCATATTCATACAAAAAGTAGTAAAATAAAATCAACGAGTATTTTCCTTAGTGACACCGTAAGTAACCCACTATATAAGCTCTGTATTGCAAATTGGGTATTTGTAATTTTTAAGAATAAAAAAGCTTATCTCAAACAAAAATCGTAAGCCACTGGTAATATTGGTGATGCTGAATTATATGTTTTAAACAGCCATTTTTAATTAAATATTCACATTATATTATCGAACTCCAGGGATTGACCATTTAAATGGCTTATTTTCGGGTTCAATATCAGGCTTTAGCCTAATTATGATTTGAATCGTTTAAATTATGCCTATGTATGATAAACTTCTCTCGAAAAACGTGCATAAATCCATAAATTCATCCGTTTTTTAATCCAGCTAACATGTCATTTTAGATGTTGCTACATAAGTAGGAAACACTTTATTTTAAAAATAAAAACGTAAATTCTTGTTAAAGCAAATTGTTGTTAGACATCAAAAAGTAAGCTTTGACTTTAAAAATGCTATATATGCAGTATCTTTAAAATATAACTTAAAGAAACCCGACAAAATATAGATGACAAAAAGAAACATACGACGCGGCGTGCATCATACAACAAATAAGAAAAATCAAAAAGAAGACGTAAAGAGCAAAGTATTCTCCTGCACGGGAGAATGAAAAGGGACATAAAGCAGCAGACTAAAGGACTTCAAGAGTTGTAATGCGATAACAGGAACAGCTGCACGGCTCTTTCATAACCAATCAGCTTTCCGTGCAGGTGACGTTTCCGCACACTACGTCAGACCAATGGCGATTCAGTAGAGTAAGAGAAGAGAGTTTGAGTGATAAGGACACGGGTGCCTCATCAGCATCGGGAATAGGCACGGCTGCACGCACACCCCTTACTTTAAACGTGAACAATACGATTTCAGAGCATCCCTGCAGTGCCGCTTGTATCAGTCGAGTACGACCCCGCCGCAATTGCGAAATATCATTTTCTGCCATAATCGGTTGCACTTCGTTTCTAAAGTGGACCTAACACCACCTTACTATCTTGACATGGGAGATATGGGGGATCCACCGAAAAGTAAGTACAAGTTGTTACACTGGAGAGGATTTTATTTATTTGTGGCAATAACAGCCTTATCGAACTTCCAGAAATAATGCGTGCTGTTATGAGAACGGAAACTACTGTGCGCATGGAAATGTTCTCTTGCGTCTTCCTTCTGGTCGCATCATTTATCTTAAGATAGTGTTAAACTTGACGTGACGGTAAATAAAGTAAGACGACTTTCACATTGATGTATAGAAACCTCAAAGTACATTTATGTTAAAAGTTAGCAGTGTGATGTTATTATTATTGTTGTTGTTTTGTAGTTGTTTTACTGTTGTTCTTGTTGCTATTCTTTGGAAATGATTATTTATAATATTATTTAGGCCTATATAAAAACCGTTTAACTACTGCCGATATTATCACATATTTCCAGGATACTTAGGTATAAATAACATTCTGTTTCTGTGGAAACAAATGACACATGTGACTGTAGTGCACTGCACCAGCACATAATATTGTATCAAGCAATGTGCAAAAGTTTACACTTTGTTTTCTTGTTTCTTTGTCTGTAGAAAAACGGCTGATTTCATTATGTGTTGGATGCGGAAATCAGATTCACGATCAGTATATTCTTCGGGTTTCTCCTGATCTGGAATGGCATGCAGCGTGTTTGAAATGTGCAGAATGTAATCAGTATTTGGACGAATCGTGTACCTGCTTTGTCAGAGACGGAAAAACCTATTGTAAAAGAGACTACATCAGGTAGGTTTTTGTTGTTGTTGGAAGCAAAATCCTTTTATTGACGTACCTGATGTTTGTTCATGCATCGCAGCTACTACACTCTTCGCAAATATTTCCTTTGTTTTAACACTCTAAACTGAATATGCACACTAAAGGAAAAAAACTCTAAACAGATAAACACATTCTGATAAATTCCCTGTTTTACTGAGGCGTATAAAATATGAGGCCTAATTAATGTTTATTAGAAATTAATGAAGTGTGTCTAACTTAAAGTGCTTGCATTTATATGCAATTTAATAATAATAATACTTCTTAAAACTTAACACAAAATGTTATAGAGTTTGTTTCTGTTTCTCTTTTTTTAAAATAGTATTATTAAATATTATTAGTTATAACATTTATTACTACCGCTGTGGAGCTGATTTACCGATTATATGTCCAGCTCTGACAAATATGCATTTTACAAGCTAGTAATTGACATCGGGTTTCATTTGCCAATGCAGTTTACTTTCTGTTCAACAGTTTTATTAGTGTAAACATATGTTTTTTTTCTATAATTACTAAGTAATTGCGATTTATTTGTGATGTTGAACACGCAAAAAAATTATGTTACGTTATTAAGATAATCTCTTAATATGACATGACACATTTCTTGTAACGTCGTCCCTTAAAATTTAGATTAATGATATTTGACAGAAACGTGACTCATGTTCAGCCCATTAACTACACAATACATTATTTACGAATCACATACACTCTTTGAAGTGCAACTACATCGTGCACTACGGAGAGAGAGCATGCCTGACTGTGTAACATGTTGTATTACGCTTAATTTAATGTTTTTAAAAAGATCTGCAATTCAAACATGCAGTGTATATTTTATAAATAGAACAGCTGATATGTGTGCATATGTCTTGCTTTTTCGTATTCAAAGCATATTCATTGCCGGTAGTATCATACTTCAGCGTGGTATGTTGTATATATCACACATTAATTTCCTTTTACACGGAGTAACTATTTGTACAAGGATATAAAAAAAAACACGCATAAAATGTATATTTTGAGTTAACAGTGTAATATTTTCATTTGTCGCCACTGGATTTTTAGATTCTTGAATACATAAGTTTTTTTCTTTACAATAATATTTCTTGGAGGACAGTCTAACGCGATTTTTAAATTACTATTATATTTTTTCACTGTTCTAGGTTATACGGGATAAAGTGCGCAAAATGCAACATAGGGTTCAGCAAGAATGACTTTGTTATGAGAGCGCGCACCAAGGTGTATCATATCGAGTGTTTTCGGTGTGTGGCCTGCAGCCGGCAGCTTATCCCCGGGGACGAGTTTGCTCTGAGAGAGGATGGCCTGTTCTGTAGGGCCGATCACAACGTTGTGGAACGGGCAACAATGGGGGCTGGAGACCCTCTTAGTCCTTTACACCCGGCAAGACCTTTACAGATGGCAGGTAAGTTGGGGTTTTTCAAGTTCATTTCATAAATTTATTTTCGATGTAGTTGCTGTGATGGTTTTTATTTTTTTCCTAACTCTTATACTAAAATGTATGTAATATAGCGATATAAAGTAATATAAAGGATAATTAAGTACAATAAGTGCATCCAATTGAATAGGTGAAAATAAGGAGAACGCTACGAGACATAACGATAAACGATGCACAATTTAATTATGTGCAATAGGTCAATTGGATGAACACCTTCTCCGTGATACATGTATAAAAATAGAAAAGTTAATCCATTTGATAATCAGAGACTAATTGGCAGCTTAATTAATGCCATTTCCGAATATAAAAAAATATTTTGGCAGTTCAGTAACATGCGTCGGCTTATTTATTGTGCTTTATTTACTTACTAAATGAAAAACTACAACTACCATTTAAACGAATGCTTTTCACAATAGCGTATTCAAACGGGCGCTAAACTAATAAAGTGGAATAGTTTAATAATTATAAGCAAAACGGCCTAAAATACGCCCCCGAAAGCCATCATAGAGAAACTGTGGCATTTCAAGTTGACGATAAATACATTGTTTCTCTTGTTAAAATGCCCGCTCTACTAACTTCAACATCCGTTTACTGATTTGTATAAAATAAATGCATCTTTAAATATTGTTAGATTAAATTGATCTTTTCACAGATCCAACTGTACTGGTCTCAAATACTCAGTACCTAATATGCCATTCAAAGAAATAAAAAACATTAATTGATTTACCATATGTGAGCATCCTTACAAATTTAATTTTCATGTTAAGTGGCCAGAGTAGTAAGGATGTGTGCAATAAATGTCTTAAGATTGTCTTTTAGCTATTTTGACATACCTAGACATTTACTGTATATTGTAAGTTATCGGGTAGTTTACCAACTGTTGCTTTTAGTTTTAACGCAACAATATCCATTATATTCACTGGCTTACTTACTCTGCAGAGTAAAGCTGTGCTCATAAAATCATTTCCTCTTCGGAAGGGAGTAAAGATCTCCAGTTTTATGGTAAGTCCATATATTGCTTGGTGAGTTCTTTTGTTTACCTCTGTTACATGTCCTTTATCACAGCAGAACCCGTATCGGCTAGGCAGCCTGCACTTCGACCACACGTCCACAAGCAGCCGGAGAAAACGACTCGGGTCAGGACGGTCCTCAACGAGAAACAGCTACACACTCTTAGAACCTGCTACAATGCAAACCCGCGACCAGACGCCCTCATGAAGGAGCAGCTGGTGGAAATGACAGGCCTGAGTCCTCGAGTCATCCGGGTCTGGTTTCAAAACAAACGGTGCAAGGACAAGAAAAGGAGCATTTTAATGAAACAACTTCAGCAACAGCAGCCCAACGATAAAACGGTGAGAATCCTTCATGCTGCTCTGGTCAGTCAGGTCCTGGTCAGGGGAAATCACAGATCAGCAAAAGGAAAGCACTAACTGCAATGTCTACATTTAAATGCCATGTACATTATTTGACTGCCAAAAATAATATACTGTTCTGGAAAACCCGCATCTGCAATGTTCTGTTTATCCACTTGTGTGGTAAATCTTAGTAGCATGCATGTCATTTTGGCATCCTGACTAGATATTCTGTCGTCAGTTTTTGATATTAAGAAACCAGGTAATATATGGAAGCTGCATATATAATACTGGATCTATTTTATAGTGAAGTGGCATTAAGAAAAAAATACTTTCTTGTCTGTGTAACACATTGCATTGTTGATGCTTCCTTCTCTTCAGTCATCAAGCACATTTACCGTCAAATGGACCGATTGTCAGTGCTACCACTTTAAAATGCAGATGGACATAAAACAATTACTAGCATGTGAAATACACAGATACTAATTTGAATGTTTGGGATCATGATCAGAATATCCAGGGTATGACAGGGACCCCCATGGTGGCCGCCAGCCCGGAGAGGCATGACGGCGGTCTGCAGGCAAACCCAGTGGAGGTGCAGAGTTACCAGGCACCTTGGAAAGTACTGAGTGACTTCGCACTGCAGAGTGACATAGACCAGCCTGCATTTCAGCAACTGGTGAGTGTCGATGCGCAGCACAAAGCCTGCAGTGTTTGCAGTGGCAGCCGGCACTGGCAGCCGGCACTGGCGCAGGTAGCCTTCTCTTTATCACCAATAAAGGAGAACATTTTCTGTTATAAATAAATTATCAATACAACTGGTTTTAAGAAATAGCATGAATCTTCAGCTATATCCATAGTGCAACAGACATTGCCCACAATGGTTTTAACATTATAGGCTGTAATTAGTAATATCAGTAACTGCCTTCTGCACCCTTTATCACATTTTAAATCACATTTATTAGTGAATGTTGCTTTGAAAACAGATATTGTCTTTTGAGAGTTTGTGACTTAAGCATAGACTGTAGGCAGTGATTCATGACTGAGTTAGTGTGAACATATTATGATACGAATATATTTACAAGTAAAGAAAAGAAAAACTTACTTTTTAAAACAAGTTTTGTGAATAACATGCCTTGCAGCATTTTTCCTTGAAGCTATTAATTAGGATTTTGTTTACTTGTCAGGTAAATTTTTCAGAAGGAGGACCGGGATCAAATTCAACAGGGAGTGAAGTTGCATCAATGTCCTCTCAACTACCAGACACACCAAACAGCATGGTATCGAGTCCTATAGAAGCGTGAATGGGACCCATCGAACGAATGAAAGGGAAAAAAATACCACTGAACCGTCTGCACTGGTCTCTTCATTTGAAATGTACCCTCCTCTCATCTGCACGAAGCCTCTTTATTTAAATAACCCAGGCTGTGTTTGTACACTGTGAAGACAATCATGGGAATTACTTAGAAGAAAAATATGTGCTTCTACGCAGATTTCAAAAGTATTCCACGCATAACATCTGAGAAGATATCCATGATATATAAATAATGGAAATTCGGAATTGCATTTAAAAAGCATAGATATAGTTTCATACGAAAACGGCGCTGCCTGTTTGGGATGAGTTTGGTAACTGCTCGGCCAAAATAAATAAAGCGATGCAATGCGTAAATGATGCAGTATTTTAGTAAAGCTGTGGACTTACAGAAAAATTGGGTGCGCAGTATTGCAACGAGACGATATCGGACAAAAGCGTTTAATATGTTTTCAGAAAGAGGCATTGCGGGCTGCATTTAACTTGACTTTGACACAAGGACTCACCGGCCCCGATTTCATGAAATATTTCACGAGAAATTAAAGACGAAATTAACGACTTAATGGAGATTGAAGATGTACTGCTTATTTGATTTTTTGAAGATCTTCATAAAAGCTCAAGTACTAACATTGCAACACGGTATACCTCTATTTTGCCACAAGCTTCGTGGGAATATTTTGTGTGAGTTTGTGTCTGTCCAAGAACCTTTTCCCAAAGATGTGTATAGTTATTGACTGAAAAGAAACCTGTTATTAGCTCTGGAAAATGTTTTCTTTTTTCTGTTCTTGTTCTATAAAAATATAATTTATTATTTATTGTCGAAAGACGTGCCACTTTTCATGTATCTCTGATTGTTGAAGTAAAGAGAAAATATTGTAAATTTGTCTTTGAATCTATATTTAATTTATGTTTAGGCGTGGGCGCCCGTCTAATGCTACTACTCTTAATAATAATAATAATAATAATAATAATAATAATAATAATAATAACAAACTTATAAGCATTGTTGTTCCAATTATCCTTTATTTCATTATTTAGGCTCCAAAAATGTATTGCTTAGGTTTGTAGATCGGAGAATGACCGGTTGCGTATAGGCCTAAAAATCGTTTAATTTAGCCTTTACATGAATCAATAAACATTGTGCTTTTCCAACCAAATGTAATGCGCTTGCCAACAGTTTTGCTCGATTCATGTACGCCTGTGGGAACGTTATTCTATTCGTTAAAAGCGAGTATCGCAACGGCAACTTCCAAGTAGGACGTGGGAACGAACGTGACCACTAATAGTCTGACCACAAATTAAAAACAAAATTCTGTAAATCGTAGGTCAATTAAGAAATCTTTAGTATCGCTAATGTTAGGTATAAAATGTGCGGTCTTTTTTAGTTACAGTTTTTACAGCCTAATAATTAAAGTGAATAATAATGAATACAGACTTGACATACTTTCCCCGAATTAATGCTAACAACATAGGCCTATCAGTAGCAGGCCTATGTCATATTTGTTACAGACCACTGATAGCCCTGCATGTTGTATATGCAACGGCACAGTATAGAGTCTAATATTGGGGGGGGGGGGGCAAAAATTAATAGTTTAAATTAAAAGGTTATCATTAAATACAACAGCCAAGAGCCTCAAACTCAACATTTTTATGAAATGCAAATGGTTATATTCGGTCATTTCGAAAGAAATTCACATTTCAATAAACATTATGCCGGAAATTTCATCTGTGATCTAGTATTCATAAAGACCTTTAAACAAGCTCTACTGCGTTAGTCTCTGAACGTAGTTGAAACAGCATGACCAATCGCAGAGAAATCAAGAACTACTGTAAATAAGGAGTTACATGCTTGTCACCATTTCCCTACCAAAGTCAGACAACTACATATATTCTACAAGATTTGTATAGGGTTACTGGAAGCAGTTCTTAAGCTCGTATCATATTTTTACTAATCAGGTGGGTTTTCTCTTTATCTAGTATAAACAATAACGATTGCGTTGTTCTGGGTGATATATTGTCAGCGTGTATTTGAAATATGCGGAAACCTTTTAAGGCTGTGATTGAAGAAGCATTCCCAAAGCAGGTGTCATCAACATTACTCTGGGTGGCACTGGTTCAGTCGCTGAAATAAGTAATATCAAGACAATCGTCATTCGTCGAAATTAAAGCAAATTAGGTTGTATTTATTATAATTGTTATGAATAACTGGTCTTAAGTCTTCGAATATTCCATCTGAGACCATTTTCTCCCAGAAACAACAGTGAATTTTGCTCATAAATTTAAACAATATTTTAAACGATACTTTAAGATACATGTTGTCTCTGAAGTAGGAAACATTAAGTAAACAAATCCCGTTAAACCGTTGATTTCTTTTATAACTACATTTTGCACGTATTGAAATTAGTATGATACATTATTAAAATTCATTTATGTTGATTAATGTATTAAAAGGGAAGTGACAATACGGATGTACACCAGACACGTGTGTATATGGACACATGTAGACTAGCAGACTGGTGGATTTGCGCTTTTAAAATAATCTCATGTATATACTTCTTACGAACACAGTCCGGTATCGTATTTTATATTGTCTAGATCAGCCGAAAAAATGCCTGTATATTTACATGCCATATGTCCAGTGGGCAGTGCTGCTGCCTGGGATTCTCTGATTCTCTCCTACACTTCAGCAACAAAATCTCAAACAAGAGGCATAAATATTCCCCGATGACAATCTGCCTTCCAACAGCAGTGAATTCCTCTTTCGTCTGTCTTCATCTCAGCACATCCCAACCTCACAATGACAAATGTGGTTTCTTGAACAAAGAAAGATGACTCCCGTTCAAACAAATCATCTTCAGGGTGTTTGTAGCATGACTGTAACGATGCATTGATACAAATCTAACTATCAGGGACACATGGAATCCATTTGTAAATGTCTCACCTTGCACATTATGCATTAGTCCGACCACAAGTGTAAATGTAAATACCATTGCAAACAGAGTATTAGGAATGAACATTTGCTTTTACTGGATTCTTGCATATAATGTAAAGACAAAATTCGGATGAACTACTGTAAGTGGAGGGCAAGCCATATGAATTCAGCATGTGGCCCAAGAGAGGGCCGCAGGGAGAGGCTACACCGATTCGGTTCCATTTTACACGTCCTGTGTAACAGCACTAGAGTGGAGAAAACATGGGCAGCGTTCTGCACAGTTATAAGTACGACTTATATTTACAACACACACACACTACTTAATTTTTTTACAAACACACTGCATTTCGGTTTCAATATTATTTGAAGTAATTTGCTTATGTTTTTCACACCATACTAAGTATCTCTCAAACTGTATCTGTAAGGTGAGCTCTAAACATATTCCTTATTCCTTTATATATTGCAAAAAAAAAATCAACATATTTTCTTTCATGATTCCATCACACAACAATTAAGAGATTGGTTTAATATTACGCTACGGAACTTTCTGAAATATAGGGTATAGATATTGGGTGCAATTTTCTTGACTGAATGTTAATTTTTGTGATTATGAGCATGTATACCTTAGGAATTTTAATGCAGTTGCTCTCTAGGATTTGTATTTCATTATGCATTATTTATATTTTTTAAAGCACTAATCTAGATTAGAATATAAGTCCATATTTACAGTATGCCAAGCATACAGTGTGTGGCTAAGCCTCTGCGCCTGTGAGTGGAGGGTTGCCAGTTTGAGCTCAGCTTCAGCAAAACAGTTACATGGCTGTGGTCCCGTGAGTCTGGCCCTTAACCCCCAGCTCCATGGGGGCTGCTACAGGTGGCTGCCCTTCGCTGCCAAACTCACTCTCACCTACATGTGTCTACGTATGTCATGGAGAGCATGATGGGGTAGCTGAAAGACAGGGACTAGCAAAGGGTCATTATTATTATCAAGGAACCCACAGGTTATTATACATCAAATAAGCTGCTATTGTCCTTATTATAGTATTTTTTTTTTTCCGTATAGTGGGGCATATTGCAGTTTGTACCATGCTGCAGCCTAGGAGATGTCAATCACAGTCAGCTGACACTATAGGTCTGAGGTCAAGCTCATGTTTAGCATTTGGCTACAAACACGTTAGACTTATATACATTTTTATACATTTTTCACAGCAGGCTTTACAGACATAAGTTCCAGTGATGACATATTTGAGTTAAGATCCTAACATTATCATATGACATTCATCTTAATGCTCTACAGATTTCATTGAGATAATGTATTTGATTTAGTAGCTTATTTATAATCAGGAATTTACTTTATCTTTAGAAACAAACTGTTAGTCCCATTACCATAGTTATTCTTTTAAATACAACAAAAGGGTTATTCATGAGATTATGCTGCTTATATGATCCACATATGCTTTAAAAAAGTTAAAAAATGATTGTTCCACCATAACAGAAAACAGACAGTAAAAAATACATGGAGTAGTGTGGAGATAAATGGCGTAATGAATACTGGTTAAAGCCTTATACCATAAATGCTAAAAACAAATATCACATCATGGGGTTCATAAAGGTTGCACCGTATCAAGCGTTTTCATGCAGCAATGGCATTGTTATGCTGAATTCAAAGCTAGACTGCAGTCTGATTGTCCTGGGTTTTTAACATGGTGCTGAAATTAGCATATATCAGAAGCTGTTCCAGAGTTATAGTGATTTATCAAGCCTTGTTGAAGCACCACAGCTCAATTGATCCTTAAGCTATTGTGATCGTTCAATGCATGGCTACAGACACCATCTCTAAATTACCACAGATTTCTGTTTCTGCATTGCATTCAGTTGCTTTTTAACTATCTAGCTGGTTGTCCCGATGGAGCAATAAACATCAGGGCCTTGGTAAAGGATACAACAGCAGGGATCCTCCAGGAATTGAAACCAGTGGCCCAAGTGCTTACAAATACATCTACCAATGGGTTTATGTATTTATAGCAATACCAGTCAAAGCTCTTACACAAAGTAGGAAACTCATTCATCACAGTTCACATTTTTCACTCCAGATTGTTTAAATCTTGCCTAATTTATTCATTTTTGTATATTAATATTTACTTGATATAGTGGATCTA
>JAODKF010000126.1:11850830-11865930 GCA_026779585.1 Mormyrus proboscirostris
TATGGGGGGGGGGGCAAAAATTAATATTTTAAATTAAAAGGTGTATTTATGAGGGCGGGTGGGCTGCTCGTCCCCGCGGTTCCTGTGTATATATAGGCCTGTACTTCCTAATAACATCTTTTACATGATTGGCGAAACAATCAGAGTCATGCAATACCACAGCCAACAGCCTAAAACTCAACATTTTTATGAAATGCAAATGAAATTTACATTGGAATAAACATTATGCCGGAACTTTCATCTGTGATCTAGTATTCATAAAGACGTTTAAACAAGCTCTACTGCGTTAGGAAACTCATTCATCACAGTTCACATTTTTCGCTCCAGATTGTTTAAAGCTTGCCTAATTTATTCATTTTTGTATATTAATATTTACTTGGTATATAGTGGATCTAAGTGATTTATGTTAATGGGACTGTTAGAAATTTGTTAGAACTAAACTTGGCTTCAGACCACATCCATCCATTAATTTTCCAACCCGCTTTATCCTATTGGGTTGCGGGGGGTCCGGAGCCTATCCCGGAAGCAACGGGCACGAGGAACAACCCTGGACAGGGGGCCAGCCCAGCGCAGGGCACACTCACACACTGTTACCATTCACTCACACATGCACACCTATGGGCAATTTATTAACTCTAATTAGCCTCAGCATGTCTTTGGACTGTGGGGGGGAAACCGGAGTACCCGGAGGAAACCCCACGACGACACAGGGAGAACATGCCGCCCCCCTCAGATCACATCACAGCTGTGAAGTAATAATTTCTTTAATAAGTTAGAACAGGGGTGGCATGGCGACGCAGGGCTGATCACTGTCACCTCAGACCTGGGTTCAAGTCCCTGTCAGGTTTCTGTGTGGAGTTTGCATGTTCTCCCCGTGTCCTCATGGGGTTTCCTCTGGGTACTCCAGTTCCCCCCCCCCACAGTCCAAAAACATACTGAGACTAACCTGAGTTACCAAATTGCCCATAAGTGTGAATGTGTGAGTGAGTGGTACGTGAGTGTGACCTGCAGCGGGTTAAGTCTGCATCCTGGGTCATTCCCTACCTTGCACCCATACAGTAGGCCCTGAACCCCCTGCAGTCCTGAATAAGACCTGCAGTTTCAGAAAATGGATGGAAGGAAGTTAAAATGGCTTGAATATGGATGAATATCATTTAAAAAGGAAACATTCAAACAATTTGTTCATGGCAGACATCTGAGTGCGATAGGGAAATCGCAAATAAGTTCTTTGATAGCTGGGACTCATACAGACACATGTGTATAATAATGGTAATATATTATGTGTGATATTTTAATGCATTTCGGCAATCAATAAATGCATCCAGTGATCTGTCATCAAAAAATGGAAATTAGATAAAGTGGAACGAGACCTGTTTTAGTAGTTAAGAGGTGAAGGCAGTGTTTTCAGTGATTACTAGTATAGAGTTCTATTTACATTTTTATACTAGAACAATTATGTCTTGTTTTAACCATTTTAATCATTTAAAAGCAGTTGTAACCTTTTTGCAAAACACCTATTTATTATTACGTAACTATCTGGCTGATATCCACGAGAGAAAAAAAATGAAGCAACAAAGAGGAACTGAATTGAGGTTGCAGTGCAATCCAAAACTTATCTTATTGATTATTTGCCCCATGAAATTATTATATTTCTCCAGAGAAATGACATCTGACTGTGTGTTATGCTTTTTGGCCACATACCCCAGGGAAAAGCACCCTGAACCAACGGAGAGCAGGGGTGACTGACGTGGGTAACAGACTGGCTTTGCATTGCATGACTCTGTTCAGGAAAATCAGCTGGAAGATGGATGGATGGATGGATGGATGGATGGTTAAATGCATTGAGGGTGACTCAACACACTATCAATAAACTTGACGTCGTATTGACGTTTTGAGTCTGGAGCGAATGGGATTATCTCAAACTCTGTTGCAAGCATTTGAATGTATTAGGGACCTGATGCACGAGCGCTTTGAACCTTTATGGCCGATCACCTTCACTTAATTTAGCTGGACGCTTTTGACAACCTCCCACTCGCAGACATTCACAAGCCGTGGACCTGCATTTCTGGTCCCGGCAGCCTCAAATAAAAACGAAAAACATAGCTGCTTATCACGTAAACAATAAAAAAGAGTTATCACTGACAGGAGCGCCTGTGTTACCAGGCAGCAAACCTCAGCAGTAACTCATGGAAGAATCCAGCTATCCTCTTAGGTCAGCTGAAAAGGAGTTCCAGCTTTAAATGTCCTCATCTATTCTCTGATGTAGCAGACAGTCGAAAAGGGGGCAAGAGGGAGGACAAAAGCCCTTGAAAGACTACCACTCAGCGCAGGCTCCCCAATGATATTCTGCTAGTGAATGACCGGAACAAAAGCAGCACTGTACCTGGCTGTGGGTTTATGAAACAATGACGAGCTCCCGGATGAAATGAGGCTGCATTGTGAGTGTAGGAGCAGGAGGAGGAATCCCTCGACATAGTTTGGGGTCTGACCTCATAATTCCAACACACGATTAAAAACACAAGTGATGAGAACATTGTAGCATGACTGAGACTGAACTGGAAGACAGAATGGAAATTGTGTACAGCAAAAACAATACAGTCAGCATAGCGGTGACCCCAGTCTTTTACTCTGATTTACCGGACATGAATGGACGAACAAATTAATGTTACAATTGTTCAGTGCTTTTCAAAACACTCAAAGCACTTTATTGAGCAGGATATGATAGACCCTAGAATAAAAAAGCGCATGGTTGCCTGTGTTTATATGCATGCTTTACTGCAGCATGTTCCTGCAGACGTTATTATTATTATGGTGATATGCAGCAAGTACTTTATTCGCCTTTTCTGCTCTTTTGACTGGCTATTCGGTGGGAAAACTTTGACTGCTGAACGTTGGAGTCGCTTAACATGGTTTGTCTGCTAGGAAGCGTGCACTTAAAACCTGATATATGGGAGGGTTGCAATTTATCGCGCAATCACCTTCCACTGCCATCTTGGTGCATTGTCAGTTATGGTAATAGAGTATTCCGAGCATGTTAAAGCAAACAAGTTAAGTTGAGTACAGCTTTATTATTACACCAGTCATATTCAGTACATTGCATATGGTGATGCAAAATAGTGTTATATAAAAGCAAATTCAAAGCAAACTATATAAAGAGAAAACAGATTTTACTGGATTGGACCCATACACAGTGAAAGCGAAATGGCTGTCAGCCACTGGTTGTCCAATATAAGGATATCGTTAATTATCATTAATTATCTGTATTTTTAAATGTCATGGGTAACACTGAAGCAAAAGAAAGCAAGTCTGGAGGTTTAATTTCTTTATTTCTGGCTGGGTACAAAAACTGTGGAGGAATAAGTTGACCAAATATTGTGTATTCACAGAAAAGTAAAATTTTATATATTCTTCATAGTTATATTATCTTCATCATGTAATGGTAACGATAAGCAGCTACGTTGCTCTGTGCTGTAATATTAACGTTATACTTCAGTATCTGGTGTTATTGCAGCAAATCTGGTTTGATCGCACATACTGTAAGTGTCTTTAATGCAAATTGTTGATTTATTTTATCCCTGAATGTGTGTCTGTCTGAGGAGTTTGTTTCTTTTTGTTTTCCTGTCAATGTCTGAGATGCTCACAAACTGCTGTGTTATAAGTTCGCTGCTGGCGCCCAGTTAATGTTGCTGGTTTGCCTAACAAGAAATTATAAGAATGGCCTTTGGCATATGGTTCAATCGCTAATTTTTGTTTTTTTATTTGGGCTAGTCAAATGAATTTCCATTCATATCTCATATAAAGTATGCATAAGCATATCCACTGAAATGCTACAAATTTTTGGCTATCCATAATTCTTGTGGCGTTTTTTTCCTATCAAAAGTTTCAAACGGAGACGGCTCGTTGAAGCACCATAAACAAAATTAAATGCTTAATTCTCGAGTCAATGTCACATTGAAATACTACATCTTCCTATTTATTTGCCTCACATTAGGCTGTGTTCGTATAGAAATAAAAAAGGCTCATGTGTGGTCCAAAAGGAGACCAGACTTACCTCCCAGTAGGCACACCAAAAAAAAAAGATAATTGTGACAAAAGGTTATGTTTTAAAAGCCTGCACTCCCTTCCCACACAACATCACCTGATAAAGCTATCACAGAATTCTGTGAATGAAGCAACATTTCCCAGAAGCAGGCACAGAGGCAGACGACACCTCTTTAAAAATAAGTCCTCTCGCGCATTTCAGTTGTCTGTCGGCAGACAGAGAGGAGATTTAGCCAGGATCCTGCTGCTTTGAATGCGCCAATCAAGAGGGACACAACAAGTGCTACTTGTTAACAGAATGAGTGTGAAAAGGAGCATTAAGAGCCTCTGTGATATTACTTTCGATGGTGTGGCTTGGCGAACGAATAAGCTAAGCAAATCTATGGAGAATGAATTGCAGTGCTGAAAGAGTGCCCTTCAACCTTTCACTTCAGTGCAGCCCTTCAAAGCTCCCAGACCATCTTCTGTCAGTGGTCTTAATCATGGGTCACAAAGAGACATTGTTTGCAAACACTTTGATAATGATTTATCTGATTAGGTTTTATGGATTTTGCTGTAAAATTAAGCAAATTTTCTTTTCACAGTAATTGGGTCCAATACAAGTGAATGCATCAAAATAACCAGTTCAAACAGTTCTCAACATTTGTAAGTCTAATGTAAAATATCAAGCATGCATTACATCTGTCCATCTTCTAATGATTCATCGTGGTCATAGTCAAGGGGGAGGGGGGCTTGATGCCTTTCCGAGACGGCAGAGGACACAAGGCTGGGGTACACCCTGGGGCTGGGGTACACCCTGGGGCTGGGGTACACCCTGGGGCTAGGGTACACCCTGGGGCTGGGGTACACCCTGGGTTTGCAAGCCAGATCATCACAGGGAACGTGCAGATAGATGCATAAATAATCTAGAGACATTAAGCACCTTAACTGCATGTATATGGACTGCAGGAGGAAACTTGCACAATGTGAAGAGGACATGCAAACTGCATACACACAGAGCAAGTGGAGGATTCAAAATCCCAACCAAGGAGGTGTGAAAAACCCACTTTGTACAGTATTTATGTTTTTGAGGATTTAAAACATGTCATATGTATAACAATCAACCTTCAAGGACATAACTCTGCAAGGAACCTCACTTGGTCGTATTAAAATTTTAAATTGCTAATCATTGCAGGAATCATTTTTGGACTGAATCTACATTAAAATAAAATTTGTTTGGCAATGAAAACAGGAGCGACCGCTCTTGTGGTGGCGCAGTGGCTAGTTCTGTCGCCTCATATTTCTAGGGACCCGGGTTTGAGTCTCTACCGTGGCTCCGTGGGCGGTAGAGAGTGTTGTGTGGGTCACTCCCCTCCCACATTCCACGAAAAGCATATAAGGGTTAATTGGTAACCCAACTGTCTGTAGGTGTGAATATGCCTTGTGGCTGGTTGGTCCCCCATCCTGGGATATTCCTTCCCTATGACACAGGACAAGTGAGTGATGAATATCGATGGTTGGAAATGATTCTCGCTGCTAGTTTTATTCACTGCAGCACCCCAAGTATACTCCAAAAAGTGCAGTACAATGTATTAATGTATCTTTACACATTTGCAATATTACCGTGCTTTACCAGAATACGTGTTTTTTTTATGCTGTTAATGATCAAATGATGAGATTCTTTTTTTGTATTCTCAGTTGAGTCAATCTGAAGATGTATTTTCATATAATGTTAAACAGCAACATATTAACCAGTAACATTAATATCAGCAATGTTTTAACACTCAATTCATGATATGGGTATGAAGTGGGAGTGGGAAATGAAAGGTAATATTGACGATTTTTTTTAACTATTTCACACCGCGAGCCAAAATTTTGTCGATTATATGCATTCTTCTGTCCAGGATAATTCAATTTTAGCTAGATGTTCTGATCAAAGGCACATCTTCCCTTCCCAAATGATGCAGGGGAAAGTGTACTTTGTAAGACCATTCTAAAAATAGTATAAAAACCTTTGTGGTATTTTTTTAAATAATCAATACCCAATTCCCACTCATCTAACTGGATCTAAAGAAGCAGCTATACTAAACAGAAGAAGGATGTTTCCATTGTGGACCAATATTTTCAAGTGATGTACTTAGAATGTGATGAAACTGTGAGTTTTTGGTGAAATGAAGAACATGAAAAATCTGCAAAGTCAAAGTACTGAGGTTCTGCTGTACAAAAGAAAGCAAACTTTCCTTTGCGTCATTAGAAAAAAAAATGTATCGGTACTATAACTTAATTTCATGCTTTACAGCAGCATGTATATTTAGAAAGTCGGAAAAATAAACGTTGTGTAGGTCTGCATTCAAGGAACTCAGTGGAGACGAGGCATCCTACAAGCAAGGACACACTGATCCAGGACAAGACTGATAGAATCTGTACAGATCCAGCGACATACAGAAAAAACTGAAAGCTAACCGCGGAGCAAAGTGGCATGCAGTGATGTAGGAAAGAAAGATGGACGCAACTTTGCAGCTGGAGGTAGGAATAGCGGCAGAATGGAAATGCAGCAACGGAGGAGACACCTAATGTCCAGCTTCAACCAGAAAGCTGCAAAGGACAAGACTCATGATTTTGGCAGCTGAATGCTACTGAAAAGAAGTGATGGACTGAAAAGTGATGCAATAAACAAGAGACCAAACATCCATCTCCACCGTCCAGCTCTATAAAAATAGTACAAAGCTACCGATAGGGCAAGAAATCAATATGAAAACAAAGGCTACCTGTAAGATTTACCTATAACACAAAACAAAAAGCATTATCTTATAAGCCAACTACAGAAATTGAAGTAGAAGGTCAAGTTTGAGGTCAATGTTACAGCTTCAAAGGTCAAAACTGTCAACATCGAGGGGAGTGACTTGGGCAGTTTAACGGCAATATGATATACCGTGGTATTTTAGGTATACCGTAGTTCGGCTATTTCGTACCATGGGGGGCGTCCCCTGTCACGTCCCGATCGTGCCGCTCCTCCTCTGTGCCACGCCCCCCCTCGTTAACCACATGGGAAATCTAGCAGCCAATTTCAATTGCATGTAACACTTATTCATTATTCAACTTGCCATCGGATTTTGGAGAGTACCTGTATACCTCTAGTAAAGCTGCACGCATCTAGCTGGACTCATTATAAAAACCCTCTGAAAGTTTGAACCTTTAATCGGCCTATGAAAACCAAATAGCACTTTATACTGTAGCAGAGCATCTAATATTTATGCAAATTTACAAGGATGGTTCATCAAAAAGATTGATTAATTAAAGAAGGTTACCTTTAAAATGTGCAATGCCAAATGAACCATAATTCAGCATAGCAATCGATTACAGCAATAAAGATATGATATCTTACTTATTGTAGATACCTTTAATTGCCATTGATTTTATTTCAATGTAAATTGAGAAACAACTGAAACATGTAATATTACAATCAACCTTCAAAATAATAGTACAAAACAAATGTTCTCTTAGTGTCACAGTAAAAGTACCTGCATAATTAGCAGCCGTATGTCCTTGCTGTTATATATCCTTCCATATGATCTGGCTTCCCAAGTTAGACTCTGGAGAACTGTGATTGGTTAAGCAATTTATAAAAATGTAAGCACCATTTTAAATTGCATTTTGATGTAATTTCATCTAATTTTGGCATTTAACTAGCACAATTCTAGTTATTACTGCACCTACCATATTAAAAAGGCTTCTGACACATATTATGTATGACGCGAGGAACATTCTTCCCATAATATACAACGTAAAATCTGAAAATAGAAAAAAAAGACAAACACTTTTTTCTGCCACGAAAAAGTGTAAATCAACAATTTACCTAAAAATATAATGAAAATGTTATTAGTACCTTTCCAATGGATGATTAGTCACCATCTGAGTTGAATTCACTATCTGAGCTGAATGTAGGTTGAGGTGACCTGTTACTGGTTCCACAGATGGTTAATTGTATGCACTACATACAAATATTAACATACATATAGAAATGATCTCTTGGTCATTACAGCTAGAAAAACACTATTTCAATATTTTAATTGCAGTTAAACCCATGCAGTGTAATTGCTTGGTTTGATGCAAAAGCGCTGAAAATAACTGTACAGGTTAGCCATTTGCTCATTATACTTTCAAGAAAATGTCAGAAAAACTGAGTATTTTGCCCTCAGCAATAGTTCCAAGAGTTGCTGAAAGATTAGAGTAAAATGTCACTCAAGAGATAGTTTTCTGCTGGATTGACTTTATTTAATGTGTCTGTTCTCTCTCCAGGACAAATACTTCAAATAAGTAATTATGTTACATGCATGAGTTGTGTGCAATGTCCTTTTCACTTGTAACATTACATCTTTGTCACTTTAACAATTGTATAATCTATCTCATTGATAGCTTTGTGTCAAGATGTCAATAACGTTTAGGCTACCTAAACAAAATAAACTGATTTAAATGACAATTATACTCTTGCAAACATGATGACAATTTAAAACATGATGGTCAGAAGGTACATCCTGCTTCTCCTGAGCTGAAAGGCCTTTTGAAGGGTTTTGTTTTTCTCTCTCCATGGTTTTCCTAGTGGTTACCACCACTGCCAGCCTGTGGGTAGGTGCATTTTTGTCAAGAGATGGAGAACCCTGTCAATTTTTTAATTATTAATATTAACATTACCCATCAATTGCTTTCAGCAAATCAAGACCCACTGACAAAGGGTTAGCTGTTTCTGTGTAAAAGCTGACGTCTTTATTTATTAGCCTTGGTTGATGTGTCTCTTACAATGTGAATCACATCAAACCAAATCTACTTAGATGCACCAGAAGTATTGAATGTAGGGCTAAACTTATAATGGTATAAAATAACCCAAAGAAACAGACAAATAAACAAAGAGAAAATAGATCTTTGTGATTTGTTTTGAGAAACATATAAATATATTTTATTGGCTTTAGTAAATTACTAGTGAGCCAAAAGATTTATACTATACATAATTTCTAGTGCAGAACTTTGTTCAAAAGAACAATTTCCCGAGCTACAAAGAATGCAGAAACCTAGATTTATGATGCAATCTTATTTGTTGATCTTTGTTATACATTTAAATGTTGTGTATTTAAAAAATATGTTTTTGATTTAATTCATGCTACTAAAAGAACCCATAACCTTAAATTTAAATGAAATCAAAATAGGTTGCTTTCCGCTAAATCCAAAATAACCTTAAGACTATTTATCCACAACAGACCGACATAAAAAAGGCATAAAGCTCAGAGAGCATATAGATGAGTCGTATTAACTAATGATTATTGAGGTTTGTGGTAAAAACATGACCAATATAAAATCAGTTTGGATGATATACTCACACACAGTCTGTGCCTGTCTGCTTGTTGCATTACACCTGAGAATAATCCTGAGGTATTGGTGAGCTCAGAATGATTACAGAGATACCATCATGGAAACCAAGGCAACCAAAGCCGGCTGCCTCATAACAGTAGGCATCGAAAGCTAAATGACACCCAGCTACCGTAGTGCTGAGTTTCATTTCACATGTAACACAAAAATCTGTTATTAAGGAGAGTGTCTGTATATTTATTTTCTTAAATGCTTTTTCACATTTACTGAAACATTTCTGAAGTTCTCAAAACTGTGGGTGCATCTACCAAAACAGTATAGTTCACCTGCAAAAAGGCTTTAACTTGCCCAATATAAATAAATAAATAATTCTATCAATGAATAAGTCAGAAGCTTTGTTAATATGACTGTATACCCTGGAATTATATTCCTTGTATCCTAATTTATCAATGAACCTCCTCCTACTTTCTCACTGACATTGATACCTGCTACCAGACTTTTATAGCATCTATCTGCAGCTACCTGAATACTATTCCTCACTATTCCTGCCACAGAAACTGATTTCAACCATACAATGCTTCACAACTCAGTATATATATATATATATATATATATATATCATGTATGACACTGGAGTAAATATAATGAAAACTGTGTAGCGGGTGTATGACATATAGAGCATGACAAAAGTAAAAATGCATTGTCAGCATTACTAGAAAGGCTATCACTCATGTCTGCTGCAGATTTTCATCTGATATTCCGCTGCAATACAACATTGGATAATCCTCTCACATGCCACACTCACGCATTACAAGAAGCATGTATGTCACCCACCAAAGACATTTGGACATCATAGACTCTCCACTGTGAAAAAGGTGAAAAGTAGTCTTCAGTGGTATGATGGAGGATGATGGTATACTGTGGTATTTTGGGTATCTTGCCCCCTAGTCGGAAAACTAGCAAATTGTATTACAAGGGACCATCTGCCCACCCAAGTGAATTATATTGCCCTGATTTAAAAATACTGGAATAGCACTGTTTTCTATACAAAAATACCACTAACCACTCACTCTTATGAGCCTGTCCAAATAAGTCAAGAGATGTTATGTATTCCTACAGCCGATGACGGGAACAAGCGCAACCACGTCAATTCTTGACACATAGTTATATTCCACACTGCTCTGACACTGGGGTTTCACTTGCCTCCAGTTACATTACTGTCCACAGCAGAGAAGACACAAAATCAGCTTTGGAAAATTATTTGCACATTGGGAATCACACTCTAACAGCAGTGTTCCATGTTCTCTTCTGATACTGCAATGAGTATATGGGCCATGCTGAAGGGAAAACACAGTACATACTGTATGCTTCACTCTACCCATCTTCTCCTGACTTATCATCTGTTCTGCTGTCCTCCATACAGAACCAGCCATTCTTACACCTATATAAATATAAAGAATATATGTCTACATTCTATATGTAAATGTTAATGCTTGTTAGTGCTTTGTGACAATGACTGTTGTTAAAAGCGCTATATAAATAAAATTGAATTGAATCGCCCTGGACATCCTTCCTCAGAAATATTAACGAAATACCAAGTTTACATGAGGACATTTTTTAACGTTGTTATACTGTAGCCTGCTACTGAGCAGTGATCACATGCCTTAGAGGGAGGCGTACAGCCTAATTATGGAGCCCAGCACTCTGTACAAAATGCTGCACTTATGCATGCAGAAGTTATAATGTTTTCTTCCTCTCCATTCTTTATGCCCTCCCTCTAATTTGCCAGTTAAAACTATGCATTATGGAACTGCCTGTGGAGAACAAGGTCGTATGGATCTGTCCAGGCACGGCAAGGTCACTTCACTGCAAAGAAATGAGACACAGACTGCAACTATAAACTTTAAAAAAATAGCTTAATTTTTTACTGAAAGACAGACAAATATATCCCCATTCCCCTACTGTAAACATCTTCTCTCGGACCAAATGACAAACTAAAAGTACTGGTTAGATTATTTTTGATCTAATGGTTCCCTTTAGTAAATCATGCAACAAAAATTCACTTCATATAATAAAATCATAAGACTTGATACAAATATCCTCTGCATAAGACATTTTGAAATGCAGCCATAAAAGGCTACAATTAATACATAATGAATAATAATACATCTATAACACGTCATTAAACATGACATAAAATATTACATATCCATAAATACCTTTTGAACCATGCAAGGAATTATAGAAATTACACTACATGATAAGTGATCTTTGTAGACTGTAAGTGGTATCACTAAAACAATTGATATAAATGCCATGACAGTGTTGGATCATCGATAATGTATTTGTAATGAGTACTGCCCTTAAGCTTGAAATAAAAACAGCAATTTCAGTGATTAAAGGAAAGGGGTGTTATTAACAGAGAATGAAGATTTAATCAAAATTTTAACAGTTCAGCAAAACTCAGATGTCAGTTTTTGCATTACATGCACTCCATGGCAACTAAACTGTTATTCTTAAAATAAATCTGAGAAGGGACACTAACTGTGGTTTGCGAAATATCACAGGATTTAAGCTGGATTCTCAGGACTTAAAATGGATGGCATTTTAACAATGGTTGAGACGGCCCATTATATTTCCCCCCCAAATATATGTTTTTAATGGGGGCATTAAGTTTAGTCTTCCATTCTAAGGAACCAGATGATTTTTAGCTTTACACTAATGAATGACAAATTTATTCTAGAATAATTTTGCAGTTGAAGGCCAGATAAAATAAAAAGCTCTGATGTAGTGTCCGATCTTACAAGCTTCTCGATGTAGCCATATTAGCTGAACGAAACAAATGTACCAATCAAGCAGTCAACCAACGAACCAATCAATTGATCAATCATTCAATCAACCAATCAATCGATGCATCAATCATCCAATCAAGCAATCACATTCTAACTCTTTTGCATATCCATTTTTGCCCCAGGAAAATATAACGAAATTCAGTCCTGAAGAGTACTGAACATATTTAAATTGTGCGTAATGTGTGAGTAACTGGGGATGGACCACGTTCCAGTAAAGAGTATCCAACAGCATGTACACAATATTAATGGACACAGAACAAAAATCCAAGTGTGCAAAAGAAACAGGGAATTAGGCAACACAAATTGCAAAATTAAGTCTGTCACAGAATTTTATGCACTTTTAAAGATACTTGAATTTGAGTATTGCTCCATTACATTCAGTGAGGGGAACTTTAAATGTAAGTAATCATATGAAACAGACCTGTTCATAGCAAGTACTGTATATGCATGTTTATCGCCAGGTTAAACCTGCCCATCAACCTCCGACACGCTCAGTTTTCATATGAGATTGTTGCTTGGGTCCCAATCCAGCATGGCTCACAAGTGACACTGATACGGATGCTTCAACAAGCACTCCAGCTTAGCAGAAACCTGCTGTAGTATTTGGTGACATCAGGCATAGCTGCTACTCGCATTACCCCTGGAGCATGTTGTGTGAGCAATCATCTTTGATATGGCACACACAATTCCCCACTAACCCAATTACTTCTTTGTGCATTGAATTTAATGTCGTGCTTCAATTTAGAAGAAAAAAAAAAATAAATAAATAAATAAATAAAAGCAATATTACTCAGAGGCAGAGGCCTTGTGTGTTTATATCAGACGTAATAGTTTGATAATACGAATAATTTTCCTTCATACTGTGATTCTATCTTCCATTTCAGGGTAGAATCTGTTTAAATTATCCCTAATCTTCACATCAATATTCTTGGGTTTCTGTGATGGTCACTGGCCTATGCTACAAATACAGCTCCAATGTAAAAAAAATGTAAAAAAATGCCCTGGATTTGGACTGTATTTTTGAAATGCATCTTCTTCAAACTTTGCTGTTGCCGTTAGTGTTTAGAGCTATGAATTTTTTAATCTAAGAATTTTTTTAAAGTAGTAATTTAGTACCTCTACAATATCAGTCTGTAGAGCTGCAAAACAGTCATTTATCTACACACAGCAATATTATCCTGTAATTTATATAGATTCAGGAATGGTCAGATAGTTGCCAGAGTACAATATAGTCATGGGCGAAAATAGGACAAAAAGTTACAGGTTGCAAGACAATAACAATAAAGTGCAGATTGACATTTACCAGAGCCCTCCATAAATACCACACAAAGAAACAGGCCACATCCCTGAGCGACTGATCTCACCGCTGCCTCAAAAGCACCAGCGAGGAAGCAAACAATGGGCATCAGGACATTACAAAGGATCAAATGGTTCACGAGATGGTCATTACATTATTGGGATGGAGACGTATATAAAATTACAGATAATCTGTATGTCTGCATTTAAAAGCCCGTAAAGCCACCTTAAACTGAATAATGGGTTCAGTCTGAAAAGTTTGGGGCCGAGAGCTATTTAAGTTTCCCAAAGGTCAGGTTTCATGACTTCGAGCGTGGCAATATTGACAAAAAGAATTTATCAGTTTAAGTGTCTGGAGAGTGAAGTTCAGCCTTCTGATAGGGATTCTGATAGGGATGTGCTGACTGAACTCAGGGTCTTAAGGCCTTTATGTAAACATTCTGCATTATTATAAAAATACAATAAGAAATGCTCATATTTTAATGAGACACGAACTTGTCATTTACAGTTTTATTTAAAGGTCATCATCTTTTTGCACCAAGTACTTTCTCTGTATAACTGAAGTAGAATGGTACTCAGGCATGCTGAGTTATAATTTCATTGACAGTGACTGAGAGAGACAGAGCAGCTTAGTGGTTAACACTAGTCTCACACCTCTACACTTTTGTTACACTTAGAGGTTTGTTTTCTCGCTCTGGTTCTATATGTCTGTTATCTCAGCTGTTGCATGGATTTCCTGCAGGTACTCTGGTTACTTCTTGTTCACCAAACACATGAGATTAGATATATTGGTGACTTGAAATAGCCCTGAACGTAAGTTCCCGGTATGGATCAGTACAGCCAGGGTGTACCTTACCTTACCATGTGCCATCTTTCTGGTATAGGTGTCAGGCTTAGCAGGACGATGTACTGGATAATCAGCTATGGAACACTCCATATGGATCAATCAATGCATGTAACAGGCAAGTTAAATGTATGCCCTTGACGTACGTCAATATTTTTCTAAATAGAAAACTTTAAAGTGCGGTAAAAGATATGCCATTGATTGCAATATCTGTCATCATCCTGAAACAATCTCGTCTCAGTACGATAAGGCAAAGATTTTCAGAGTCGTTACAGACATTTAGTGCAATCAAAATTTGTATTTTATTCATGCATGTCCATACTGTTAAGTACCAAGTGTGTAATTACAAAGAACTTGGCATCCTCTATAGTAAAAACTTTTTTAATTAAATTGCCTTGAAACTCAGGTGCAACAACACAAAGTAACATGAAAACTAATATTTCTGTGTCATCAACCAATTTTACAGTGAAAATGAAGTAAACATTAAACATTAAAGACTGATATTGATTTTTATTGTGATGTTTAATGTCAATTAAATAGTTCATGGGGTGACGTGGTGCACTGGTTAGCACTGTTTTAACTTGTATAACTGGTAAAGTTATGGAGGCTATAATCATAGAGAAAATGGTAGATTATCTGGACTCAAATACCATTTTGAGGGATAGCCAGCATGGATTTAGGAGAGGTAGATCCTGTTTGACAAATCTGTTGGAGTTTTTTGAGGAAG
>JAODKF010000126.1:11889236-11907931 GCA_026779585.1 Mormyrus proboscirostris
TGAGATGTGACAATCTGGCATAATTGTATCTCTTTGGTCACATAATAAGATTCATGAAGTAAATTAATTTTATTATTAATATCCCTTAGTTTTCCCTGTTTCGTGCAACAAGCAATTTATTTTCTGTCTGTCCAACTTTCATGTAATACAGACAGGTTGCCTGCCATAGGCTGATTAAATACCTTTTACGAGATGAATGACAGCTATCCTCATTATAGACCTGAATAACTTCCTAAACTGGTTCTCTACTCCAAGGTGAACTGGTGTGGAATACAATGGGAAGCCACTGCCATCTGCA
Organism: Mormyrus proboscirostris; assembly: GCA_026779585.1. Classification (NCBI taxonomy): domain Eukaryota; kingdom Metazoa; phylum Chordata; class Actinopteri; order Osteoglossiformes; family Mormyridae; genus Mormyrus; species Mormyrus proboscirostris. Next base: position 11,889,535 of record JAODKF010000126.1, read on the forward strand.
GAACATGGGCAATGCAGGGAGAAAGCAGATTTGAGGGCTAACAGTCACTGTCTACAGCTCACAAGGGACGAGTGATATGAGTCACTCAAAGTATTCAACCAAATACTTCTAACTAACAATATGCACATCACTGACTTGGTTAGCTGATATTAGCTAAATATATATATTTTTAATTTCCTAAACAGCATGATAAGTATTTAAATATGGCCCTTATGTATAGCAATATTTGAGGTTTATCTGGAAGCAGATTATGCTGCATAGTGCTGGGTAAATGTTCCTTTAAGCAAATTGAAGAACATGTAAAATCAGATTAACAAATTAGGTATGGCTGTGAAATTAATACAATGACTTGTACTTATCCAGATATTAGGCCAATGAGTGAGGTGTGCATATAAAAATAGAATCAGATTTAAATGTTAATCCATTTCCAGAGTAGAATAGGTACAAAGACTACATGATCGCACAAATGAGAACAGAACTGCCACTGTGTGTTTATAAAATAGATACTTTGGACATTGCATGGCTGAAACTTAAATGTGAATCTATGTACCACATAGAAATCAAGTTTTCTGAACCAACCCAGAATAGCAGTTGTGTACAACACTGGTATTTATAGCTGTTTTTCACCTTTCTGTTTCCCCCAAACACAAACCAAATCTTTGCATCACCAACACTTGATCATGCAAGTCACACCACATACATTGGAAGTACACTTCATGAGAATATAGCATATTCAGCCACTTGATACAATACTCATTTGGTATGCCAGCAATTCAAGAAGTTAAAACAGCGGGACAAGAGGTACATTTTTTTCCCCGTCATGCAAGTTGCCCAGTGCTGTCAGATCAAGAGTAGCGGTCTCAAGTGCCCTGTTATTAGTGCCGGCAAACACTGCTATGCTATCGATAGACCAATTAGAGACACCTTCTAGTCAATGAGCTGCTCGCCAAGCGTCAGCTGGATTACCTGTCAACCCCTCCACTTCAGTTTCAGCCCAAGTTTAGTCTCCAGCGATGCTTCTTTTTCCCTCTCATCCAGAAAACAAAGCAGCCCTTATCCAGCATAATCCTTGGAATAAAGTTGAGTCTGCTTTGGCAGTGCCCGTTGTTCACGTTCCTGTTTCTAATCAGGCTAATGGAGTTTACAGGTATTCTATTGATCTCTCCCTATAAGTGGCTTCTTCGAGGATTAAATGTAGAATTCTGTGCAGGTCAGGCATCCAGACTCTCTCCTCTCCATTCTCCCTTCACTTTCTAAATAAATAAATACCAAAGGGAGTAAAATATCTATCATGCTTTTTTTGCTGCCCTACTTCACAGATCTAACCCTCTCTACTGATCAGTAACCTTTGAAAGCCTCAGCTCTTGACCTGAGAATTGGAGGCTTAGTTCACCTCTTCACTAATCTAGTCACTGTCTCGTTTAAGGTGGGTACAGTTGGCTGATTCAAATCTTCTGTTACAAAGCAGACAACATCCAGCTAGATGTCATAAGAGACACACAATGACAATTCACTTATCCCTTAGTAAGAATCAATTCTCCCACAATGCATCCGTCACAGAGTCCTCAGTCCGTAAAAGCAATTTCTCCAACAGTCTGACACCATAATTGCTCTTAAATTTTCAATGAGCATTTCACCAGAGCTCTCTTGAACCATGGTAAAAAACTCAACTTTTTGAGAAAAAAACGAGTGTCTGACAGAATAAGGAGAGTTTTTTTTCACCTTCTTGAAGAAGTAAAAATTCTCTTTTTCACCGTGCCGGTGACAAGGGAATATATCAATTTTATCTAATAGATGTGTTTTTATCAACAAGACTGAATTATATACTGCACAGTTGCACATAAACCAATACATTCCAATTTGCCATCTAAAATTACTGAAATTATGCAAGTCCTACCATCCAAAATCTGCTTTGCATAAATATGTTGTGATAATCTGACATGGACTAAAATGAATGGAGTACACTTTAATATACACTAGGTTCACTTTACACCTAAACCCGAAAAAAAAAAAACTTAAGTTCATTTATATAATCACGTCCCAGGTTTATACTCTTTTCATTTAAATTCCTATATAAAATGGCAAAAAAACTCTATAGTGCTAGTGTAGTGAGGATGTTTCTGACTATACCATAAAACATGTGAAAATGCTAGAAAATAATTCAATACATCTGCACATGCAGCAAACTTCACTTGAGCTGACTTAGGATCAGAGGCTGAAAAAGGCCAAGATGAGGCTCCTGAGCTGCCAGACAGTATTTCCTAAGTGCTGGTGGCTTGTGGGAAGAGCCAAACTAAGCTTTAGTACAAGTAGAGAAATTAGTTTTTTTTTTTACTTTAATACTCATTCATCAGACACAGTTGGAAAGTTAGAGGTAGAGATCCTGTAACTGGAGGTGACTGAGTACTGATGAATTGATGGATGGAGTTCATAAATTTTGTAAATCGTAGTGAAACTATAAGGCATAATATGTAATATGAGAATTATATTTATTGGCATTATACATATATATATATATATATATATAACATGAAAAATATTCATGACGTTAGGGTCACTAATGGCGCACACAAGAGATTTTGAAATAGCTCACCATAAACACGTCTTTGGACAATGAGAGGTAGCCCGGGCGGCTGGAGCAAAGCTGAGAATACGTGCAAATTCCCCATATACAGGGAAGGAATCGAAGCAGGAATTAAACCCATAACTTGGGAGGTGATTGGGAGGTGGAAATGTTACCTTCTGAATCTCTCTGCAGCCTGGGATAGCAGCAATGCAGACAAAGGTTTGACAGAAAATGTAAACGTATTTAGCTTGATGTATTTTGAAAGGTGTCCTTTAATGTCGGACACCTTCCAAAGCTTCAAAGGCTGGAATTAAGTTAGATGAGGATTGGCTCAAAGTATAATTCTGGAGAACAGCCATAGCTAAAGTTATAGTGCAGTTGGTGCCAGACAGGGTATGTTTCCTGTTGCTTTTTTATTGTTTTGACTTAAGCGTTAAAAAAGCAGAGAAGAAGCTGTCTAAGGTAAGTTCATTTTTCCCCAACCATCTTTTTCAGAAATACCAATAGTTGTGATTCTCCCATTTCATTGATCCCCTTTTAGTGCTTTAGCGCCATCAGCACAGTAATGTTCAATTATACACAACATTTATCATTTTCCATAAGGAAAATTAGAACAGTGGGGTCATGGTATCACAGAAGGTATCTCCATCACTTCAAAATCAATGTCCGGAGAAGCACTAAGTACAGAAAACGGATGACCTCATACTGAAATGATGACAGCGAAACTCCACAGTGTACATGTCATCTTACAGTGTGAAGAAGTTCCCATTTATCACTGACTTGTTCAACTTTTCATGATCAACTGTTAAAGATTGCACACATTACCATATACCGAATACTAATCTTTTTATAGCTTCTACAACAGGAGTTATATTAGCATTATTGGCTAAAGTATATTTCATAGTCTGATTGTTAATGGAAAGTTAATGTTAAACTTAAAGGAGTGTTATGTATAAAATAGCTATTGATTAATTGGCTGAATAGAAATAGATTTCTCACTAGCTTAAATAAGTCCCCATACTTTTTACTTTTTCTTTAATTAATATATAAATCTCAATTTCAGTTTCTTTTTTATGTAGCCAAAATTTTGATAACACTTATTTGCCTGTCATGCAAATTTAAAAGGAGACTTTAACCTAGTAATTTAACAAAAGTATTAAAAGGAATTAACATAAATGTAGCATCAAGTAGAAATTATGCAATAAAACATCAGAAACATTAAATAAACTACAGAAGTGTATGAATCACGATGTATTATGCTCAACATATTATAATAAATCCACCAATTATTAGATAACAGGGTTAGGTAGCAAGTGGCTCTCAAATATTCCCTTACACAATTACCTTGCTCAGCATTTAAATGTTGTGAAATTATAGTAGCTTTTAAACTTTAGAACAAACTGAAATTTGAATGGTGACACTTGATGTAACCGGTGCCAGTAGCCACTGCTGGGAAGCCACTTAAAGTTTTTTCATTGGTTATTGTAAATGCCGGTGAACCTGTGCCTCAGATCGAGCGGCACTTCAATGCTCCCAGAAAACCTTGTACTCTCCCGTTGTCATAGCACAGCTTCTTACTTTGTTCTCCGGAAATATGGGTTGTGAAACTTCTGAAGGGTGTGAATTACATACCATCTTTGACTTGCAGTCCACATAAAATTAAACCAGAAGTGTTAGCGGTATGTAAATGTGTTTTGATCCTCTTTAACTATTAATTGTTGAATTCACAGTCTGTAGTATAATTTGTCCTTGACTGTCATATTTTCTTTGCTATAATTTAACTGGTTCCAAAGTACATAGGAAACACAGCAATTACACCCAATCCTACAAACAGGCTTGGTTTATCTTGTATTCATGTATTTGCACAATTTATTTCTCGGTCACTTAATTTCCCAGAAAAGGAAGTCAATATACACAAGGATTACAAATGTGCTCAATTATTACGATGATATCACACGCCTGTGAGCATGAGATATGTTTAACTTATTTGAAAAGTTTTTAATCAGCCAGAATTTCATTTTACCAGCTGCAAAGAAAAAGGAAAAAACAATGCATTATAATGGTGAAGTTGCAAAAAGGGTTTCAACATTCAGTAATTAACTGAATTTTCATAGTACACTTAAATGCATCTATATATATATATATATATATATATATATATATACACACACACATACATATATACATACAATTATCCACTTCAAGATTTAGCAATAAAAAGCTTTTTACCTCAACCACCCTGTACACTAGTCTGTAATTAGGAGTCTATGCTTCACCATGACATTTCTGCTGCACAATCATGTTTGACAGCTGAAGGGACCATTGCTGTCATACTGCATTGACTGACAGAGAGCTCCATATTTAACATAAGTGTAAAGGGGGTTGGGTTTCTTCTCCCCCCTGTACATATGTCATACACGCAAGATCGTTTTGTGATTTCAGTGGGAGCTTCAGAATAGACTGTTATTCTGCGATTCTTTAAATGACGAAAAAACTGAGCAATGCTACAACTGGTGCCAGTTTGACATGAAAATTTATTGAGGTCTTTAGACTTGAATATAGCAAATTTCCGGTATATCTAGACAAAAGGACTTACTGTACAGATCTTCACAATGAACACCTGATATAGTCTGAAAAGAGGAATCATCTTCACCTTCAATCGCACCTGGTATTCAAGTTCTTACCTGACGAAATGTCAAAGGACAATACATCATTCCTTCCATTGACATATACTCATTGTACAAATACTCATTGAGCTACTCATTCTCTTTGTCCTTCTCCTCAGCGACAAACCAATCATTCCATTGAGTTATCAAAAGAGATGGACAACTGTCTATGACAATGAGCACAATCACACCATTCCACTATGCAATCACCTTGGAACATTTGTCATGGCTTTTGCTAGATGCTGCATCCTCTCCTTTTTACACTATTTAGAAACTATCGTCATAAAACTCTTCAACAGTTTTACTCTTGTGTTATTATGTATTCTATAGGTTAGCCCAGAAGGCAAACTTCAGCCACCTATGATATTTATACCTTATGTCTGATAACTAATTGACACTTTTTGTTTAATTGCTGTATATTTGCACGCAACATTTCTGCTATGATATAGTTGGATTTTTACTTGTTACTTCAGCTACTTAGCATTTATGTAACTTTATGGCAGACCCACCATCAGTCATAACTAAGCTGAGAATGTAGATGGCTTCAATTTTTACTTAAGATGCCAGTTTTTGAGAGTTATTGATTTTACATCTGAAATAGCTGGCGATTGAGTGCACCTTTCCATTGATTCTTCTGCTTCCAAGCTAATTGCTACAAATATGGACACGCGGGAGTGTTACCAGGGGAAGGGCACTTAGAGAACATACGACCAGTTTAACCTCAGGGTTTCAGACTGTAATTATACTTAATAAAGGGCTGTGAAGAGAATTTGCTCCAGGTCTTGATGGCCCCTTTTTCACACTTTACAAAACACAATGACCACTTTCTGACCAGTTAGCAAAGAATCCCTTTTAACCCTTTCATGTTCAAGCAAGTTTCACACATTTGATCACTGATGAAATCAGTTACGTGTCAGCGATTTGATACTCTTTGGTCACCTGTCAAAAAAGGTACAATCTTTTAACTCTAATGTCACTTCTCACAACTCACTACAAACTAGAGGTAAAAAACACATTTTTACCAAATACCTTTTTAAAAATTATAATAAAAAAATAACTTTACCCATGTTAATTAGCCTATAAATTACATATTACAAATGTGGACTTATACACACCACTGCAGTCATGGATGTGAATGATTTTTTATTTTTTAGATTCCTATTGATTTTGGACTTCCACTGATGTCCATTTATGCATGCTAAAGAGTTTATAATGATTGTAAGTAATGAGTAAATTGCATTCTGGAATATTTTTATTATAAAATTTAAACTTTTATTTGACCCCATAATTGTGAACTGTACAGAGATATATCCTACTTACTTAGACATTTCCTGTGAAAGAATTCTGCAATTGACAAAAGGGAAAAATATGAGAGCCCAAAATATGTTGGATCTGTATTTATTGTATACTAAACATGACAACATTAATTGTGGAAGTTGACATAATTAGCATCCTATTAACACCTGTAGTGACCAGCCCAATTTGACGTGAAATGGTTTCCTAATGTCAATAAAGACGACCAAGCTATAGGAAATCTTTGCTTCCGGCTTTCTTTTTGCCTTTTGAAGAATATGCTATTCTGATAAACCTTGCTAAACTTCAATTTAATTTAATATATAACAAAGTGCCCAGCCTTCCTTTAACATTTTTTCCCATGTCTTGTAAGAGAACCGCACCTTCTGCTTGTTGATGCCTTTCCATCCTCTCAGAAACTTCTTTGATGAAATGTGATTGACGCTGGTTAATCCACAGTGTTCAAATGTCTTTCCCGTGTTTTGCTCAAGAAATTCTAAGCAATGTAAGTTTTGCTATTATTCAAATCATTTTCATCGTTCAGGTCTTCTCTAGTTCAGAATACAACATTATGCACCTTTTTACACCTCTGTTAATTGCATTAGCATTATCTTTTTAACTAAAATGTCAAAGTACAATGGTGCTTGAACTGTTTTCTCTTCCATTACTGTTAATCAATGGGATATTAGCCTGGATGTCTAAAATTAATTATTTCTATGAAAACAGGTGAAGGGAAAGGATGACTGGTATTCTTGGATCTGTAAATTTGTAATTATTTAGATTATGACCTCCATTGATTTTCATCCATCCAACCATTTATCCAGGACAAAGTCATGGAGGAGGAGGGTGGAGCCTCTTAGGCAACACAGGGTCAGTCCATTGCAGACACACACAGACACACTCTCACACTGAGCAATTTGCAGCAGTTAGGATAATGCCAATTACCTTAACTGCATGTTTTTGGAGCGTGGAAGGAAACTGGAATACCTAGATACCGCTCAATACAGGGAGAATCTGCGAAGTCTGGACATAAATTGACAAACAATGAATTTTATTACATTTTTGTTCCACCCAATAATATGTCAAAAAAGTATTCATGCCAAGAGTTTAAGCTGCAGAAATTGATAAACTGCTTTAATGTGCATCACATTTATTTATCTTACATTTTAAAATGTTTACTGTCTGACCAGTAAAGACTGAAAAATCCTTATTTCTCCAACTAGGTGAGAAAAAGAAAATCAAATATTTTGTGTAAAGTAATACAGTCTATTTTATATATTTAGTACCACATTCTAAACAACTGGCAGCAACATATGATCATTTTCAGAGGAGTGAGTAATTATGAATTTATTCTCATGATATACATATCAAGTAGGCATATTGCCTGTTGGGTGTGTTTGCTGTCACCGATGATTATAGCTGTAACATAAACTACAAAAGTGCGTCGCGTTAGTGCAGCATTCATTACACGCAGCTCCATGTTGGGGGTTTTCAGTCCTGTCCCCATTTTGTGTATGTGTGTGTGTGTGTGTGTGTGTGTGTGTGAGGTTGACGATTGCCTTGCCGGAAAGACTGTGGACCTATTGTACGCTGCATTTCATGTTGCTTCAAATGCATTAAATTAGACATGGCAAAACTGAACATTTTCTCCGAGGATCATAGCCACTGAATAAGTGATGTTTTACTTACTGTAAACATTCTAAGAAAAAGCTTTCAACAGATGTGATGTAATCCATTGTGTGGTTTTATGGCATTTGCAGTTTTATTTTATGTTACACTTTATATTTTAGTAATATGAAATTCATGTTCAGCCTTGACCTGTTTGATCAAGATTTTTTTGAAAGAAATGCAGAAGTTTAATAAATATAGATTCAGTGGACCTAAGATGGTGTTAAATGGTGATAATTTGGTCTTGTGCTGGTGATTTTTTTAATCTTTACTATTGCATATTTAAATGAAGTTTTAGTTGAGCAATTAATTAAAGTTAATAATTGGAAAACTGAAAACTGTTACTGTACATTAAAGAAGGTGGTAATAAGGCAAAACAAAACCTTATATTTACAATATTATATTTATATAGTTACCAGCTTAACAAATCATGAATTTACCATTGACTCTGGAAGAAACTAATTGGTCCCTTTAAATACTTCATTTTCACTAGTCTGTCAGATCACTATAATTTTCTCTTGTTGGAGCCTAAATATATATTCAGGCCAAAGTCATAACAAAAACATACTTCACTAAAAAGCCAATATTTAGTGTCCATAAATTTGTGTTTATACTGCATTTATTGCCAAAGCACAAAAAAGAAAATTACTAATAATGACTGGTTTCAGCAAATGCAATCCCATTATGTAAATGTATGAACTCAGAATTTGACCTGGAAACAAAAGACTGCTTAATAGTAACTATTAAGCAATACTTTATCAGATCAATTAAACAGAACTCCACTTTAATAAACAGGCGGCACAGAGGTTGTCATAGCAACAAGCCTACATGGACATATTATAAAAACAGACACATGGCAAAATATTTATGAAAATGTACTTGCATAGCTAATCTATTGGCACATATTTCTTCTTACCACTTTGGAGTGTTATCTCTACAGATAATATGTACTAAACTGCAAATTATTTCCCAGGAACAAGAAAAGTGACCAAAAGTAAATTATTTGATTCATATATTTCACAAATTGTATCACAAAAGTGAACTATAAATATTTTAGAAGAAACAATCTTTACACTTTGAAAGGTGTAAGATAAGTAGGGAAACAAGTATTACACTAAATGCAGTTTTGGGATAATATTATTATTACGAATAATACGAATAATCCAATTCTTGTCTTATAATGTACAGAAAAGTCTCCCGATGTGTGTGCAGAATGGCAGAAGCAGGATTTCTGCACAGAACTTCAGAATCCAAAACAGAAATGAAAATCAAATTTGACCCATATCTGCAAGGCGTTTGAGAAACTGAGAAAGTGCATGATAGGAAAAATGAAAAGATAGGTAAAATGGACAATAATCAACATCTTGCACATTGTTCCAAGTAAACATCTTATTCATGCTTCCACATTGTTAGCTCTAAATCTGCCTTTTAAAACTCCATCTAAACAAAGAATAGAGAATGTAATGGCAGGGGATTGAAGTGGTTGCAGCAAAACAATGAGTCATTTGGTAGAAATGGCATTTGTATTGAATTTGGGTATGTGGGAGGCAATTTGAATCTTCCAAATGCAATTTCCGGTTCCATAATCTGGTGAGATACATGACCTCTCCACATTTGTAATTCATTAGGGGAGAATAATTCCTGTCAGGGTTATCCACCGACGGATTCATCAGAGTGAATTTGTGTAGTCTAATGGACTGTTTGTCTCTACCGTGAAAGAAATCCCCTCATAAGGGCATAAAATGAATATTAGACAGCGTACCAAAGAAAAAAATACGAATATCAAGCTTTTGGCCGAATATTACCAACTTTGGATTGCATTGTTTATTCATTTCCACCTGTCTTTCCTCATCACAAAAAACCATGAGAAATGTTTCCTCTTCTGTTAATAAGTGGGCATTCTCCATGAACACTTGTAATTTAAGTTGAAATGATTGCATAAAAAATAAAATTTGTCTTTCTGAATTTGGAAGTTAGGTACTGATTTTTGACGGGAAAACCAGTGCAACGTGACATAATCACAACAACTTTATGAACATGAACATGCAATCTGCAAACACAGAGCATGGAATTCCAGCCCCCAGCCATGATGGTGCAAGACAGCAAAGCGACCCACTACATAACTGTGCCAGTGTCGGAGAATTTCAGTTACCAAAGTCTTTAAAATTGTGTGTTTATATCATAGTAGTAACAGTGGCTTCCATTACTCAATGGACATTCCATATTTATTCTTAATGACAAAAATGTTTTAATGTATTGGTTAAATTACTTCATTCGGGATCATAGTAAACTGAAGCGTAAAATAGGATATAGCTAGAATACACCCTGACAAGGAATGCTATTTCTCATACAGTACACACACAATCATTTGTATAGTCACACAGTAAGAATAACCAGCAGACAGTGATTCACGTGCAGAAAGGATACATACATTTACACCTGCTTTTCTGCTTCTCTGCTTTCAGTACGAGTCAGCAGTATCCCTGTTGAAATGTTCAGTTTGTCTTTCCACTCTTTATTAATGCGACTCCTATCCCTTAAAAAAAGAAAAGATATCTCCACCATGAAGGCATTTTGCAATGACTGTACACTCAAGTAGTTAAGTCTGAGGAGTTTTATCAAGGGCCATAAAATGAAGATGGTTTCATTGAATTTTGCTGACAGACATGATTCAATACAATCAATAGTAAGTGTGTTTGACATTAAGTGCTCCTGGTTGTGATAATGCTTTGTTAGTCAAATTAGTTTACAATACCATAACTACTAACCTTTGAGCTGGAAAGCGATAGTGGTTGCTATTGGAAAACTGAGGAATTGGCATTGACTGTTACTACTCAGAGTAAGGTACTGCTGGAAAAATCCATACCTGTGTCCGTGTTACACATCAGCCTCTGTGCCTGTGATCGGAAAAGGTTGCTTGTTCAAGTCCAGCCTTGGCAGAACAATTACATCTGTTGGGCTGTAAACAAGGCCTATAACCCGAAGCTCCTGCAGGTGACTGGCCTTCCCTGCCAAGCTTGCTCTCACCTATTTATGTGTTTGCATTTCATAAAGAGCAAAAAATGGTAGGTGAAAAGAGAATTTCCCCATGAGGGATCAATAAAGTGTCTTATAATTATTAAAACTGGGTAACACTGTACTTGAGGGGAGCGGAAATAATGTAGTAGCACAATTAATCAGTTTTAGTTACTGTATGTACTAATCCCATGCTCATTCCTTATTAATAAATCAATAAATCATCATAATAAATATATATTTCAAGTGCTTGCTATATTTTTTTATGATTTGTAGTAACCAAGCTACTAAGTTACTTGTGTCCCCTCAAGTAAAGTGATACTAAAATATATGTTAATACTGTAGTACTTTCATTTTATTCATTGGTAAAATTACATTTTTATTTTTGGTCTGTGAGTAACAGATGATGACTTCTTGTCTAATTATTATTTCACAATTCCCACACTATTTGTAATAAGCACTGACGATTTATAAGCAGACTGTGGACTAAAGCAGAAAATGGCCAAGGGGGTGTTTGAGGAGATAGACAGCATAAGAATAGTCTGCATAAAGTGTATAAACTAACTGACAGATGACTATTGGTGCTGCATGTAGCAATTTGCAACAAAACTCCACAATCAATGGAAACATTTTTTAATGACATCACATAGTGATAGAATACAAAAGCTAGTTCTCAGAAATTCAGCAAACTGATCCCATTATATTTCTTTTTTCAGAATGACAAAAATGGAACAACAATAACCTAAAAAACTGAAGTATAATAAAGATTAGGTCCATGCAACCAAATGGACCTGCACAATATAAACAAAATAAAATAAAAAGTCTGACTGCTGTAAAAGATGCTGAGCTGTTTAAATAAAAATATATAAAGATCATAGGAAATATAAAGTGAAATCGTCACAAAATATGAAAAACAGGACAGTTCTTTATGAATTTCAAATACAATAACTGGATATTGTTGACATATTGTGAAAAGCCCAGCGGTCCGATACAGAAGTAAGTAAAGTGGAAAACCATTTATTCACTTGAAAGAAGTTAAGAGCCTTTAGATGTCTGCAATGTCAGAGGCCTGTTCAAACATAAACGATCTATTGCAAAGTATTTCCTGCAATTAAAATACTCTTGAGAGTAATGGAGATAATTAAACATTGCTTTGGAGAAATTCCATCCATTTTCTGAAACTGCTTATCCTAGTCAGGGTCAAAGGGGGGGTCCAGAGGCTATGGACACCAGGCAGGGAACAGCCCAGGAAGGGGCGCCAACCCATCACGGAGCACACTTACACACACGGACAATTTGCTAATTCCAATTAGCCACCACATGTTTTTGGACTGCGGGGAAAACCAGAGTACCTAGAGGAAATCCCACACACAAGGAACTCTGGAGATTCGACCCCAGGTCTCAGAGGTATGAGACAGCAGTGCTAAACATTGCATCACCATGTCACCTGCGTTGGATAATTGTATTTCTCAATTAAGAAACGATACACTTGCATGTTTATACAAATGTATTTATTGACATATTCCTCATATATTGTGTACTATTAGTAGAACTCTTGGAAGTACTGATTTTTTGGACAATGTATCAATTAATTCATACTGTACTGTAATGTCATATTCACTGCACTTTTGGCATGACACATAAAAAAACACACAAACACATACTCAGGTTGTGCCCTAAATGGATTTTCAACTAGGCCCTAAACCTTTTCAGCCACACTGATGCTGAATAGCCCTTTCAGCTGTTGCCATGCCAACCTCTGCCAGTGGAACATTCAGCTGTACGTTCATCCCTGAGACAGCCTTGCCAGATGTCTTCAACAATTTGCCCTGAAAAGATTTCAGCCTATCATGGTTATTAGGAGACAACAATCAGGCAACAGGATATATGTGGCTTTACTCTTACTCAATACTTTCATTGCTGGTCAGTTGTCTCTTGCATTATTCCAAGTATCAAAAATATATGCATTTGACTTATTTATTAGTATGTATTAGTATGAATAGCAGCTAATAGCACAGTGTGAATAGTACAATATATGAGTAGCATATTTTTAAGTTGAGAGAGTTGTTGCTTTCGAGTGGTAAACTGGTTTGGTTGATCTTAACCATCTCCAACGCCCACAAAGAACCTTCTCTCCCTAATTCTATTCATTAACATTCTAACCATCATATTCATTATTTCATTCATTACTTGTGGGAAAAACAATTTCTTTACTTTAATTTCTTTACTTAGGATTTATGTGACCTCAGTAAGAAAATTCCATTGCAGTACATAAATGCATGTAAAGTGCACGAATTTTATCAAAATAATGTTAGAAAGCAGTGAATTTGGTATTATATCATTAATATCATTGCCATGGAATATTGTGATACCTCTTTGCAAAGATAGCACACAGCATATCCTATATTTCCAGCCAGGGAGTCAACAGTAATGAAGACTTACTGACACAACACCCAGGAACTACTAGAGCTTGTCCTCTAACCTCAGGTTAGTTTATGGTCGTTGGGAAGGTGTTTAGGATTAAGGTTAGGCTTTGTTGAAGGTTTTTAAACCATAGTCTTGCCAAGGATGTTCAATTGAGAGGAAATTCCATACAAGGTTGTTTATATGAAAAAGGTATTTCATCAATGTTACTACTGGTGAATTTCTTCTGCATACCACATATGCCTTAACATTTTGTGTGTAAAAATAGTAAGGATGAAAATATATGTATTTTTTTCCTTGATTCAAAATTTCTATGCAAGTCCAACCTGAGTAGACACTTTTCAACACAGCATTTAATGTCATATAAAGACATAATTGTTCATTGTTCATTTGCTCTAGACACTTAATACAAAGCAGCTAACATGGCTTACAATTTAGCAGCACTTCTAATTCAAAAAAGCTGACATTTACTGAAGAAATTCAAATTTTGTACAATGTGGTTCTTAAAGTTCATTTCTTTTCTTGTGATGCACATTACATTCCAAGTTAAAGTAAATGAAAATTTCAGAAACTTGAAGCATTTAGCATGGACATTCATAATAAACATCCAGTGCAATTATACTGATGTTTACACACATATGAATTATCTATGATTTTAGGAGTCAGTGCTTGCAATGTGTCACAGGTAGCATAATTAGAAGCATTGTAAATTTAACCTTTTATCTAACAATATCACAACATCTGGCATGAGAAATGGAGACACCTGAAAAGTTATTTGTTTTTTTCCTTCATTTCAGCTTGTCAGCAAAGCCATGCTATTACAGAAAAATACTACTTCTGGTGGTCTGCATAACAGCAATTATTTGTAGTACAAAAGGACATTTTCTAAGGTGAATATGGCATTGAGAAACTCAATTAAATACCTTGCAAAGCACTCCCATCTAGAATTACACCTGTCGTGTCAGGGAGATACAGTGCTGGACAAGTAAATGAAAGGAATCAGGAATTTAGAAATCGTATGTCCATGTTTACTTCAGGGTGAGCCATTTGACTGAGGATTAAACAGAGGGGGAACATTCAAACACTATAATGTTGACATATAATATTGTAGGCTGAATACAAGATTTATCCACTTGTCACTGTATACTGAAATATTTGTTAACATCTCATAGTGTGATATATTTAATGCCAAATGCTTCCGAAAATGTATCTTGCCTGCTTATCTTTGCTTATTGTCTTTGCTTATAAATTTTCAGAAATACAGCTGACTAATTGTTTTTAATATTCTGATATGAATGCATCATAGATTCTGACCATGAAATAAAACCACAACAAGGAATATTTAGCTAAAATTGTATTTACAAAGGCTTATTAAAAAAAGACAAAACACTTATTTATTGGCAAGTAGGAGTATGATGTTTCTACTTTTACAGCTGTTCATTGTTGCTTTAATTTATGTGAAAATATAATTCTGGCATAGAGTTATTCCAATCCCCGTTTAGCTTCTTGTTGCAAATTTACTTTGTGCATGAGAAAGGATGACAAAAAGGAAAAGAAGGAATTTGCACTTCAGGTTAACATATTTGTTAGCCAGTTTGACTTTGATGAGAGTGAATAGTGACTTTGGGAAGCAAATATTGTAGTGGAATGTCATACATTTATAAGCTCACTACATTTTCTTAGTTGAACCTAGTGTGTGTCAATGTGGAACATGAATTACATTCCATGTTTAATCAGAAACAAGAGCTCGACCAGTATAGATGGTGAGTTATGTGAAAGTGATTTAAAGCCACCACTGACCTTCAGAAAATGTCTCCATTAACTCTCCATAGATTATGTATCTCTATAGATAGAACATTATAAATAATTTCAGACAAAATCATCTTGGGTTCAAAAATAAAACATGAAGCACAAACCCAACAAGTCAGTTGGGTTATATATATATATATATATATATATATTAATAGAGAGAGTGGACAGTAAGGCACTCAGCCGTTCTTATGGCAAGAGGGAGTAAGACTTATACAACCGTCTAATACAAAAATTAGATTCCTTTTTTTAGAAATTCAACTGGCTGCCAGATTAACTGCTTTTCAGGGCAAAAACAGTGTGAAACATCATGAAGGCAAAAGCTCCTTCACTTTTTACAGGCTGAACTTTCTGCAGACGGAGCATCAAAATTCACGCCTTAAAATACATGCTTTAGAAAAAAGCACAAACTTCAAAGATTTTTCCCCTCAAAAATGTATTATTTCCTGTTATGTAAAGTAGTAATGTCAGTTCTATAAAACGTCTTAGCTTTGCCAACTCAGCTTCCACTGACTAGGACTGATATTTAGGAAGACTGTGTTCCAAGCCTGCAGTCAGGGGCATAAGCAAGCTTGGATTAGATTATATTAATAGTTTGTCAACTTTCTCCTTGGTTTGCCCTTTTTTACGAGATTCTTTTCTTTGATTTCGATTTGGAATCTTTCCTCCAAAAGGTTTTATTGATCTGTTACGATGAAATGCAAATCAGGCCTCACATTTATGGGCTGAAAAGGCAAATTGACATCTTGAGTGCTCCAGAGCTGGCAGTTTGGAGCCACGTTGTCCAGAGCAAAGACGGGAGATAAGAATTTATTGCGTGCCCCAAAACTTTAAATAAATACAGAGCTTCATAAAATTAGGAATGTACTAAATCACTGCACATTTTTACCACAGCAGTCAGGTGTCGTCCAAATTCTGTCCTAAACATAATTCACAGCCAACAAGCCTGGTGTGTTTTGCAGAAATGTGTTCATGAAAAACAGCAGTAATAAATTCAGCCATGGATTCACCCAGGTAAAACAATTTCTACAGAGCTCAGGTTTTAGCACTGCAGTGAAATATAGGAAATATAGCAAACCAATATTCAAAATGTTTTTATAACACTCATAAAATTTTTTCAAAAATATGAAAGAGAATAATGTGAAACATTGATTATTTATTAGCAAGAGGTAAAAGATGTAGAATGTATTCACTGATGACACTTCTAAGAAGGGTTTGCACAGTGGTGCAATAGTTACCTCACATCTCTGAGACCTGGGCTGAAGTCTCAGGGCTCCATGTGTGTGGAGTTTCATTTTCTACCCGTGTTGTTGTGGAGTTTCCCCCCACAGTCCAAAAACATGCTGAGGCTAATAGGAGTTACCAAATTGCCCATAGGTGTGCATGTGTGAGTGGCTGGGACCCTGTCCTGGGTTGTTCCCTGCCTTGTGCCCATTGCTTCCGGGATAGGCTCCAGACCCCCCGCAACCCTGAATAGGTTAAGCGGTTAATGCTTTTTTGGCTCAGCAGTGAATTATTGGAACAAACACACAGAAAGGTCAATGAAAGCCAAATAAATACAGTAAAATCCCGTTATAGTCGACTCACTTGTGACAGAACATTGTCTATTACGGATGAGGTCCCGGCTGTGCACTTTTAAGAACATACAGAAAAAGCATTGGATATAGTGGACTCGCATATAACGGAATTTCACTTACAGTATAACGCACAAACAATTCGGTCCCCAGGGCCGCTTTTAGCTGTAGTTTTGTTTGGCTATAACGGACATGCAGCTCCGCCTACAAGGCACGTGGCATGCCGGTGATATCCAGCGCAGATACATAGTCGGGATTATTAATAGTCACGCATCTGCTCAGGTAAAGTTGGATTACTACATGTACAATACAATAATCTATACCACAAGTGTGTCTGCTGGGGTGTGGCATGAGTAAATGGTGTCCTGTAGTTGTGTTTTAGGCATATTGTACAGCAACTCTGGATATAACGGACTTTGGAAATAACGGACTGTTTTTCCAGGTCCATTGTAATCCGTTATAACTGAATTTTAATGTATGCTTCATTTTCCAAAAGACATATAAGGATTAAACCAGGGTCAATAATTAAATCAGGTGTTATAATTCCATAAACTTGATTCATTCTACTTATCTACCCCTCTGTATTCTTATTTATGAATTTAAATATATTAAAATACATATCCATTCAAAGATTGAACAAAATCACCTGAACTCAAATACTGCACTTGTGTTTGTTACTTAACTGTTGAAGCCGAGACCATCTTTGAAGGAACATTTTGAATGTTGTCATTGAAATTGCAATGTAATTTTAAACTTTAAAGACCATATGGATTTATGTTGACATATGTACCATATATTTGTATTATCATAGCTATGACAACATGCAATTTACACACAGACTGAAATAATTACTAAAATGAAAATTCACATTTAATTCCTTATCTTTTCTCAGAAACAGCCATACACATTATCCAGTGGCCCCACGTACTGCTAAGCAAATTAGACAAATTAGACAAAGAAATTTACAGTTCAGGTACATGCACTGTGTTTGAGGTTCTGTTTGGGGGTTTCAGTAAGCCCTCCCTCTAGCTTTAAAAGATTCACTAGTGAAGCTTTCCCTTATCAGGGATGGACTGGGCAGAGGTGGGACAAAACACCAAGGCAAACGCAGCCAACAAAACACCGAGGCAAATACAGACAACAAAACACCAAGGCAAACACAGACAACAAAACACCAAGGCAAACACAGACAACAAAACACAGAAGCAAACACAGACAAAAAACACAGAGGCAAACACAGACAATAAAACACAGAGGCAAACACAGACAACAAAACACAGAGGCAAACACAGACAACAAAACACAGAGGCAAACACAGACAACAAAACACCGAGGCAAACACAGACAACAAAACACCGAGGCAAACACAGACAACAAAACAC
>JAODKF010000126.1:11916377-11936017 GCA_026779585.1 Mormyrus proboscirostris
GAGATTCCTCATTCCTGTTTCAACATGACTGCGCACCAGTACACAAAGCAAGGTCCATAAGGACATGGTTCAGCGAGTCTGGTGTGGAGGAACTTGACTGGCCTGCACAGAGCCCTGACCTCAACCCAATATAACACCTCTCTGGGATGAATTAAAGCGGAGACTGTGAGCCAGGCCTTCTTATCCAACATCATCAGTGCCTAACCTCGCAAATGCTCTCCTGGAAAAATGGCCAAAATTCTCATAAACACACTCCTAAACCTTATGGACAGCCTTCCCAGAAGACTTGAAGCTGTTGTATGATGCTGCAAAGAGTGGGCCAACTCTATATTAAAGCCTACGTATTAAGAATGGGATGTAATAATAGTTTGTTTGTGTGTAAAGGCAGGTGTCCCAATACTTTTGGCAATATAGTGTACAACTTCATTATATAAACTGTTGATTTTTCTTCCGGGGTAGTTAATCAGTTTCGTTATAGTGCAATTTATTTCTGTATTAATATATTTCATGAATTTCAGGGCAATAATTATGATGGAGGTGAGAAAAAGTTTGACTTGTATAGTGCCTTTCACAACCCTAAGGTCGTTCTACACAAAAAAAACAGTAATCAGGAGGAGAAATAGACTAGAGAAACATTCTGAGAATAACCCATATTTTAATTTATATTTCAATGGTTTATCTTAAACTTCGGATGTACCGCTAATTAATTTCTAATAAAAA
The DNA here is from genome assembly GCA_026779585.1 of Mormyrus proboscirostris. Taxonomy (NCBI): domain Eukaryota; kingdom Metazoa; phylum Chordata; class Actinopteri; order Osteoglossiformes; family Mormyridae; genus Mormyrus; species Mormyrus proboscirostris. The sequence continues at coordinate 11,917,098 of JAODKF010000126.1, forward strand.
AACAAGCTGACAACAGTACAAGTACAAGCTGAATTTGAATGCTTTCAGAAAGGCTAGGTGCACAGATGGCAAAAAGATAAAAGGACATAATATTATAAGGTTACACAATTCTTTTTAATCACATACCTTAGTGATAAAAATCTAAAACCAATTTGTCAGATGGCTCTAAAACTCTGACAACCATTGAAAGTGCACTCAATAACGTAAAAGGTCTTTACATTTTAAGGTATATACCTTCATAAAATAAAACCAATACTCCAAATTAAAATATTGTTAACATATGTACAGTATGCCTCCCTCTCAAAAGTTTTACAATGAAACAAAGCAGGTAACACCACCTTCCCTGTGAGACACTGCCTTAATGTTTTGATTTTAGCTTTACATTTTGGGATTCTGTGCAATGTCACAACCTAAACTCTTGCGTTGTTTAAAACCAGGAAGGAACATTATAGGTCTCTATTAAATTTTTTGTTTATACTATTCTCCCATTTGGGTATCAAAATACCTCATGCATTATCTGCAAACTGTGTTGCAGACTGGCCCTCCAGGACCAGAATTGTTGAACCCTACACTAGTGTGTTTGGTAATTGGCAGTTACTGTATCCTACCCTGACTATAAGTAAGGACTTAGGCCTGGACTGGAGGGTTGAGCATTCTCTGTGTGTAGTTGTAGTTAAGATTGCAGCTGTGGGTGCTTTCTGTGGTCCCTCGGCTGCATGTATCTACCTTGTGGGTAAAAATGAAAATGGCCTCTGCATATGCATCCTGGTCTTCTTTTACCTCTGCCTTGCTGTGATGCAACTAAATTGTAAATCTCAGCTAGCCTATAGATAGGGAGTCCTGCCGGTGCCCTGTTCTAGTCCATTCCAGTCCTCCAGGTTCCGTTCTAGCCCTTGTCCTTGAGATTCCATCCTGGATCCTGTTCTCCCAGTTCTGTCCTGGCCCCTGTCTTCCAGGTTCCATCCTGGCCCCTGTCCTTCAGGTTCCATCCTGACCCCTGTCTTCCAGGTTCCATCCTGGCCCCTGTCCTTTAGGTTCCGTCCTGACCCCTGTCCTTCAGGTTCCATCCTGGCACCTGTCTTTCAGGTTATGTCCTGGCTCCTGTCCTCCAGGTTCCACCCATTAATGTGACGTTTCCCTGCCCTAGTAATAAGGGTCTGATTATAAAAATTTAAATGTAACAATGCTTTGTGATGTTAAGACTAATGGTTAGTTTTTAATGTTAATTTAAGTGTTTGTTTATTTAATTGTTGTCTTTAATTGTAAGAGTTAGTTAAGCTACTTTCAGTGGCTGTGTTTTGAGAGCAGTGTGCTGGTTATGGCAGTCTATCACTTATCCCAGGAAATACAGAACAGGATGCAAGGGACACAGATTCAGACACACTGGGCATCTTAAACATAGTGATCCCTCTGTCAGCATGCTTTTTGGATTGTGTAAGGAAACCAGACTGCCCACACACAGAGCCAGTGGTCAGGAGTCCACATACCCTGATGTGGGAAAATTGTAATTTTTTTGCTTCCTGCTTGTGCTAAAGCAGGGGTGCAGCAGCACACGCCATGCATTGTACCCCAGGTAGTCAGTCATATTAGACTTAATGTGCAACTCATAGCTAAATACTTAGTGGTTTCCATTGAGGAAGTTTAAGTGACCTTGATCACGTTTCTAAAAGCATATCATAGCTACCAAAACAAATCGATTTTAGAACTCATTGTTATGGAAACCCCAATGCAGGATATAAAAAGCAACACTCAACTTGTATGATGTCGTGAGCATACTGTATACTATTGATTAGGAGCTTAAATGAACAAATAAAACAACACCCACTTTTATCAGTCAGACATTAAGGAGACTGGATTGCAGTCAGTAGAAGAATGTGAAGTTGTCACTGATTTATAAGACATGTATAAGCTTATATATGTATAAAACACAAAACATCTTAAAATTATAAATTTATTTTACGCAATTTTGTGCAAACAATTGTTAAAATAGCACAACACAATGTTAAAATGTACATGAATAGATATTTCTCAAAAACAAACTTCCGTTGATGTTAACAAACTTTGACACTGGAATTCAAATGCTCCTACATGAGTAACAAAGCCTACATTGATTGATATCTAATAAGAATAATTACATTCCTTAATGTAAAACTATTGTTTTCTAGAAATGTTTGATTAACAAATCGATGATATGTTAAAGAGAAAATAAACGTAATTGCCACTTAGCATCATGAATAATATTAATAGATAAAATGCAAATAATGAATAAATATTTCAAAATTCAAAGCGAGTAAATAATCGAATAGAGAAGCTGCTGTGTTTCTGAATAGCTGCCAGTGATCATCCAGCACAAAGAAATGATGATATGCTCGTGTTCATTAAGCCAGGGGCCAACCCATGTTCGCTGACAGGAGTTAATTGTTTCTCCTCCCCTCCAAACGCTTGGGAGGGTGCCTGCGCAAATTTATAATGAAAACTATGATTAAACAGCTTAAAACGGTTACCCAAAACTTGCCGTCTCGGTGTATGCCTTGCCTGGATGAGCCCCCGGAGCAGAACTCCGCCTCAGGGTGAAACCCAGGGAAAGAAAACCCAAAGAAACTCAAGCTGTGGGATACGTAAAACCTTTGTCTGCCAAACAATGGACAAAACCAACATTGCCTGGGAGGGGAAATTTGAGCATGCAATCTGTTAGACTTTATGTGCTGATAAGAGATGGGATCCTGCTCTGCTTTGCTGAGGAGAATACAGTAAACACAAAATCCAGTCAGAACAGGTCATTGTAAGTCTCCCTAGCCTTGGGCTCAACATGACACTCAAGTGCTACTACAAGTAAAAAGAAAAGGTAATTCTGCATACATTACAAACTGCCCCTTTTGTAAATTCAGAGGCTAAAATATCACTGGTCTTTCAAAAAGGAAGAAAAGAGAGATCGAGAGGGGGGCCCATAGTGATTTGTTGCATTTTCATTACAACTACTTTGTGATTGCAGAGGGAGTAATCATAGATCTAAATATGTGTAAAACTGACTGTTTTCTAACTGTGTAAACTAAAACGCCCCCCACTTAACAAATGAGGCTTTGTTTTCCAAGTGATGAATCTCACAATGGCTTTTCAAAACATTCTATATATACATTTATAATTGAAAAGGCTGTGGTCTTTTTAATTCCCAGACCTAACAACAAGCTTAATTGTTGACCGTTGATCAGTAGAAAAAGCTACCAGGATCTGTGAACTTAACTTTGACAATGGGTTTAAGCAAGCATGACCTCTGCATTTACTTAAACAGTTTGATAACATACAAATGTATCATTCTTCAGTACTATTACATACAAATAATTCATGCAAAATGGCAAAATAAAAATTTTATTTGTAGGATATTTACATGTGTTACGAAGACTTCCTAATATATTACTAGGTGACTTGGCACATACAGTATGTGTTATATACCTCTGGATCACTATATTTTCTATGCTTAATCTAGTGCATTCTTGCTAATGAGATAATGTGCCATTTCGGTTGCAATGAGCTAATTTAAAATCAATGTTTATTTTTTTAAAGATGACACAAAAACCTTTTTGTGTGTTTTTTCTTTGTTTCTGCATATATTGTAAGGGTGCATTATGAAAGTAAAACCATTACTGTAGTCTTAATTTTCCCAGGATATGCCAGTATAACATTGCTTCAGACCTCGTGTCTTAGCAGACTTTAAGTTCTTTTGGAGATTTCGTTTTCTTAACCTTCTAATGCTAAGATGACCTTGTCTAGAGGATTAGCTAAAGTGGACAAATATACCCTTTACAGTCATAATATCACAAGTATCCTTTTGTAGACAGAGCTGTTGCAGCGTCACGCACCTCCGATCCCCTATGCACACGCCACTCACACATATTCACAAGAATGCCGCGTAACGAAAGGGAGCTATGTTCCGTACAGGGAAACTGTATTTGAAACGGAACCTCCGCTATGCACACGGGGCCAGTGAGAGGCAGAAGAAACGAAAGCAGGCAGTCTTGTGTACGTCTGCCACTGTGTCATGCACTCATTCAGCAGACATCTGCCTGTGCCGGGCTGTTGTGGCACATAAGCCTTCCGGACAAAGAGCCCGAACACATCCAACGAGCTGCAAATCCCCTACACTGCTAGGGCCCCACTTCATTCCTTTCCACGGCTAATTGCCAACAGCAGCTCATCGAATAATCCGGTGTTCTTTTTCTCCAGGCTTGTAAGCCTCAGCACCACATTACCTAGTGGTTCATAGCAAGGGGAGAGTCAGTGTCTTGTACCAGCAATCCAGCACTGCTAATGTAACCATGTATAATACTTTCCGCTCCCCTTTGTTGGAACTCCTCCTTCCAGTTTTCCTACTCGTGAGGCTAATTATCTGTGTTATCATTCTTGGCTCTGCTTCTCATGTGTAGATTAAACGTAACCATCATTGAGCATTAACATTGAAAGTACATGATAGCACTGATACAGATCTTTGTTGCATTTTATGACTTACACAACAATACTACTGTCTGCCCCATTGGAACTTCTGGCTCATGTTGGGCTTATTTCACAAAGCACTGCTCAGATGGTGTCGGATTTAAGGTACACCAGTTTAAATCAATTTTGTCTTCATTCATTTACATTTAGCTCAGACTAAGTTATTTGGCTAAACATGAAATCCTGGGGGTATTCTATAAAAGTAGCTAAAGAAAGCCAGACTTTCCCAAAAAAGTCAGACTCAAACAAGTGCTATCTCTAAACTTAGCCTCATGTCGTTCCACTATCGCAGTTCAGCTTTAACTAATCATGGGTCATACAAGACAGACTTGCATAGTCTCATTTGGTGTGCATACCAGTGATATTTAAGAGGCCTTAAATGAATGGATGAACGATACATTGATCAAATGAGTTGGTAAGCATGTAAAATGAGAGCGGCGTTTTTTTTCACCGCAGAACAAATGCTGCTGATGGATCTGTATGAAAACTACAAAGATATAATCGCTAAAAGGCAAAACACAGCTAGGGAGTTGGCTTGACAAAGAATTGCAGACAGACAAAATGCGTATATGTAAATGTTACAAGTGCCTAGTACAGTGATTAATGCTGTCGCCTTACACGTACATCATGAATGTCCCTGGTTTGATCCCATAGCCAACATGACTAGTTCACTAGTCATTCTTACTGTATAATGTTATTCTGTATTATTTGATCTCCGTAAAATACTTTCAGTCACATCTGTATGAAATGATCTGCACGAATAACCGTATCTTGTATTTGCTTTTCACTAATAAACTTTCAAAGTATACAGTGACTAAAAAAACATTAAAATATCTTCCTGTTCATATTATGTTAATGCAATTTCAATGTCATGCTTAATCTTTGTAATATGGGCAGGCTTTTATTTTGATTATCTTGGAATTAATTGGAATGCTGAGACATGGTTTTTATAGATTTTACATTTATTATATGGCACAAGTAGTGAGATCGCGGAATTTCATCTGAAGGAACGATCTTTTGCGAATCTGTTCCCACACGTCGGATGTTCTTTGAGACAACGCTTAACTAAGCGAGACAGTTAACCTGGTCCGGAGCAGAATTGTTCACTTGCATAAGTTACCATGGTAACTCAGCGTGTATTTAAGACACATTGATGGAACGGAACTCCCACTTAAATGAACCAGACTTGTTGAAATAAGTAGATTTTCCCTTAATCCTGCTTCATGGAACATCCCCTAGGTCCATTTGCAAAACCAAAACTGCATATGCACACCCAGTTTAATAAATATATTAATGCAGACATTATATGCAGTAATTTCCATTAAAAATAACTATATATATATATATATATATATATATCATATATTATATATATATAATCCTGTTTACTTTTTATTTACCATAGTAATCAAAATATTTATGATGCAGTCATATGATGCAAAGCGAAGGACATCACTGTTATTGTTATTATTTTTGTTGTCGTGTTGTTGTGTTTTATGTTTGGTCAGAGTAGTAACTGAGGTAGATGTCAATGTGTCAGCACTTCATACTATTGATTATGACAGGCCTCAGACTCCAGAGGGTTAAGGCTTCAAGTAAAATTTCAGACCACCCATGGATGCTGATTTATTTTTTATTCATTCAAGCTTTATCTCAGTTAATTATCTAATTGCGAGAAAATGTGATTTGACATATCTTCCTTCATTTGTTCATATTAGGAATTTTACTGGCAGATACACAGGGCGCATCATTCTGCTTTCTTGTCTTTGTCGAAGGGTGACACTGATCTATATGTGATATAGTGCATTTACTCATGGACAGTATTAAATGTTTAACAACAGCCCCTGTTTTCCTTTGCAGTTACGCATACATGAGTTTTTTTTCTGTATTGGTTACTTGTCACATAAGACTGAGCCTATTGAAACATGGTGCCTGGCATTGGAAATGAAGGAGGAATGCTTCCCTTTACTGGATCTTATCAGTAATACCCTCCCGATTTTCCCTAGTAACCTGAAACCCAGTAAGCATGTAAATTAGGCAATAAATATAATGTGACACACAGAAGGGCAGCCATTGTTTGGATTGAAACGGAAAAGATACACTCGAACACCCCCTATAGTTTGTGTAAGCGATGCTTTTATGGAGGCTGAAACTGAGAATAACATTTATTTAAGTTTAACATTTAAGTACTTCCGCGTGCTTTCCAAATCTTTCGAAATATTTTATCACTTTTTTTTTTAAATAAGAAATGATTATTATTGTTGTTGTTATCATTGTTATGGGTTTTATCTTAAATACACTTCATATTTGATCTTACCATTATTATTAAAAATAATATTTTAAAACATTTATAATATTTTTCACAATTGTGCTTTTGTGTGTGCAAATGAATTCCATTATAACCAGAGAACACAGATCTACCAAACAATTTGAGTGACTCGTCTCTCTCAGACTCCATAGCCTTAATGGACAGGTGTCCACTTAAACTCTCAGGAAAAGCTGACACTAATGGATTGTTTTATATGCAGCCTCTGAGAATGGAAAAGGACTGGAAGAGCTTAAATGCTGAAGTATCCTGGTTCTGTGGCTTTCTGAATAAACAGTGGAGTTTAATTTTCTCAGCTAATGCATTTATAGAACTTAACCTCCATTTAACCACGGAATTTTGAAACAATCAAATAGGTTGATCTTGACAAGAAAAAATGCTAAACATTTTTGTTTTAAAAATTCCCTTGGTGTTTGATTAGGACTTTCTTCCATATGCAGTTCTATGTATAATGAAACATTCAGTGATATTCTATTATTTGTTCAGTGTCTCCAAATTGCTAGCCAATTCTATCATAAATCAAGTAGCTTCTGTTTCTAGGTTGTTCAGTATTGATTGTATAATTGACAGTATGGGGGTAAAAGTAGTTGCATTCATGTTCAGGGTTCCTTAACTCAAGTGAATTGATTAAAAGGGCAACACTCTTTTTCACAACCGCATGGTACTTCTTCGTAAGATCGAGGGAAACTGAAAAGCAATCAGCTTACTCAGTTTGCCTTTTCCCATGAAATAGCTATGGATTTCTTAAATTATTTCATCAATAATGGGAATTTGCTATTATTTTGCCACAAAGACGATGTTACCATACTCATATATTGCTGTGAATAAAGCCTAGCCCTTGTCACAATACATGCATACTTGCGTGTGTTTGTGCATCCATAGATATAGTGACTACGATTCTTTTAAATAATCTGGAAAACTCATTGAAATATCTGAATTTGTCTTCACGACCATCGCTAACGTTTAATGGATTTCATTGATGCTGTCTTCGTACATGTTTCATTAAAGCTCAGTAATTCCAAGATAATCACTGCTAATATTAAAAACTAAACATTAAGTTGTGACAGTGTTCGGTAATGATTTACATTACGTGACGCACGTAAGTATACTTTAACACAGAAGCTACATGCCATCGGTATGATTGCATATTGCATTTTCTTTATTTGCTTATTAAGGTTCTGTGAACTTAGTGTTCTATGATGAATTATGGATGTATTATGAAAGTGCACTTAATTTAAATTGTTACCCAATGTTAATAGCAAATATAAGGAAAAGGGGTCTCAATAAATGTACTTATAAAGAAAATGCTCCTATTTTTTCTTTAATCACAAATTTAATAACAAAGAAATATTTTGTTTTCCGTACAACATCTTTCATTTATATTATCAATAATGTTTGTATTTGCCAAATGAAACAATGTATTTACCTTTATAATACGAATCTTGCATGCATAACATGATCAAAAAATATAAACAGTGAGATGTTTGTTTTTCATTAGCAACTTTACACTGTTAATGCGTCTATTTCTTTCTGGATTTTGGGTGGTGCTTGTTTTTTTTTTTTAGATTTATTGCACATGCAATTCCATCAACACCTGCACCAGCATATCTTCAAAAAATCTCTATGGCCTATGCAAAAAAAAATACAGGATATAATTATGAATTTCCCACCTGGACAACAATGACAGAAATTCTCTTCAATTATTCCCCATGGCAACAGGAAAAAAAAAAAAAAACACAAAAAGACCCAGAATGTATGCGGAGAGCTGGAGGACTGAATCTGCAGTAGTGTGTTTCTTGACTCATGAATACCCAGCGCCACTTTCCACATATACTTCAGGGACATAAGCCTTACACAGTAATTATATGCTTCGGAACACTTAAGTTAAGTACCCCAATAATATAGTGAGAGCATATGCTCTCTAATCCTACCTGAAATCCAAAATAAGATCCAGGGTAAAACTCTGTTAAAGACATTAATGACCTAATTTGATTTCTGGTCTGCAGCTATAAAGATTGGTGATTTCTACATCTCAGGCAAAACAGACTTTGCAGCAGAGGAAAAAATATTTCAAGGAAACATTGAAGTATCATTTCTTTCTTACAGGCTAACTTGCTCATTTTGGATCGTGCATTTTAAAATGTAGTTATGACAGATAATAGCAACAGTTCTATAGAGTATTGTGATGAAACAATCAATAAATAGCATCCTATCTCTTAGTGTCATCTAGTGGCGAAATTTTCTTACTGCATAATGTAAACTTGTTTGGCCACAACTTGAGTTTAGGAGCCAAGGAGATGTTTTTTGTCCTCTTCGTCCCCTTTCCCACTGTCAGCGTTGGTTCTCAGGGCAGGTCAGAAGCAGAAAGGCCTGCTCCTTGCCCTTCGACCCCGTCCTTCTGATTGTGTCCCTCGAAGGGTCACAGCATGTCATCGAGGAACTCAAAGCGCGCTGTGGTTTAAAGGCCTTGTCATCCCTCTGTTTAGATGAGCTGCCTGAGTGACTGGGCGTAGTTGAGGGACATCCACTGCCAATAGAGCAGGGCCCTCACGCTCAAGTGGGCAGCACTTGGGGGATTCTTACGGATTGAGCTGACATGCTAGCGATCCAACTGCAGACTGCAGTACCCAAGGTTGATGGAGGAAAGAGGTCTTCTTTGACCCCACACTCACCTCTCCCTCATCCAGCAATGGGAGCAGCGTCTCAACCCCAGCTGACAGCATAACCCAAGAAACATGTTTTTTTTACTGTGTAACTAATGGCATTTAACAACCACTGGGTTACACAGACCAATACGGCAAGAATCTTCTCACGAAAGGCATGTCAATTAAAATCAATATCTGATTATGAGGTCATCTTTTTAAGTAACCATTAAATGCCCGCCTTGATGTAACACTTGCACGATGTGCCGTAGCTAAAATACACATCGATGTGATCGGTGCTCAAAATTTCACTGAAATATTAATTTAATTCTTGTCTGTTTGTGAAAAATAAATTATAATGGCAGCACCAGGCATGACTGATAAAAAAAAAGACCTAAATGGAAAATTATGTTTACTTATCAAGATTACTGTGCAGTGAGTTCCTTAGCTGCAGTGAGACTAATGAAAAGCATATTTCAGAATCCATCTACGCCCTGCTACCTAAACAACACTGATAAAGAAATAGACTGATATATTGAGTAAATAAATAAAATCTCAGACAGATTCATGTATGAGAAAATGAGAGTGATTTATGATAGCATACACAGGAATTACAGTATATTTACTGTGAGTGATGTTTAAAGGATATGCTACGCTACATATCTTGACTTCATGTACATGGGCTATATGTCATTTCATTAATTTCATAATCATATAGGACACAGTTACTCTGATCCATTTGCCTGTCAAATATCCTATATGTAATATTAATGGTATTTACCCTGTTCTTTTTTTACTCAAAATTACATCATTACGCCTGACAGTAAACAGCAAATAATAATAGTAATGTGTGTAACTGTTTGATGTTAACAGTTATATATCAGTTCTCATAAAAATGTTACTTTACCTTTTGCATTCCCTTAATAAATGCCTGGTTAGTCAATATCATCTAAGCACATAACATATGTCACAAGGACCGTTGCCTTACACCATTTTGTGTAACTTTCCTTAGGTGTTGATTGCAAGATCTTCTTCAATTAATAGTTTGTGCATTTGATTAATATACTTTTGATTTTATATGAATATTTGATCTGACTTGGTTTGTACAGATATGAACTTATGTTTCAAACAGGTCTGCCTCAAAATGTGATTCAAGATGTTGATAACCTTAATTTATATAAATGAATAGTGACATAATAATTTCTTAAAATGATATGAAATTACTGAGGAATTAGCAACTAAAAAATGGGTCAGAGAAAAATATTATTATATTTTTGAGTTCTTAATATATCATAAGCTGGGATGTGAAACCTTCATATACAACAATTATGCGTCCAATGATTGTCCTGAGTGAGGATGGGACCGGCTTGTGGGGTGGACCTGCTGATGAGTCATCTGTCATGTTTTGTCCTGCATTCAGGTAGTTATATGTATAGACAAAATCAAAATATGCCACAATGTCTGCTTCCACCGTTTAAACTTAGTGGGGGACTCGTGATGGTATGCAGAGCCACACCATGTAAACTATTATGTCCAATGATTACCCTACTTATGTGGGCTATATGAAACTAAGGATGACAAGGAGGAGGTGACAATGGTCAAGCAATAAGATGCCGTTGATGCCCCCTTTGACTGTTTGTTCATGATATTTCCCTGTTAAATTATAATATTATCCCTGGTATATGAAAATTAAAGATCCCGAAGACCGGGATCTAAACATCAATGAACCTAGTGCAAAGTAGATTTCCGTCATCCATCAAAGAACTGCAGGCGTTTCTTCTTGAAGGGCGAATAAATAGTTCAGGACTTCTACAAAAGCATTTCAAAGAGGATTGAAGGTATTTTAAAGCCACAGGAGGGGCCTAGTCACTGCGTCCTATCCCACTTCTAATTTTAACCAAGTACATATTTTTTCCAGGTGAGAGGACCATTACAAATGATTCAGTTCGCATGAAAATTGAAAACTGTTTTTTATTTTTTTAATAAAATGTACTCGCTTCAGATGTTTTTTTTTTAATTTACAATCATTGTGTCTATATGTGTGGTTCTCCTAACTTCCATTGCCAAGACAAATATTTCACGACTTTTTCATAAGTATAAATGAACTATTTTTTACTTGCTTTGGGACATTTCATTGTGGCTTATTTAAGGTTTTTGCCCAGCAGTTTCAGTTCCCTTTAATAATTGAAAGCAGGGGAGTTTCTAGCTTTTGAAAAAAATCAGGGACTAAGTCAAGTTTACCTGGGGCTTGACTATTTTGTTTTTGAAGGAACATTGGCATCGGGGCTAAAATACTCAGGGCTAGGCTTGAAATACTCGGGGCTGTAGCCCCAAGTAATCGGACCTAAAAACACACATGAGTGAAAGCAAGGTGGGCCCTCTGGTTTCCACTGGCATTTCATCTATTGAGAACTTTTTCACAATCAACTTTGATTTTTCCATGATCATGTGTGACCATTCCTGACAGCCATTACAGTCGTGTTGGTCATGCTTGTTCTTAATTACATCTTAAGTCTTAACATTGCAGAGAAGGATCTCTCATAAGAACAGTTTGTGACAGGCAAAATCAGACACAGCTTTAGCATACATAAAAATCTGTCAGAGCACCTCATATATATATAGAAGGCTCTTCTATGCTTGCAGTTTTTCAGATTTTATCATTAGTATCCACCCTCCATATTATGCAAATTATGCCATCGGGGTAGGGTTGTATATTGATAGATCATGGTAGGGTCAGATACCAAATATCAGGATCAATATCAGCAATACAAACATTGGTTTTACTTGATATTGGATCAAAAAATAGAATCAGGGGTATCACCCATACTTAGTTTCCACCTGATACTTATACTTAGATAAGTATGATGGGATGCAAAGCAAAATTAAGTGTTCTGTTGTTATGGTTACAGTGTTTGCTTCACATTGGTTGCTTTATTATATCAGTACAAAAAGCATTCTAAGCAGAGCCTTTTCTATTTTAAAAAAATCAAGATGTGAACAGACTTCAACTGAATGCTTTCATACATCGTAATGTTGGCCACATAGTAATGTTGTTCAATATACCATTATCAGTATCGTATTACAATACAAAAAATTTAAAGCACTACGATTCTATCAATTTGATAATTTCGATGTCTAAAAACTAGTTTGCATAGTGCCTATGCAAAACCTGCACTTTGTGGAGAGAGTCACACTCATTTAATTTTATGTGCAGAGAAGCTACACAGATGGAAAATGGAAACCACTTTTGCCCACCTCTAGTTGATAAGCAGGATGAAAGGAGTAACATATTGTATTATTTGAGTTTTAAACCACATGAACAGGGCAAACCGACAGTCCAACTGCACGGTAAGCTAACTCTCTAAGTGTTACATGGGGGCAACACATTTAACATGGCAAAGCATCTGTCTCTTGCTCATTCTAATTTATATCTGAAGTTTAAAGATCATTAGGTATGCATGATGACAGGTACATACTCTAAAACATGTGATATTGATGTAATTCAGCACTTATAACGTTTGATGTTTATTTTTTAAGTCATGTTTATTAAGCAGTACATGCGAGTTCATTCATATTTTGTTCCCTAGTCACAAAAAGTAGGCTAGGCTAAATGACGACTAGGAGAAACATATAAACTTAACCTTGACTGTCAGGATAGGTGCCTGTCTAACCCTGTCCCATATGTCTTGTCCCCATTTGGCCAGCAGATGTCACTGACCATCCTGTTTCTCCCTCTGTCTTATAGCCCATCAGTAACTAGTGTGTTTCCCTACTCCCTGGGCTGTCGTGTGGCTTAACAAGCTGAGCAGTTGGCCATTATCCAGACTCCCCTTTAGGTTGTGGGTTCAAGAGCTCAGCCTCAAACAATTGTTATTTAATGTCTGTTGTTTTGTGTTTTTATGGTTTAACATGTGTTTTCTGTATTTCTGTTACAGCCCCTTGCATTTGCTCCTTGGTTGTATTGTATTCAGGTGTCCTTGTTTTAGTTTCCTTTCGTGTTTTTACCTTTTGTATCTGTTAATTGACATCACCTCCTCCTTGTCATCCTTAGTTCCATATAGCCCACACCTGCCCATTTTTAGTCTCTGTTATCTGTAAATTTAAGTGCCATTCTGTTCATTTCCTCAGTCAGCTGTTGTACTTGTTACTGCGTGTTTGTCTCCCAGTCATGCTCCGGTTCTCTGATTAGTGTTTGTTTTCTTTGTGATTAATTTATTTCGTTTTTTATATTACCTGTTTTGGTCCGTTATTGTCCCATTATTTTCTGCTTTCCCCTTTGTGTTCTTTTATGAGTCTTTTGTTTGTGGTGAGTCACTCCACGGAACATCCCTCTTTCCTTCACCATGCCTTGCCATAACAGTAACAGCTCAGGCTAAGTATCAGAATCTATGTATTGAATGGAGTTTCATTAGTCTATGAATATTTTACTTGCATAATGGTATTACTGTTGGTTTTATTCATGAATAGAACTATGTATTTTAAAGCAAATTTAATATATTTAAATGGGAATGTTTTACGGCATTGATTTGATATGAATTTTGTACCCATATCAATTTATCAAAGCTGGTATCAAAGTCAAAATTTTGGTTATTTGGCTAGGTTAGACTAATTACAAAATGAGGGCTGGGGTGGTCAGCATGGATAGTGTGCCCCTGTCCCCCCTTCTGGAAGACAGAGACTCAGCTAACCCTTCCTTGGGGCCCCATTAGACACCTCTGACTGCACTGGGACTTTGGGGTGAGGGGGAGACCCATGGATCAGGACTCCAGAGGGTCCCACTCTGATCACTCTGATCCAGATGGTTTTACTGATCACTCCAGTCAGGTCTGGTGGCAACCGAGGAGTTGGGCAGTGGGCTGATAGTGACCAGGGAGTATGATCTCGGACTGGCGGTGAGCCCAGAGGCTACGATGACAGTGCCAGGGTGATGATGGGACAACTGGAGATGAGGCAAGTACCAAGGCAATGATGGGACACCTGGAGCCGAAACAGGTACCAGGATGACAACTGGACACCTGGATGTGAGCGGGGCAGGAGATGCTAGGACACCTGGAGGTGAGGGGGGTGAATCTGTGATACCTGGAGGTGAGTGTGGTGAAGCTGGGACTCCTGGAGAAATGGCACATCAGCTGCGAGACCAGGCGATGTGGCCCCTCTGGGAGCCTAGGGCATGGGCCTTGGGGAAGCAACAGAGGCGAGCATAGGCTCTGGGGATGCTGCAGAGGTGAGAACGGGCTCCAGGGCTGCTGCAAAGGCAAAAAACAGGAAGAGTGGAACCCTGTGGGCCAGGCTCAGGAAACTCTGATGTCTGGTGGTGGTTTCCCCAGGGCAGAGCTCTGGAGGCACTGGGTCAGGTGAGGAGGCAGCCAGGAGCACAACCAGCAGCCTGTGTTTCTTCCTCCTGAAGCTGGAGACAGAAGGCGGAAGTGAGGCTAGCTGCAGGGAGCCTGTGAGCAGAGCTACAGCAAGCTGAGAGAAGCTGGTGGGCTGAGTATCTTCAGGGTGCAGAGAGGTGGAAAGCACAGCGACTTCATGCTCAGCTAATGGGTCAGGGAAAGGTGCCGCGTACGACCGCAGGAAGCCTGCAAGTGGACTCTTACCCAGTTGTGGACTGGCTAAGGGGTGAAACACGTCTTGCTGTGGAGAGGCAGTGGACTGAAAGGTGGCCAAAAGAAGGGGTCCTCTCAACTCAACCACTTTCCACAGTGCTTTCATCAGGCACCAGACCATCTCTGCCTCTTGGGGATCCACATCTGGGGTGAGTTTGTACAGTACCTCTTCCATGCACAGGAGGACAGTTCTGGCTTTGGGGATCCTCCATAACAGGTGTCCATCCAGGAGGGCAAAGAAGTCCTTCACTTGCAGGTGAGGTGGCACCAGATGATCCCACGGCTCAGATGAGGCATGTCAATGACTGGACTGGGGAACATACATGTATATGCGGGACTAACGAAGGAGCTAATGAGAGGCAGCTGGGAGTGATTTGTACACAAGGGTCATGAATGAGAGGCAAGATGAGAAGGATAAACCAGTAACAGGCGTAGTTTGTTAGGGCCACAGTTTACAATAATTCAGACATACTTACTCAGTCACAATGCTTACAGGTACATTAGTTATACTTTGCTTTATAACAGGGTCAGCAATAATAAAGCATTAAACTTCAAGAAATTAACAGTCAGATCACTTTAATAACTGCAAACAGCATGGAACTGTAATTCGCAATACAGTAGTACAGTTCTCGACTCATTAGAACTCGAATTTCTAAAATGTAGAACCAACCAGTTCGAAAAAAATTACCTAGAACTCGATCTGAATCTCAGAAGTCACGCGGCACATCTCTCAGCTGAAACAGGACGTTAGCTGTGATAACATCGTGCATGTTTACACTAGCTGAATACATATATCTAGACATTAAAAATACATTTAGACAATGATAATAAATCATTAATACACTTAATTACAATAATACTATCGGGACGGAACGGAGACAAAGGCACAGACGTCATAGTATCAGGGAATATGTGGTTTAATTACTGTACAGGTAAGGCAGGCAAAACGCAGACGGACAATACAATGACCGGACTGGGGAAACAAACTGATGCCTTGTCCACACATCTTTTTCTATACATCTTGGGCTTTTGTTCACACATAAACAGCATCGCAAGTCACTGAAAACGGAGCTTTTGCAAAACTCCATCCAGGGTGAAGATTTTAAAAAACTCTGTTTTTGGCTCGAAACGTCAGATTGTGTGCCGTTGTCCACTTTGTTTAACGTCAGAGCGTGCGCTGTTTGTTATATACATTAGGCGAGTTTGACCCCTGGCAAATTCTTATGTTAGACGTGGCTATTATATATTATATTCTGCATGTCTGTTATTTGTAATTGAATATACATTGTTTGTGTTTTATGTATGTACAGTTCTTGCAAATAATAAAGAAAAAAAACATTAGGCGAGTTTGAGCAATGGCGGACTTAGCCGAAATAGTGCTTGTGCTAACCTTGGTGACAGAATTCCTTACATGTGTACAGATAAATGTTGAGTCACTCTCGCATTATATTGATCAACACAGGCGTCGGAATGTGTGCCATAGTTTTCAACTTAACAGGACTGGCAATTAGGCTTCTGATTTGCTAACATGGCAGTACGGATAGAATTTGTAATGCCGGCTGTAGTTTTGGCACGATTTTGACGGCGCATTTTAACGGAATTTCATGTGGATGGAAATTTTTTAGAAAAGATGGGGATTTTTTATTATTATTATTATTTTTTTAAACGGAAGAGGAAAAACACTGTTCTAAAATATACCCATGTACGTATGGACAAGGCATGAAACGCGCACTAAATACAGAGAGCTAATGACGACAACCAGAAACAGCTGATGACACGGGGATTCCACATGGGGTTAACAAGGGGGCGTGGCATACGGAAGGAGCGAACGATCGGGGCAGGACACATTGTTTTTTTTAACTTTACACATCGTTTGGATACGTTTATTTTCTTACTTTACAAATTACTGTTTTGATAAATGTGCTTAGATGTGTTTAGTACAGTATATTCGTCTTGTTTTATCCGCTTCATTTTGTTTAAATGCTAAAAATAAAAAAACATATTTAGGTGTATTTTTTTCGCGCCCGAGAACCAATTAATTGGTTTTCCATTATTTCTTAATACGATCAGAACTCAAACTTTTTAGGATTCGATCAAGAGTTCGGAATGGTGATGATCAAAACCATGCCTAAAGTTTATTTTTTAAATGAGACATTCTTAAACTGTTGACTATCATATGATATTTGTGATACAAATAATTGCCATACAATTTGCTATAGTAGACTGATTTGGGTATTTTTCAAATGGTTGGTTTTGTACACTGGATTAAGTCTTGCATTACACTGGATTAAGTCTTATTTTACTCAGTTTGTTCCTAACAAACAGTGATTCTGCCCCTGATTAAGGATACATCAAAAACAAACAATGCTGTTGTCCATTATACCCAAGAATAAGGTTTACAATGGCAACAGACTTAAATGATAGTAAAGAAATGTCCGAGGTTATTTCAAAACAGCTGAAAGTTGACGATGTCTGTCCAGTCCTATCAAGATGGGAATACACAATGGGTCACTTCAGAGCCTGACGGTCACTGCATTCCCCTAATATCAGCTGGGCCAACATTAGTCACCAGTCAATCACTAAAGAACAGAAATTCAAAAGCTGCAACAGATACACATTCAGGCCACCACTATCAACAAGCTCTAGACAAATCTTATTACTGGCCTTTTGGGAGGGCTGTAAAAAGGCCCTGCTGTTGGAATGACCCTGTTTAACCTCTTGATTTTCTGGGTTCAAGTCTAATTAACCTTTGGGAGGAAGCAACAGTATTCTAACCAGCCAAGCTGATAGAGAGCAACAGTCATCATTCAATTTTCTGGTTCATCAAAGGGCAGTGGGCTTATCTCAGTTGTTTCACACAAAGATAGGTATTTATCAATGTCCAAATACCACACTGCCCATAACAGCAATGGATGTCAGATAATCACAAAACTTGTCTTGGCCAATGGCCATCTGTGCTGTAAATGCTTGGTGATGTAAACAACCAAATAGCATTTATTTCAATTTGATATAATCTCTCTCACAACAATATGAACTTCTGCTATATTTAATTGCAGCCAAATGTTACTGTACTGAAAGTGAGCTAACATCATTAATTGTATTGCGGCTGTATAAAACATTATGTAAAAAAAATAACTTCAGTCATCCTCATCCCATGCCTTGCATGCATCAAAAATGTCATCAATAAATCAAATCAATCAATAATATTTTCAGTGGAAATGTTACAAACTTATGTGTTGCTGATCATGCCTTGCGGATAAGGTGTGACAGAACCTTAGTGGTGGCCTAGCACATATAAAACAAAGCATTTCACTCAGATGTGGCCTGATTAAAGTGTGTCCATCTGCTGTGCATTACGACAGTCGGGGGAATCCCCTTTGCACACCGACCTCCCAGAGTCAGAAATGCAAATCACCAAGTGCCATGCTCCTGCCATCGTGACGGAGGCCCCTTCCTGTGAGACAACAATGGCCTGCTGCGACTGCCATGTTTCCCTTTCTCATAGCAAATGGCTGGGGCCTGAACAGGGACCACAAGGGGCGTGCTCGTTCCATTGTCTGCTGCAGGACATTATGTGTCGTAATCATATGAACTTTGTTCCCGCTGTAAAATGGTAGTCTTTTCCATTGTCCAGTCCCCAGTGACAGATGTACTTTTATTTGTTTGCTTGTTCCCAAATTCCTGATCTGTGTTCTCATTTACATAATGATGCAGCCAAGTGATGTATGTGTTATTTATTGATAATGTTGTCCTTCCAGAAGCAGCCACATCTTTTAGTTGTTTGTTTTTCCTTTAAAAATTAGAAATTAATTATCCACTATATATATATATATATATATATATATATATATGTGT
>JAODKF010000126.1:11936117-11979871 GCA_026779585.1 Mormyrus proboscirostris
TATATGTGTGTGTGTGTGTGTGTGTGTGTGTGTGTGCGTGTATGTGTGTTTTCTAATCAAACAGGAAATGGTAATCTATTGTCTAAATTGATCGGATTTAAGCCAGAAAATAATGTGAATAAAATATATATTTATAATATTATTTATATAATATGTCTTCATAATATTGTTGCCATTTTGCATCACATTTGTGTTAATAACTTGACATTTAAAGTGTGTATTTATGCATGGTTAAAATAAATGTCATTTGATTCGTTTTTTTACTATTTGTTATATTCCGCTTCTTGCAAATGAAACTGTTCTTCATGCATTCGGCATTTTCTCAAATGTGAGCTAAGAAAATCAGCTTTAAATTGCACTTTATATCCAATTTCATCAGTTGCACAATAATTTTAGCTTTAGCTTTTCTGCATAATGAAACCCCTGACAAACTGTTCCTGCTGTTATGCATTAGTATGACCTTGATTTGATTATCTTGATGGCATTTAATTTTCCATCACCAGGGTACTGATCAAGTTTTCATCCACAATTTGCTAAGATAATTAAGTCATTTTACAGTTCTATGGTGCTCTCAATTTAACCATTTAAATTAATTTTGGCACAATAACAAATTACTTTTCTGACCATGTTCTGACACCAGTTGGTCAGTATTGACCTAAAAAATCACTCTCTCTCACACACACGCACACATGCATACACACACAGACCTGTACTGATATCTTTGTGGGGACTGTCCATTCATTTCTATGAGCAAAACTCCAATCCCAACATGACTACCCTAACCCATACTCAGCCCTAACCTTAACCATAAGTAACCAAACAAAATACAAAACTTTTAGCATTTTTAGTTTTTTGATTGCAGTTACAGATTTGTATTAATAAATGTTTCCCACAACATCAAAATAACAGGCTTTTATCTCATTGTGGGGACATCTGGTCCACAAATTGTAAGATATATCTGACGCACACACACACTTTAAAAATGTGAATTATGTTTATATTGCATTTTGTCCCCACAAAAGGTTAGGGCTGAGTAGGGGTTAAGGTTGTTATGTTGGGCTTAGAGTTTTCCCCATAGAAATGAATGGAGATTCACCAGAAAGATATAATTACCTGTGTGTGTGTGTGTGTGTGTGTGTGTGTGTGTTTGTGTTTGTGTGTGTATCTAATTTTAATCCTCACTTGAAACTGTGGAACATAATATGCATTACTGAGATTTCCCTTTATTAGCTGTTTCAATGTAAATATGGGTAATATGCAGTCTCTTACCGACAGGTCATGCTTATCAATGGACTACCGTAAAGCTTATTATATTAAAAAATCTGATTAAATACAAATAAGGGCACAGAGTACTTTTTGATGCTCATAAAAGCATTACATGGCTACAGCAGTTTGTCAGCTCTACATACAGTACAATACCATAGGTAGTCATTATTATTTAATTTTATTATTTTTTTCTGACCTACCTACAAATTCAACTTAAAAACAGACCTAGGTAACAAATCTCATTCGTAACCAGAGGACCAACTGTATTTCTCAAAACCTGGTTACATGCATTACACCGGATTTTACTAGATTGTATTTGAATTATTTTGGCTTTGCTTTTTCACCTTTTGGTAAGAATGATCTAAATGGATTTGATGTGATGGGAGTCCATGCTAGAAAGCTGTCAGCCAGTGCGATTCTTGCTGCCTAACACGCATAACAATGAAGAATACAACTATTAACAAGACCTGGGTTATCATCAAACCACACAGTACAAGCCACCAGGCTTGTTCTTCCAGTCTGATCAACATGCGTTCCCTCTGTTTTTGACCTCCTAGCCTTTTTGCCAACACATAACAACAGAAACAATGATGACCCTTTAAAACATCACTACTTCAGATATGTTGTTAAGGTAGATGGGTTCCTTTAAATTTGAGGCATAACCAAATCAAAATAATATATCAATCAGTCGCACATACAGTAGAAGTATCAGAAAATCAAATTATTTCTTGTAAGTTATTTATTTAGTGTAGCTTTACTTTAATTCCAAGTTCGCTTTATGCTGTGAACAGCAACACCTGTGTCTTCAATAGTGTGGTGAATTATGTTTTTTGGTGATCAGCAACTATTCTCAAAAAGTAAACCTGGTTTAATAATTGATGGTCAACTACAGTAGGCAAGCAGCTGTAGGGAGGTCAGTAAACATCTGCAGCGAATTACGTGACTCCTTCAAATTTACAAGGATAAACAATGAGTGGTCATTCGCAGGGACCTTTGTGACCCTTGTTTAGGCACCATACAGCATTTGACCTTGCAGTTACATTTTATCGCTTCATTTCGACGAGGCTTTAGTACATTGACCAAAGCCTGATTGGTCTGGGTTGACCAAAAGTCTGTCTTGTCCAGCACTGCCTTCCAGCCATGCTGAGCAAGACTTCACTCAAAATCTACATGAAGCAAAGTAAACCTGTTTTCCACCGTGATGATGTTTGTCGTAGCCCTAGAGGAAATGTTGGAAGCGTCTCTCACATTATTTGTGTGCCACCTATATGACATGCCCAGAAATTATTTTGTGATTTCCAGAGACTGCTTAATGAATTTCAAAGTCACAATTTTGCCCATTTATGAAACAATTCTATTCTGGGTCAAATGAGAGAAAGAATGTCATGGGTGACTCAAAGGTGAAATGACAAAGCTCACGTTGATTACAATAGATGGACAGTTACAGTATGCTAGATGGATGAACATACTTTTCTTTAAGTTTCCATTTTTTATGAAAGCTTTTATTAAAAGTATAAACATAATACCATAATACCATATTTAAAGTATGTAGCTGTATTTTAACACACTGTAGTTTTACCCCTGTATATTTATTTAATTCATGTCCAAATTTTCTTAAAATAATTTACAGCAAAACACATCTGTTCCTTTAATGTATCTCTGTGGGATCTCTTGTTTTTCACTCTTCATTGCTGGTTTCACAATTTCCTTGTCTGAAGTGCAATGTTGTTTTGAAACAACATACAGTAGAAGAATCCAGCACCTCAATGCTAGGATCCCATGGGAGCCCTCGGCCTTGTCAGAAACGTAGCTTGGGGAAGATGATGTCCCAGATCAAGACAAACTTGCTCCCAGGAATTCAGAAGGGCTGTCAATAATCCTAATTCTATCACAGGGCTGGGTGGTAAATATATATGTATATTATATTATAAAATGTGTGTCCTCTGAGGGAACCCTTGGCTGTTTTTGTCTTTGCCTTCCTTGTAGTTTTTACCTACTCTTTGGTTGGAAAGTGCCAACCAAAGTGGATGGTGCTGACAGACGCTTCCTTCTTCATGTTTAGCCCCTCTCAGGTGATCGTTTGCTTATTGTTTTCAGGGTGTGACTTTGTTATCTCCAAACTGAAATGTAAAAAAAAAAATGTAAACAAAAAAAGCTTTCAGATCTGGGGCAACAATAGCATTCTCAATTAAAACATTGGTGACAGACAAGGAGAATTCTCAGAACAAGTCTGCTGCTGAGTAAATAGCTTGTGTTGCTGTCTCACGTTTCACCAACTAAACACAAGCAGTTTTTCTCAGTCATTTTGCACCTGTGATTCCTTTAGTTAACATGTACATGCAAAAAAAAAAAAAAAAAATCAGTGAAAAATTAGTGGGTACAAAAAGGTAAAATAACAACTGACAAATTATTATTTGCATTTAACAGCAGCTAATTTCTACTGAAAACACTGTAATAACTATAGTGTTTAAACATAAGCATGTGATTTATCAAGTACAATAAATAAAAAGGATGGTTAATTTCTTTTATTATTGTTTTGGCCACTGCTGTGCCAATTCAGTCATCATGTTGTTATATGGCATCCAACTGCGTGTATAATTGAAGGCACAAGTAAAACAGAAGCAATTGTGTTGCCAAGGATTTGTGAAGCAGTATGCTGACGTAGTGTCATGCCAAATTTATGGCATATTGTACAGCCATGTGGCACCACAAACTTTGGTTGGGGAAAAGAGAATAAAAAATGGATTGATACTGCTATGCAGTGTGCATCTCTTATGCTTCAATATGCTATGATAGAATGTATTTACCAATAAATAGAAAACTAAACATTAAATCATTAAAAAATGCTGTGATACCTATGCAGCAGTGAACTATAGTATTACGTGAAGACAAAGCCATGTTGTGCTTTGAATATAGTTTGAATACAGTTTAGGTCTGACCCTCAATCTGCCAAACAACATTCCTGATAACGTAACACATTGAAACTCTTCTGCTAATTTATCTCTTATTCAAACTTGCATACAAACACTATTGTTGAGACTATAAAATCATCGCAGTATATTCAATAGGCTGGCTTTGTTTGGCTAAGGAACGAAGGACGATTGAGAACTTTTCGCTCTCGCTTTGTCACAGTCAGTGGTGGAAGCATCACTGGTCACCTCCTACCAGCACCTATTAGGTAGTGACCTTTCATTCACATTCTGAAATGGAGATGGTATGCATTGTATACAGGATGTGAATTCAAGAATACGGGGGACAGGAAATGTAGTTTTTGCTAAAAAAGAATTGGTTAAATGAGATGTTTTAAATGAATATCAATCTTTTCTCAAAGTTATTCTAAAACCTTCTCCATGAATTCAAACTGCAATTAATTTGCATTAAACTCTCATTTCCAATAAAGTAATGGGTTGACGTAGTGAGCTCAACTAGGAATAACCCGTTAAAAACAAAAACAGACCCATTCTCTGTCACTTTGAAATTTGCCTGTTGGTAATGTCCTAGAAACAGTCACGGCGCACTGGGAAAACCTCACACTTCAAAGTTATCAATTTGAAACAAGAGGTGTATGGAGAAAAATAAAAAGGCTACAGTGGGGGAAGCTGCTAATGAGCTCTTCTTTTTTGCAAAATGAATTGACCTTGACTCCCCCGTCTTTAATTATAATGCTATCTGAGGACTATGACGAGCTTCCCATACAGTACTCACTCTCACTTGAGAATGGTTTTTGCTATAAAGTCGACTGGGGAATAATGAATGCTTGCTGATATTTCTACTGGAGAGAGATTAATCTACACAACACAGCGGTGCTCATATTTTGTCCCTGAATAGCCACAGTTAATCTCAAAGTACATCCTAATGTACATCTTCTAATTGCCTATAGCAGGTAGTATATAGCACAAGGCAGGGGTTCAACTTGGAAGGATACCAGGTCATAGCAGCCCACACACACGCACACATGCAGATCTGTAGTCATATCTTTGTGGGGACCGTTCGTTCATTTCAATAGGCAATACCCTAATCCCAAAAAAACAACCTTAACTCCTACCCATCCCTGGCCTTAACCATAAGTAGCCAAATGAAATATGGCTTTTGGTATTTTCGGTTTCTTGATTACAATCACAGTTTTGTATAAAATTGAATCTCCATCCAGAGATGGAGATTCAATGAGAGAAAAACCTGTCAGAGTAACAGGTTTTTATCCCATTGTGGGGTCCCCACAATGTTATGCATATCTGACCCCCCCCTCCCCAAACACACGCACACCAAACAGGCAACACAGAGACACAAATTAGCCTAACTTTGTGATTTATGAATATAGGAAGACACTGCAGATCCCATCCAAACTTTGTGCACAGCAAGCAGAGGTATCAATCAAACTGCCAACCATGGGTATGTGAGGCAGTGCTGATGTCTTCCAAGGATGTAGGAGTACAATGGCCTTACACCCCTGGGGTTTTAAGTTCGATTCCCCACCCCGGACATGTAGACCTGGAGGCTGCATATTCTCCTGTTGTTCATGTGGGCTCTCTCGGATCAGGAATACTGATATCTCGATTCCATTTTACTGTGTCATTTTCTTTGCTCCTTGGCTTGTGCCATATTCCTCCTGCAATAGGCTGCAGGCTTACAGTGACCTTGTGCTAGGTGAAGAGTTAAAGAAGATTAATGTATTTTTCTCAACTTATTTTGCATCCTTACTGTATCAATTAGTATTACATCTCTTCCTCAAATTTTACACATGTCTATATATGTAAATCTAATCTACATAGTAATACAGTAATACAGTATCGAACGAAAAAAATCAAGCATTTGTGTTGCGAAATCCTTGACTTTTTTTTAATCACTGATAGGGCTTACAAAAAGAAAAAAGGGAAACTTTGATTGATAACACTAAGCAGACGATCAATAAAGCCCTTGAACTTACTATCACACTGGCTACTCACAATATTACTGATAGCATATGTTTTATTCACAGAGGTCTTACAGCACATAACCCTAACAACAGACACAAAAGCAAGTAATTTCCTCAGTGATGAATGGATTCATCTGACCTTTTTAAAGGGTAAATGTACATCTTAAAATCCCATGAAAGCTGACATTGCAGCATTTTTAGACAGGATTTTGGAGCCATGTCAAAAGAGGGAAACTATTTCTTAATGCACGGTTCCAATATAAAAATGTGAACCTTTAGTGGAATACTTAAAGTATTTGTTTGATATTTGGGCATCTTTGTCAAATTTATACTTGGAAAAGATCAGTTTTTATGAAGGTCACAGATGAATATGAATGGCACCTTGGCTTTCTTAAATCCAAAAATAAAACACAATATATACAGCATAAGGAGATGTAGGTCATTGTGAAATCTCTTTTGAAATAAGCCTTAAAATACTGAACCAAAGCTATCACATGATTATATCATGACCTACATGTCACAAATTGACCTTGAAATTGCAGTCCACCAGATTTGCATATGCGTACGTCATCAAAACCATATTCACAGAAATAAAATCATTTTAAAACTCACTTATATTTCTCTTAAAGAGGAAGGGGTAGCATGAAAATAAAATATATCCAGCTCTCCAGGACTGAGGTGACACAGGCTTTTCCCAGTATGTGTATCCCAAGAGGCATGCTGGACGGGATTCACATGTATGATAACTAAATCTGGACTGTGAGTAGTGTGTGGGGTTCCTCGCCAGGTTTTGGGTTATCTTGGAGTCAACTGATGCATTAATTGGCTGATTGGCTGCTATTTTGTGCTGTTGGTTCTATGAGTTTGAAATGCTCCTCTGTTAGGCTGTTTTTTTCTTGCTGAGCTGCTGCGGCTGACACCAGTCTTGGCTCGGAGCAGTTTTCCCTCCTTTTCCTTTGTGTTTTAGGTTGCAGTTTAGGCTGCCAGTTGTCTTTCACTTCCGATTACCCAGTGTTTTGATTATGTCTTTTATTCTTCTCATGCTGTTGTCCTGTGCAGACACCATACAACTACGCACATACACCTTTGCTGACAGCATTGACGGGTTTACATACGCATACATCTGTAGCCAAATGTTCTTTATTGCTATTAAATTGACTTACCTGTGCAAGATTGCATTGTGTCTCCTGTATTTGCCCGATCCATACACCCAACCTCACTGACACATAAGGAGAGAATGCAGACTCTGTACAAGCTGAGCAGCGGCACCTGCATAAAATTTTGACTGGGGTGGCCATCAGGGGCAAGTTATACTTTGTTTTGGAGGGCGGGGTGAGGGCAGTGTCACACCAAAACTCTTTTAAGGTCCCATTTAGAAAATAAATGAATCCATTCTTCTTAATTATTTCGGTGTGGGTGGGTGGTAGGGGAGTCCACACGTTGACTAGGGGGCCATATTCACCCTTTAATTACTGACAATGAGTCTGAAATTGACCCCCCAGCACTGGAGGTACAAGGCCGCAGAGCTACTCACAAAGCAGCTCCCTCTCCTGAGCACTTTCGTTACATATACAGTGTGTGTTATATATCTATATATTGACTCGCAGCCCATGTATACATTTAGAGCTAAATATTTAGCTAATTGCTAAAAAAATGGCTAATTGCACAGTTTTACGTGATTAATCACGATTAATTGCACTTAATATTCAAATTTATAATACAAAATGTTTATATGTTTAATCCCCAAAGTAATATAGACTTAACACATATAACACAAAGAGGAGTACATGGGTCACTGTCACAAACTCACTAGCGTGCCATACAATTTTCCCTATTTTTTAAAATTAGTTTGAAGCCAGACACAAATTATACTCTGGAAAAATCATCAAATGAAAGGAACAAATGACATAATTCTAATGTACCGAAAACGTTAGCATGACGTCTTTTGCTCTACACAAAAATCAAACATTGCATTTCACAATAAAAATTTGTTTCCAAAAAAAACCTCAAATGCATGAGAATGACTAATATTTTAATATTTGATATTTAATTCTTTCAAAAAGACTCAATGAAACAATGGCAATATGAAAAAAAGGGTATTGAATTATAAATTTAATAATTTAATATTGATAATTTAAGTTAAACAATTTTCTTTCTTTAATCACATACCTTGGTGATGAATTGCATATACCATATGTACATCTAATCACAGGTACTCAGCAGGTGGACTGAAACACTATTTAATTCTTCACGAAAAATTGATCTATAATCTAAAACTTATTGGCAAATGCCTCTATTGTCACAACGCAGAAACGAAGGAGGCGGAGCAGGCATGAGGGCAAACAAAAGGGGGTTTATTCAAGTAATAGGAAGAAGGTAAACCGAAGTGGACCATGTGGGATCAAACAAAAGGCACAACTAGCAATGAGGGAAGCACTGGAGCACACACTAGGATGACATCAAAGACCAGACTGGGGAGTGCAGGACGGAAGGATGCTTTACACAGGGCACGTGAGGGAACAGATGAGAGGCACCTGGGGTGATCCACACGAGGGCGGTAACGAGAGGTAAGACTAAACAAGCAACAGGTGCGGCTCGTTTGAGACACACTAGGGAGAGAAAGTGTGGGGCAGGAATGCAGGGTGTGACATCTATTAACAGGAACCTGAAAACCACTGAAACTGCCCTTCATTACGCGAAAGATATTCAAGGTATAAGCCTCAAATAAAAAAAAAATATATTGCAAATTATGATAGATATTCTTACCCTATATATGCCCTGGCAATTTTTTGAAACAAAATAAATCAAATCAACAACTGAATGATTTGATTTTAGCTCTGAATTCAGGAATTCTGTAAAACATCACAACCTAAACATTCACATCGTTTGCAACAAGAAAGAAGTATTATAGGTCTCTATTAAAATCTATGTTCATGCTATTCTCCCATTTGGCCACACTTTTATTGTGTAATATAATACAAAGCATCGCTGCAGTAGAGCACCCAATGAAAATCCACCTTTGGAAATTCACAGCCTGAAGCCAGGGCTCAAATCCACTCCATAGGAAGTGTCCTTACGAATGCCACGAAAGCTCTGGATAGGAATCATAAGTGCCCCACAGGCAACCTATTGTGTCTCTTAAGACCAGACAGAATTAATCGAACCAGTGAATTGGGGGCCTGTTCTTTTTTGTCTTTGTGGAAGTCACTAACAGGAATTATAACAAGATGACTTGATTAAGACTTTACACTCTGTGTCTGGTTCCAAGCAGGTGACCCCTGTTCTCCTGAGGCTCAGCCACTGCTCAGATCTCCTTAGGGATTGACTTGAATGTGTGTCTTACAAATTCATGTCATCTGTTCAGAGCAATAAACTGATGGGTTGGGGGAAGAAACAAAGAGCCTAAAATTCAGCTTGAAAGAGGCCTGCCGCCCCTTTGTCTTGTTGCATGTGTACACAAACCCGTTTCCATGTGTCCACCATAATACCTAATCAAACAGACTTACTCTCCAAATCAATACTTCTGATACTTACAGCACAAACATTTAGCAGATGAAATTTCACAAAATCTTTCTGTAGTCTCCACAGCAAAAATACAATTATTTTTGTAACTGACACTCTGATATAATGCACAATTTATGTATGTAATATATGTATCTTTATATATTTTATAGATGTTTAGTACAGATGGTATATAACATAAATTGAAATATATATGTACCATTGCGCCAAAACATAATGACTACCCCCACATGACATGAATGATGTTGACTATCTTGTTAAAGGTAGCACATGTAATGATCTAGAATAAATTATGGTAGATGGCAAGCCAGCATTCAGTACTTATAGTCAATGTGTTGTAAATGGGCAGGGGTACAGTGAAGAGCTGAGTTAGTGTGAATGATAAGGGCCAAATCGTGATGGCCAGATGACTGGGTCAGGGCGAGGTTTGATGGTGCTGCTGGTCAGAGTGACCTGAGGAAGGTAAAACCAGGAAACACTGACAGGGTATTGGGTACACCAATGTGAAATGTGAATGAAGGATATACCATCTGGTACAAGGCAACTGAAGGGCTACACTGGCACAGATTGCAGGTAATTTTGATGATGGTCATGAGATTAATGTGACACGACCCAGAGCATTGATCCCTGCTGCATATGGGGCTGCTTAGCTGCAGGGCAGTCAGAATGTTCATATTAACCATTCTCCACCGTCCCCAATAAAATTAATAAATCAACAGGCAAAGACAACAAGGGCATCTCCTAAATATTTTTTTTATTTTTTTTTTTAATCCATTTCTGATATTTATACTGCTTTTGCCACATGCAGCTGAGCGTGTTTCCCGGGGTACCAGGATGCATAAAGTGGTTTGCATGTGTTATGGATTTTGTACAGTATAGTGTGAGTACTTGCATTTGATATTCCACATAGTTACATTTCATACATATGTTTTATTAAAGATTATCAAGCATTCAGGATAGCTCAGTAGTTATGTGTCAGTATGTGGACGTTGCATGTTCTCCTTGTGGGGCTTGATCTGGACTTGCCAGACTGTAGGTATGAGTGCCCTGTAATGAGTTGGCACCCCATCCTGTGTTATTATGTGATATATGTCTGGTGTCATCTTAGATCAAGGACAGAAATACTGCAGCATATAATAAAATATAATGCTGGCAATATTACTTTAATTATTATGTGTTCCTAAGTGGCATGGATTTTGCATAAATAAAATATTTCCAACTTCATTTCCATCACTTTCTTACCTGGTGCCCATGGAATTTCGGCTTTCGTGGCCAACATTGATTTGCTATGACTTAAAACAGTATGACATGGCAAAGCACTTCACTTCCAGTCATACTGGGAGTCATGGCAACTAATGTTCCCATATTTCTGGTGCCAAGGTTCAAAAAGCAATGAGCAGCACAGTTGCAAGTAGTCTAGTCTTGCTATTTAATAGAATAAAAGCTAGAGGTTTGGAAGTACTGGTAGAAGCATATGGAGCATTTCGTTGCTGAGGACTAAAAAGAGAGATCTTGCAGGGGGTCACCTATAGAAGATATGTTACTCAAGTTTTCTTTTCATGTCATATTACTGCAGGGCCCTTAACAATGGCTTAACAGGCCTCTTCAGTACTTTCAGGACTTTGATTACACTACCTTTTCAGTAGGGCAGATAAAGCAGTCAAAACTGCAAATACCACTGATATGATTTATGAGCACATTTTCAAACATGTAGCACACTGTGATCAAAAGATAGCACGTCCCCGGAGCAGAACAGCTGCTGGTGTACTTGAATAACATGTCTTCAGCAAATATCAATAAACTGGTAAGACTGTAGGTGTTGCATGTAATGTGAAATTTTTTACTAACAAAGCTTTTGCTTTGATGAGCAAATAAAACATATGAACCCTTGTCACAGACACAAATTCTACATGTTATCATACTAATAAATGTAGCAAGTAAAAGAATTTGACCTATTAGATAGAATACAAGTTTTAAGAATCTCCAATATCTGAACTGCCACTCAACATAGCATTTCAATACATACAACACAGTACTATTTGAAGATATCCTTTGAAGAACCATTTATATGTCTAAAGTGTGAGGTACAAATTATCCTTGTTATGCATCCTGATAATCTGAGCGATAGGATTTGAGTATAAGTCATATAAAGATGTCTTTGAATTCAGAGATCAGTGGTCATTGTTGACACACCACAGCACACAGTGCACAACAGCGAAATGTGTCCTCTACATTTACCCCATATGTGACATTGTGACATAGCAGGGGGCGCCTGGGGAGCAGCGCCTGGGGAGCAGTGCTTGGGGGCAGTATCTTGCTCAGGGTTCCTCAGGGATTCGAGCCAGCAATCTTTTAATTACATGTGCACTTTGCTAACCATTAAGACACAATTGGCGTTATATATATTTAGAACTGCTTACCAAAATATCTAAATAGCTGCTTCGACAGTATTAAGCATTACTTATTCCAATAAAACAACTATAATGCAATACAGATCAATTAAAAAAAACTTAGTAGTTTTTTTATTTTTCATCTGGGACCATTTGTTTTCTTCCACTATGAATTCTGCTCAACATGACTGAGAAATACATTGAATATTTGCCAAACGTTGCATGCAAATTTATGAAGAAATATATGAATAATTAAAATAAGATGTTTTGCAGTTTTAAATGTTGTATTATGTTGTATTGATTATAGCCTGTTACGCTGATTGGAAAAACAAGTTTTCCTCAACTGTCAAAGCATGGTTAAAAGAACTGGAAACAGATGGTAGGTGCAAATAGAAAGATTAAATGTAATTGTTGGCTGGCAAATTCATTCCCCAGCCCTCTGGGGACCTAAAAATAGAACTGTTCATACTGAGTGAATAGTCCAGAGCTATACCCTGAGCTTTACATGTAACTCAGTGTAACTCAGTAAAATATATCAGTTATAAAATATGACCAATCTCTCAAGAGGGCAACCACCAAAGAGCTGAATCAGGAACTTGCAATACATTTACTTGATTTTTGGTAAAATATTCTTCAGCAGTAGAGAAAAGAGGTTGTGCCACATAAAAGGAGGTAGATAGGAACAGAAGAACACACAGCTATGGACTTAGGACACTCATGTGGGAGTCATGAGGAATTCACCATGTATTGATCATCTCAGATTTAGGAAGAGCTAAACTGAAAAGAAATACTTCAAAGTTTGCTTCCATGGTGCTTAGAGATTAGCGGTTGAAAAACAGCAAAAAAAAAAAAAAAAAAAAAACAATATCAACCATAGATTCCTGAAACATTTTCCTCTGTAACTAATATTAGTCATTAGAATCAGAGGAACAGAAGGTGATGAACAACTACTTATGACAAGGGTGCTCAAAAAAGCAATTACCCCTGCTCACATACTACAGTCCTGCAGTGAAGATAGTGACATTGTCTGCTACAATTCTGTCTAACTCATATTAAACCAAATATTGCTTTTGTTATCCCGCAAAGCAAAGTATTAGATACTTTATTCTGTGTATTAGGGTTTGAATCATTGCTGGACATATTTAAATTCAAAGGTTAACCTAATGCATTGACCCCTATCACGTCAGTGTATGACTCCATGCATCATATATCGAAAGTTAACAATAAAAGACTTGAAACATTTTTAATGAGCTCATAATTATTAAAACACATCAGTACTAATACTATCATCACTCCTATTTTATGAATTAAGTTACTAATAAGGACATTGCCTTGGTTGTGATTTTTGTCTACCTATCTTTCTAATTTATTAAGGTTAAACTTTTCTTATGTCAGTTTTCCACTGTCCTCACAAGAAAAAAAATCAAAGTAAATGAAAGAATGCAAATATTCTTGTAAAGACCTAGCCAAGAGATAAATGTTCAGGCATTGTCACTTGATATCCTTAAACTTTTATCACTTGATATCCTTTTATCTGACCGATCAAGGTTTTGCTGTTCCTTGGCAATTTGTTGAGTGGGCATAGTGATTGATGGATCATAAAATGCTGCTGTATCACAGGCAGAAAAACAGCACCCTGACGCTTCCACAGACAGTAATTAAAGATGACAGCATGGGTACACAGAGCCCGTATCCTTTGATCAGCCCGTCTTGACTAAAATTTTCTAACCCTTTTCTTTCACAGATCAGAAGACCTGCACTGGTCTCTGTAGTAAATGCAGCACATTTCAGATATCCTTACCGTGCATCTGTATTTCTGTACACATGTTTTTATTATCATGCTAGAGTACACTTCAGTACTCAGTATTACAATACTGAATGATGATTCCTTATGTGCATGGCAAAACCAGATAACATTTAATTATAGTATCCATTTATTTTTTAATATTTTTAGAAATGTAACATCAGAATATTTTATGCTTTTATCCGAATGTGTTTAATACCTCATTTTAATATCTCATATCTCAGCACTTTCTCCCTTTACTACCTTTGTTCACCTCGGCGACCGTAATCTGCTCGCGATCATATCAAGTGATCATGCTCATCTGTTCTGTTGCGGATGTTGAACAAGAAACAAAGGTCAGGCATTCTCTCACATGTGTTACGTATCTATTTCCTCTCTTCGGCCCTTCATGATGGTTGAGGGTAGTTTATCAGGTCATGCAGCTGGAGATAAATACAAAGGCATGGAGGTGTGGGTCACGGCACAAGCTAATCTGATTAGATGACAACAAGTGGGAAGTGAGGGTATTTACAAAACATCGACATTTCATTTGTGCAAGAACCTTGTAAATTTTTTGAAAACAGCACCCTGTTTCCCATGCTGGATAAAGAAAAAAAACTGTTATCCACTTTGATAATTTCAAGTCACTCATTCACAAGTAACATATGCAACACATGCAATAAAATAACAACTGGCAAAGATAAAAGCGAACATTATTTTATCTCATTCACAAAAGATATTCTTATAAACATGAAAAGTGGCATAACAATGAGAAAGAAATTGTTTAAATAATGTGAACGAGTCTTTTGAATGCTGGTTAAATGACTTACAAAATGGAAATGAAGAAATGACCTCATATTGGTCAGTATTTTTAAATAAAATAGAAACTGAATAATCTTGAATACATTTTATTAGAATTTTATTTGCACATCTAGAAGATCGCAAAAGACACATATTTCTCTTTTACAAACATGAATGTGTGTGTTAACTCACCTACGTAGAAGGTTTCAGGGCTTAATATACTTCACCACTGAAATCTGGAACAATCATTGGAACAAGTTCCATATCACAGGAGTCCCAGGGTATTTCATTACTTTATAAAGTTAAATAGTTAATTGATTAATGTTTTAAAATGGCTAGTTGTTTGTGGCAAATCTCTTTTCAAAGGTGAAACTAAAGAATATACATTTTAATTCCTGCTTCAGTAACACTGCTGGTTTCTTACATCTTATAACAGGATCATCTTGAATGTTTGATCCTTTTGGTAATTCCTATGACAGAAATGTGTAACTAGTATCTTTTGTATCACATTCATAATTAATAACAATACATATATTCCTAAATATTTAAACAAAAATGAGAAATTATAGGAGAGAGAACTCTATGTCTAACATAGACCCTTATACTGTAAATGAATGTCTGTTTATGTTTGTACTTTTGCCTCTCTGACAACATACTTTAACTGCATATTTGCACAATCACTTGATAAATGATTTGCATGGCAGATGACAGGAATCACTAGCAATTGCTCAATAGCAGTTTGATTCAGGTTCAAGTCACTACAACCAGACTCCTGCCATACACTGTCTGAACCGGCATACCATACTGGTACGCAAACCTCAGAGTACAGATATTAAGATAAAATACAGTAAGTTAGTCAATAACAGCCAAAGATAATATTAATCCGGAAATACATGCTTGTTTGTCATGTCTTTATTTCTTAAAAAAACGATTTCTTTCATTTTTTTTAAACGTATCCTTCTTCAGTGATGAAGTTAAAACAAAAAAGTAATTATTAACCATATAAAATTCTTTGTGCATTATCAACTTGCATTGTTCTCATAGACAAATATACATGGGTAAACGTGTCAATTCAACATGTCCACTGTCTGACAAGCACACAGAAAGACTAAACACATTGCTGCCCTTTACATAAACTGGTATTCTTTGGCTGATCTACCTAATAATAAAATAAGTGACAGCTATACAAGTAAAGAAAGACTGAATAGGAACTGGCAGAGCAAATTCTCTCACCCTCTAGGACAAGGGCAAACACTGATAATTCACGTTTTAATGAGATGACGTAAATGATTAAAAAAAGAAATACCAAGACAAGATTGTTCTCTGTTGTGCAAGACTGTTGATATTACAGATATGTTGTATCACTGTTATTCATGATTCAATGACTTTTTCGTGACAGTTGCATAAGCATTATAAGAAATATCAGCTTTTTAAATAGTACTATCACTTATATTTCAAAAGCTGTGTAGAGGATAAAAGTTTCCATTATCAATGTTGAAAAATATTATCCAAGTTATAGAAACAAATTTCACAGTGATAAGTTCAAATCTCTTGTGTGGTAAGCAGGAATTTGCTAAAGATTACCTATTAAGTTTGTGCCATGTGTTATACAAGTATGTACTTGAAGTTTACCTGCAAGTCTTTGAATAACATACACTTTGAGCATTATCCATCAAACCAAAATTCTATTCTTTAGTAGTTACCTATCCAGCTTCAATCCCATCATCCAGAACACAGCCATTTGAGGTCCTGGTGCCTTTCCAAGGAACATAGGACACAAGGAAGCAGAACATCCTGGACAGGATGTCAGTCTGAGTGCATCACACACAATTTTAGAGACTCCATTTCACCAAACTACATGTATCTGGACCTACAAACACCAAACATACACACCAAACAGCCCTTGGTGGGAATCAAAATGCTCAATCTAGAAGGTCCGAGAAATCCTTTATAAAAGGATCTACAATCACAATCAGTTTAGTGCTTATTTTCATACGAAAATTAACAAGATTTCAGATGAACAAATACATAGTTTACACAACATCATCATCATATTAATATGAAGCATAGAATGCATTGCTAAAATTATGGAATTCAGGTGCTAACATTACATTCAAGTACAAACCAGCCACCTTACAGAGAGCTCATTTTTTTGTTACTTGTACAAAAGGCCCCTTTCAGCTCAGCTTCGATGACCTTCAGGACCATAACCTTGAAAAAACAGGTTTAATTTCACAATCATGGATTGGACCCCGTCAGTCCACATTATTGGCGCCTTGGAGGCACTGTTTCTGGAGGTGTAATACAGTCCCATCATACATCTGGGTTAATGATATATTATGATACACCCAAAAAGGCTGATGAGGTAATGTGCTTAATGCAAGGGCCTGAGTGATGCTGCAGACTCCACAAGAAATGCGGTGCTTTTCCCAGATCACTTAGCAGGGATATATGAACTACTTAGTCTCCATCCTTAGAACAACATTTATTGCTATTCCATATCTTTATAGGCTATTTATCCATTTTAAGAGTTATTCCTAAAACACCGGTTTAGATGACGTACCCAAAGAATCACACAATGTATTACATTATTCCTCTATTGATTCACCACAATATTCTTAAGTTACTTTTAGGCTGCTAATGTGAAGGTGAATTATTCTGCAATATGATTCCATCTTCGGACATTTTATTTTGGTCTTCCATGGCATTCCATGATGCTTTGGTGACGCGGTGAATCAGTCCTTTGTGTGTTCTTTATGGAAATGACTCATACCCATGGTAAAGACATCTTGATATCCCTTATTCCAGGGAATGAAAGTATCGTGTCAAGTGATTCTCATGCACTGCCTATCTAACAGCTTTAGTTATGCAAATATAGTAATTGAGCTGAGCTCGACAGAACAGAGAGACACTCTACTTGGCTTTATCCAAAAGGAAATTAACAGAACGTCTACAGCAGTTAATATATTCCAGACTAATAACATACAACTGTCTTATGATATTGTGCATCTAGTGCAACTGAAATTAAACTATACACTTAAATAGATCAAGTAAAAATGTTAACGAAATTTGCAGATTCAAATGTTATCATTAATGATTATTAGAGTTGCACCGACTTTATCAGCGAGAATACTTAAAATGTGAACAGGATTACGTGTTCTTTGTATCCCAAGTGTTGGTAGCATGAAGGGGTATACAATGTTTAAGTAGGTGGTACATGTCAAAGTAACATCCACATGAATGCGAGGACCCGAGGTTTCCAGGCAGCACATCACCCCAATCATCACACTGCCTCTGCCAGCTTATCTTCTTCCCTGCTGCCCTCTTCCTCAGGTAAATGACACACATGGCCATCCACACGATGTAACAGAAAACATGACTCATCAGATCAGGCCGCTTTCTTCTATTGCTCCATGGTCCAGTTCTGACTCTCACATGCCCATTGTAGGCACTTTCAGAGATGGACAGGAGTCAGCATGGGCACTGTGACTGCTCTGCAGCTACGCAGCTCCATACACAGCAGCCCTTGTACCATGTGTTTCCTGGGATGAACTCCAGGCTCTACATGATCCTGTACTAGGTGTCACTACTTGTAGGATGAAGGACTTGAGGTTTTATTAATGAATTAAATGAATGGGGATGGTAAACAGGATCGCAAGGGATCAGAAACATATATATGAGACTAATAAGGGAGCTAATGAGAGGCAGCTGGGAAAGATTTCCACATGAGGGTTAGAAATAAGAGGCAAGACAAGAAGGATAAACAAGTAACAGGCATGGCTTGTTAGGGCTGACAGTAACCCCCCACCGAGGCACGCACCCCAGGCACAGGGGTAGGGACAGAGCACTCAGGGAGTCAGACACCAGACGGGATAACACTAGGGTCAGGACACGAAACCAAACACTAGGGCAGACACAAGGCCAGAGGACAAAAAATGGACAGGATCAGAGACACAGGGCAAGACATGTTATGTGACTGGGAACATGGAAAAGACAGAGAGGTACAGCCAGGGACCAAAGGGATAGTAGCAGGGAAACTCAACATGACACACTCCAGATCAGGGCAGACAGGTGGAGGAGCAACAAAGACAGGAAGGGAAACATATGCGCTGGTCATAGAAGACTCAGGCTAGAGCAAAAAAAAAACAAGATGGAAGACAGGAAGGGATATGACACTAGGTTAGTAATTAGATTTTGGTTTGATGGATGGATGATTAATTTCAGAAGTGATTATTTCTATAAAATAAAAATGTACAGAAAACCCTGCTAATATTCATTCATGCATAGCAGCACAAATAATTTAAATTAGCAGATTATGAAATTAAAGAGACATTAAATGATAATATATTCAGGGAAACAAAATGATCCTTTTTGTTACCTGTACTACCAGCCTCTAAGATATTTACTCAGCTGGGGCCAAATCAAACACATGAAGCACCTCAGCGCCTTGGTGCCAGCTCTGTCTATAAAACCGTTATCTAGGTAATATTTACCATCAATCAGATTACACACACTCTATGTAAAGCCCCTGAATGCCAGCAGGGATATAAAGACAGCATTCACTGTCCTGCTAGAAGCTCTAGGCAGCCAACATACTTACACTTTCATCTTCAGGAGATGTTAAAGAGGCATAAAACATCTGTTAAAACACTCTTTTTTTAATGACATTCTTGCATCTGCATCAATAACACTGCATGCTTTGTCAATTTAAAGAAAAGACATCACTGATGTCAATGTAAAAGAAAAGACAAAACTTATCACTTATCCTGGGCAGCACAGGGTACAAGGGCGCATAGTACATGCATATTCAGTCATACACAAGAGACTAGTCACTCTAACTGTTTGTCATTTGACTGCAGGACAAAACTGATGCAGCTTGGGGAGAACATGCAATCTCCACACACGCACACACACACACACACACACACACACACACACTCATTTGTATTTATATTTGTGTGAGGATCATCAATTCATTTCTATGGGCAAAACCCTAATCCCAACAATGATAACCTTAAGCCACACACACAGAACAATGACAACCTTAACACACACACACGCACGCACATGCACACACGCACACATTTGTAATTATATCTTTGTGAGGACTCTTCAACTATAATGCCTATATGATGACCTTAATCCCTACCCAGCCCTAACCTTAACCATAAGTAACCAAAAAAAAAAATGTTACTTTTTGATTGCATTCACAGATCTTTGTGGGGACCTGAAAAATGGTCCCCACAACGTCAAAATAACAGGTTTTTATTACATTGTGGGGGTCATAATCCCCACACACACACACACACACACACACACACACACACACAAAGAGGAATTAAAGCCCCCAGTCATGGAGGTGTGAGGCACCCTAGATGGATAAATTAAATTGAACATTATTAAGTGAAGAAATCCAGTTTAAATTAAAGTACGTTTCATTATCTCAGTTACATGTTTTATATGCATGAGCCAACGTCTGAAAATCAGTTTCATAATCTTCAAGGTACAAGGAAAGAGAGACTTTAAGGATCATGCACAGTTGCCACACCCATCACATGACAATCCACCTCAGGGATGAGAACCTGAGTGCAGCCATGTGGCAGGTGATACCTCAGTGCCACACCAGTCCTGGGTGACCCAATGTCATACGCTTTCATGGGGCCCAAAATCTCTACCAGCGTCCCTGCTAGCTAGTCAGACAGCCAAATAGCTAAAGAGTACACAATTTGTTTGTTGTGTTGCTGAAATAGTTTATATACTATTTATAAATACTTCATGGTTTATATACATTATGCCTGAATAATCATATTCCAATTCTCAAATTTTGACTATGTACACAAATGTCAAAATAATCTTTATCTACTTCTTGTTCTCATTGCTTTGACTTTCATAGTCCACAGAAACCGTAGTTACATGTTGTTGTGAATAAGTCTTCAGTGTATGTGGTTTCCATAGCATTTGTGTGTGCTTAGTTCATACCATTATGTGGACAAACAGTATGCTAGCTGCTGCAAAATGTCCGCTTATCTTAAAAACGAATCCACTCCCTCAGCTCCCTCACTATATTCCACCACCAGACACCATTACCACCTACTTTTTGCAAACTTCAAACACTACTAGTCAGCAGGCAGTGCAACACAGGCCAGTAAATGGGCTTGGCAGCAATTTTATTTTATCAACGGTTTGGAGAGTTTCCCAGCAAATGAAATACCCATTCTTTTAGAGACCTTTCATCATATAACATAAAGCACATTTCTTCAATCATTATGAATTACTTTTTATACAAAGTCCTGGGAGTATTTACAAGTATTAAAATTATAAGTATTAATTACATGGTATATACTGTATGCGACAAATCCATCAGAAGTTGAAAATGTAAATACTATTGCAGTAGTCAAATGTACAAGTAAATGTAATACTTACTGCCGCCTGCATACATTTCACTATGACATGGTTTGTTTCCTACAACCCAATAACTGAATTAGTTAAGGGCTTCCGTTCATAGTCAATTTGTTCATTGCTTCATTTCGTTATTATTATGCATACAAGAAACCATCATAGGTATATGATATACATGCATTTTATAGAGAAGCAGCAGTCCACGTAATTAGGGACTGGAGATGGATTTTTCATGCAGTTGTTCAAAAAATAAGGAACAATATAATGGTCATCTTTAAAAGTTACATAGTACAGGATAAGGCAGAGGCAGACTGAATGGCTATAGACCATGTCCTAGTAGTTGATTCAAAAATGCACCTCGAAATGGAAAAACACAACATTTGACCATTTCCTAGTCTAACACAATCCATGTGTTCAAGATATGTTCTCTAAGGTCATAATGCTAACTGCGGGTCAGTAAAAGGATGCTGACAGCTAAATAGCAACTCGTTTAAATTGTCTGATAACAAGAATACCACAAAAAGAATCACAGGCTAATATGACTACGGTGGCACTGCTCAGCTAGACAGACCATGCAAAAGGAAGACGAGGAAATAAGAATCACACTGTTATTGTGCACTGAAATGGCACCGCATGCTGAGGATCATTTAATTTACAGTGAGGATCTAAGTGTCGCTGTGCTGGTGGCCTGACATTCGCCCAAGCAACCCCCCTCCCCCCTTTTCTTAATGAGGTACATGTTTCTCTGTTGTTTAGTCAGTCAAGTTATTTCAATAAACTCCAGTTCAAACATTACGGAACATAAACAACATATTGTGCATGTATATAAATATAACTGAATACCAATAATATAGCTAATATGAATGATAGTTACAGTCCAATATACCATATAACTAAACAGAAATATACACAAATATAGCAATATATAAATGTCATACATCATTATATACGAACTGCTGCATATATAAACATGAAAAAGTCTTGAGTATAAATGTTATTTTTGTATGTTTTTTTTTTAGTCATAATTATTAGAGCATGTCTAGTTATACATATAAGCAAACATAAACAACTAAATAAATTTTATTTAAATTAAATAATTAGAAAAGTTACATTAGCCTTTTAGTCACTGGATTTGGCTATTCAAGAACTTTTTCGGGTATACAAGTGACGAGTGATGTTTTACCTGACTTAAAATTTCTTTGATTAAATAAGATAGGCCTCCGATATTTGCTGTAGAGTACCTTCTGATACCAGCAAACAGGAGCCGAACCACAAACTCCATATTACCAACATCAAAATCACTAAGTGGAAGCACAATGAATGGAATACAGGTTGAATACTTATGCAGGGTTGCATGGAAGAGAGAGAGGCCTCTTGAAGGTCCTTTCACCCCTGTCTCTGTCGTACTCCACGGCCTTGAAGTCTCTGTACAGTCTTCTGCTTTTATTTTTTGTGTATGGATCATTGGTTGTTTACTATAAAGCCAAAGAGATGTGGGCCAGAGGATGTTTTATCTCTTGTCAAGGCTTGCTTCAATTAATTTAATGGATCCATTCAGCTCCCCTTTTCCCTCCTTTCAGCTGGAGCCGTGGTGAATACATTAAAAAGATCTTATACCTCAAGATGGTACATCATGGTATTAGTCAGGGCACTCATTTTACCCTGGTCTTCTTTATTTTCCAGTAGATCAAATAATTAATGAGATCTCCACCTCAATAGGGCACTTCATCAATATTTTGTAGGTCCTATGTAGCACCGGGAGGGAAAAATGCTTTTTGCTCTTGCAAGAGCTTTTATCTTTGTCTGTGTTCTGGTTTAGAGCATAAATATAGAGTTTCCAAAAAGCTTAAAATATTGACCCCTTAGTATAATTAGTACACATACTGTATATGGAAAAACAAGAAATGATTTAAGGAGCAGTGTCATTGTGGCATTTCCACATTGAAATTTCTTAGGTAAATTGTCTTGCCGAAAAAGCAGCAAGACTCTTGCCTATTTCAAATATAAAGACAGAAATAATCTAGTATTTTCCAGTTCCAACTTCCTAATAGAAAATACGATTCTGACTCAATGCATGCAACTACAAAACACTTGATTTACTTTGTATTTGTGGAGTGGCATGAGCCTGCCCAGGTAATGTGTGTGTATATATATATATATACATATATACTGTATATATTCTAAATGGATTCTAAATTCTACGCTGTAAATATGTAATGAGACGTGACTCAGGAGCTCCATCACCAGCATATACCGTAGAATGAACTGAGATGAACTTCGATCTGGGTTTGGACGATACTGTTAAGATGAATGTAATATCAAAAAGAGGGCCCCAATCAGTAGTGGGAGTCGCCATAATGGTGTGTAGGACAAGCAGGTTTCTGAGGATCGATTCTGAGTTGCGGACATCATACTGGTGGAAAGAATCAGTCCTAATAATTCATGTCATGAAATTTATGGATCTATTTACTTACTTATTTTTGTTTAAAAGAAATTTCTGCACTATACAGTAAATATTATAATAGTTCATATGTGGTTTGGCTATATGTATATGTGTCCTATTTGATTTCATTATTCATGACAACTGACCATTTAAAGTAAGTAACTTCATGCTTTACTAGAAGTTATGGCAAATACTCTAAATAGCTGAGACCTCGATGTTGTGTTTAAACCATACTCATTATCTACTGCTAACTTTGATTCTGAAGTTATTGCATGATTTTGTATTTCCCATGGAACTAATTTCCTGCCTGTTAACAATCGTTTTACATTTCTTGCATAATGATTTACCTTTTCATATCATGGACATGTTCCAAATTGTTGTATGTACTTAGGACTGAGCGACCATCTGTACATGAAAATGAGCAGTCAATTTATTTTCCCGGCCCTCTGCCAGTCATGTACAATCGATGGACATGGAAGAGGTTATTTGTTTATGATTGCATCATGCCTGTGTTTGTTTCACAAGATGGTGGCAGACGGGCCATTGGGGAGTCATGGCCAGTGGGGAAGAAGGTAGCTGATGCTTTACAGAGAGGAATGCAGTGATATAAGGATTAGCTGAACCATAATGCGCCTGAGAAACACCAAAGGAACAATGACAACAAGAATGAAAAATGAAGGATCCACTGAAACCAAACAATCAGGGGTGATTACCATGAGCAAACAGAGACACGTGCTGCTCTCTGTAATGCCACAAGATCCAGAAACGGGAAAGAACGTAGGGTTTTATTTTAAAAGTGGCTGTGATGAGGCAGGAAGCCTCTTGATTTATTTGCAGTCAAAGCAAATATTACAATCACTCAGACGTCTAGATTTCCACTATGGTAGCAACTCCTGAAACTAGCATCTTTGCTATAAGTATTGTGATATTTCTAAAGACAAAACGACACACAGTAACAATGTTTTAGCAAAACTTAACACCCCACCCCCCACAGAATCTTCATACAAGATGACAAAACACTGGAATTGTATTGCAAAACAACATTGTTTTTTGAAAATACTGTAGACTGAGGAATAATGTTCAGGCAGCATGAAATAGGGCTACTTGATAATGGCAAAAGCTGTAATCACAGATATTGAGATCATGATTGTTTAACACAATTACTCATTAACTTTGGAAATATTATGCATTTTATTGAGCTTTTAAACTTGTCTCACTATAATTCAACTGAGGAACAAATAAACAGGAGCTGGAAATGGATGCGCTGCAAGACAAAACAAGAGCATCACTTCGAAATGAAATGTGGCACAATGAACATTTTCTCTCAATCATTTTCTTTTTGATATAATCACTGAAAGCCAAAATCATAAGAGAAAATAAAATTTGATTAATCTCCCAGCCCTAGTATGAAAAAGCCTGATCTCAACCCACCTGACTATCATGTGAGAATTGCCTGTGCATAACATA
The DNA here is from genome assembly GCA_026779585.1 of Mormyrus proboscirostris. Classification (NCBI taxonomy): domain Eukaryota; kingdom Metazoa; phylum Chordata; class Actinopteri; order Osteoglossiformes; family Mormyridae; genus Mormyrus; species Mormyrus proboscirostris. Next base: position 11,961,101 of record JAODKF010000126.1, read on the forward strand.
CAATGCCAATATTAATTTCGCACATTACCCAGCCCTATAATTTAAAGCATGGTCCATAATCTTATGTATCAACTAAAACACTAAAAAGAGACTAGTAGTTGACTTCTATTACCACAATTGAATTAACTTCCAACAAGAAATGCTTCACATTAGCTATTACAGGACACATGCTATAGAATACAGTGTAAGCCGTGATCATGCTTATAATGTAATACTCCATTCAAAGCAACTAACTGAGAACATAATAAAGTGAGTAAGAGATGTCATGTGCTGAGGTCATATGTCATTTCTATGAATGCTGAAATGCTCCTTTCTGTCACTCTTGTACCATTTAGACTGTACACTAGTTTTTCAAAGCAGCAATATTAAATTTAACAAAAGAGAGATTTTCAAATGTTGTTTTTCCATGATTGCTATATGGTCATTAGAGGAACATGTAATCATTGTGTATCATCCAAAGATCTGGAAATAATTGCGTTGACACATGACGGCATAAATACTTAATTTGACAGGCTCATTGGGCTTGATGTAATAACAGAAAAAGGGTATTTTATACCTTTTATCCCAGAAGATAATACACCATCATCGTTGCAAAATTATGGGGGGGAAAAGCTTATTAATTTAAATGTAATCCGCTTTTTTAATTCTCAAAAAGCAGGTATTGCTCACAATTTAGTACTGGAAAATACTATTTACAACTGGTACAGCAATGTTTCATCAAATACAGTATGTACCAATTGAAAAAAACATTGCATTCATTAAAGAAAGGGATATAAAATAATCCAACACAGGATGACTTTTGAAAATGCCAAACACAAAAATAGAAAAACTACAGATTCTTTTGGTTTGGGTTGATGTGAAGCTCACTAAACCAATTTAAAACTGATATTAGAAGGTTAAATGGAGGATCAATTTAAACGTTCCCAAAACATTCCCGGCCTTACAATTACCTTTAGACACCAAACTCTTGTTGAATGTTGAATTTGAAAAGAAAAAGAAAAGAACAATCGGATGAAATCTGGCTAGTTCAAGGAACCTTACAGAATAAACTAGTCACTAACATGTAGGTACAATATTTTAGGTTACACTACATTTACAGACTAATTCTAATGCCCTAATTATGCCAATAACAAATAACACAAACATCTTACAAAAATGAATGAGCATTGCAGCCTTAACAGTATCAATGGCTTACATGAACAATGAATAATGTATTAGTGTATCAACCATGAGTAGTGTAATACTTTAAGTGAACATTTTGCATAGCTAGAAACTAAATAAATAATGCTGGAGCCAGAGAACGTTCTCTGGATGATCTAATATATTATCTCCATGAATTTCATGATTTGGAATTTTTGGTGGATGGAAGTTTATACAGTTAAGTGCAACAGAATTAGTCAGTTTTCTCAAAACATTTCAGTATCTCCTTCACACTTATCACCCTATTACTGCTCCTTCAGTGTTTCATTGCTCCTTTATACATAAAGCAATCTAATTACTCACTGAGAACTCTATATCATTACATTATTCCTATATTTCTAGTATATAAATCTTCCAGTAACACTTTACATTAACTGCACCATTATAATGTCTTTATAATGAATTTATAGAATATTCAGCGCACCTTCATAATGCCTTCATAGAACATTCATAAGCAGCATGCTAATATACCTTAACATCTTAACATTCCTTAACAGCTTTAATATATAGTACATTAATAATAAAAATTATATGATTAAAATGTTTATTATTATCATATAATGTTTGTTATTAATGTATATTAAAGCTGATAAGGTACGTTAGGATGTTGAGGTATACTTGCATGCTTATGAATGTTCTATGAAGGTACAATTACTGTAAGATTCAAGTATTCCATTTTGTCATGCCCCGCTCATCCGATCCTCCTGTGTGCCACACCCCCTCATCTACCCCGTGTGGAATCCTCGTGTTTACCAGCTGTTTCTTGTTGCTGTCATTAGTTCTATGTATTTAAGTCTGTGTTAGGTATGTTTTCCCCAGTCCGGTCATTAACATTCGTCTCCTGGTGCATCCTGTTCTTCGCTGTTTTCCTGATTAAAGTCCTCGTTTACCTGACTTCTTGGCTTATGTGCTGTTTCATGACACATTTCTTCCAAATTACTCTTCCTATGATATCTACTGTACATGTCTTTAATGCACTATTCTGCTGATATTCTGTGATAATTGCAAAGAAACATGAGGAAATATTTATCTATCTTTCTCATAATAAGCCATAGAAGTAAAGCATCACAGCCAAAGCACTGAATGAAACTGGTAAATTGCACATTTTCTTTTCAGGAAGGTAAAAAGTCTTACCCTGATAAGCAGCTAAAATTATGAATTGGCTTACTGATTTGCCGTGCTTATCCCAATTGATTTGCAATTAATTCAGGTTTGTTGAGCTAACAAGACAGTGCTTGGCGCCAACCTTTGAGGCAGTTGATACTCTATACCCATTGAGAAAATGGCTAGGGTGGAATATCAATAACCTGTTTAGAGTCTCAGTCTGGGAGTTAAGTAGATCACATCCTGTATTTGTGAGAGCTCTGAGTTACCTATATCATTCTCTTTCATACAATGTAAGAAAGGAAAGGTCACATTTTAGATGTTTAACCTTGCATTTTGTGTTGATATTGCGGGTCAACATTGTGAAGCATCTACGATTGCAAACTGCTGCAAAATCAGCACAGATTCTTTAAATTTCTATAATTCCTCTCGAAAAATACAGCAAATGATTGTTTTGTAATCTTGTTGACATATTTTTATTTCACTTTCAATTGTATGTGAATCGACTGCAAGTGTGGCTCAGAACATGTGCTATGTTACACTATCGTATTTCAAAAAATGTATTTTTTTGTATATCTAATAATATGTGCGAAAAATAAATAATGAATAAATATACAATGCTTAATATAATACACAATTCTACAAAACAAAGTTATGTGGAAATAGCAAATTCCTAACAGTAATACTACCAGTATTGTTTTCTGTTAGCTATTATGGTGCTTAATGTGTAGTAGAATGTATGACCTTAATTGATGGTACAAAAGATTTTTATGTTTACCCAAATGTTATATATATCCCTTTTCAGTTTTATTTGATTGCTTTTGAGTTCACAGGATCAGCATCATGATGATACTTTTAAGTTATGTGGTACAATATCACGGGGATTTACTCCAAAAATGGCCAAGAAGCAGAAAGTAACCTAAAACCTCACACATAAGCTATTAGGAGATTACTCTACAAGTACCTGTAAACACATTTAACCTAACAAAGCTAACAACAGATACCAAAAGACAAAGAAAGCCACAATCCCATACAATATACAATTAACGCTCTTTAGCTAAACACACTTTAGCTAAATTGTTGATTCATGGCAGTTCAGTTGATTACAGATGACAGGCCGTAGTAAAACTCACACAGAAATAACATTTATTATGCAACCAGAAGTGCACCTGTAGAATCAGAAAAGGGTAATTAAGTTTGTGTCATCATGCTGTGTTGCTAAGAGTGCCTGTGGGTGTGAGTGTGTGTGTTTGTGTGTATATGTGGGGGGGGGGCGATGGGGGAGCTGACCACAGATGTCTTTCTATCCAAGACTGCTGGCTTTTTACTGTAACAGTAATCTTATTATGGAACATGGATGTAAGCCCTGAGTGCCATCTTAACCACTAAAGTGACACCACAGAAGCGACAGAGGATCCTCATGGGAGATTGCCACTGGCTCCAGCTGAGAGAGGACAACTGAGCCAGCACACTCTCCCATGGCTGCCTGAGGCCTCGCAGAGCCTGTTTACCTCTGTGCTGTCCCCTTGCTATTTAAGCTCCGTACCTAATGGAAAACATGATAAATAAAGGGAGATAATGACTCCTTTCTATCTGCGACCTTTGTTCTTGTCTGGCAGAAAATCCCATTGCAATAAAGACACTCCCAAAACCGTAAAACGTGACATTTTTCTGCTCATTTTTTGCGTAGCATTGTTTCTCCAACCTCCTGGAGGTTCAAGTCCAGGCTTTGCTTTTGCAGCAGTGTGGGTCTTGCCCATCTTGCATTCTATTGGCTTTCTTAACTCCTGGGGGTGGCATCTGGTTGTATATAATGTGGGAATTTGGGGTAGGAATGGCATCTGAACTGTTAGTTGTTCCGGCTGTGGTTGTCTCAGCAGCACTGTATTGTTAATCAGTGCATTTTCGACTATCCCTTTAAATTAGTGTTGCATGTCGGGGTACTCAACATGATGCGAAGTAGCAAGTTTTGTACCCCAGCTGGTGGAACAGCAGGCACAGTCCCCATACTTTTTCATCTGCTGACAGCAGGTTTGTGTCACGCCCAGCTTCGTCCGATCCTCCTGTGTGACACGCCCACCTCGTTACCTCGTGTTAATGCCTGATTGTTCCCATCTGTTGCTCGTTGAGTTCAGCTTGTCTTGTGTATTTAGTCCGCGCCTCGCTTAGTTTCCCCAGATCTGTCATCGTCAATGTCGTCGATACCTGGTGTGAGTACCCATCCTGTTTGTTCAATAAACCCCGTTCCTCTCATCAACCTGGCTGCTCTCACCTGCCTTACCTGCTCGCCGCTCGCACTCTGACAGAATGACAGATCTCCTGAACAACGTACCGCAGCAGGAGGAAGATCCCTGGCTCCTCCTGCTGCATGAGGTCGCGTATTGGCGAGAGCTGGCGGAGATCCGCTGGGTTGTTCGCCTTGGCGAACGTACAGAGGAGCGCAACATGGCGGAAGTGCGCTCCCTCCTGCAGCAGCCTGTTCGGAGGCAACCCCACCTCTCCCAACTGATTCCAAGGGATTGTAAAAAGAGGCGCAATGGAAAAGGGAAGGACGCCACCCTGACGCTCTTCCTGCGGGCGTTTTACCTCTCCACAGCGCCTCTTCCAGCAGAGGATCAGGAGGAGCCCCTCCTGGTTCGGCAGATCCCGGAAGTCATCGTAGCCACACAGCCCCAGAGAACATCTGCCCCTCTACCTCGGGACGGCCGCCTGGAGTGTAAGGGGATCCAGAAGGTGCTGGATGCCATCCTTCGGGTCCCGCGGACCCTTAAAGCGACCACGCCATTTCGGCAAGCGCCGGACCTAGACACGCTGCCGGAAGTGCCTGACCTCCCGCCTGCTGCTGCTCTGCCTGCGGCTCCGCCCGAGGACGCTGCCATGCCCGCGGCTCTGCCCGTGGCTCCGCCCGTGGCAAATGCATCGCCCGAGGTGCCCGCCGAGGCGCCCCCTGCTGACCGTACACCCGAGCCCGGCTCTCCCGTCTCGCCTGTGCAGCCCTGCTCACCCATCCAGCCCTGCCAGCCCGTCCAGCCCTGCTTGTCCGTGGTTGAGGCTGCTCCGCCTACAACCATACCCACATCTTCACTGGCTACCTCATGTGGGAAAAAGACTCCCCAGCACTAGTCCCAGGTCCCGAGGACGTCCCGGACAACCCTGTAAGGAAGAGGAGCTGGAGTAGGACCCCTTGGGGACCTCCTTGATGACTCTCACTCCTTTGCCCCAACATGACCGATGCCCCTCAGGACCCCGCCTTTCGGTGTCCCGTAAGGGAAGGGGACATAGGCGTCAGGCCCGGGTCCCGCCCGCCCGGCCCCCTGGCTCGCCCGTTCGGCCCCTGGCTGTGGCTAGGTGGCTGAGTTCCCTCCTGCTCCCTCCTTGTCTCCTCCGGCTCTCCCTTGTCCCGTTCCCTCGGCCCCTGTGGGGTTTCCTGCCCGCTGCCCGTCCACCCGCCTGGGCTTCTCTTTGTCCTCCGTCCCGGCCTGTCTGGTCTCCTCTGTCTGCTCCTCGTCCCTTTGTTCTTCCTGTCCTTGCTCCTTGTCCCTCTGTTTCTCCTGTGTTCACTCCTCCCCCTGTGGTTCCTCTATTCTCTCTGCCTTCGGTGTTTCCCATTCAGGTGTGCCTGTCTGCGTTCCCTGTTCTTTGTCTGGTCTTGCCTTTCTTCTTGTCCCTGTTCCTGTTCTGTGTCTCTGTCCTGTTTCCGGTGTCCCGTTGATGTTTTGCTTTTGTTTTCCAGGTTTAGTTCCCTCGTCTCGTCCGTCGCCCAGTGTGCGCGCCTTTAGGGGAGGGGGGTTCTGTCATGCCCAGCTCCGTCCGATCCTCCTGTGTGCCACGCCCACCTCGTTACTTCGTGTTAATCCCTGAGTGTTACCACGTGTTGCTTATTGAATTCAGCTTGTCTTGTGTATTTAGTCGGCTGCCTGTTGCCTCTGGTTCTCTGGGGCTTATGCCCTTTTGGCTGGGGGGGCTGCATCTGGGACCTCCCACTGGTTTGGCTGGGGTGGGGGCACGGCTGTCGTTGGGATGTGGGGCCCCTGCTTTTCTGTGATTTTCCGGGGCTGTGGAAGTCCTAGGCCTCCTGGGCCTGTCTCCGCTGACCTCTGGCTCTTGTGGGGTGCGGTTGCGGCCTCCCATAATCGCCATTTAGTATGTTCCATGTTGAAAACACACGCACACGACACACATACACATGCCCATACACCTCGCCTACACAGATGAGCACGCATGCACATACGCTATGTGTTTATCCATTTTTGCACTTCTTTCAGCTGTTGATCTTTTGCCTTTTTTTTCTTCCCTCTCCTTTACAGTTGCAGCAATTTGGAGATTATGTGCTTTCTACTTTACTCCTGTCGTTCTTGACTTATCTCTCTCACTTCTTTTCTTTTTTTTCTCCTCCTAATCTGTCGATCCTCTTTGGCCACTGCAATATTTTACATGTGCTAAAAATGAAATAAATAAAGAAAATAAAAAAAATTGATCAACATGAGGGGCCTTTACAGAGTTTATTGAGCCCCTCATGGTAAAGCAAACATGTTTGGCACAGCAGTGCATTCAGACCATGATTCTGCTCCATTGCCTGTAGTGTGTGCATGCATGCGTCCCATCCAAGAAGTTGATCCAATTCTGTCCTTTGCAGCCTGGAATGGCTTCCAGCACCACCCGACCTTGACCACGAGCAAGTAGGAAAACTCTACACATAAAGTAAAAGTCAAAATTCAAAACTTGGAATTTTCAGGCAAAGATCCTAAACACTGAGCCACCATACTAACAAGTGGCTGGTGTAAACACAAATATCAGTTAATTAGCCCAGACTTCTTTGCTAACTTTTTTCATTATTCATTACATATTGTCATTGCTGACATTAGAAAAACTCAATGCTTTTCTAGCAGCTAAAAGTTCAGGTAAGCTTTTTCTGTGGAGCCATTTGCCTGACCGAATGTTTTTAATTCTCTACTCATCTAATTCTCTGATGCTGTTAATCCTTATGTTGACCTCATCACTTCACTATCTGAATTATCAACCTTATCCAGAAACTCCCATATTAAAACGGTGACCGTCGCAACTCAAATGCCTTTTTCTCTTGTGCTATTTGTGGTGTGGCACTAACGAGCCACACCTGTTCCTCGTTTAACCCTGTCTCTTATTTCAGCCCTCGTGTGGATGATCCCAGATGGCTCTCGTCTGCTCCTCATCTATGGTTTATATAGTGCCTCCTCATCCTGAGCTCCCCCATCCAGTCATTATATTGTTGTGTGTGTGTTCCTGCTGCCTGTCCTACCCCTCAGGTTACCCTGTGCTCCAAGCCTGGTTTTAACCCCTCGTGGTCTGTTTCCTTTTGCACTTTTGTATTATGTTTTGTTGGAATAAAGCCCCTTAGTTTTCCCCCCATGCTTGCCTTTGCCTCCCTCCTTCCCGAGTCATGACAGAATGTCCGCACTCCGGCCTGCTCTCTGGGTGCCTTCCTCTGGCCTCTGAGTCATTATGGGGTATTCCCCCAGGTTGTTTAAAGACAACCCACTCATAGACCCCCTGAGCGACATCGCTCTGGAGGAGCCAGAGGAAGGGGATCTTGGGGAGAATGTGGGCCTGCGACTCACCACTCCAGAGTGGACACCCTACTGGGCCTCCTTGTGGCCACAAGGAGGCAGCACTGCAGCTCAACCCTGATACTCCAAGGGTCACAAGCTCCCCCTGTTTCCCATGGACCCAGGTGAAACAGCTGTGGAACCTTTTATCGTCCCGGCTGTTCATGATCTAGGTGGTCTCTCCACTGCCTGATCCCTGGCTCTGCCAATCAGCACAGGGTCCCCTGAAGTACCTGCCAAGCTCTGTCTGTCTCCTGAACTGTGCCCGATAAGTTCCCATGTCGTGCCTCTGTCCTGGTCCCAGTGTAGCTTTGCCCATGTATTCCACATCCCTACTTGATTAGGGTCCTGTCCCATCATATCCTCCCTGTCCTACTTTTGTTCCTGTGTCCTGCTTTTTGTATTGGTCATGCTCCTACTGTTCCCTTGCCCTGTTGGTGCTTTGTGTCCTTGCTCAATTGTAGTCTCGTCTCGTAAAGTCCTGGTTTGTGATCCCGGTCCCGTCTCCGGCACACTGCTGAGGTCCTGCCTCCTGGTGTATTGGTTTGTGGGTCCCTGTCTAGTCTGTCATCAGCTCCACTTTGTCCTTTGCCCTCTGTCACTTCTGTAGGTCCTCTCCGGGCTCAGTTGTGTGCCCGGAGTGTATGTGTTTGGGGGGGGGGGGGGCGTTTGCTCTCAAACCCTGCATGCCTTTTTCCCCTGTTTGTGGTGTGGCGCTAATGAGCCACACCTGCTTCTCATTTAACCCTGCCTCTCTTTTCAACTCTCGTATGGGTGATCCCCAGGTTCCTCGTCTGCTCATCTGTGGTATATAGTGCCTCCTCGTCCAAACCCCCCCAGTCCAGTCATAGTGTGTGTGTGTGTGTGCGTGTGTGTGTGTGTGTGTGATCCTGCTGCCTGCTTGCCCTACCCCTCTGGATGCCCTGTGTTCCTCCCCTGCTCTCCCAGCCTGGTCTTGACACTTCACCGTCTGTTTCCTTTTGCCCTTTTGTATTTTGTTGCTTTGTTTCCCCCATGCCTGCCTTTGCCTCTTCCTTCCCAAGCTGTGAGAGTGACTGCATAATGCATGATTTTAACACAATTGATTTTTACAATGCATTACAGTCTATTAAATCTGGGAAAAATACATCAGATACCGAATTATCAAAGTAAATACAGGAAAGCATTTACATTTGTGATGCTGAGCTACAGAAGTCATTCTCTGGCTCAACATTTCTGTTTTTTACATATATTCCTAGTGTTTGTGTTGATATTCCTCCAGATACTCCAGTATCCTCCCACAATCCAAAAAATATGTACTTGGATGAACTACTGTCTCAGAATTGCCCTTAGTGGTATTGTTTGTGTGCAGTATGTCCTGCAGTACACCAGAATCCTGTCCAGGGTGTCCCCTGTCATGTGTTCTTTGCCTTCAGGGACAGACTCACCATGATCCTGTACTGGGCAAGTAGCATGGAATATTTGGATTTGTCCTTTTGTTTAAGAACATAAAAGATTTGCAAACAAGAGGGGGTCATTCAGCCCATCAGGATCATTTGGGGAGAACCTAACTAATAGCTCAGAGTTGTTAAAATCTTATCTAGCTCTGATTTAAAGGAACCCAGGGTTTTAGCTTCTGCTACACTAGCAGGAAGAATATTCCATACTCTAACTACACACCGTGTAAAGAAATGCTTCCGCAAATTCATTTTAAAATCTCCTGCTAATTCCCACTTATGGCCACGAGTTTTAGTATTTAAACTAATATTGAAATAGCCATTTGGCTGAACAGCATCCAGACCCGTTAGAATCTCATAGACCTGGATCATGTCCCCCCTTAGGCTCCGTTGCTCAAGGCTAAACAGATTCAGCTCAGCCAACCTGTCCTCATAAGACATATGTTAAGATGTTTCTTAAGTTACACTCAGTACATTAGTATTGCATCTGTGAAACGTTAAGGTCTTTATACATTATTATGTGTTACTTTAATACTGTGCTAATGATTTTGCAGCTATATAGGATTCTTTCATTTTTATTTGAATTGGAAAATATAAATATTATGCAACACATGGGCAAAACTTGTGTTAAATGTAGCAGTATTATACTACACACAGTAGTACATTTCTCTTTGCTTATATAAACGTCTAACAAAATATTATCTAGATACAAACTGCAGATTAATAAAATGAAAAGATCAATCTGACACGTCACATATAAATGTGACTGAGGGTGTGTTATAAAATCATGTGTCCATCAAATATGTTATTTGCATTATTTGAACACTGAATGTGTTGAGGCTCCCAAAAAAATCATAGAATGGCATATATAAAAACCCCCGTGTTTTATGTAAAATTCTCACTCACTAATTACTTGGGATCAAATGCTAGATTCAAGAGACAGCTGCACAGCTACCTATTTGGATAGTGAACAGGGCAAAATTATATACCTGTATTGCAAATCTGTTGTCTGTGTTTCCAGGCCTTTGATGAAAATTACTTTTTTGTGGAAGACAGTTCCTCAGATGATGTCATTGTATATGCTTTGAAGACATCCAGGATAAGTATGAATAAGCAAACGGCAATGGGGTGTATTTTTCTATCATTTTCTGTAACAGAGCCCAGGCTGATCTTAAGTTAAATTATATCAAGAGTAGTGCATCTGTCTTCCGTAATATGACAGGAGGGATGTTATACAGTGGAATACAAATGAATGCAAACTCTTCACATTTTTATATAAAAAAAAATATTTTAATTACAGAAATCTGCTATACAGCAAATATTTTCCAAATATTATAAATGAGTATAGTGTATCCTGATTCAAGGATGATTTGGTCCCCAGAAAACTGTGTGTTTCAAGGTTTTTTCATTTACATGCTGTTTTTATGGAAAAAAGGACAGATACCCTAATATAAGCAAAATATGCACTTCTAAAACAATTTATTTCACATGTCTCTAATCAGAAGTGGTGTGTAATAGTGTAATCTGTCAAAAGGATGTCTCAACCTTTGAAGATTTCATCACCTCTTTAATTGGGTTATTATTCTTTTTCCTTGGTGCATTTGAACCTCGCCTATGGGAGTAATCTTGCGCGCTGTGTCAAGCACTGGTTCCTCTTAAGTGGGCAGAAGAAAGATAGGACACAAGTGGTCCTGTGTAGAGAAAGAGCTTTTATTTAGTGTAGTCTGAGACATTCATAGTAAATGTAGAAACAGAGCCAGTTTAAAAAAATAGTGCCTAACATATGGAGCATTTTTTTAAATGCACTGAAAACGCTAAATAGAATTGTCAGATTACTGTGATATTACATTGATCATTCTTCAATCTTTCATTACACGCTGACCATATTTCCCCATTATGAATTTATTCGGGAAGACTATGATTTTCTTTGTTTTGTTGGATGTCTTATATAAATAAGCTTCAGTTGCTATTTCTGCACAAACAAATTTTGAAATACCTGTGTTCCACTTACAGGCTTAGTATCCAGGGCAGTCTTGGAATGTCAGATTGTGCTTTAACTAAAATAAGAATCTTTAATGTGTCAATTTACACTGAAATATGTAAGTCCCAACAAAAATGAAACAATAATCTATGCTCCAGATTTTGATAACAAGATATGCAGTGTAGTTGTATGTTTGTCTGAATGATACTTACTTAAGTGATTATTTCTAAGTATGTACTAAACAGTTGAAAAATATTTAGTATGATCTAAATAAATGTGATGGGATGTTATCTAAGGCTTCATGCCAAACAGTCTGCAACTCTTGTCGAGTTGTTTGTAAACGTCCCCCCTTGAAGAAAATTGTAAAATTAGAATTACTGCTCAGTGTACCAAGATAGGACAACAGTGGTAGCCCTGGATGTTTTTATTATGATTGGCTTTCATTTCTCCTCCCAGCTACTAGGGTCATTTCACTGGGAGACTTGGCAGACAGGCCTTAGTGAACACTCTACCAAGTTAAAATAAAAAAAAAACTACAAATTTCTTGCTAAAGCCATCCATCTTTCTCAGTTCATTTTCCAGCACAGTGTCAAAGTGAGCCTGGATCCCTACCTGAGAAACCACAGGGCACCAGACAGGTGATATTCTGAATGGGATATCAATAATTTCTAACTGAATCTCAGCGTAAAATACTATTTAAGGAGAAAGGATTAACTAAAGAAGGGCAGATTGCTGCACATTGGTCAATCCGATAGCCCTGAGTATTTCTGTACGAAAAAAGGTGTTATAGCAAATCAATAAACAGACTGTGCAAGAGAACAGAACTTGACCTGCAACACGTGAAGGACAGGGGAGTAATCAAGCTCTACATAGTATACAAAAAGTTGGAAGTTGGAGGCACCCAGATGAAAATATTTTAGAAACCCATCCAGCCTTCTTGACTATTTTAAGAAGAAGGTAAATCATTGAACTCAATTGAAATCGGCTTGCTGTATTAGGTGCTTTCACATCGCGGTTCCAGAACCTGGTTCCTGGGCTTTCTGGACAGGGAACTTTTATAGCACCTGGCCACTCTCACACCACACAACATAAATGGGACCTTTATGCTAAATAAGCCTGGGAGACACGAAACACTCGTAGGTTAAACTTTACATATATAGTGGAACCTTGGAACTCGAACCAGTTCGGACATCGAATGGGTCTGTTGAATTTTTTTTGACTTATACCTTGACCAAAGTCTTGGAACTCGACCATTCTTGCTACAACATGTGTTCAGCTCTACCAATAGACAAAAATCTAGCCGCAAAAAAAACGAAAACTTAAGTCAGACCTGCTGAAGCTTGTACAATTTTACAGAAATAAATAATGGTTCCTGAAATAAGTTCCTGTGGTGCATAAGCGGCCATTTACGTGACCATAAGAAACAGTATCACCAAAACACTTGTGGGGAACGAAACACATAAATATATGCTATACATTAATAAGAAAGAAAAAAATGTTTTCTCTTTTGTCATGGATGTAATTTTAATATCTACAAAAACTTGTAATGTCCAGAGACCACAAACAATATAGCGAATGCAGTGATGGTTATGATGAGCTGTTGCAGTCCCCCACAATGTAACCAGTATTTTTGAAGTGGTATTTTTCAGGTCCCTACAAAAATCTGTGAATGCAATCAAAAAAGTAAAAATGCCAAAAGTCTCGTATTTTGTTTGGATACTATGGTTAAGGATAGAGTCCTCACAAAGATATAATTACAAACCTGTGTGTGTGTGTGTGTATGTGTGTGTTGTCCAGGTATACATTACTTTTGGTCCCCACAATCTTATTTTGATATTGTGGGGACCATTTCTTCGGTACCCACAAGGGGTAATTCAATTTTGTAAAAAACCGTGAATACAATACAAAAAGCAAACATGCAAAGACTCGTGCATTTTCTTTGGTTACTTATAGTTTTGGTTTGGGCTGGCTAGGGGTATGCGTGTGTCTGTCTGTCTGCGCATGTGTGTGAGTGAGAGAGAGAGAGAGAAAGAGAGAGAAAGACATGAAATTTGAAAAAGATATAAGATCATATATCCATCTGTCCATTTTCTGTACACGCTGGTTCTATTCATGATCGAAGCCTATTCCAGAGACTAGAGGCGCAAGGCAGGGAATAACCCAGGATGGGATGATTACTTAGCTCTTGTGAAATGGGATATGTTCTGGGATTTTGGATAATAGTAATGTAGTAAACGTTTTTTGAGTTTGTGGTCCTAAAGGTGAGATCCAAGAAATTGTTTATTTTGATTAAATGATAATCTGATGATAAAATATACTACTAATATGTACTAGTCAATGGCTAAATGCCTCAGTTTTCATGTGCCTGTGGTAGGAGATGCATTTCGTTTTCTTTCCTCCGGGAGTCTGTTCTATCTTAATTAACAAAGACAAATGACACATGCTAATTAACCCATTCACTCCTATTCGTCAAATCTCACTCATTCATCAACAGTATTATAAACACTTATCATTTATTGATATGAAACCTGAAGTTAAAGTCTATAAATAGAGGAGACAACTCTTTCTCTCTATTCATATTATGCAATATATTGCATAACTAACCAGGGTATTACATGTGCTATTATTTAAATCATGGCATTTTAGTAAATGGATTTTTCAGTGATAAACATGTATACTTTGTATTTACATGAAAGGTATTTCCACTATTTTTTTTTTAAGAATGATTTTTCTTTACACTTTATTTGAAGCATTACTGTCCTGAAAGTGATTGGACTGCTAAGACTGTCTGAATTATATGAATATGGACAAGCAAAACTAAACAATAGATAAAATGCAATCAAAATCTGCCAAGGATAGGTCGTTGGAAGATGGGTAGATGGATGGATAGATGGGCAGATAACATAAAAACAGAATATAGGGCAAGTGAAATGTTATATAGCAAACACGTGTCACATCTTTGTTCCTAGATACTCTTTTCAAAGTTTGGACCTTATTTCAGCGGACACAAGATACCAGAAAAATCACTCGTGGTGTTTTCCTACCATCCATGATAAATGACAGGTGGTTTAAGACTGCCCTCTGCTGAAGCCACGCTGTCTAGCTGTAAATTCCAGACTGTCTCAGCGGAGAAAACAGATCAGCTTAATTGCAGAGAAAAAAACGACTCTTCATCTGTTTTACATAGATAAGGTGCCACTCTCATTCAAGACACTGAGATATAATAAATACTGTCAACTGCTAAATTATTACCTAAGATGGGCTTAACATGACTTTTTTGTTATATTCAGACACCGTTTATACTTATGGAACGGAACTGGCAGAACAGTAGCTAGCATCATTACGTCTCACCCCTAAAGTCTAGGGTTTGAGTCTCCGGCGCAGCTCCACATGTGTGCAGTTTGCATGTTTATCACGTCGTCCCCTCAATAGTCCAAAAACACACTAAGGTGACTCGGCCTGCCAAACTGTCTGTAGGTGTGCAGCCCCACAACTGCATAGGACAAACTACTATAGATTAATGTTACCATTATATTAGTGTTTATGTGATATTATATATGCATAATATAATTAACAACTCCAGCCTGCAAAGATGATTTACCTGGCTTTACAACTCATTTTGCTTAGTAATTCTTTGCATTTGAGGTTGTGTTTTCTGCTAAACCAAACCCAGGCTCCAGTTAGCTGAGCCAAATATACTCTTTGGACTAAAGTATTGGGACAGCTGGCCATTACATCTACAAGAAGTGTTATGTTATGACATCCCATTGCAGATCCATAGGCATCAATATGGAGTTGGTCCTCCCTTTGAGCTCTAACAGCTGCCCATTTTTTTGTTTGTCCTTTCATCCAGAAGAACATTTGTGAGATCAGGCACTAATGTTGGACGTGAAGGTCTGGCTTGAAATCTCTGTTCATCCCGAAGGTGTTCAATGGGGTTGAGATCAGGGTTCTGTGCAGCCCAGTCAAGTTCACCCAACCATGACTTTATGGACCTTGCTTTGTGCTCTGAGGCACAGTCATGCTGGAATAGAAATCGGCATTCCCCAAACTGTTCCCACAAAATTGTCTAGAGTGTTTCGGTATGCTGAAGCATTAAGAATTCCCTTCAGTAGAACTATAGGGGTCTAGCCCAACCCCTGAAAAACAACCCCATACCATTATTCCTCTTCCCCCAGTCCTTACATTTGGCACAATGCAGTCAGGCAGGTAATGCTCTCCTGACGTGCCCCAAACCCTGACTCATCCATCAGACTGCCAGACAGAGAAGCGTGATTTGTCACTCCACGGAACATGTTTCCACTGCTCTAGAGCTTAGAAGCGCCATCTCACACTTGGTGTAGCCATGTTAATGTTTAGTTGTTGATTTTATGAACTCCTCCAGTCCTTTGTCTTTTTTTATTATTTTAAATGTACTTATTATTTGTGACACATGTATTATTTGCGACTGTTTATACATTTTTTGGTTTAGTTTGTACTTTTTGGTTCCGCCACAAAGGTTCCTACTTGACTGTTGTAAGTGTGGCACAATCAGCGACGCATTTTTTTCAGCGCCAATTCCCCTCAGAATCCGCTTGAATTTGGCACTGGTAAGACATGCAATTCAGCTCTCCGCCAACATTCACCCAAAAAATTGATAATTTGTAAATCTTGTTGTTTAAATTATTAAAATAAAATCATCTTTCCCTACCAAATCCGCTCCGTAAGAAGCTTCAAAAGAAGCTTTGGAAATAAATTACAGCCTTCACAACTAATACTGTATAATCACATACCAAAGACAATTTACAGATACTTATTATGTGAATTATATTAGAACTTTACCTTGCATTTGAAAATCTCACAACAGGATTTTACAGAATATCACTCATTTTTAAATAGCTGTGGAAAAAATTAAGAGACCAAGGCACAATTTTTTTGCTTCACTCATTTCTCAATTTATTACTGTGTGTCTGTGAATAATGCATTTTTTCTTTTTTGCAAACTGCAGCCTGGTTCTTCTCTGTTTCTCATTAATGAAGGGCTTCTTCCTTGCTTTATGGGACTTCAATCCTGCTTCAAGGAGGCTGACATGAACTGTCCTAGCAGTGCACTTCACACCTGCACTTAATGTTTCCCATTCCTTTTAAAGGTCACTTGATGCCATCCTACAATTTATGAGAAACTGTTGGATAAGTTAAAGGTCATCCCTGGCATTACAAAGTTGCTTCCGCCCTTTACCTGGCTGGTTTCTTTACCAGGCTCCCATGGTCTCCTTTTGTCTCCATTTGTAGGTAGACAGAGTAAAGTGTACGCATTCCTATTAGCCTGTACATGGCTTTAAAATTTTTCAGTTCTGTAATGACCTACCGATTTAATTTAAAAATATCGATACTTTGCCATATTTGTGACATTGGGCATTCTGTTTCTGTTGTAGTGTTTTTTAGGTCCTGAACAGGTTGAGAACCTGGTTGAGTCACCTTAAATTGGGCCAGATGCAGTTTTGGTCACAGGTCAAAACAAAAACCTATCACAGTGCTCTTTCAAATAGCAAGTTAGGTAAGTAAACGTAAATTCTATTGTCAGACCTTGGACATTCGCGAGGTTAGATTTCAGAACCCATCTCGAATGAGGAGTATTCGCTGATGTTTGTTATATTATTTCTATAGTTTAAACCCTAAATATGACCCCAGTCATGCTCCCGAAACACTTCAATTTCATTTAAAAGTTAGCTTAATACATTACCTTTAAAAAAAACAAATGTTTGATGTAAAAATAGAGTACAGTATTGCCAAACGGATATTTATCACACTAGCACATTTACAGTACAGTATAATAATGTTACCCCTACTAATTCATAGAACACGGCATTGGCTGCCGTTTTCTTTTGCAATCACGGTAAGGTAAAATGTGTAAATGAACGGGACTGTAAACTAATTGACAGAAGTCATATACGTAACCAAGGTACAATTCAATAAAAAAAGTGTGCGCTAACCACGAAAAAGAGAGAGAGAACAAAAATACATTAAAATATTTAAGAAGAAACATTAGAATGAAATTTTCACAGATCTGTGAATTTGCGAATCACGAAGCGCAAATGCACAAGGGCTGACTGTATAGGCTTAATCTATACCAAGCCTATGCTGGATGCAATTGTCAACATAATTTTCCCATATATCTGAAAGGCTAATTTACTGTATGTTACTACAACAAAGAAAATGAGTTCATCCAAATTTGATCTAATGTTAAATTATGTCTGTTAGACTAAAGCTAAAAATCCATGTACTGTAAATGTGAAATGTGTATACTGGAGCTCAGTCAATTTATACTTGTAACAGGAGATTATCCAACAGGCCATTTCTAGATGATTGACAATTCCTTACCAAACAACACTGCAACATCGGCCAGTGTCAATCAAAATGTTTAGTATATTAAATCACACCAAATGTCTTATCAAGCAGGGCTGGATAAGCTTAAGAATAGAGACCTTTTCATTCCAGAAAGGGTGTGTATCCCTTACTCTTGCTCTATGGGACCTGATATAGGTTCCAGGCTTGATATCCTACTTTGTATTGTGAACATTTGTTTTAGCACAAAACACAAAACTTTTCTTTCATTAAAACCAAATTGTTTTTGATTATTCTTATTTGTATGCTACTGAAAATGGGCATATTTGGCTACATGTTTTGGTCAAATATGGATAGAGTTCAGTGGAAAATCAGGAAATTCCCAGGAAAGGAGGCGATTCCAAAAAATACACATACTGTATACAGTAATTGCAGTGGAAATCCAATCTACCAACTTATCTTTCACAATGTTCCTCTATACAGTAGGTTAGGTAAACTGCTATACTGTATATGTTGCTCTCATATTTTGCATAATTCATTTTTATTACGAAAATAAATAGATATCACTGACCAATCAAAACAGTGTATCACAGCAGGATTTTCGTTTCAATCCCTGTAGAGCCTATTAGGTGTCAATAGTAAGGAGGACCAGAAGACAAACTTTCTTTTTTATTTGTGCTCTTCTGCCTCTCATTACACCATAGTGCCTGTTGAATGCCTACAGTATTGTGAGTGACACCGCTTCTCTACCAGCATTTACGTCACTTGATAAGGCACGTTGACCAAAACAGAAATGGTTGACTGGTTTAATGGTTCACATTACGAGAAATATACAGCATTTTCAAAGGTTCTGTTGCTAAGACCGCAAGTGTTAGTTCGGAAACTACCTGCTGCTAAATCCAAAAGCCAGTCCTTATGTACAAAAGTGTAAGTCAAATGTGTGATAACCATGGTTTAAGCGGGTAGCATACATTTTTAATTAAACACATGGCTGCAGAAGGAAAGTTTACATATTCATTAATACATATACAAATCAGGGCTCTGAACCGGTTCAAGGAACAAAAACGAAAAACGAAAACAAATGACATTGAACAGGAACAAAAACGAAAACAAAATCAATTTTAATCGTTCTGAACAGAAAC
>JAODKF010000126.1:11997486-12073533 GCA_026779585.1 Mormyrus proboscirostris
AATGTGTTATAAAGTAAAAAATAATAACATTTCAAACATGAAATCATTCTTGTGTAGTCCAAAATGTAATACAGACTTAATTAATTCTGTAATACAGAATTTAATGACCCACTTATGGAAAAGTGTAGGGTCATACCACTCGTGCATCATAGGGTTAACATAGTCCAGTTTCCAGTGAAGCTCTTCACCAATAGGGGGAGACAAAACAATCACATTACAAGAAAAAATGGCAAAAGCATAGGCTCTTGTTCTACAGAAGTTAAAATAGTGCACAGAGAGGCCATAAGCCTAGTGGGGCCGTCTTTCAGCTTGGACGACCTCTTTTGAAAATGATTAATGAGAGCATAAACCTTGTCTAAGTCATCTGGAATGTAGATGCAGCATTTGGGGCCGATCAAAGCAAACATCCTCCTCCTTGAGGTCAGCAGGAAGTCCAGAGCTTATAAGGACCCATATTGTGCTGGCTGCTGCTTCTGCTATTAGCTCCTCCAAGGCAGCGGCTGTTTCATTGCTGACCCTTTCCTAAACATTAAACATTGGCGAGTAACCTGATCTCTATTTTATGGCTTTTGCAGTACCATGCAGTTGATGTGTCATAGGAGGACTAATGCATCCAAGATAATGACTTCCTGACCACTTCACAGGTTATCCAAATTCCCACAGGTGGAAGTAAATTACCTTGGAGACCTATTAACCAGTCAAACGCAGCTAACATGACCCTGAGATATGAGTATCCCATTATTACAATGGATCTTGAGGCGTTGGAAAAAGAAAAACTTCATCTGTATGTCTTTCTTGAGTTTGGGGCTACTATGGATAAATGGAGTTACATACTCAGAAACACAGTATGATTAAGACAATACACTACTTAGTTAGTGACCTTTCTAACAAAATATTTGGCAGAAAACATGTCAAGGAATCATTAATTTCAATTTAATGAATAATTGAATACTGGTCTGAAAAAGGGAGCAACAGAATTCCTTTTTGAGAGTCTAGCAATATGTAATGCTTTCACACATTATTATTTAAAAATCCAGATCCAGATTTTATATGGTTTCCATTAGTCAGAATTGCATATGAAGTCACTAAATATTTTAAATGTCAGTTTTATTAACATGTTATGCAACATATTATGTGGATACAATACATTAAACTAACAAAAGCTGAAAATTACAATGTGTTTCTGAGCATTAGTTCATAACATCCCATAGCATTGTGGGTAAAGCAATCCATCATCATGTGAATAAAATCAGTACGAATATTCATGAAAGGTCTTTGGGGGTGTGCATCACCAATAATCCAGTTTTGGCTTTCTTTTATCATGCGGTTGACAAATAACTTCTTCTGTGATTGTTGTCTGCTTGAGAAGAATTTAGTTTAAAATGGGAGAATATGTTAGAATCTATCAGGCAGCTGCCTTGAAGTACCATAATTTATTATGACGGAAGCAACCTGAGTAAAATATGGGGTCTGTTTATTATCAATTGCTTAATAGACTTCAGCTGTGACATATTAATCAGGAAGTGGTTTAAAGGAAAGGGAAAAAAGCAGTCATCTTTATCTAGTGGTAGATCTATATGTCTGACATTTTCTCCCAGGTTGTTTCAGGTTGCACTTTGCGAAGGGTTAAAAAGCGTGAAAGTGTTAATATACATATTCAGTATATTATCATCCTGTTGTGGATGACAGGGAGATCTTCCTGCAGAATCTTAGCATACTCAGTGGGGTGGGAAAGCCAGTTACCTCCCAGATGTTTTTCCCTATCAAAAGTTTTTTTTCTACTCTCCCCTATTGTCTTCTGCCTCTTATTTATTTCTTATTTGCACTACTAGGAAAAGCACTACAGTACATTTAAAAAGCATTGAACTGAATCAGCAGATGGCAGTTTTGATTTGTCTTTGAACTATCGGCAACAGACCTCCCACATGTGAACTGTAGCCGCCACAGTTTCAAGTGTCTCCAAATGCAATTCCTATAGTTAAAGGACACCTTTAGGGAGGTGTTTAATCATCCAGCGGTGGGGTGGAGTCGGGGGGATCAGTTGTGTGACCTCTGACTGGGAAGTCAGTCTGCAACAGAATTTACTGGAATCTCGGATGCTCAGAGCGGGGCTGGGCTGGCCTACTTTCTGCCTGCAGGTGCTGTACAGGAGAACTGCTCTACTAAAACAATATTCCTACACTAGTACTTAATACCTCTATTAACCTCAGTATAAATGGGCAAATGGTGGTGTGTGGCAGTTCGCACTGAAACACCCACTCACCCGACAACAAAAATGAGGCAGACTAGCCAGGGCTGGAGACACGCCACCCCCAACACTGCACAGGCCGGACACCCAGACATGGACCAACCCTTCCCCCCCGGCGGCGCCCCGGGGGGAGCACAGGCCACCCCGGCACAGGGAGGCACGCACCGAGGAAATGGACAGGCCCCTGGGCGCCAGAGCCCCCAACCCCATACCCAGGCCCACACCGAAGAGGCCAACCACCCATCCCAGGGCCAGCCCCCGCCACCACAAGCACTCCAGACCCCAAGCCCCATGACCGCCAGGCAGCACCCACTCGAGCTCCCACCCACCACCACTAGCAGCTAGGGCAGACACCCAGACATCACAAGATGGCAGCCACAGCCCCCCAGCCCCAAGAAGCCACTAGACGCCCATAGCTGGTGGGCCCAACCCCGCCACCCGCCAAGACCATCCATTTCGACTAATGGGCGGACCCTCCTCTCCAGTACCCTGGCATAGACCTTCCCAGAGAAGCTGACCATCCACGGTCCAGCATCCCCCTGAAAGTCCCCTTTCTGAAAGATTGGAACCACCACCCCAGTCTGCTATTCTAAAGGCACTGTCCCTAACGTCCACGCAGTCTTGAATTGAGATATTAGCTAAGACTGCCCAACAACATCAAGAGATTTCAAGAAATCAGGGCGAATCTCATCCACCCTGGAGACTTGCCACCAAGCAGTTTTTTGACTATTTCTGTAACTTTAGCCCTAGATATGGACAAATCTTCTAGCTCTATTTTTTCCAAGGAAGGCATATCAGTGGGATTCAGGAGATCCTCAGAATATTCCTTCCACCACCTGACTATATCTCAGTTTGAGGTCAACAGTTCTCCCTCCCTGCTGTAAACAGTATGGATGAAGCCCAGCATCCACCTCCTAAGTCAGCTGATCATTTCAGAATCTGTTTGAAGCCAAAAGAAAGTCCAAGGACCAACAGGGGCTACCTAAGCAACGTAGGAAATACCAGGGAAACACCATCAAGGAATACTAGCAGGGGCAGGTGATATACGCAACACCTGCTGACAAAGGAACAGGACAAGAGCAGGTGCATATATGCACTCAATACATTTACATGCAAATTATTGTTAGTGTTAGTCTGACGGAAATTGTACTAAATCGAATTTTTCTTTTCTTTTTGGACTAAGACACTTAGATAATATAATTGGGAATCGATTTACTTCTGCATGTATATGTTCAAGTGGAGCATAGCAGAGGACGTACAGCACGTACAAAATGTACACCGCTGTAAAGCCGTCCAATTCACCAATCAACTATAGGGTGCTTTTTCACTGTACCAGATACTGTACTTTCGGTACTTGAAGAAGGTATCAAAAGTACAATACTTCAAGGTGCCGGTTTTCCATTTACGTAACAACTGGTACCAGCACCAAATGACATCACAATGCGAGGCGGGGTATTTTGTACTGAATTCAAAAAATAGCTATAGTAGGACTGGAGGACGTGTGATTTTAACACCAATATTGCATGTTATGCACATCCAATTCTTACATCGCTAGTCTACTACATGATCGGGCTTTTTCTTTCCTTCAGTTTGGTATGGATATCATAGCACAGGAAGTTTAAATCTCATTAAAGCATTTTTACCCTGTCATAGTTAAAAAACCTAGCAAGTTTTGCAATTTTAATGATTACTCATTTTCAACGGAAACAACGGGTAACATGGGACGAGGCAGGGGCTGATCCTGACAGGATGCAGAAAGTTGAGAGACATGGACAGCAGTCTATAAAATCAAAAGCAGAAAAAACAGTATAAGTTGCAGATGGTGCTGCAATACTTACGTGTATCAGTACATCAGTACCATCTCCACTGCAATTACAAATAGAGCTGTGAAAGTCATCATTTCCGTTAGTCATGATAAGACTGAGCCCCAGATAGACCATATTTGGGTGGATCTAAAGCAGGGAGATGAATTTCTATACAGATGAAAAAAAGCTGTTACTTAACCTCATATATATGTAGTTTTGTTACTGACTGGGATACTTCTAAAGGTTGAAGGCAAGGATATGAAAGGGTGTTTCATAGTGATTTCTAATCTTCCATCCTACAGAGTTAATGAAGCCTTCTAAGACTTCTATGACCCGGTTGTTTACACACATTCCATGACAGCTGTTATAATTTAGGCTGTTGGCTTCATGTAAAGCCAATGGGACGAGGCTGTCAACCGAAGATTGCCTAATTTGGGGGCAGGCCAATAATTGCCTTACATGGTTTAAAACCCTTACTGTCACAAAAGTCCCACATCTAGTGGGAACGTTATCATTGTGTTCTGACAAAAGTATTTGCACTGTAATGGATTGGCTTCCTGTCCAGGGTGTGCCCCAGCCTTGTGGACTGAGTTGCTTATGATGAGCTCCAGATCCCCCTGAGACCTTGTCCAAGAATAGCTGTTAGGAGATAGATGACCAAAACCTGTTTCAGATCATAGTCAACCAAACCCTCCCTATTTACATACAGGTAGCACAACCCCAATTGATACAGAATTAAACAGTTTGGATGAGATAGCTTGTGTGAGGCTCCAGACCCCTGGGAAAAGCCCCAGCGACACATTTTTCGGGACTTGAAAAGGTCCATTACCTTTCAGTTTGTTGGCACCATGCCAGACAGGATGGGAGCTTCCTGAAGATACAGAGCTCCAGCCAGCATGAATCTTCTAAGTCACGGCACCAGACCGTCACTCTGATGAATGCTGCAAACAATGGAAACTTTAATTGTGCACAAGACGTTGTCTCCTAATTTTCATTCAGCAAAAGCTTAATGATGATACAACCCCCGGTGCAGCAACTAGCGGCTAAATAAGGCTAGCACACACGGGAGTCGGTCACTTCCCAGTGGCGGGCACATTTATTAAACCCAAACGGAACATGCATACCCACAATTACAAGGATCCTGCGTACACACACAGCGTTACCTAGAGGATCATGGAAAAAGAGAAGGGGGGCTACAACCAGCCTTCTCGTGTCCTGCTTCCCTGCTCTCTCTCCCATACCGCTCTCGCGAGAGCGTTTATATGCGGCTCAGGGCAAAAGAGGAGTGCCTTAAAGGTCCCTGCCTATAACGGCAATTACAGATCCCACCCAGCAAAAAAACGGCTTCCCCCAGCCGCACACAGAACCTGGAGGACACAACACAATAGACCCCCATACATGGATACGTCACATAGTGACAACAGACTATAAGGGGAAACAGTAACCAGCATTCCAGTGAATAAGCCAAAAGACACCCGCACCACCCAAATGAAACAAAAGAAGGGCACATAAGAAGAAAAAAAACACTGTACACACAAAGGCGGCACAGGCCACAACCAACCCCTGGGCATTCCCGACAGAAAGATTCAAACAACAATTCAAAAAAAACATTCAAAACATAGACAGAACAGGTATACAAAAATGAAACCCATGACCCATGATAATTTTTTTAAATAATTTTTTTTAACAGAGCTGAAGCACCAAACAACATACATTTTCTAGAACCCAGATCACTGCGAGACATTCCTTCTCCATCGTGGAGTACGGCTTCTCGGCCTTGTGTAAGGTACGACTCGAGTATGCAATGGCCGTGTCTATGCCGTCGTCATCCTTCTGCATGACCACGGCACTGAGCCCAGTTTCGCAAGCATCAGTATGAATAAAAAAAGGGCGCTGAAAGTCAGGAAACCATAGAATGGGGGCAGAAATCGGACACTGTGTCAGGCTGTCTATGGTCTTCTGGCAACTGCCGTCCCAGATGAAAGGCACATCAGACCGTGTCAAGGTTCGGCTAGGTGGGCGTAATTCTGAATGAAACGCCGATAATAGTAATAAATAGTAATAGTAATCGTAAGACCCAAAAACAGCCGTACCTGCTTCACATTAGTGGGGGCTTTAAAGTCCATCATGACCCTAACCTTGTCTCCATCCGGGGAAATGCCCCCCGATGTGACACGATAGCCAAGAAAGCTAAGCTCCACCAAGCAAAACTGGCACTTACTCAATTTCAAGATCAAATTAGCAGACTGAAGATGGGTTAGAACCTCATGGAGGTCCACTAAGTGTTGTTCAAACGTAGGAGAGGCGATGACAATATCATCAAGATAGACAGCACAACATTTATAAATCAGACCAGAAAGAACATTATTCATGAGCCTCTGAAAGGTCGCCGGCGCATTGCACAGCCCGAAAGGCAGCACCCGGAACTTAAACAAACCACAATGAGAGGCAAACACTGTCTTCGGCCTAGATTCCGCTTCCATCGCCACTTGCCAATATCCCCGTGCGAGGTCAAGGGTGGTGATAAATTTACCTCTCCCTAGAAAGTCCAACGACTCATCGATCCTGGGGAGGGGATAAGAGTCCCTCCTTGTGAGCTGGTTCAGTCTGCGATAATCGATGCAGAATCTGTGCTCCCCCCCCCCGGCTTCTGTATAATGATGACCGGGGCAGCCTACGGTCCCGAGGCTGGCTCAATTATCCCTTTGCTAAGCATTTTCTGGATCTGGTCTTCAATAATGGCCTTTTTAGTTGGGGAAGTCCAGTATGGGGGAAGGTGGATAGGCCTAGCATCACCTGTGTCGATAAAGTGTTCTGCTAGCCTCGTGTGACCAAATGTGACCGTCAAAAATATCACTAAATTCCTGCAAAACATACAACAGTGACGATTACTGCTGCATGTGCAGGAAGGCTTTTTACACTTCTCTGGCCACTTAGAGGCACAAAACACTTAGGTCCATCAATTCAGACTCTGAGAAACCCTCCGGGCTGTCCACATCCATGAACAGCGGTCTTTTGTCATTACGTCATTACGCATTACTGTTCGAGGCACGTTGCATAAGGTCCATGCCACAGATCATAGGAGAGGATAACTGTGGTAAAAACTCACTCCTTGAAGTCCAATCCTCAGCCAGGTCCTTGCTGTCGGCAAGGCGGAGGGGTGGGGCTAACCAAGGCCCCGGATCTGAAGCATTGTTTTCCATGGTTCCCACAAGATCCGCCCTTACTGCGGATAGCGATGCACCCGTGTCAAGGGTCACTATGACAGCATGGTTTCTACAGTTAACGGAGATCCTGAATAGCATGTTCGAATAAGATTTGGAGCACATGTCCTCTATATGTCCAAGGGAGAGTTCCTCTTGGAAGGCCACAGCAGGCCATTGAGGCGTATTCAATTTTCAAAGGGAGGTGCACCTCGGAGGTCCATCCTCCCTCCTCTGGTTTTTCCCCACCATCCACTAGGGGGCGGGCTGGCTATCACCCTGAGTCGATGGATCACCAGTCAGCCAGTTCGTCCGGGTGATGTTCGGAATATCACGATGACTAGTGTTGCGCCCTGACCAAGACCTGCTGTCAGAAAAGGCAGGGTGGGTGGGTTGGGAACAATGTAGACAGTTACGTGATATGAAACCTGGTCGAGAGCACTTGAAGCAATATATCCCCACTGGGGTCTTCCCTTCGCTCGATGGAGTAGGTGAGTCCTGACTCAGTGGACCCAAGACTGAGTGGAGCTCATGTGCATGCATGAGAAGGTCCCTCACCGAGCGAATGGGTGTGCCATAGAGATCAACTCTGTATATCTCGAGTGCATGTTTACAAATGAGCGTAATTTGCTCCTGTTCAGGTGGAGAGCTCCGCAGCTTGCCGAACACACTGAGCATGTAAACCATGAAAGTGGGGAGAGGTTCCCCATCCCACTGCACGCAGTCTAGGATACCCCTCCAGATACGCTCTTGATCATCCGAAGGAAAAAACACTTTCCTGAACAAGTCCCAGAATTGGGACCACGAAGACACGTGCACTTTAAGCACGCTGAACCATTTTTTCGGCTCCCTGGCCAGATACAAGGGCAATTCAGCCAGAATCTGAGTATCGCTCAGCCCCAGCAGCTACCGGAAGCGGTTGACTGATTGAAGCCATTCTTCAGGCTGAACTTCACCCAGCCCCGTTAAGACAGGGGGCTCGAATTTTGACTGGCGGAGAACAGAGGCAAGCGCTCTGGACATGCTCAGCATACTGGCATCAAGTGCAGGGAACAAAGAGGTTGAACCTGTGATGGGACTACGAGGGGCCACCGTGTCACACGGGGCTAGTGGGTTCACCGCACGGGGCCACGACTTCTTCAGCAACCCTAACAGTCCAGTAAAAACTCTAATAACCCTTATTCTCTACTCCCAACAACACAGAGAAGGTAGAGGTTATTACTCAACCCCTAATAACAGGCACAAGATGGGAAATAATGGGGAACATAAAGGCAATTTCCCTGTTCACAACATAAAGCACATGAAAATGCACATCAATAACATATACAAAACCTAAAACAAGCACCCGGCTACAATAAAGCCTTGTAGGCCGATACTGGTGAGGCGAAATAAGTCAGATTTTCCATTTTCCCCCAAAAAGAAAATGGCGCAGTGGAAAAAAGAAATGTCTGGAGCTGGAGTAAAAAAGAGAACAAAACCAGCAAAAGCCGCGGCAGGCACACACGATGCAGGCACACACGGAGGGCCGTGGGTGGGCTAAAGTTTGCACACAGTCTTTTTATTTTTTCTTTTAGGTGTCCCTTCAGTCAATATAATAAGACGAGGGGATCCACAAACGCGACGTAGCACACTTACCTTCTTAGGACAAGCAGTCCGGCTAAGTTAGGGGCAGTGAAGCAGCATCGCCACCCCAGAGAGAAAAAAAAAAAACAGAAGGCTGCAATGGCGACATCCACACTTGTCCAGCTCTGCGCCACTGCTATTTCATGCGCGACAAAACTTTGAACGGGTCCTGGTTCAGCCACTCCATATCAGACATGAAAATAAAAAAAAATCAAACAAATAAATCCAATCACAGGACTGGGGTGGAGCAATTTTCGGGCGCCACTTGCTTCTTCGTGCCCGGAGCCCGGAGCGTGTGGTGCACTTCCTGAGCCGGGGCAGTGCAGCAACTAGCGGCTAAGTAAGTTTAGCACACACGGGAGTCGGTCACTTCCCAGAGGTGGGCACCTTTATTTAACCCGAACCGAACATGCGTATCCACGGTTACAAGGATCCTTTATAGCTTGCACAGCTAAGTAAGAGGAGGTTTTACACATAAGATAAGATCTATCTTATGTAGCTTACACGGTTTTTTCAAGAAACAGGAGTTTGTACATATTTAGTCTAACAAAAACAGAAATTAGAAAAAGAAAAGAATCCCGCGTCCAGCGTCTCACTATGCATACAACATTTTGGCAACGAGGATGGATGATTTATCTCTCCCGCCCCCACCCCCTTTCTTCGCACTACCTGGTCATCCTCCAATTCCGTGGAACCATTGGCGCCAGTCTTTCGAAACATACCTGCCAGCTGCAGGCTTAGCTGGCGTCAGTGCCTTACGGAAAACAGCATTGCTGAAGCACTGCTTAGGAAACGAAGGGTCAACGGGCGCTACATATGCTGTACAGCGGTGACACTGACACAAGCTATGCAGCAACCGTTGCGGCTTCTGAAAGGCCAGTTCGCTGCCCCACAGAGTGCACTGCTACGGCACTTTCTATTCAGCCAGCTCGTGTAAGTTCGGCGCTTTGACGGGGGAGATGATCCGCGATGATCAGCTGATTGAACACATTACCAATCCTAAGTTACGGGAGAAGTCGTTACTCGAATCAGACGATCTGACACTACCTAGAGCTGTTGTCAAATCGAAAGTGCAGCTGAATGCGCAGCTAAATTGATGCAGACGGATTCTGTGCTGAGCCAAGCAGTGCATATAAGTGCACCACTACCACGTGAGGCGCAACAGCAGCAGCCGCCGCCATCCAGCCCAGGCGGGGACATACCGGACTTAACATTAGACCCAGTCATGCATCTTACAAGACAACGGAGACCGCAACTACGACGATGGCTTCCGTTATGTGGCAACTGCAACTCAAACTCACATGTCACCAGAGCATAGGACTGCCCAGCCCGCGAACAAACATGCCATAAGGCGGAAAAAAAATCACTTTGCTAAAATGTGTTTGCCCCAGGCTGGACGGACACGCCATCCGGGTCTCACCCACCATAATACACAAGGTGACAGCGGGGCCCATAAAATTCAAGTTCTGTACAGTGAACATAAATGATAGTGTGTCTTCCCCTGCTGCTAGACACAGGCGCAAGCACCTCTCTACTGAACGCTAATATGTACCATACCTTCTTCCATGGCTTACCACTGTCCATGCCTGTTGTTGTCCTACGTGGTTATGGGAATTCCAAAACTGATCTGTTGGGTTCCATTGAGGTGACGGTTCACCATGGCACCAGGGTGTTCATTTTTTCCTCCTTCATTTTTTCACATCGCATGCCGAGGGGCAAACTTAATGGGGCTGGACCTACTGACGGTTTTGGGATTTTCACTAATAGACACAGGAGGTGCTGCCGTCTTCACTGATGGTGTTGGGCAGTATCCAATGTGGTCACCCCTGTTTGAAGGGCCGGGCTGTCTCTCAACATCAGCCACTCATTGACTCCTCAGTGACTCCGGTAATTCAGCCACTAGCCTTGAGGGATGGAGTCTCTGCCGACCTTCAGCGGCTGTAGGATGCTGGAGTTATCGAACCAGCTGATGCTTCACCATGGGTGTCCGATCTAGTTGTGGTCCGAAAGAAATCAGGTGTTCTGCGTGTCTGCGAGGATCTGCATGCGGTCAACAAATCAATAATCCAGGACAGATACCCATTACCAATGGTGGAGGAACTCATGCCGCAATTCCATAGCTCCAGGTGCCCCTTCACCCAGGGAGCAGAAACCTCACGGCCTTTGTAACACACCTGGGTGTTTTCCGTTACACTAGGATGCCTTTTTGCCTTAGCTCCGCCCCCTCCTGTTTTCAAAAGATCATGGCCTCAGTGCTGGCGGGTATACCGGGTGTAGTCATTTTCCTCGATGATGTGGTGGTACATGGTGCAACCATGGAAATTCATGACAATCGCCTCCACCGTGTGTTCGGAGCTCAGGCTAAGCATGAGCTCACCCTCAATGCTGACAAGAGTGTTTCTGCTGTGCCAGCCATAGAATATGTAGGCCTCCGTCTGTCTGTCGAGGGCATTTCTCCCCTTCAGTCCAATGTAGAGCCATCATCTCCGTTCCTGAGCCGACCTCAGCTGCTCAGTCTGCCTCCTTCCTGGGCATGACGGGGTACTACATGAAGTTCATGCCACAGTATTCAGCTGTAACAGCCCCCTCTACGCCAGCTGCTACGAAAAGATGTGCCATGGGTATGGTCCCCAGAGTGCGCTGAAGCTGTACGGACTCTCAAAGCACAACTTACCTTGCCTCTGGTGCTATCACACTTTGACATATCCAGCCCCGCCATGGTCACCTGTGATGCCTCAGCCACTGCTATTGGGGCTGTACTATCACATGTGCAGAATATACGCTTACGGCAACTATTCCAAAAACAAGACTTCTTATCCCGTGAAAATCCTGCCGGCTACAACCTGCGTGCAGCCGTCTTTGATTTTTGAAAGCAAAAAAAAAAAAAAAAAAACGTTTTCCACCAGCAGTACATAGGTCATCCAACAGAGGGCAAAAGACAGGTATAGGATTATATACAACGGGTTTTTGAGGAAAGGGGTAATCCTATTACTGACGTAGAGGTCTTAGAAATATTGATATCAAATATGATACATGTGGCGTTACAGTATAGGGCTAACAAGATCATGTGAGAAAATGGTGAAGAGATATAGTTAGTTATAAGAAGCTGCTGCAATGTAAAAAAAGAATCTGATATCATAGATTCCTGCCTTGGAAATTTCTAAGACAGAATAAATGAATGTCTCACTTGCAGGAAAAATGTATAACATAATTTACATAAAATACACTACTTAAAATTATGGTTGTTACGTAAACTCTGTGAAGTTAAAAAAAGAACGTTAATGTCTTCCAAGCCCCCAGAGAAATTATCCCCATAAGGTAGTCAAATATGTCTTATGTAAACAACACCCACCACTGACAATTCCAGCAGAAAGTCTTGTTTCTATCACCATGTTAGCAACATATTTGCACATTATCCAAACTTAGAAGACACAAGCTATCTAAGATTTTCACAAGGCAATGTTTTTGAAAATACTATACTACAGTACACTTATTGAACTGAGAATAATAGTGCTAATATGGAACTTATGTCTAAGTCTAAGCAAAGCTATCAGGATATTTCTTTTCAACTTGTGGAATGCATGACGTCCAGTAAATAAACAAAAGGTTTATATAAATATAATGTATTGCTATAAATAAATGCGTAAAGACTTTTTAAAAGATGTTTTTAAATCAAGCATAATGATGTCCCTGCTATTTGTCATCTGTTCAGATTTTGTCATCATTAAACTTACGTGACTGTACATTGTAATGAGTTCCATAATATTTTACATGAGAAACATCTGTAGTCTTCACTTTGAACATTTTTACTTAATGAATCTAGATTCCAGGCAGTTTTCTGTGACGCATGACACCCACGAATCTTAAACAAGTCACATTTCTCGCCTTATTTTTGTGAATTTCCTTCTTGTGATCAGGAAATCGGTAAATCAAAGCCAGACTGAACCACATCCGGAAATTACTAAGGAATCATTAATTGGTTCATACCTAACGTTACATTCCCTGGGCTTCTTTTGCAATAATCCCGTAAGTCTCGCCCCCATCTGTTTCAGTTACTAAAAAGTGGTGGGGAGGAGCTCATAACGAAACCAAACAAATGATGTTCAGCCTCATGTTCTGTGGGCTCACTGTGTGGAACATCCAGAAAGAGATTAATCTTGCCAAGCAATTTCCAAGTATGGTATTCAAGCAAGGACATACACGTGGGCCATCTGCTGCAGTCACACATACAGCAGTGTCACTACTTTATTGGACCAATCAAAGGAAGTACTGCAGAATTTCCTTGCTCTAATATTACTCAATGAAGTAAAAACTATGATATATTGTAAGCAAAGACATTTTATTTTATTTGATCTGGCTACATCTTCTGGAACCTCTTCCTTGTATTCTGGAATTACGCTTAGAGTGATATTTCAATAAAATAGCACACATGTTATGATTCCTAATCGGTTCTCCCTTGACATTACTACATTAATACTATTACTAGCAATACAACTTACACACCTGTTTGTACATTCAGTTGTGTATATGGTTGCTGCAGATTGTGCTAATGATTATGCCCTGGTTGTCAAGTATAATGCATCTCCTGCATATTCTACTTTAGTATTTAGTTGTAACAGTTACCTTATCTCAATTCAGCATTCTCCTGGAGTTAGTGCCTAACAATTCATACACACAATTTGTGCATTGTGCATTTAGTGCATTGACATTCACTTTGTGTTGGAATTCTATTTACTAATATCAGAACTTGATTTGCCCTTGGTCTCTGTTGATTGTGTCTTAATAAACTACACGATAGTCACTTGTCTACCTCGTCCCAGATCAATTTGTGAGCAGTTTATGTGTTGCCTGCTCCACATGTCATTCTTCTGTTGTACTGTATCACAACTGATTGTCACGACGAGGCAGGAAGGCGAAAATCCAAAGGTGAACGGGTTTATTAAAGGATGGACAGGACATACGACGACATACATCAATGATGGATCTGCCAGACAGACTCAGACGCGGACTAAAATACACAAGACTGATAGAACTTAATAGGTAACAGGTGAGTACAAGTAGGGTAATGCACGTGGGAAATGAGGGGGCGTGGCACACACGAGGATTGGATGAGCTGGGCGTGACACTGACACGAGGATTGGATGAGCTGGGCGTGACACTGACACGGGGATTGGATGAGCTGGGCGTGACACTGACACAAGGATTGGATGAGCTGGGCGTGACACTGATAAGTCAGAATTTTGAGTGATGAAGGGTTCTAATGTTGGCATGCATGAAAATATGCTGGGAGGGTTTGGGCACAAGTTATTCCCAAAAATTGCTGGAAAGGATACTGTGAATCTGTGCTGCTGTGATAAAGGCAAGGGGTGGTTATTTTCATGAGACAGGTACTTAAGTACTCGCATTTACTTGCACTTACGACATACGGTAAATTGTTACACTGTACTTCAAAACCAGTCAGTCACACATGTCTTAATTATTTCTAATATTTTCTTGTAAGAAAAGTTTGAAGAAAAAAAAGAAAAAAAAAAAGAAAAGTTTGAAAAAGCAGTGTACTGTTTTGTTTTTAATTGGAGAGTGGGCCCAAACCTCTGTCCTGTAGTGTTATTCAAATGTTGCAAAATATGCATCTAAAAAACGTCTTCCACACGTGCAAGATCCCACTCAAGTTCCTCTTGTGTAAGATTATTTTAAATGCAAGACCCTTGAGAGTTGAGGACAAAACCACAGAAATGTATATAAAATGTCTTCCCTTCTAGTGTTTTTTTTCCCCAACAGCTGCATGGTACACCCCTCTTTTCTAAGGGAAAGTAGGAAGCATCTAGAAAACCCTTAACCCTTTAACATTAACTCCTTATATTCATTTTATAATAGGCTAATGATGACATTAGACAGAACATTTTAGCTGTAGCCTTTTTGTGTTAAAAGAACATGTAGAAGTTGTATGACGGTGGTGTCAGTAAAAAGAAATACCTGCTGTCATTGTAAGTCGCTGCCTGTTCAGTAGCTGTGTCTGCAAAGATCGCTGCTGTACTTTGTTTAAACATGCATTATAATATCTTGAAATACCTTTGGCTAGTTTATGTTTCTGTGCAGTACTAATTTTGTCTGGAACCACCACTGGTTAAAAATGGACATCCGCACGAATGAGGTGTTGTGTGACATGCGGGGAGGGTTCATGCCCATGGTCACAATGTCACCCCTTGAAATCCTCTGACTGGCAAAGTGACATACATATATTGCACGATGCGTCGGATATACTTATATATATAGTATGTGTGTGTGTGTGTGTGTGTGTCTCATACCTGTATAATTTAGGGAGGTAGCAATTTCACATCTTCAAAATTCCATTCATTTAAAATGTGATAAAAAAAATACTTGGAGTTGGAGTCTCCATAAATAAAGCTTCTTCTCCCAAGAAGCCCATCAGTTATTTCAGTCACCCTGGCAGAAGTGAACTGCACACTGGGAACAGGGCTATCTGCTGACAACAGCGAAACCAGCCTCAATGTATAAATACACGTTTCCTACTCCCGCCATCCATTAGTCAGAAACACCAACCACGGATAAATCAAATTTCCATCGTTTTCCTCATTCTAACACCCAAGTGTTGGTGATTAACCAGCTACATATATACACCGAGAAGAAAACTTTTGCTCAATATGCTGAAAAGGATGAAACAAACCATCCCCCTTTCCCAAATGTTAAAATAATAAAACCGATGTCAGGAGAGTTTTTCCGCTGGTAAACTTTCCCATGGCTGTCACTCCGCCCTAAAAGTTTTTTTTTTCACTCTGCTCAGTGTCATCTACAGCTTCAGTAAAAGTCCATCAGCATTGATGCTCAGTACCCTACTAATAACCACAACATCTCGGCAGAGATTCTAGGCGGAGTAAAGGCAAGATTTACAAATCTTTTATATTTCCGGCTAGTTAAAATACTGACGATTCCTTGGATAATTTTTAGCAATATTTTCTCCTGATACCTCGCTGCCGCTCCGTTGGCAAAGGCTGGTTTCTTGCAGAAGACGAGATGTTTTGGAGCGTGAAACATTGCGGTCTGATCATTATCGTAGGTGAGTTTTAACAATTTATCCGTTTATATTAGCGGTATAATAAAGTTCAAAGACTATGCATATTGTACAACTTAAAATAACATAAACCCAACCCGACACAATGATTGAGCCGCGAACATGAATCGGAAGTTTTCGAGAAAATTTCATTTATGTAATAACCTATTGTAATACGTACCGAATACCATGTGGTACAGTTATTCTTTTATCACCATGCATTAAAAAAGTCTGAAACCCACATTAAATCACAGCCCTATATGATGGTATGATGGGACTATAATGTTTACGTACTGGGTTTGCGCGATTACAAGCAAAACTGCAAAAAAAAAAAAATCTTAAACCCTTAATGTGAAAAGACTTAACGTAACTTAATGTACCAAAACATCTACCAGAAATCATCAAATTTCTCACCTGACAAAGAATCAAAACCGAAATGCTAGGTATATGGACTTTATACTAAATTATAAGCGTTTTGCCCTCCATTGACGCCCATTATAAGGAAAAGGCTAAACGTGATTTAATGTACCAATACAGCCATCAATAATCACGACATTTCTCGCAGACATATCTGGCCATAAAGTCTTTCACCTGACAAAAAATTCAAAACTGAAAAACTACGTACCATTATAAGGAAAATGTGATTATTGGTCGCTGTTTTAATACATTAAGTCATGTGAAAGTCTTTTCCTTATAATGGGCGTCAATGGAGGGGAAAACGCTTAACGTAAGATAAAGATATTCGTAGTAGTTCGGTTTAGATTTTTTGTCAGGTGAAAGTATTTATGACCAGATATATGTGTGACAAATTTGGTGATTATTCGTTTCTTCTTGAACAACGTTCGTATAATAATTAGCTGACGTACTACTGTGGCCATGTCTCCGTTATTTTTGTGACAATCCCGTGTTAAGTCAACATGCTTAGTCTCTTGCTGAAAGTCTTATTACAAAAAGTGTTTTAAGGGTGTGTCGAAGCAACATGCTTACTCATTTAATGGGATTTTTACTCATGACTTTCATTATATTACTGAGTTAGAGATACTGTTGGTACTGGCGCACATGAGAAGTTTAAATAGCACCAAGTTTGTCTCTGAAGGCTAACCCACATCCCTCTAACCCGACTAACGGCCAGAGCATGCAGGAAGCAATGAAATGACATTGCGTTGACTAGCTCCGCCCATATATGGCTTCATTTCCCTTCAGAAACACAAGGGTTTACAGATCCCTTGGGAGGACTGGTTTATAGTTGCTATTTTTTCAATACTGACGTTACCTAAATGTTGCCTTCCAGCTGCTTTGCCCTGGCAGCTGGCGTGCTGTTGTAACAGTAAAATTTAGGCCTATCTATTCACGAGGCTTCAGCTTTTTGATGTTGTGGTTTAATCCGGGTTTATTCTCCAGGTGTGCTGCATTAGTAAGGTTAATGTCAGTTCTCAAAAGATTAAGAGAACTAGAGCTGGTCACTTGGCCTATGCTTGTATTTTTGGGTAGATCATTAAGCTGAATAGCATATTGCAGATGTACATGGGTGATTTTTAGAATGCAATGATGCATGTAGTTGAAAGCACAAATGATGTCCCTTTGAATTATATATATACATTGCATGACAGTGGGGATGTTCCTTGGTTTCATGTTATTAGTGTTACTTCTTGAACCCTTATTCTTAATGCATATAGAGCTGAAACTGAAGCATTTGCCAACTTCAGCCACACTGTTAATTAATATGCATTTACATGCCCATTAGTTATCTTTGTGTGGCTTTTAAATGTGTCACTGGTGTTATTTGTGAACCTAAGGAAAATATATTAACACAAAAACTAGTCACAGTTCACCATTTGGTGAGTCAGGCTGGTGACCCTGGGTTGAGTGTTTAGAGTGTTTTAAATGTGTGACTGGCTGTGTGTTTGGTTTATAATCTGCTAAACAGGAATATTTGGCTGTTCTAATAATCTAAAATTTATACAGCCACTCTAATCTCTCACAGGAAGGAGAGTCCAACTCTGCTGAATTTCAAAGGGTAGAATGAATTGAGCAATTTCAGCAAATGTTAAAATTTAGAATGTATGTGACAGCTGAAGCCTGTTTAGACATCGCTGCACTGTAAAGACCCACAGTCTTGCAGCTGATAGCACTATGCAAAAAAATACACACACTGTGCTAGTGGAAGCTCAAGTGGAGCCTTAGTCAAGCTTTACCTCCAGCGATCCTCTGTCATACTTAACTGCCTGGTAATATTTTACTTGAAAATATACAAATAACTTAGTTACTCATTTACTACTCATGAGTAAATCATGAACTACTGTAATATACGGTAATTCCTGCATGAAAAACATCGACCATCATGATTTATTACTGATGGACAAACATGGGATCAATACGTGATAAACACCTAATTAGTGGTTAATTAATGCATTACTGTAAGTGAGCAAGTACTACTCCATTAATTGCATCTTCAAGTAAATTGTTGCCCACTGCCCAGTTTCACTCATGTTGACCAAGTTTCAGCAAAAACAGCAGCCTACCTGGTGATGGCGACGGTAAATGGTGCTGCCCTGGGCAGCTGCCCATCTCGCCCTTGCACGAGTCCGCCCCTGTGCACACATCTGTTGGGCATAGTCATTGTTAACATGCCCGAGGAGAAGGGGGCAGCCACCCCACCTTTGACCCCAAGATGATTTTTTTTTCTTTGTCAAACTGTGGAGTTTTGTTTCTTCTTTTCTGTTGCCTTCTGTTTCATTCACTATTCATTTACACTGTAGTTACCATATTCTGTGCATGCATGTCAGTAAATGATACTGTTGTTAGATATTTTTTGTTAAACAACTTGGGGCAGCTATTTTTGAGAAAGTGCTATAAATTAATCTGAAACGAGTATTTAATATTTGACTGACTATTCAACAGGCCAGATGCGGATTTGTTACTATTAGAAGCCGTTAGCCTTTGCCTCATTCTATCGTTGGCCTAATTTGCACAATTTCTTTTGAAAATACCACTTGAGTTTGCGTTTTTCATAATTTTTGTGCAGTTTGATTTGTTCTGTGACTAGACATCTGTACTTTTGAATTAGCTGCATACATTCTTAGCTGCATAGCTGCATTCTTGAATTAAAGAATACAAATCGTCAACCTAAATAAAATACCTCTCAAAATCACGCCCTTAGCTCTGTACTGCTCTGTGAATCGCTCCAACATTGTACTGGCATACATGCTTTTCTATGTGTACTGTTGTACATCTGGTTTTCCTCAGGACATTGTCTCTATGTACTTTCTGTTGTTTGTGGATTTTTATATATATTTTGGTATACAAGTTTTGTAATTACCTCACATGGGTTGTGCTGAATGTTGATAAGCAGGGGACATGGTGGAACCCAGATAATCCCCT
The DNA here is from genome assembly GCA_026779585.1 of Mormyrus proboscirostris. Taxonomy (NCBI): domain Eukaryota; kingdom Metazoa; phylum Chordata; class Actinopteri; order Osteoglossiformes; family Mormyridae; genus Mormyrus; species Mormyrus proboscirostris. Next base: position 12,016,816 of record JAODKF010000126.1, read on the forward strand.
CAGGATGTCCTGTATCTAGGTACCAGAATTTTGGTACTATAATTTGTTGAGCTCAAAACAAATTATATTCAAACATGCAGTAGGGACAAGGTTAAGATTTTCTTGTATTCTTGGTGAACTGTAATAGGTTTTTTTTTAAAGAAATGATTACATTGCTTGGAAAAAAATATATATGTTATTTGAAGTAAAGGGTATGCGCTTGCTGCTGATTTCCTCCAGAATGACAGGCAGTTCATATGAAAGAAAAGCAGAGTGTCATCAGAAGTGAACACTGTGTAGCACAATGCTTGGTGCTGACCAAAATCACTTTAATTAGCTAAATACATGGGATATGACTTTGGAGTATTTTGTGCCACTCAGCATTAAAAACATGATGCATATGAAAGTGAAGTCGACTTGCAGCATGTAAAAGATTAGTTGATGCAGAAATCAATGCATTATAATTAGCTTTGTTTTCAGTTCAGCATAACAAGAGCTGCAAACGCTCCCCTCGTGGCATTTTTTTTTTCTAAGAAAAGGTGTCAGTTCCTTTAGCAGGAAAAGAAGCCGCGCAGTTTGCTTTTTCAGCTCCAGTGTACAGTAAAAGATCTGCAGCATGTCAACTGCATCAAACAAACTGCCCTACTTACTTCTGAGCAAGTGCATTGTGGGTATGTGGAAAGAGTAACAGCTACATGTAGCATCTGTGACATCCAGAGGTCATGTTAAGGGTTTTTAAGATGTTTAGTTTTGGTGTTCTGGGAATTTGGAACTAACTGAATACAAAGGGAGTACTTTTAAATGTGGTCAGTGTTTAGTAAATACAGTGCAGTTATCATAGCAGTAAATTAATCTAGCTACACATTTTTCATTCTATCAGTCTTTCAATTGTTGAACAAAATGACTGTATTTGAATTATGAGAAAATTATGGGCAAAAAACTGGGAATTTTTATTTGATTACAACATGCCAAGCAAAAACTGGTCTAAAAAGCGTTATTAAATATTATATTAAATATAAGTTTTGATCTGGCCTGCTATTTTTAAATGAAATTAAAGCTGATATTCTATATAGTTTTATTTGACATAAAGCACAAATGGACTGCATAAACTGTAAAACATGAATATATATGCCAGCTACCATTTACTTTTGGTATGAAGCAGCATCATCCGTTTTTAAGAAACAGTTTCTATGCACGTATTCAGGAAATGAACTGAGGTAATCTGAGCATATGGTTTGACAGGACTTCTTAAACCTGTGACAACTGATTTAAAAAAAAAAAAGACAGGTTTAGTTTTAAATCACAATATTTGGAATATTTTGCTATGCCTAATGCAAAAGAAATGCTTTAGGCATCATATTATATATGGTTGACATTTTAAAATGTGTTTATAGTCTCATTTATTGGTCATGTGTGTTCAGATATTTTCTATATTCATAATATTAAAGCACTATCCACTTCAGAACACAATCTGAGTTGATAACAAGGGTCATTACTCCTTGTGATCAATGGAAAAGTAGAAAAAATGGGTAAATGGATCAGTTTCTCTTTTCTGCTGTAGATCTATTGAAACAATTTTACATTCAGGTATTTGAAGACAACAATGCTAAATGACGTAACATATGTAAAATACGTAATACTAGGCTTTTTCCTGACAGAGTTGGTGATGAAACTCTTGCAGTCTGTTTCAGTCAGCTTATACAGCAACTACATTAGCATTGACTTTATGTAGACAGTTGTAAAGTACTGTGGACCAGACAGCAAGAAATGATTAATCTGTATACTGTATCTGAAGCTGTATAGTGCGTCGTTCCATCTTCCAGTTGCTTGTCATGGTCTGGGGCCTTTTCATCACACCGCGAAAAGTTCTTTTATAGATGGTTGATCGAGGAGACAAGTTCTTGACTGACCAGGGTGGTGATGAACCAATGCAGAGTGACAGGTCCCTACCCCAGTTGGGCATCTCCACCTATGATAAATATGTATTTCAAAGCGATTATTCTAACCTAATGCAAAAGAAATACTTTAGGCATCATCATGGAAATTGTCATTATGTAAGTATTATTGACTCCCTAGGTTATCAGTACAAAACAAGGTAGCAAACCAAATATCTGAAAGTCAAAGTATCTTTTATTGCTAACTTCAGATGAATGATGTGTGGAGTAATACTGAGGTGAAATTTCATTCTTACTGGTCATAATGCAAATGAAAATTCATTTTTTTTTAAACTTGGTTCAATTGGTAAATGTAGTTTAGCTCAATCTGATTTTAGTATGCAAAATATAACTTGACAAATGTGCAGTGAGCTGAGGAAAAAAGCCTGTCTGGTCCTACACACCACAGCACATTGATGTCCTCCAGCACTGGAAAAGAACTTTGGTTACATCATCTCACTAGTAGTTATAACTGTAGTGTGTCTCCTAGAAACATCCACGGTTTTTGTGTTGTGGCACATAATTATAACTGATGCAGGTCTTGTAAAGTCATTTAATGTGCACTATATTTAACAGCTGAGATTCCCAACCCTAAATCGCAGTTCATAGTATGCCGATGTGAAACTGTGACATGTTAAATGTCTTGAAAATTGAAAAGGACAGATAAAAAAAACGGCTTTCATATAAAGGCTTTATTCAGATTTGGAATATCTTGTGAATAGTATATTAAGCATTGTAGTTCTCATAGAAATTCAAGAATCTAATATATTGCACGAAAAAATTCATGGTATGCTAAAATGAAAAGTCTCATTGTGAGGTCAACAAGAGGTCCAAACTGGTTATAAACAGCTCCTGTATACAACATACCATACAGAGTTGTGTCACTGCGGGGCACAGTGCAAGCGGGAAAATGTAGGCAGTGATCCACTTACAGCTCCAAGACAAAGGTTTACTGAATAAAACTAAAGGTACATTGGGGAAATATAGCAAACATGAAAGACCATTAGGGGTCAGAAAATAAATAGGGACAACAAAGTAATCAACTAAAACCACAAAAAAAAAAAAAAAAAAACACGCAGTGAGCACAATGACTCACTACAAATGACTAAAATACATGAGACATGATGCAAAGCAGGTGGGAACCATTGACACAATTAACCAGAGATGCAAGACAAGAATCAACGGGTGGAGGAACTAACACTAATGAACACAGACCCATGGAACTCTATGAATCACAAAAACCAGGAACACTAATCAATCCAAATAAACAAATTAGGCTAATAGCATTGGGAAAGGGACAGGAACCAACATACAAGCAGAACACAATAAAACAAGGAAGAAGCAGGGCAAACCAAACGATAACAAAAGCAAAGACAGAGAAGCACCAAACCAGGAATAAACAGAAATAAAATTATAATCCAGGTGAGGCTGGCCTTGAACCCACAATTAATGAGGTACCAGCTGCTGTGACGATTTCAGAACAGAAAAAGATCAGCCTATTAGCATGCTTTACAATCTGAGCAAAACAGCGAACAAGAAATCCATAAATAACTAATGGCAAAAATGTTATTTTGCAGGATCTCTACAATGTTTGTGGTCATTTAATGTGGATGAAAAAAATGCCATGAAATTCAGTGGATCAGTAGAGGACATGTTTGGGTACACAGTCCAGCAGTTCGAGAACAATGAAGGGAAATGGTAAGTTAACAGCATATCTTTTTTTAAAAAAGAGTATCTCATCCTCTCATTATTGTTACTGAGATACTGAAAAATGATGCATATTTTAGTTTTTGCTTTGACTTGTTAGTTTTGTTCAAAACTAACATATCCAAACACTTTAGCACATAATGAACCATAAATTGGTATTTAGTTTTTGATGGATCTGTTATTTTAATTTAGTGGGTTATGGCTCAAGTAGCTGCTATCATGTAAATAACATGCGTGTTTCCCAGGACCAGAAAACATCTCTAAAAGGTGCAGTTGATAAGGCGGTTCACTTTGTCCTCAGAAGTTCCGTCTTTATTTTAAACAACCAACAAGGATCATTGCAAGAAAGGAATGTTAATCACTAACACTGTTTACATGGCAGCAAGCAAATACCAGTTGTTGCAATATAATTATGTTAGATCACTGTGAGGGAGCCTTTCCACACCATATGTCAGATAAATTGTGGAGGAATTAAAGCTAAAATGGTAGATACCGTGTGTCAAAAATGAATGAAATATTAAATCAGAATATTAAGATTGTACTTTACACTATTATTGACTGCTGTATCAAATGCACTCTGCACTAAAGTACGTTGAAGGGATTTGTGCAAAGAACAGTGTACTCCTTCAGGAGTCCGAGAAAACAGCTTCTGTATAATGCCACCATTTGTCTCCTTTTCAAGGATACTGATTGGATCTCCCTTGACTGGACAGCCAGCCCACAGAACTGGGGATGTGTACAAATGCCCTGTAGGTAGAAGTGATTCTAAATGCATAAAGCTGGAGTTGCCTGGTAAGACAAAAGCATTTTACATGGAATCGTAATCCAGTCCATAGCTACAGTCATCTATCAGAGCACTATGTATCACTATCTACTGAACTGTTTGCTTGCTGCAATTACTCTCCAGGAAGTGACACATATCAAGATCAGACAAATGAGAATAAACAGGGTTCCGCTATCTCATACCAGTAATTAAGAAATAATTAACCATATTTATTTGAAATTGTCCTGTGTTTTGATAAATAGGCTATTTCTGAACCGGATGCTTTGGGTAATGCTTCTAATCTTGCATATTTTGGCATCTGTTTATATTATGTTATTTTAGTCAACTGATATTATACCACTTATATTGTGACATTAGTCATCTACAATAAGATTTTTCTGGCATGAATGTTTCTCCATTATGTGGACAGTATTTTGTGGTAAAGTTTTGTTCTTTAGTAGGTTTGTTTTCTAGTGTGATAAAATCAAACAAATTTAAATCATAACCATTTATGAGACATGAAGTGGTACCTTATTTAATTATCTGTATATAAACAGGGACTCCCAGGTTTAGAATGTCAGACTTACGGACAACTTGTACTTACAAACGGTCTGGCACAAAGCCTATTATATTAAAAAATCAGGTTAAATACAATGGTTCGTAATAACGACAGGTATATTACAGTACCAAAGGTAGTTACTTTATTTATTATTGTATAATTGGGTAATGCTTTCTATGAATGTCATGTCCATAATAATCTATGAACACATTCGTAATACATTATAAGGCATTCATGAAGCATTACAAACATGGCTACAAATATTTATAAAAAATACCTTCATACTGAGATATAAAATCGCTTTGCAACGAGTTGCTGTTGCAAGTGTAAAGTAAGCATTTGAATGGAAGGAATCAAAGTACATCCTCTTATGGGAACTGCTGTTATTCTGTGTAATTGTTTCTTTTTTATTGGACATTTTTTTGGTTTATTTATATCTATATTCCCCTAGAAAATACAACCATCCCTGATTCAAATGAAGTCAAAGATAACATGACCATGGGAACAACTTTAGTAACAAATCCAGATGGAGGATTTCTGGTATGGGAATTAATGCAGAATTATTTGTATGTGCTTTTAATACTGTATGTTATCCTCGACAAACATAATCTGTCAATTCGGAGGCACTGAAACTGAAACATTGTAACAGAACACCACATCAGAATAGTAGGTGTAAGAGGTGGACATGCTGATGTTACATATCAAAATTGTGTTGTTAAATATTAAAAATGATCTTCTACAGATCTACGCTCAACTTGCCTGTTGCTCGACATTCTATGTAGCTTCTCGACATATGTTAATGTTCCCTTGACAGGCCTGTGGGCCACTTTATGCCCGGAAGTGTGGAAGTCAGCAGTACACCACCGGAATATGTTCCAACGTGAGCGCCTCATTTCAGGTCATGAACTCCATCTCCCCTCCACTGCAAGGTATGCTGGCTGCAAGCAGACCCTTCTTTGTGCTCAGAGTGTGCAGTGGGAGATGTGCAGTCCAGTGTACACAAGTGCATACCAGAAATAGTAAACTGTTCTGCCTGCCCGCCGACATTGCCCGATTAGGGAAGAGTTGTCCTTTTAGCCTTTCCATACAAGGTGCAAGCCATGACTTAAGGTAAACGCTGGCTGTTTATATGTCTTGGGGCTCTAAAAAAAGTACTGACTTGGGAGCCATACTGAAGAAGCTCTGAGTAATATTTTCTTGTCCCATAAATAAACATTGGTCACTGCTTAGAAATAATAGTTACTAAGACACAAGAGGTTTTTGTTACTGCCTGAAAGTGTAGCACAAATGATCCTCTGTGTGTGTGTCTGTGTGTGTGTATATATGTAAAATGTATACAGACCATAGGTCTGCGCAATTAATGAATTTTAATTTCAACTATGATTTTGGTCAAAAAAAATAGTCGAAGTTGCGCCACATTTCAATTTTGCGGTCATGCTCCATTTTGTCTTCTGTTGTAAATCCAGCACCCCCCCCCTTTCTAGCCCCTTTTTATTTGTTTCTCAGTTGAGTTCAAGGAAATCCCCCCCGTTAATAAGTTCAGTAAATGCATCATATTTCCAAAGTCAATGAGTAATCATGTTAAATAATCATGTTATGTAACCGTGATAGAGCAGCCCTAATACAACATATATTTATGGTAGCAGCATTACAGTTATAAGCTATTACATTTAATACATGTGGTCGTTTCTTTTTGCTCAAGTCTGTGACAATAAACTGGACATCGTGATGGTACTGGATGGTTCAAACAGCATCTATCCTTGGTCCAGTATAAAAGACTTTTTGGTGAAGTTTTTGAAGAATATTGATGTCGGTCCAACACTCTCCCAGGTATGATCATTTATTATGGTCTTCATACTGTCTCACATCCATTTCAGTTTCATTTTAGATTTAAAAGTAACAAAATTAAAATAACATTGCAGTATATGTCATAAATGCTGTGAATGAAATCAAAAGATTTAAAGACATTCAAAGACATTTCTTTGTCTTGATTATATGAAAAGTATAACAATCTGCTGTTACACCATGTTTTTGTGGTGAACCCTGGTGATGTGCATTACACCTATAGTGTCATCATTGGTTGTTAAGCAGATCAAACGCTACCAGCGACGCAAAGTATGTTACCAATGTATCGAAACATTACCTTATATACCTTATAACTCCTGTCTCTGTCTTTTTCCCTGCCTGCTGTGTCCAACCTGCTTGTCTCACCTGCCTTGCCTGCCTCACCCGACCTCCCTACCTGTCCCGTCTCTGTCGACCCACTTCCCTGCCGTCTCCCTGTCCCGTGCATTTCTCTAGGACTGACTCACCCAGCTCCTGACTTCTGGCTTTCGACCCGACTACAATTCTCGTCTCCTGTTCTGGTTTTCTTGTCTTTCGGCTATAAACGTGCTGGTCTATCGCAACCAGGGATCTCCTTCCTTCTTGTCTTCGCTTCACGACATATATGCTGTTTGTTCCATGGTTTAATATTTTGGTAAATATCTTTTACTCTGTTTTTAAGAAAAAATACTTCTGCTAGATGTATTTGGTTACCATGATAATGTCTTTCAGATACAGGTTTTAAGGTTGGCTTTTAATTTGCTTTGATGACTAACAACATGAAAATATCATATCTCACAGGTAGGAATTGTGTCTTACGGTGATGAAGTTAGTCATGTCTTCAATCTCAGCCAGTTCGATAACACCAACGATCTTGTGGCTGAAGCCAGTAAGATTCCCCAAAAAACAGGAACGAAGACAAATACATTCCTCGCAATTGAAACAGCCAGGTACTGTTTCTGTGAAGCCGCTATCCAAGTACATATCTTTCTGTGAAATATATACACCTGACAATTAATTTTGGTAATTAAGTAAGTCTGATTTTCACTGCTTGATGTGCACTAACGATGTGGGACATATCAAGATAATTTTGATCTTTTATACTCTTCAAAATGATGGACAACACAGCTTTAATGGAACTATGTGGAAAGATAATTTTACTGCAGGCATAAACAGACATTCATGAGTATTTTAAGATTGCATTCTTAAGCTTATTTAATTATAGCATACTAGCAATTTTTGTATTAGAATTAATTGAAACAACCAGTACAATAAAAATGCAATACTTAATATGACTGGAGATGAAAGTACAGAAAACTTTTTGACTTTCCCATCAATCATTAACTACATTACTTTGAATCTAGTAAAACGCACTATAGCAAAATGTACAAAATCTTCCTGCAATTTCATGCATATATTTCCTGATTTACTAACACACATGGAGGAACATTATGCAGCTAACCAGCAGAGGTAGATAGTTGATATCCAGAAACTAAAACTCCAGACCGAGATTTTGTTCAACTTACCCCTTGATAAAGAGTCTTAGTCACAGAGACTCAACTGGCTGGTTGAAACAAAATCTTGGTTTGGGTTTTTCTTTTTGAAATTGACGTAGCCACCTCTGCTAAACAGTTATTTTAATCTGAAGCTAGAACTGTGTTTTTTTGTTGTTTGTTTTAGAAAAGAGGCCTTCACAAAGGAACGGGGAGCTCGGCCAGGCGTCAAGAAGGTCATGGTCATCGTCACAGACGGAGAATCCCATGACAATTATAAATATAAGCAAGCTATGAAGGACTGTGAGGAGGATGGGATAGAGAGATTTTCAATTGCTGTAAGTAGAATGGTTTACAGTACAATAGCATGTCTAACTCATCTTATTTGATCTTATCACACATTTTAGCCAGTTAGGAATTTATTTTTGTCATTTAGTTAATTACCAAAACTAATTAACGGTGTCTAATTTTATATTTTGCTCTAGGTTCTTGGTGATTATTACAGACAAAGGAAATCTGAAAAGGATATCGAAACATTTATAAAGGAGATTAAGTCCATAGCAAGTCCACCAATCCAGGATCATTTCTTTAACGTGTCAGATGAGGTTGCCTTGTTAAACATTACTGAATCGCTGGGCAGCAAAATTTTTGCTTTGGAAGGTAAATGACTCTCAATGTGTTCGTTCTATTCTTAGCCCGTACATAAAACTAGCTTCTGTGTGCAAATGTGATCCTTTTGCTTTCACTTAGTTGTTCCAGTTTTGTTTAATTAGGCACATGTAAACCAAGCATAATGCAAGAGCTCCTGCTTTATCTGGCTGCTTTGCGTCACTTCACAGAGTTACACATTCATCAGTATTTAAGAATCAATATTCATCCACCCATCTATCCCCCGTGCCACTGAATACAGATGAATGCGGAAAGCATTTCTGTGATATGCCGGAATAATGTAATTCTCACAAATCCTGTTTGGTAATTCTGTTCAATATGTAATTGAAATAGTCTACAGATTTCATATGTGCAGAATTAGTTTTTGACCCCCTGCCTACAGGAGTAAAAGTTAGGATGATTCCAAGGGCCCGTGAGTGACAGGTCCAGTATGATATGCTCTCATGGAGGCCCAGTATCTCTAGCGGTGCCCCCTGACACCCCATTTGGCAAAGTCTTCACATGGAATAGTAGTAAATGGAATCATAACTTGTGGAACAGCACTTGATTTCAAGATTTATCTCCAACTTTACGTTTTACTGCATTATTATTTGCAGCTGCAGTTTTGCTTTGCTCTTTTGATATATTTTGTCTTTTAAAAATCTAATTTTTAGGTACGACAGGGAACCACACTACATCCTTTAAACTGGAGATGTCTCAAGCTGGATTCAGCGCACATGTGTCAAAAGTAAGTAAGTACCATAGTCATAGTTTAGTATTGCTGTTGTAGTTGTCCTGGGGCCTGTATCGTGAAGCAGGATTTCTCATTTACCTGAATAACAGATTTAAGGTATTCTGGGCTAAAAGTAAGTGAACAAAGATAAAGGCCACATTGTATGGGGTACCTTAAATCCAAGAAGTTATCCGGCTAAGCAGTAAATCTGACTTTGTGATACAGGCCCTTGTGACTGTATAGTTATGCTTGATCAGCTTGACTGTAGTGTTATTGGCCAAAGGTCACACTCGCCCACCCGTCTCGCCCACCCAGCTTCCTCTTTGTAACTTTTTGTAGAGACCTATTCAGTGAAGAATTTTGTAACTCTTGGAGTTTCAAATTCTTCATACTGTATGCCTCAGTCTCAGTACATTTTTACTAGGAAAATATGTGAATCAAAAAATTCTGGGCAAAACTAAGGTGTCCACTTACGTTAAAATTGCCTACAGAAATATTCATGATTTACATGTGAATCCTGCAAATTTCAGTTATGACCAGAGTGGCAGAGGAAAAGAGAATAGGGGAAGTCCTGCCCCATCATTGATTTGCTCTGGTTGTCTTTAGGAAGGAGTCATGTTTGGTGCAGTCGGGGCGTATGATTGGAATGGAACTGTGGTAATGAAAAAAGCTGAGGATTATGTCATTCCGGGTGAAGACGCGTTTCACAGCCGTGCTGTTGAGAGGTATGAAGGCATGGCAGGGTACGTTGGTAAGTGCTGGAGAGTGTTGCTTGGGTTGCTTTTCACCCTCAGCTTAGAGATGAGTAGATATATCTTCTTTGCAGATCCAACCGTAAACGCATAATTGTGTTTTGAAGCAGTGAGCCCATTGCAGACTTTATGGTTTTTTAACCTCTGTATGTGTTTCATTGAATGATGTTTTTTTTTCCTTTTTAAGTGAAGTTCTGCACTGATTTATTGACTGATCTTCAACAGAATATGCAATTATTAGACTAATAATTCTTCACATCCAAAGGACATATCTGCTAATAATCAGTTATTTGCTTTAAGTTGAGCAATTGTAGGAGGACTATTCTTAATTGCAATATAAACAAATGTAATAAATTTAAATATGTATTTTTTTAGGTTATGACGTCCAATCAGCATCAAGACCCAAAGGAATATTATACATTACAGGTGCACCACGATATAACCACACTGGTCGGGTCATTGTGTATAAGCTTGATGGAAATAATATAACAATTAAGCAAATCCTGAAAGGAGAACAGGTACATCTGTAATATTATTTTTTTCTTTGGGTGATTTCAAAGAGGATCATATTCAAAAAGCTACACAAAACGTTAAAAACAACTTTCTGCAAGGGGAGAATATTTGATGAATTTAGCATATTTAAAAAATTTACAAAGTCAAAGCTGAGGAGTAAATAAACCCAACCATTTATACCTGAAATTATTAAATTATATGTATTTATTTTGAGAAAAATATCCGAATGGCCTACTGGAATAACAAGAAATGGAACTATATGATAACGGGAGATAGGTTGGTTGCTATATTGTTCTCTCTGGTGTTCTGTCTTCTGCAATCCTATAAATAACTGAAGAAAAATGTTAAAACAGTTATCGTTCCAAAGACTTTCCTGTACTGATCCCTAAAATTATAGCATTAGGAATATAAAGATAAATATTTAGTTAATATTGCAATTATAATATTTAATAGGTCATTCCACCTGTGTTATAAGAGTATTGATGCAATGTAGGCTAGAAAAAACTAAGAAAAGAGAGAATTATGGGGTATAACAAAGTTATTGAAATAATATCAATGATGTAAAAATGTTTTTAATTAAATGATTTGTCTGTTTTGTACATAGATTGGTTCATACTTTGGCAGTGTTCTTCAGACTGTCGATGTTGACAACGACACTTATACGGACATCCTTCTTGTTGGAGCTCCAATGTACATGGGCCCAGAAAGGGATGAACAAGGTCAAGTTTATGTTTACAAGATTAATGAGGTAGTTTTGCTGCTTACCCTGTTTTATTTCTTTAAGCTTCTTTATTTTTTATGTATTTCATCATAAAATAAACAGTTATATATATAATACCAGTCAAAAGTTTGGACACACGAAGCCACATCCAAAGGAGAGTGATAGTGTTGCGTCACATGACCTGGTCACCTGACCGAAAGACAATAGGAATTGTTTACTGTGTGTAATAGTTTTGGTGGAGTTTGAACAGAGAGTGAAGGCAAAGCAGCCGTTAGTGCTCAGCGTATATGTGGACCTCCTTCATGGCAGCTGGAAAAGCATCCCAGGAGGCCACCTCATGAAACTGGGGTAGAGGAGACAGTAGGGTCAGTCAGTTCACGGAGCAGTTGGGGTCAAGGGTCTTGCTCAAAGGCCCAGTGGTCGGATCACTCTGCCGACCCAGAGATGTGAACCGGAAATCTTCTGTGTCCCACCCCCAAAATGTAGAGAATAGTACAAATAAGCCTTTCTATGGGTAGGTATGTCCAAACTTCTGACTGGTACTATGTGTATGTGTGTGTATGTATTAATATCAAAGACTTGAAGCCTTACAAGCCCCGATACCTAACAAATGTTTAAATAAAATATATTTAGGATGTGTAGACCCAAGAATAAGGTTCTGGTGTCTTTTCAGACAGATTTGTTTGAATATGAGATGACATTGAAGCCCATTGCTCAGCCGTGCTGCACTAGCCGCTCTCACAGCTCCTGTAAGACCATCAACAAAAACGAGCCATGCGGTTCACGTTTTGGGACTGCGATCGCTTCAGTCACCGACCTTAACCTCGACGGCCTTGGCGATGTGGTGATCGGGGCACCTTTGGAGGATGACCATCGGGGGGCAGTCTACATTTACCATGGGGCAGGCAAATCTTTAAAGAAGCAGTTTGTGCAGGTATACCTGATTAATGTGCCGTCATTGTTACCTGTTTGCCATATTTGGGTCACCAGTTCATCTGAACTGGGTAACATGGGTCTGTAAGGGAAATTCAACACTGCAAACAACTCCATGTGTACAGGACTGTAGTCAGATTCAACCCTGCAACAGTGTTTACATTTGTGCCAAAAATGCCAGGCAGTTACTATAATAGGTTTACTTATTGGTTTACTAGAAACGTGCAATGAATGCATGAATGTCAATGACTCACAGTCGCACACTACTAAACTGGTTGGATGAAACAAAATCGCGAACTAAGGTTTTACTTTCTGTACCCTGAACTATTCACCTCTGGTCAATGCAGATTTTTTTTTCTCACTAGTCTTGATCAAACAATGAAATGCAATGAGTGAAGCTTCCAAAAGAAATGGACAGACAAGAGTATGAATAAATGTAGGAATCATGATATGTTAGGTTTCGTGTATAATGCTAGACACAAAACATATAAAATTAAATATATATGAAATATGTTATACATATATAGACAATGTAAAGAAAAACTGCATAAGTTCAGAGTGCCTTTCCAGTTTGACACACGGTAACAGCGGGCATGAAACATGAATGAATACAGAATGGTGGATCGATCTTCTGTCAGTCTAATAATGGTGCTGGGAAGAAAGCTGTTCTGCAGTCTAGATGTACAGACATAACAGTACTTTCCCAATGGTAGGAGTGCTACAAGGTGGGGGCAGGGGTCCCGTGTGACATCAGTGGCTGTCCATAAGCCACAGGTGGTGTACGGTATATGTCCTCCATGGTAGGTAGCTGACATCCTTCTGGAATGCGCTTTTCTTTGATGAGGAGCAGCTGGTGAACTAAAATGCAACATGTCAGAACACTCTCAATAGAGCAGCGCTAGAAAATCATAAGCAGATGTTTGGGCAGGCTGACTTGCAACTGCAAGTACCTTTATTTATATAGTAGACACTTTTAAGTGACTTACAACTGAAGCTGTTAGAGGTTAACGGCCTTGGTCATAGGCTTAATGATGAAATGATTCTGGCAATCGTGAGATTTGAACTAGCTAGACCACACACTGCTACTGCATCTTTTTGACCAGGATGGTGGAGTGGGCTGTCCATGTGAGGTCCTCTGTGATGTGACTGCTTAGGAATTTGAAACTGGAAAAACCCTCTTCACTGGAAACCATCTTCACTAAGTTACCATTTGTATAGAATGGAACAATGTCTAAAATATGTTTTCTGAAGCTGATGATGAGTTTCTTGGTCTTAATGCGTATGAGTGCCAGACTTTCAAAATGGTGCTTAGATAACAGATTCGGGTCCTATTTCCTGTAGTAATCACCATTTTGTCATCCATAAACTAAGGAGAGTGTTTGTGATATGGGTGGGTACACAGTCGTGGGTATAGAGGGCATAGAGAATAGTGCTCTGAACATTGCCTTGGAGTACACCAATTTTAAATAACAGGGTGGAGGATAGATGGGATCTATACTGTACCTAAATTTCTGAGAAGCAGTCTTGTCAGGAAGTCAAGAATCCAGCTGCAGAGGGACAGGCGGACGTCCAGCTGCAGTAATTTGGAAACCATCTTTTTTGGGATGATTATCTTGAAAATAATAGTCAGTGAGTTGCATCCTAACATATGTCCCGTGGTGTTCAAGGTGGATTAGAGCAGTATGGAAAGCAGTGAAGATGGCATCCCCAGTGGATCCGTTTGCTCATTAATGGGTTAACGACTTCGATGTTCATGAGGAACAGTTTCATGATGGATGGGGGTGAGAGGAACTGGGTGAAAATCATTCAGGGTACTGGTGCAATGTTGAGAAAATGGGCCAAAACAGAGGCAGGATGAAGGTATTTGCCAATACCTCAGCCAGCTGGTCAGCATGGTAATTCCTCCAGCTATTGTACTCAGGTCTCGCTGTTTTCCATGCATTCACACTACTGTACAAAGCATGCATCTTACATTACAACACCTTACACTAAGGTGTAGTCTTATCTGTCAACTGTTTGGCAAAGTCTTTACTTAAGTTATGTTCATTTTTCCACAATATGTTCACCAAACAAGCATCCTTGGTCATTTTTTGCTACAAAATCTTTTCTTTTCCATTGACTATTTTTTGTAGAGAATAGCATCTGGTGGAGATGGAGAAAAAATGAAGTTTTTTGGTCAATCAATCCATGGAGTCCTTGACCTAAATGGAGATGGGATTACTGATGTTACAATCGGAGGAATTGGAGGAGCTGCCCTTTTTTGGTTGGTACTATGCGCTGTAATTTCCTGAATAACCTTTCCATCATTTTTGAAGGGTTTTAGCAGTGGTGAGTTAGGAAACATGCCTTTGAATTATAAGGGTGCTTTTGCTGGTCTACGGAAACAGGTTGCAAAGGTTTAAAAATTGGAACAGTGCATGCAAAGATACTGCTTCAGCACAAAGTAGCACTCACAGTGAGATCAAGTGCATAAAGGAGAAGTGTTTAGATACAGCCTTTTTGCCAATCTTCTTTCGGAGTTTGTCCTGTGTAAATAAATATACTGCTCTACTCTAATTCTTGGAATTTTTTTCATAAAATAGCCGTTTTTCAGTTATTACTTTATTTTTGTCAACACCATCAGACACAATAAGAGGCAACTTATTTTTTATTCATTTGGTCTAATACTGTATGTATTTAGAGTTTTTAAATCATTATCTGGCAACCTTAGTACACATATATGCTGTTAAATGTCGAATATTCACTTTTGTTAATTTTTTATATTGTTGTATGTGTTCTCCTTTAAAAGATCTAACATCATACAACATTTACTTTAAGCCTAAATAGAAAAAGTAATGAATTTTCATTTACCAAACATATTTTTGTATTAAAAGAGACTAGTACTTTAATAACTCAACAGCACTGAAGAAACATTGTAAGCATTTTCATTTAAAAAAAACAAAACTCCCTCTGACTGTGGTGACATTAATCTGATGGTGGTGACAGTGGTATCATTACAACATACAATTCAAAAATCACTGGCTTCTTGCTTAACAACTTTATCTAACCTTTTGCTCTAAATAATAACAATAATAATAACAAACTAGACTATAAACTGTACAGTATATTGGTCTTGGTGCTGTGACACAGAACGGACGTAAAGCACAGATGGATGAATAACTGAGCTTCACTCTTGTTTGCTTCTTGGCGAACTCCTTCTGGAGGTTCAATAATGTATCAGCCAGAATCATTCTCTGATGCTTTATTTTCTTGCGTGTGATTATGCCCTGTGTCAGTTCGTGCTGCATTATACTAGAAATCCTGAACCTTCTGAGTAATTGTTTGAATGTATGTAGGTTTTTTGTCATTAAGCCCCCTCTACTGCAGTGTGTTATATGTTACGCCAAATTGCCTTGTCTGGTGAACTAGCCGATATTTTTGCAGAATCTTGCCTGATAGAGTCAAGTTCTTCTTCTTGTGGGCAGACTTGTTTTGTTTCAGTCCATGAATGAGTGAGTTGTGGAACAGCAGAGTTTTCTTGATGGAGGGCTTTTTGAGTTGGCTTCCCCGCAGCAGCTGCTTTTTCTTCTTGGTGATTTTTCTGTTTTTTTATTTCTAGCTCGTTCTCGTAAGCAAAGACAGGTGTTCCTCCTTTAACTCTGCCTCACTGTGTATTGTCTCTTACTACTTCCTTTGATATTCCCTTCTCCTTCTCTCCTCCACTGCTGCCTTGCCATAGGTTGTCAAAAGTATGTGTAATGGTGGGCTTGGGTTTGGGGGGAATTTTGTGAATGTTGAATGATGTAAGCCAAATGTACATGGCATAATAGTGAATAGAGAGAGAGAGGGACCGCACACCTCATCCCGTAGGGTTGGACGATATGGAAGAAATATAGGGGGAATAACATAAATGAAAAATGCAGATGAGGTTAATGAAACATCGCAGGTCGCATTGGTATTTATTGTGATCAACAATTATACTCTAGCCTCCGGTGAGGACCATTTGGAGGTTTTTGTCACAGTGTCTATAATACATTTGACCAAGAATTGAAAACATATATATGTTATAATATGTAAATAATTTTTTCAGGTCTCGGGATGTTGCCCAGCTCAGGGCTAATATGTCATTTCAACCTGATAAAATTAACATGCAGACATGTGGAGCTTCTAGGAAGATCAGCGGCTGTGTCAACATCACAGTGTGCTTTGGATACACTGTCAAGTCTGAAAAGGAAGACAGTTTTACCACTGGTAAGCTTGTATGTCAATCAGTTAATCCATCCATTCTATATCCATCTTCCATAAACACTTATCCAGTACACAAGTAAGTTTATATGCATATACAGGGGCTATATTTGACTCTGTGGGTCAGGCACATCATAGGCGTATCTCAAAGTATTAAGGGCCTGAAAAAGCAAGTCTTTATTGTTCAAATGAAAGTTGGAGGTCTTAGCCCCTGACTCCAGATGCCCTTCCAGCCAAGGCTGGCCCGTGACTTTGAGTCTAGTATGCAGCCATCCCCCTTATCACATTACACAGAGACCGAATAGTGCGGTGGCCATTCATTAAAATGATTCATTCCATCTCCTTTCGGAGTTTGTCCTGTGTAAATACAGCTCTCTCTTACTGCTTTACTCTGTTACTTATTTGACCGGGGATCAGTCAATTCAACATGTTCCAGAACACGTGCCCATATACTTTCCCCAAATCTACAAAACATGTGACACTGTATTGGCATATTCCCACAACCCTCACACAGCTGTGCGAAGGAGAAGAGTTTGTGCACGGCTCCACGGCTAGGCTGTGATCTCCATTACTCCTCCTGCATCCTAGGACTGATCACTGCAGATCATGCTTGAAAATGCTTTAAACTAACTTTCCCAGGCAGACCAAGACATACCTATGAGTATCTTTGTATTAGAAAATGGTGTTTAGTAGGGGCAATCTTTGGCTTAGCACAGAGGTCCAATAACAGTTCTCAACTGGTAAGCAATTCCTTTCAATTATGCCTACCCAGTAAGATGCAGTGTTCCCCATATATGCATTGAAGTCATCCTTTATGGCCACAGCAGGGCTATCTAAGAGTTAATCTTTATGGAGAGTTCACCCTCAGCTGGGTACTTGGAATACGCAGTCAAAGTTTATGGCTCTGCAAATCACAATTACATGTAGGCAACTCTTGACTGATAGAAAAAACGTCAACTGAAGAACCCTCAGGGAGGGACTTGTGTATCCCTCATGGGAGCTTCAGTGCAGAAGAGGCTCCATCATAATTATAACCAGCTAATTTCTTTCTAGCTCCTGCACTGCTTCATGCCAATGATGTAACATTCCTCTTTTCCAAAACCATCAACCCTTTAGGTTCTTGCATGGCCCACGCCGATGGTGGTCAGACGAGACAGACTAGATAGAAAAGTAAAGTATTTTATTGTACATATGCAATCTTCATTAAAAGGTCAATATAAGGATTCATCCATCGTCTAGTATAGGGTCAGAGAGCCTAGAACACCTCCCAAACAAAACTAGGTAGGTGACAGTCTGGACAGGATGCCAGTATATTGCTAGGCAAATAGACATTAGGCAATTTAGAAACACAAATTTGTGCAAAGACAGCATAAACTGTGCCCGTTGACCTGTTCTTTGCCGAAAGAATTATATTGTGTAGAAATTCAGGACAAAATAGTATTTTTCGATCAGTTTCTGAATTGTATTTTTCCATAATTGTTACACTATGAGTACTTGTCTGGGTTATTGATTATGTACTGGATAAATAACAATGAAGTGTGATCGGTCAAGTCAAAGATGGTGCATTACACCAAGTTGTCATTTTTACACCATGGCTAACGAACAAAGAATAAATTATTTCAATTGACATTTAATGATGTTTCAATGTGCTCTTAAAAATACAGTCCCTACAAGGACAGAACATTAACTCACTGGACGCGGCAGGTCCATTGAGTTAATAAAACTGTGTAAAAGAAACTGCCAACAGATGGGGACTTACAATTTGAAAATCAAAGAAATATATATGGTAATAAGAATGACTGCTTATTTATGATAGACATCTGACATTTCTGGACCAGTATGAAAAATAATATTTAGCAATGCTGTGGTACAATAAAGTGCAACAAGGTAAGAGAACAAATGAGTTTCTGGCACTTAAGTGATGCCTTCATATTAGCTGTCATTTGTGGTTTGTGGGTTTTTTTTCTTTTTCTCTCTCTCTTGCTCTTCAGACATGCAATACAGTCTGACATTAGACTCGCTCAGAGCAGTGTCAAGAGGATTGTTTGTAAATAACACAGAAAGAAAAGTGCTTCAGCTGAAACGGATATCCAACAAGGACAGCTTTTGTGGGCAATACAAATTCTACATGTTGGCAAGTAAATCATATTCCCTTTTCCTGAGGTGTTAATTTAGAATTAGCATTAAAATAATAGAGCCTGAAGTTCACTCTGTCAGCTTCCATTGCCATGGAATCCTCAGCTTTGTGTCCTCTGTCTTGATTTCCTCTCACAAGAAAGTATTCCTCTGAACGACAATGAGTGGAAGTTTGAAGCAGGGGTGCGTCTATGTTACTGCCTACTTCCTGTGTTTCTCCGTTAAGCTGGGTCTTTAGAAAACCCATGGGATCATTGTCGCATTCCAGCTATTATCTCAGGAGGCTGAGAATAACACTTCCATGCACCAAGCTATCATGCTAATAATTAATCAGAGGATGTGTGAAATGTTTTTTGAGTGAAAGACTTATGTGATTTTATTATGTATTTTGGCATTAGGTCTCATGCAGGGATTTTCTAGAAAATTATGTGGGATTTATAGAAAGATAGAGGGCCGTGTTCTTAAAAAAATACAGTGCACTAAAATACTGTGTAACAAAAATCTCATAATGAATCCTGAATACAGTTCTACATTCTTTTTATGTCAGGTTTGTGTTTACTGCCTCTCTACATAAATATGTCTTAGGGGCATGTTAGGTACTTGCAATGGGCAGAGTTCTTCCAGGTGGTTTTAGACGTCCTCCATAGCACACTGTGACCAGTAGTTTGCGAACAAGATAAACAAATGCCTTCATAGCGAACTGGACATAACGCTAGGAAAAGGGGACAGGACAGGTGACCCCTAAAGGTCCAGTTTCCCATCCACTCCAAGCAAATGCCCAACTCAGGCAAAACAAATTATCATTTCATATGGTTGTGTAAAGATTGCATCTGGGCATGTTTGTCAACATCCATTAAGTCTGCATATTATGTTAAATGTACTCTTATGCCAAAATAAAACTGCAGATTATTTTTTTAGAGCAGTGCATGTGAAGCAAAACAGGCAAATGCGACAGATTTTTCACCAGACAACATTTACTTTAATCGGAAACAGAGCAAGAATGATCAAAGAAAAAAGCTAAAACACCACAAAATAGTCCACAGTCTGCCTTGGAGAAATTACCCCACATTCCTTTTCTGATCGCTTTCGGTAAACAGCCAAGCAGCTGTAGCACAGGGGATGACCAGCATATGTTGAAAGATTGTATTGTTTGTTTATCTCATTATAATATACAAACAAGATCACTGAATGATATCTGACACCAGTGATGCATGATAGATTCTACAACGTGACACTTTACAGGTGAATCTTCCGTGAGGTCTTTAAACAGTTTATTCAAGCTAGAGTGGTCAATTATGTCAGCATAAAATGGCTGAATATTTAAAACGGGATGTATATTTTTTATTTGCCTTGCAGGATAAACTGGACTTCAGGGATCCAGTAATGATCTCACTGGTGTTTGAATTAGTGAATAAGGATCAGGGCCCAGTCTTGGATGGGGACTTACCAGCATCTCTCAATAAGACAGTAAGACGTGTTTTCTTTCTCTTTTCCGTTAAAGCAAAAACAGTTGCTCCATAAGTCAGGTGTGAAGTATATTAGGCCGAATGTTTATGTTATGACAGTAACTGGCACTTTCATACATTTTAAATGCCTTGCAATAGCAGCAACACTGACCTGATCTAGTAGAGTGAATGTGTTTTTTTGTAGAACTGACACTTAGAATTGTGTTTTTTCATAGTACAATCATTTGTTTAGTGTTAGTAATTCATGATATAGGATTATTATACAGAAGCAAAAATTCACTAGCAAAATTCAACTGAAAACTCATTGTCATGTGACTTATGCCACCCGACAGTAAGGTTATAATGCGCAAATGAAGGTGAGATGTTGTTTTTGTGCAGTTATTTATTTTTAATGACTTTCAGCCAGTTCCGAACAATGCATCTAAACATTAAAGTATGCACATGTTTTTAAAGCATTTCATCTCAAAGGACTCTGTTTATGTGTCTCATCTTTGAATTTAAAGATCCACAGGACTTGAACTTTTCCATATTCTTTCCTAGATTGCTTTAGTTGACTGTGGAAACAATGAAAAGTGTATCACCGACCTCCATCTGGAAGCTACAGCAAATATAACAGAGTAATGTTTTAAATATATTTTTTGCGTGCGACCGTGTAGAGACAAAAATGACAAGCTGTTGTATAAATAACGTAAGGCTATTTAGTTTGTTTAATAAAAGGACAATGTACTGTATAGACCTGTTCTATAGGAAAGGTAACCTTAAATGACTTCTGTTGTGATCTGGCACTATATAGAAAATATAATTAAATAAAATTAACTTGACCCTCAAGAGGGGGTGGGAGGTGACGTTGGAGGGGGGGTAATGGAAACACAGTAGTAATTATAAGAATATTTTAAGGATATACCCCAATTTCAGTCTTTTCTGAGTCTGTACTTGATGTTAAAATGGTAAATTGGAACGTTGCTCCCTCTAGTGGTAAGTATGAAAATAAACACCTCGTAAATTTGTCACTCATGGATTCTTTCTTTCGTAGCCTTGTCATTAAAGCGAATCAAGAAAAATTCCACATTGAAGTTAAGGTCAGAAACAGCAAAGATAGCGCCTACAACACAAAGGTTATACTAAAACCCTCTAAGAACATCAACTATGTAAAAGTAGAGGTATGTTTTTTTACAGACACATTGCATTTTATATGTTAACTCTATGAGTTACTGTATATTCATTTTTTTTAAACCTTTCTTTTCTTTCTTCATGTGCTAATTGGGTAATGGGCAGAATTGGTTCTGTTACAAACTTATTGGCATAATAAAATGCTAAAGATTTTTGGTAGTAAAAATAAAATTTCATAGTTTGGTATCTTAAAGAAGCAAAACATCATATTTATACTTTCCGTTTGCACAATGCACATTTTTGTAATAAGGTACGACTCAATGCATTTATAGTCTTTTTAGCCTCATTTTCATTTAATAAAGCAAAAGTGGGAAATGATCCTTGATCTCAAACTGTCAGTGACCAAATTCCTGTCTGTTTTCATGACAGCCTAGAGACAGAGATTGTGAAATTAAGGATGACATAATCTGTGCTGTTGGATATCCTTTCTTAAAAACAGATGAGCAGGTATGTCAAATTCCAAATTTTGTTACTGTTGATAATGCTTAAAACTTTTAAGATTTAACGCAGATTTCTTTTTTTATTGCAGGATACTTTTAAGGTTCACTTTGAAGTAAATCCCTCAAATGTGTGTGAGAAATGTGCAAGTATCGACATCAAAGTCAACGTAACAAGGTAATATATTACAAAACTAAAGCATAATTATTACATTGAAATAAAGATATACTTATACACATATGACAGAAAAATGTATTTTCCTCAACACAATGCTTTTTTGACCATTTATATGTCAGTGAAAGCATGTTTGCTGTATAAAACATATGAACTTCCAGTATTCCAGTACTTTAACATGCACTTTCTCTTCTGCAATGACAGAATTGTCACGTATGCCAGATTTTCTTAAAGGGGCAGTACAACCTAAAACTGAAAAAGGTATGTTTTAAATGGCATTCTTTCTGTGGTGAAAATTACATTTAAAAAGTCCAACAGCAATGTCTGTTGCCAGAAATGGTGACCCTCAAGATAATCCACAGACTAGAAAGCAGTTTAATGTCGGAACTATTTTCTTGTACTGAACTGCACACACCAATCGTATCACTGCACAGAAGGTATCGCCAGGGTGCTCTTGCTCGAATCTTCTGCACCGAAATACAATTGGTGTGTGCAGTTCAGTACAAGAAAATAGCTCCGACACTAAACTCCTCACTAAAAAGTCTGTGGATTATCTTGAGTGACCAGGTCATGATTTCTGCTAAGAGACATTGGTGTTAATTTTTTCAAATGTGCTTCTTCTGGCGCTTTAATCATCACAGAAAGAATGCCATTCACTCCCTTTATACTCAAGAGTAGCCCCACATTTCTACAAGCAATATCTTCAAAACTAGGCATCTCCCAGCAGAACAGCCTAGTTGGATAGACAGCACCAAAGCCCCTCTAAAACATACCTTTTTCAGTTTCAGGATGAACCGGCCCCTTAACTAATCACTGGGTTAATCTGCCCAGTTTGTATGATCACACATGAGGTAGTATTTTGCCCTGAGCAGTGCCCCACAGCACAGAGGGGGTATACGAGGGTGTAGCCATGTGAAACCAGACAGGCTAAGCACAGGTCAACAAGCTGAGTGGCAGAATCAGGGTGACTTTGGAGGACCTGAAGCCACGGTGACCTAAGGGATTAACAAGGAGACAGAGTGCTGGACAGAGATTTTTATGATTGAGACCAAAAACCGCCACCAAAAGGGCAAAAGCGAGACGCGAGGTGTAAGACAGCAAGAGGATCCATACCAAAAACCCAGCATTAATAAGATTCATTGCTGAGGTGCTGCCAGGCAGTGGGGTGCAGGAATGTGGAGCATGCCGGCTGGAGAACAGCGCTGCACTTGTGAGGCTATTGACACGCTTCAGTGAGGGAGGAACAGTGAAGCATTGAGAGTCGTGCATTGGGAGGGGTGGGCTCAGCCACAGAGGGGCTATTCCTGGGGGAATGGACTAAGCAGTGAGATTAATACTCACTCACCTGTCTCCTCTCCCATTGCTGCTTCTCCCAACTCCATGAAATCCTCCTCAGGGAGGGTAACAACCCTTCTGACAGTTTTTTTGAGCGTTTACCAGACGTTGTGTTTAAGGTATGGAAACGTTCAAAGTGTCCAGTTTCCCTGATGTTCCTGGAATGTATACAGCTACTACTATAACGAAGACTAACAAGGTATAAACATACAAGGGGCACAGTAGAGCAGCGGGTAACACTGTGGCTCTTCATCTGTAAGGATCATGGGTCCAGGGCTGAGTTGTGCATTGCCAGTACAGACAAACATCACTTCTGTGAAATGACATTTTTATCATAAAACAGCATTTTCCAATATTACTTTAAAAGGATGTTCAAGTAATAATGTTATCTTCCTAACATTAACAGAACCTTTGCTAAAATGTAAAACATAAATAATGTTTCATTAACATCACAGTAAGAGCGTTCTCTGCCATCTTTGAGAAGACCTTTACATAAGGCTGGCTAATGTTCTGGGAACGTTCCCCGTCAGCTGGGAAGTCACGCTAACCACAAGCTACTTTTAGCTTATTAGCAATGGTTTGTATGACTTGTCTGGGTTCATGTGGTTGAAACGGGATTAGCAGTAGTCCAGCCCTCGCCTGTCTCCCGACACGCCAAAGGAAAAACTGGGGAATGGAGCACAGAGGCAGAATTCAGGAGATAGTGGATGACCTTGAGACAACAGCACTTAGACTAATTAGAGACTAAAACCAGAACAAAATGAGAATCCTAGGGAAAGAGTTTAGGGAAAAACCGATACAGAAGGAAGAAAGGAGAAAAACCGTTCTAGGACAGAAAAGTGAGATCAGTAACAAGGTTTTCTGACAAAGCTTGTGATTCGGTGCTACAGAGCTTCAAGACCAAGGATGTTTAGATAGCTGCAAAGCTTGTTAGATGGAAGGATTTCCTGTTTGGGTCACAGAGGGCACTCTTGTGAAATATAACCAAGCAACTACAACTCTCCCTGCTGGACCGGGGTCATTATGATCTTTACAAAAGCTAACCCAGGCATGATTTGTACTTGAGGTGCATGGTTAATATTCTTTATGAGATGTTGCCATTTTATCTATTTCACAGTGACAGTGATGAGCCCAACCTTAATGACAACAGTGTGAACATCAAGATCCCAGTCAAGTACGAGTCGGGGCTGAGTTTTTCAGCGTAAGTAGCATATTAAAATTCTATCGTTTTTAATGGTATACCAAAATGAAGATTTTCTCCATGCAGTGTTTATAGTAAAGGATGTTTAGGATCTCTGTTGAAAGCAAGAATACCTAGTCTTTCTGTGAGCACTGAATATGACATTTGTACATTAAGAAACACATAGACCACAGATTACTAAGTTTTCTATCCATAACTTTTCCTGTAAAGCACTGTATGCCAATTTGTGTGATACAGGTCTGTGTTTTTAAATTGCCCATATTCTGACGATGTAACCGGTGAAGGACACGGTCTGTTCTCTGCCTCATGCACTGTTGATTATGACCCTTTACTGGATGAGCAGTTATGAAAAATGGGTGGATAGAAACAATAGGAATCTCTGGTATATACGGTGTGATATGTGATATGTAAATGTGACACACGTATAACATTCATCACACAAATATTCCCCAGTTAAGCTTCATCTAAATCAGCCATCTTTTCAGTGTGAAGTACATGGAAGGAAGTCACCACATAATCGTCCGTGAAAGTGAGGAGTTCCCAAGTGTGTTAAGTCACATAAGTATGATTGGGGATGAAGTCAACATCAGCTACACGGTGAGAGACACAGCAGCCAGTTCAGACTGTAACATTACAGATATATTGGGTTAACTTGATCTGTGCATTTAGATGTATAATCACATTATGCAACAGAATGCATAAACACAATACTAAACTCATCAGCACAAACACATAGTGTACACTTATGTACCCCATAAGAGCTATAAATCTTTGGCAGTGGGATGTAATATTATAATATATTACACAGTAGTGCCATATTTGAGTGCTATTTAAGGAAAGAGAGACAATGAGTTTGTTCGGCCCTTAACATTGTGCCAATGTATGCTGTCCCACAGATTAAAATGGAAATCAACCAGACAATTCCTCCTTTGACGTTAAATATTACGTATCCCTTTACGTCTCCAAGAAAAAATTCTCTGCTGTATTTGACAAATGTGGCCTTCTCTAAGGTAAGGATGCTCTTTTGTGGCAACAAGAGTAGTGCAGCAAACAACACAATGGCTATAGACTTACCAGCCCATGGTTACCTCAGTAAAGTGGTAAAAATTTGGTAAACAAAAACTGCAACCATGTTTGTATGTGTGTTTATACAGTATAAACCCATATTTAGGAGCTACATTTCATCTGAATACAGATAGTGCACGTATTTGTTCTGTACAGTTTGGTACATCCTTGTTTTTGGTTTGGTACGAATAATAAAATGGATGAATACATTTGTTGACACAAATCAGAACCTAAGTTGATTACAGCTAATGCAGTCAGTTGTAAACGGCTGTTGGGCACCAACCGTCACATCACATTCAAAATCACTTAGCATTTTAGCCATTCTAATGTCATTGTACATCTTTACTCCATGTGTGTGCTGCAGGTATTCATTTGCTGTTTGGTGCAGCAGACTTGTGTTAAGGAGCAGATGTACCTACAGTAATAGAAATGTGTGACATCGAAGTGTTTCAAATCTATTATTGGCAGTTCTTCAAGCTAATTTGACACTTGTTTTAAAAATATTCTCTTCCATATTTCATAAATATTTTTGTTCCATAGTGTATTCCTTTCTTGCATCGCAAGAAATTTAAAATAACAGCGTTCAACTGTATTGCATTTAAAGAATTGACACGAATGAGGGAGATTATTTTAATACTCTAGTCATGTTCGTTATTAATTCTTGGTTCACTTTATTCCTTGTGACCATTTACAGTCGTCACCTCTGTATATAATTCCTTTTGGGTTTCATTGCAGAATGTAGAATGTGACGTCTCTCAGGTGGACCCACTAAAAATCAGCCCACAGAACACGTATTCGTCTCAAGCTGTGAAGGAAACCTTGGGCAATTACACTGTGGTGAGTTCTATATCATAATTTGATTCAGAAAGCAGAACCAATTTTTCTGTGTTTCTGTCGGTGATTAACACCTATTTCTTTCACACAAAATGGGGAACTGTACTCCGACTTACAATATGAAGCATCAGTGACCATGCAGCTCTGCCTCCTACTGTTAGACCAGATGCTTGAGTCTTAGCAAGGTGACTCAGGAAGCTGACTTGTGTGGATCAGCTCTGTAGAACACTACAGCGACGTCAACTAATGCCTCTGCCATACCCCTTATCTTCTCTTCTGGAATCCGTTACATTGAAAATCAGGTGTAATGGAGAATATGAGGCACAGGATAAGGAGATCACATACACACACAAACACACCCACACATGTACACACACGTATGCACACATGCTTGCACACACACACACAAACACACGCATGCGCGCAGACACATGCGTGCACATACACACACTTACGCATACACACACACACATGTATGCACACATGCATGCACACACACACAAACACACATGCACACACACACACACACAGAGGAACCCCAGGCCTGGAGGTGTGAGGCATCCTCCAGATTCCTGTATCACATAAACCTTTTCATTCTCCTGTGGACTTGAGGTTTCTACACCCACAACATAAAAATGTGATATTGCAACTTTTGTATACAAAAGTTCATTCATTCTTTCTTCACTCTTCAATTCATTCTTGTTCACTTTTAAATACATTTTACACGCATTTTAAATATCCACAGTAAGTAAAGACTAAATTAAAATGTACATATTTTAGTTGTCCGAAAAGTCTATAACTAATTAATTAGCGTCTGGTAAGCAGCTGTGGATGGGCTCATCCATACAGCTCTGAAAGAAATTGTCATTTATTAAATGAATTAATCCCTCTATTGTAGCATTAGAGTCTCAGAGTTAGAGTCACATTGCATTTTCAGTAACAGGAATGAATTATGTGCTTTCCTTTTATTGTCTAGGCGTGCGATGGATTCAACTGTAAAGTCCTTCTCTGCACTATACCTGCACTAAATCTTTCCATGTCTAGCCAAGTGAATGTCACCTTCCGTGTTTGGAAGGCGACTTTCATCAAGGTAAGTTTAAATTGTATTTGAAGATTTGGAGTTATGTTGATGAAGAAGGCTTCCAATAACTGTGTATATATGATACCATTATTGCTGATGAAGAGCTGTATATTAAATAAAGTACAGATGACCCTTCCACATCGTGGGGGTGGGAGTGTAGACCTCCTGCAATTTGTGAAAAAAACGTTGTAAAAGTTACAGAGAAACATGAAAGATACGAGAGACATGAAAGAAGAAGACAACTGCGCGAGATCACAGGAGAGCCCGCCGTAAACACGCTTGGCATCTTCCAAACCAGCACTCTACATATATTTTATGCATTTATGAACTACCAAACTTTTTTGCACCTGCAGGCTTTCACAAAAACTCCTAGAAAATTCCCATTTAATTTCTTATGCCGACCCCATGATATATATCAAAACCGCAATGGGGAAAGTCACAATGCAGAAGGGTTGATTGTAGTCTGAATTCTTAAGTTTATACACTTCGTACAAATAACTTATTTAGCGTTACGCACAGCTAGCCTGTTGATTCCTCATTTCTTCCATTGATTGTTGGAGTGAAGATAATGATTAGTTAATTGATTTATCTATGGTGCTGTCTACAGGCAGAGTTCTCCAGTTTGGAAATGACCGTGCATGCTACACTGAAGCACAAAGATACATCTCTCTTTGTTCTGAGTGCCGCCAATGAAAAAAGAGATGTGAGTACACCGGGTCAAACAGTTCTCTTTTTCATGCTGTAATTCATCGTGACTTTCCATGGCAGCCAAACATCACGTTGCTTGAACATTATACACCTAACCGTATTTTCTTCCCTTGTCCAAAGGTAAAAATTCAAGTTTCGAAAGACTCTCTTGGTGGAATACCTCTGTGGATCATCATTGTAAGCATTATTTTAGGGCTACTGATACTGGCCTTGGTAATCTTCGTGCTCTGGAAGGTATGCTGACAAGTTCAGAATCAAAATCATAATGTTTATCATACTGCATAATATTCGTTACTTAATAAGCACAAATTCTGTTTGTGTGCAGTTGCCCGTTAAATATCAGAATATTTTATTTTTACTGTCTCAACCAAGCTGACAGCATAGAATTTTTTTTATTATTTATCCAGAGTGTGCATTCTTCTTTGTTTCAATAAATAATAAATTAAATAATACATTTTCAAAAGAAACACAAAGTTAAAGCGTTGTTTTTAAAAGTTTTTTTTTTTTCCTTCAGGAATGTATTTTTAGGGATATGTATTATTGTATAAAATGTTTCTTTTGTTTTCATGCAGGCTGGATTTTTCAAGAGAAAATCAATGGAGGAAATGAAGGACATGAAAAATGGACAGGAAACAAGGACATGAAAAATCTGTAAAAAAATCCAACAGGCTTCTGCCCTAAATCTCCTCAGGTCTGAAATAATGTCTATTCAAGGCCATGCCACTTCAGAACTCAAACTTATGAAAATGAACATTTCTGGTCTATGCAGCAAGATCCAGTACCTGTCAAAAGTTTGAGTGAACCCATAGAATCCTACTAGAACCTAGGCTTTTTTCCCCATGATATATACCTGATTTATACCTGCACACGTCTTCCCAGCTAACTATCCAGAGCCCTGGCAGGACAGGAGACCAGGCAGGGGACACCCTGGGTGTGGTGACAGGAAGACCTCTGCTCCTTTTAAAAGATTTAAAAAGTGTTTTCATTTAAACTTGCGATGTAAAGCTGGTTCACTCAAAAGTTTGACTTTATTGTACATTTCAAACAAATATCAATAATAGCTGTTCTTCATTTGTTTATTGCTTTCAAGGGGCGTGAAATATTGCATAGTTTTTTTTGTGATTTAATTGAACTATATTTAAAAAAAGGTTAACAAATTGTATAATATTTGAATCGCAAAAGTACTCAAGTTTAATTCTAAATGACAGAGCAATTGGTACAACTCAGTATATACTGCAACGCGTAGTATATATGCGTAGTAACTAATTTCCTTATTTTTAATTTATAGTACCTTCAGAAAAATTCTAAAAATATGCATTTACTTTGCCATTATGGGGTATGTGGTGTATTTTTATGGCAAAATGGAGTCAATGTTTAGATAAGTCTTCAACAATCTGTAAAAAAAAAAAAATGGTGCAGTCTGTACATTATGCATAATTTGATTCTACAACTTTCAGCTGTTTTACAAAGGCGCAGGGCCTGAGGTAATGTTTCTGTATACAAATGAAATTGAGATAATTGAAAACTACTGTTCATGTATATCCCTCAGTGTACTGTAAATATATGCAAGTTACCTCAGTCACATGAGATACACTTGTATGTAAAGAATTGAGAGAGAATACTGTATGTTTTTCCAAAAGTAAGAAAATATTTCTACTTCACTTTTTATGCAGAGATTTTTTGCACAGATAGTTCTTTAAAAATAAAAGAAAAATATAAAAAGTGTTTTATTATAGGGTAATGCAAAATTGAACAGTTATGATTGCAATAATTTTAACTGAATTTTCATTTGCCAGCTGTAAGGCTGAACAAAAACTCAATCTTTGAATGCAGCTTTTTCTGACGTCACAAAGATGCAGTCTTGTAATTGAATATATACAGTAAATCTCTGCTTCATGTCATCTTTTCAGTCTGATCGTGTGATCACTAAACAATCACATGCATTGTGTCCGGTATTGCATTAAAGTTTGAACATATCTATGATGTTTTTATCATAATAAAGTATGAAATAGAATAAAAATTCTAGCAGAAAAATGAATGATATTAAGCAGGGAATTACTGTACTAATAACCGTACTAATATTTTGTTTGTTATAAATGTTTTATAATTAAGTTTGTTTAATGGTTTTTATCACTGTTGTGTGTATTTGCACAAACAATCCTTATTTACAAAGTTAATTTGTTGTATTCGAGGACATCACATCATCAGCATTAATGAGGATTATTTTCAGAGTGCATGTAAAAGTAAGTAATTGTGAAAATGTATAAAATGAAATTCTGGTAATGCGTTTGTCCTGTGCACTGTTTAAAACTAAGTAATGCACTGTTGTATGTAGTGTCATTGGCTACAGAATTGTACATGCTGCCACTGAAATCTTTGAGACAATAAAAAGGGGTTTTTTGATGTGTTTTTGACTGTAACAGTACTGAAGTCAGCTTCTTACGTGTGGAATTGTGCTTTTACTTCTGCTACATTCCCTACAGTACATTTCTATTACATCCAGAGGCGGACATTTCAGGTCCAGAAAGTATAAATCCAGACCAAGATTTTGTTTCAACCAACCAGTTGAGTTCTCTGTGACTGTGACTCTTTATACTCAACTGGTTGGTTAAAACAAAATCCTGGTTTGGATTTTTACTTTCTGGACCTGAAATGTCCGCCTCTGATTACATCCAAGTTGTTCATATCCACATTTATTTGTACTGAGGGTTCAGTCAAAGAAAATGTTATTTATCTAGTAAATGAGTAAGAGTTTGTGTCTGCCCTCATCCGAAAAGTGATGGGTGAAAATCCCCCAACCCCAGCTGGTTCCAGGTGGTTTGAACACACTTTGACAGATATCAATTTTACACCAACACGAAGATCATTTAAAATTTAAATATAATTTTCTTTCACTACCTCAGACAAGGGTGGCCAGTCTTATCCAGTAAGGGCCGTTTGCCCTTTACATCACAAAACCCTTATTTGCATTGCCCTCCCTCACTGCTTTTCTTTCGCCCTAGAAGTTTTTCCAAATTCCAGCTGTTGAAAAGCCAAACAAATCCAAATACCTTAGGAGACGAGTCACTGAGGGGCAATATTCACTCAACCTGCAGCCGGGGGCAAGTGGAAGTCTAGCCAAGAGTATCCTTTGCTTAAGTGAAATACACTTTTGGTGCCACCCATGCAAGACGTGGCATTGAAGCTTCTACCTCAGTGATGACTTCATACATACAGGCGAAGCATGGCAAGTGATCCAGTGTGTCCCAATGCCGCTTTTTCTCCGCCCTACCTT
The DNA here is from genome assembly GCA_026779585.1 of Mormyrus proboscirostris. Taxonomy (NCBI): domain Eukaryota; kingdom Metazoa; phylum Chordata; class Actinopteri; order Osteoglossiformes; family Mormyridae; genus Mormyrus; species Mormyrus proboscirostris. The sequence goes on from JAODKF010000126.1 coordinate 12,048,481, forward strand.
TCTCATTCCGTCCCTCATCATCTGAATGAACATTTAACTTTAGATAGCAAATCATTGAGGGAAGGAGCGAGGGAGCTGTCAAAAAATCACTGTAAGTAAGTAAGTAAGTAATCTTTATTTATATAGCACCTTTCACAAGGATATAGAATGTAGTGCGGGTTTTGGCTGCAACTTTCTAAACAGATTACCAATTGGAGGACTGACTGGCTGAAGAGTCTTCACACCTGGGTTTGAACAGCTGACCTAAAGGTTTCCCAAAAACCTGCACACACACCGGCCCTTTGCGGATAAGACTGGCCGCCCCTGGCCTAAAGACTTTTGCACAGTACTGTAACTCTCCTTAAATAAGCTGTGACATATTTTAGCCTTTAAACAAAGTAAGACTGATAAAATGTACTATCGTGCAGGGAATGGCCATGTAGTCTGCAGCATTGCTGTTTGCTCTTTTCTCATTCCGAGGTCACACCAGCTGGCAGCCCATCCAGCTACAGTATCCATCCATCCATCCATCCATCCATCCATTTTCTGTATCCGCTTGTCCTGTTCCGGGCCGCAAGGAACTGGCAGCGCTGGGTACCTAGATCAAACTTTTGGATGAGTGGAGGAATCTGATTTCCTGATGCAATGGCTGATGGATTGTGCGGTGACCATTCAGCTGCCTGACTATGTACTTAAATGCAAATTTGCAAGTTTTTTTATCCCCTGGGTCTATTAAGCTACTCCTACACACCCTTTGGATTTTTAACATTGACCTACAGTATCACTGTGTTTCCTGCAAAATCTATATTCCCTTAAGGGTCTGGATGACTCTAATCGCTGGATCCACTGGCTAGAACATATCATAAAGCCTTTTAACTCAATTAATTTTCATTGTGCACTACAACTAGAAAGTAAAAATAAACTGGACACTTTCAATAATACACAAATATATATGTGTGTGTCTGTGCCTGCGCGTGTGTGTGTGCGTGTGTGTGTGTGTGTGTGTGTGTGTGTTTTTTCTATTACAGTATATTCACTTAAAATAAACCCCAGAAGGCTAATGAACCCAGGAGATCAGGGACAACACCCTTCTGAAGAAATAAGGAAAGTGGTACTGTGGTACTGTATGCTATATAAATTGAATGAAACTTTTTTAGATATAGATACAGCTGTCCATCTGGGTGCAACCAGTTGTCTAGTCCATCATTGATCCTGGAGTCTCTCTCAAGTAGCGCAGGACATGAGGCAGGTAAACACCCTGGGCGGCGTGCCAGTCCATTGAAGTGCATACACATGCACTATAGGAAATGTAAAGACATCAATTAGCCTAATGGAAGGAATGAAGGAGCACATGAATAATCAATGTCCCTGAGTGGCAGGTTCCTAAATCTCCACAAGTCTGAATTTATTAAAACATACCAGCTCCACATTATTTCATGACTCAAAATGAACATGTGCATTTTACTTCATTAGATATACCTGCTCCGCTAAGGTAAGCAGCAAGCTCGTACAGAACAGGAGGACAAGAGGCTCGGTTGATGTGTTACTAATCTACAGGGTCAAGAGTTTACAGAGAATTTTGTGATGAACCAAAACCATCCTGTCAATAGCATTTCTGTTTTTGTCAAAGGCCTTGTTAATGTGAAAAAAATAACAGTTCGGTACAACAGTATGCAAAATGACTTCACTTGTCATCGCTTGAAGCATTCTGGAGGTAAAAGTGAGTCTTTCCTAGTACTAGCTAGGTGTAATGGGTGTATTTTCCATCATAACCATCTGCAAAACTGCAGTCATTTTGCAAAATGACTTTTCCACTTAAAGCCACAAGTGGGCAGCAACGAGCTATTATCAAGAGTAAGGACAGTATATTTAAAACTTAGAAATATTTTCCATCAAAATCCTTCATCCATCTATGTCTCACACTCCTCCCCCACTACTAAGCCATTTAATATTATCCAACCATCAACGATTCAGCCATTTATCCTGGTCAGAATAACTACTTAAAAAATGATCTACAATTGAGATACGAGAAAGCATTCCTCGACATTAAATAGAATAGACTGGCATTCGACAGAGCATACCCCAGGCTTGTGCCCCAAAAAGGATAAACATTTCGAAGTGTGCTCTATGTGGGCACGTTCAGGAATTGGAAAAAGAAGTCGGACTCCCCACATCATACGGACCCGTGTCTTCCAGGTACTCTGAGTTCTTCCCGGAGCCAAAAAGTATAGTCAGGCTACCTACTGCCTGTAAATTGTCTGTAGTGAAGAGTTCCCCACTTCCGGTCCTGGAGAGTCATTCAGCAACACAGTTTGCCAATTTCCCTGCTCAAACACAGCTACCAAACCCGGTAATTAGCTGGGGAAGTTGTGTGTGAGCCAGGAAAGCTGTGTTGCAGACTGGCCCTTTAGGATTGGAATTGGGGGATCCTGCTATAGTGTATGTTGTGTTTTTCTGATACATAGATTCCTTATGTTTCAATCAAGTACAGAAAGAAAACATTTTGGCAGGGTTTCGGAGCTTTCTTACTTTTCACCTCCAACCATGCACTCTTTGTCTTCCAGCTCCAACACATCCCCGAAGGCGGAGCCACCTTACACAACACTCAACTTAAAGGCACGTTACTACCAGCACCAAGAAGTGGACATATACAATTCTTTATAATTACTTCCAAATAAATAAAGAATTAAAGATATATTTTAATTATCTATTTTTCCTCACATTAATTTCAATTTATACAACAACAGCTTTATAATTATCACCAATATCATGTACAGATATAACAAATGTTTTAATTAAATTTATTTATTTATAAATTTTATTTATTTCTTTTAATTTTTGAAAATTAGGCTACCATTTTTACCATTTTTAGTCACATGACATTCCCTGTGCTGGAGGATCATAGTCATTAGGGTCTGTTTAACCAGTGTAATGTGTCACATCCTGACTGCCACGTCTGTCTGACCCTCCTGTCTTCTCCTTAGTGTAACCCTAACAAGCCACGCCTGGATTTGTTTGCCTTATCTCTCGTTCCTGCCCTCGTGGTAATCACTCCAGCTGCCTCTCATTTGCTGTCTTGTCAGTCTTGTATAAAAGTTCCTACCAGTTCTGTGTTCCCCAGTCCAGTCATTGATGTTGTTCCCTTGTGTTGCTTGTGTCCCTCCTCCCAATTTGATCCCTCAAGATCGTGTTTGTTTCCAGTTCGAGTTTAATAAACCTCTTTTTGTTTTGCTGTAACACCTGCTCCCGTGTTCTTCATCTGCTTGGCATGACAAATGACGTCAAACTTAAAAATAATGTTACATATTTCCACAATTTAAAAATATTGTTTAGAAAAAGCCTGCTTCTAAAGTACCATCTCATTTTATTCTTATTGTACATAATTTGTACATTAGAATCCTTAAGAAATGAGATCCTTGTTTCATTTACTTCTAAAACACCATTTGACTTCTAAAACTTATACATTTTATGATAAAACAAGAATTGTTTTTCAATTACCTTATAAAGTATCATGATAGATTAGAAATATGGCCACACAAGTCTCTGAGGTTTTTTTTTTTTTAAATTTTTGTAACTGTTCTCAGAAAAAGAGATCATCTGAAGATGAGTCGTGGCTTGTCACAGAATGTGTGTTATTATAATGGGCCTGTTTTGTTTTTCTGCTTCAGGGAATGAAAAAGTGGCTTATAAGTGCTAGTAGATAGACAGAGAAATCTCACCTTAAATCAAAGATAAAGGGATCACAGATATCTGGTGACTCTAAGTTGAACTGTCAAATTAAGTTTAAGGAATGTTTACTGCACAGCAGGTTGGCAGCTATATTTGTTTAGTTACTAAATAGAAGTATGAATGATGCCCAGTTAAGGGAATGTGATTTTATTGCAGATTGTGTCATTATATAAACTGCCAGGTTTTATAAGTAGCATTTCCGCATAAACTCACTAATATGAAAGGCATGTTTTATCACCCATATCAGACTTTTTCACTGTTAAAAAGAGAAAAAAGCAGGACCCGGTGAATGTGAATATGTGTAGTAATAATAATAATAATAATAATAATAATAATAATAATAATATACTTTTGTTTGTTCTTCCACAAACCTGGCTTTCGCCAAAGCACATTATACTTCCAAACAGAGTAGATCAGCAGCAACTGAAACCGCAGCAAACCCTGGTTTTCTTTAACTAGTTTGGTTTTCACAAACAGTCCATAGACTGACAGATCACATTGCCTCTTAAAAATTGGCTTTATTGTGTGATCATGTGCATCATGTGACACAGCAATGCAAGAAGCATGAATTGAAAAATTGAACAGACTGATCTGCTTTATGATTTCAACTATAATGCACACACCCAGGTCTCAGGTCCTGACATGACATGAAGGAGAACTATTTCAAACTGTCAGGTACTGTTTAAAGCTATGGAGCTCAGTGACCTCCCTGCCACAGAGCTATGGCTGCGCAGCTGAAGCAGGGAAGGTAAATGCAGACTTTGTGCAATTATATCCACTGATGCTTCAAGTTCCTCATACTGTACGGTGCACATGATGATGAGAAAGCAGGCTTGGACATCTCAGCTGACTTCTGCACGCTCTGTGCACCTACCAAAATGTGCTGCTAATGCTGCCCAGTGTGACGTCAGAAATGAGCTCTACTCTGAACCACACTACGTCACTCCAATTAACTCATGAGAAAAACATTAAGAATGTTTGGCACCTATTGCAGATGCAGGCATATATTTCCATTACTGTTTTTTAACCGATCACCTCAAAGCAGGAAGCTGTGGTGGTCAAATGAGAATATGTTGACATCGGTGGCCACCTATGTCACTCTATGGGTTGACCAGCACTAACAGGAACCATACTGCAGCAGCTATTTTTTAACAGAGACAGCAGCAGTGTGTTGCTACGATCTTGAGGTATCTGGGGCAGTTTGAGGATTCTCAAACTGAGAGCATGGTTGTTAAAACATCGGAGCTAAACAAATCCTTTGGGGTGGTCTGGATTCATCTGGGACTTCATCCCCAGGCACCTGACTTGTCTGGACAAGAGCACCTCTTGTGCAAAACATACAAAGGCCCTTGCATGTGTTCAGAGATTTTGGCAGGATTTTAGAGTAGCCATAGAACTCAATAAGTGCGTAATATGGCAACTTTCTGTGAGGGAAAGGTGCCAACAACCTTATCTCCTTGCTTGCATGCAAATCTTAATTGCCACTAGATAATTTGATTGATTAGGGCAAATCCGAAATCAATTGCTTTCAGGTGAAAGCATTCAGTCCTAAATCATTGACTCCAAGTTGCACAGGTTTGTGCTGATACACAAATCAGTACATAAAAGTGTCTGTTGGGGTTAAGTGGAGATGGAAAAATTGAAAGGCCACAGAGGATTTGGACGCAAATACAAAATGGGGTTTGGCTGAATCCTGAAGGAGCCAGTAGGTGAGGACTGTGAAGTAGAACACTTTTCTCCCATGAAATTTTCGCTGCTATCGTTGACCCCAAAGGGACAGGAGCCCAAGATAAGTGGCTTGACCCTGCGCTTGGGCCCCAAGCTCAAAGGAAGTCAAGATGGTGTCTGGATCGGGTTATCTTAACAGCTGTGGGCTGACTTACTGCAAGAGAGGATACAACAGCTGTACAACTCCCTTCCGCACTGTATCGTCGCCGGTATCCAGGCCCCAGCGATCGGCGATAGCGCCGCTACATGTAGCAATGCTATTAGTTTAACTACATTTTCTAGTAGCTTAATGCCTGTAGCGTCGCTAATTTCTGAATCAAGTAACTTTCCAGTAGTTACTTTTTTTTTTTTTTGATCAAGTAGCGACGTAGCATCCACAAAAGCTACAATTTCCAGGACATGTCTGAGAAAAGCAGGGGCTTCCTCTGCATATGATTTTGAAATGCAACAATCAGACAGAAATAAAGCATGTTCATGCGTGACCTTCTACTGCCTGTCTATCGAAACACGCGTGCGTATTGCAGTGGAACTAGCAGAGCGACCGAGTCTCATACACACACAGTCGCACACAGCACAAGAGGATGGAGGAGGGAGAGACAGGAGAACAAGAGGAGCGGTCCACTGATGTCACTTATCTGCAAAAATATATGACACGTTGGATTGACAGAGGAAAAAATGCATGTCTATGGTAGATGTGTGCTTTGCAATCCCAAGACCAAACTGTTGTCGACGTCTAAGACATCTAACACCAACCTGAGAACCCACATTCAGGTGACTCTTTCATTTCCCTGCTGCAGTAGGCGATAATGAAATGTGTGTGAAAAATGCCCTACAGTTTGTGTTAGAAATTAGAGAAAGTGAGGGAATAACGTCATGTAACGAATGTTAACCCGTGCTGACTAGCAGGGGGAAACTAGCTACAAATGTGGCGGTTCTAGCCTGCATAAGATACGCTTCGACCCTTCTCTGGTCAAAGTGTTTTTAAACACAAAGTTCATTTGTAACTTCAATCGTCTTGTTTAATTGGGATCTGAAGAAGTTTTATTGTTATGGGAGGCCAGGAGGAAACAATGTGGCTGTTAATATGGTTTTTCTTTTCCCTAGTAATTTTAAATTGATTTAAACCTATAGACATGTGTTGCCCAAACGAACACAACACAGTAGCTTTAATTTGGTACTAAATAGTTTTTTGCTAGAGTACTGGTTTACCTAATAGTAGGCCAATAACTTTTTTTTGTTTGTTTTATTCCCAACAGTAAGCTTTTATTTATGTCTCGATGCTTCACATAATGCAATGTCTACACTGTGTTAAATCATGGGCTGTTCTTTAATGTTTTAACCAGTGTGTAATCACCATTTAAAATGGTGTATTTTCTGTTTAAGTAAAAGGTTAGCATATTTTGTGTTAAACCTTCCATTACAATTTGAGTTTTATAAGCGTATCATACAAGAAAGTGCTTCTCCGGTTAGTTTCTTGGTTTGCGACTGCTGTAAGTTATATGTATCAGAGGAGCAATAAAGTTTGCTTTTTGAATGTGTACCTATGTACCAGTTTAACGCGCAGTCTAGCGTTGTTCATTTCATAGAAGTGGTCAATTGTTTTACATTGCCGACATAAAGAATAACGTTTTCGACCTAAGATGACCACTACACAGTGTATCATTTTTCACTGATCTAGCATTAGGTTGGTACAATGTGAAGTAGCTTCTGGTGACTACTTTTGTCATATTTGTGTAACTTACAGTAGCTTGCTATATTCCTTTGGGTGGTAGCTTTTGTGTAGTGAAGCTTAATTTATTGTTGAGTAACTGATAGCTTAGCTCACTACACTTTACAAGTAGCTTGCCCAACACTGCCAGGCCCAGGGGGTGTGTGGGACCAGCAGTTGTGCCCATACTGCCAACTCTGTCAGCTTGATCTGATATTATAATCATTTCGATGTAGTCACGTAACCGTTCACCACGTGCAGATTCATTTCATTTCCAACATCTGGGTCTTTTGATCTTTTGTCACTGAGTGTAATTCGCTTATACTCAAATAGTTAGTTAATCAAGCAGTCTGCTTACGTTGTTCATTTTGGGTATTTTTTTTAGGTCGTCTGCTGCTGGCTACCTACCTGAGGTTACTGCCGCTTGCGCTGAAAACATATAACAAATACAGACTCATCAAGGCTTACGATACACCGCCAAAAACGAGCCACTGAGATCCAACTACAATAAGCCCTTTGACACAATGTAACACTGAAAATGTATTGCAAAATTTAATTGAATATAATATTTAGATACAGTGCTGTATTATAGCGTATTTGAATTATACATCGTTCCGTAATTTGTACAGTACTGTAACCTAAAAAGCGTTTAAAACCAAATACAAGACTTTTATTTTAGTTTTAAGATTAAGATTAGGTTATGGTTAAGGTTAGGGTTATCATAGGTTATGGTTAAGGTTAGGGTTATCGTAGGATTATGCATGGTTATGCCCTCAGAAATAAATGGACAGTACCCACAATGTAAGCAATATATGGTCTTGTGCGCATGTGGTGTGTCTGAGTGCGTGCGTCAGTGTTAGCAGTCACAATGTAAAAATGACACACCCTGAGGCTGTACTCTTCTAGTCTGGAGGTGTTGCAACATCCCAGGACTTTTGCGCCTGAGGTAGCTTCTTTGGAAGTATAGCGTTCGTGACGTTACGGCCCAGCCCACTTATTACGGTTCCTAACTCGCAACAAGTGTTTTCACTGCCGGGTAAAAAAAGCAAACTCGGCAATGAGCAGTACACCTTCTAACTCAGATGCTGGCTTGCATGGTGGAAATATGTTTTTTATCTTAAGAAACAAATTTGTCTCACTTTGTATATTACACGGTAAGTAATCTTTCTCGAATATGATATGTGTCACTGACTAGATTGTTAGTCTGTATTTGCTGTGTGCGTTAATTAAAACGCGTCTGTGTTTTTGAATTTTATTAACGAATAGAACTATAAACGTGGGTAGCTTGCGCTATTTTAATAAACTTACGAAAAGTATTCTCGCCGAAAAAAAAATGTTATTCCTATTATGGTAACACGGGGCATAGTATAGTATCATGCTATTACTTAAGTATTATTTAACAGTAAACTAAGTATGATTACATACTGATGTCCTGTTAATTCATTGTATTGAATCGTGACGCTTGTTTTATCTCAAGCAGTTACTATATTTCTTACTACATCTGTTGATTCGCTAAACGTTTATGAACTACTGAAGGAACAAGTCACGAATAACACAAGTTAGGTACTGTTTGTTCATCATTAACCAATCGTGGCGCACCTTTCATCTCAAGTAGCGACTATATTTGTTGATTCTTTGTTCATGATTTGTACTTTTGTAGTAATTGAGTAGGCTATTTGTGCCTAGTCAAATAGTGTGTTACCAATGTTATAATTATACATGAACACCGTTTAACTGCGAAAATAGTCTACATATATGGCGTTTCACTTCATTGATCTCAACATATATGTATATGTATCTTTTGAAGGGAATAAAATTTCAGATTTCCATGTACCGTAAGGTGCTTGAATATAGACGGAAACTGTTAGCTGTCCATTGTGTATAAGTGCATAGCATTATTTTCCATATTGGCCTTATCAAAGTTTCTTCGTCTGGGGTCACAAATTTAATTTTGAAAAGTACTTGAACCCCTTCAATGTGAGTCGTTCCCTTACATTACCTTGGTGCTATTCAAATCAAAGATTTAACTTCGAACATCTTTTAAGGAGTCCGGTGTTCATGAGATACGTCCAGTTGGTTTACCCAACGTTAGACGTCGCTTTGCAAATGCAGTGCTGAGGCAGAATCAGCGGAACTGCATGGCTCAAAAGGAAGACTCATTTCTTATCATCTAATGAACACTGCCATTTCCGTTTGCTTCATTTAAAAGTCGTCTTTGTTAAACAGCGTGCCAGTTAACTCTGGAATGCCAGTCCCCATGTTGACACGGGAGAGTCCCTGACATAAGAGCGGCTTTAGACCAGTCAGCCTTGCAGAAATTTGTATTTTCTCAGCTGCACTGTTCATGCCGATTCGTTTAAACCTGCAGCTGAGTATTAAGCTCTTTTGCTTAATTGCGTTTTTCAACAGCATTCTTTTACCCTACTGTTACATGGTTTCATTAGGGAATGTTTCAATATTTGTATCCTCTGGCATGACATATACTGAAACCCTTCTCAAAATGATTGCTCTGAAATTCATTTATAGCTGGGTACTGTGCTGTACAGTACAGGTCAGGTGTACAACAGGTGTACAGGTCAGGTGTACAACAGAATTAAAAAAAACATCCTTTTTTGGACTCGACATACAGAGAAGGTGAAGAGGCTCTAAATCGCAGAGCCACACACTATATGCATTATAGTATTAAAATATTATTATTTTGTTTGCAAATGGTGTTATTTATGTGTGAATAATGAAATGATTTCATTTTTCAGGTTTTATTATACAGTATTCAGAGTCTTTTAATATCGGGACAGCAGGAGCAAAAATATTTAGTGGACCAGTGGAAGAGGAGTTTGGATATACTGTGCGACAGTTCAAAAATTATCAGGGCAAATGGTAAGATAAATTCTTATCCTCCACTTTTCTGACACAGTTATTACTGCCTTTTATTCTTCGTCAATAACTGTTTGTTGTGTTTATTTCATGGTGCATGTTGGGGATGCACTGATCCGACTTTCTCAGTTCCGGTACTAATACAATACCTGGGCTTTGGGTATTGTCCAATCCTGAGTACCTATCTGATACCAGTGATTAATTATTAAGGTGTATGTCTTACTGTGAGGAGAAGACGGATTATTCTGTTATGTTTACAGAAACATCAGGCTTAAGTACTTTACTTTTAAGTACTTACTTTTAAGGACTTTACTGTTCACAGAACTGTGTCGAAAATTGTGCATTTCTCCGTATGCCAGTGATGTCCACGAGTCACAAAGTCCGAGTCAAGTTTCAATTCTTCATTGTGGTTACAATTTGACAGTACTATTTATCAGAAATTTAATGACCTCTGTTTTTTTTCTATTAGTAAGAATACACAACAACAGCGTGTTCGTGGAGGCAGCCATGTTTGTTCCGAGATGGGTAGCTTGTATAGATTGGTTGGACGTGACATCGCGGACCTCAGAATTAGATAATCGAATGCACTATTTCTAGTGGCACAACAGAAAAAGCATGTTTGTTGATATCGGCTGATGTCACACTTCTGCCACTCCAGGTCCTCTGCTCTGTGCACAGCTGTACATCTTGGTGTGTTTAACACCCTCAGAGTGTAATACCTTCGCATGTGTAGAAATTTCAACATACTTAAACATAGTCTTAAATACTCTTATTGTTCACTAGTTGCTATCAAGAAGTCGAAGTCAAGTCCTAGTCAAAAAAATGAGTTGCAAGTCGAGTCGCTTTTAAATTGACATATGAGTCCCCATCTCTGCAGTGTGCATGAGAATGACTTCTGCTAGAGGTTTCGCAGATTGCTGGTGTTTCCGCCTTGCAGAAAGACTTGTTACTTGGACATTGCCAGCATCGACTCTAGTGAAATGTAATTATACTTTTCAATGTTTAGTTATTTCCGTCACTAAAAGCACAGTGTCTGTGTGCGCGCTTCACGTTGTTGAGAGAGGGATAGGGAGTGTACTGCCCACTGCCCCTCCCCCCTCCTTCCAACACATACACACACACACACACACACACACACACACACACACACACACACACACACAAACAGCAAAAGGGAATACGTTTGACTTTGTGAAAACTCAGAAACACGGTATAAATTAGTGGTTCTCAGATTGGGGGAATAAGCTTATTTTTTTGAATATTCTATTATAAAGTTTATATTATTTTTTTTTTTTATTGTCAGCGTCCAGGTCGGGCAGTTTGTTCAGTAACAGTCTGGTAGCTAGGTCAGTGAAATTTGTTGTGGGGAAATTTTAATTGTTTGGGGGGTGATGGGGCTGCCCGGGGAATACATCGTTGTCATATTGTCAGCTTCTTTGACATTTGTATGCAGAGTCATCATAACTAGTCTATAGCTATTATAAATATATCGTGACGCTGTGGGGTTCAAGCATTGCACCACCCCAGTAATACCAAGCAGTATATTATCATTTCTCAACTCTTTCTGAAATTAGCACTATTATTTCAACAAAAAAGCAAGTTTACCGCTAGGGCCCCAGACATTTCCTGTGCTTGATAATGCATTCTGTTTCCATGACGTCTGATAGAATGTGGTATTTACAGCTCTGAAGAAATATCCATCCGTCTGCAAGTGATACACATAGCAGCTGAGAACATTTCAAAGTTGCTCCAATTCGATGGTCCAAATTCACACGCAAAAATACGAAGTTAAAAATACGAGGTAGCCTTTGTATCCCAGATGTACAGCATAAGCAATCAAATCTGTGGCTGCGTTACACTTGGGCTTAGGTCTGTCTGCGGCTGATGTGACACAGAGCGAGATGCAGGGGTGGAGTACTGTATAAACTGACTGCAGCCAAATTGGAGAATTTCTACTCCTCATGGTGTGCGAGACCTGACTGCAATGACCGCACTGCCAGAAGTGTGTAGATAAATCTATACAAATATCACCTGCATGCACATGACTTCTTTTACAATAACCAACTCCTGATCCAAATTGTTAGCAGTGGGGAAAAAAATAAATTATTGTGTATAGTTGCCCTGTGTAAAAAGAGAGCTTCCAGGAAAAAGATCGAATACATTTATTTCAAGGAATCAAAGGTTTTATTGTTTATGTACAGAGTACTATGCAATTCTTACTTGAATGCCTTCCTCACAGACTGGAGGATTAAACAAATAAAGCAGTGCAACATTACAGTAACTAACAATAAATAAACCACTAACTTGCGTGTACTATTAGAGCATTCATGTCATTCATTTAAACTTCATTTTACCAAGTAAATTAACTGAAAACCAGTTATAAGTGCTTTACGTGATATTCGGGAGAAATGGCAGACAATGCCTCGGAACTGCCAGGGATACAAAGGTCAGGACCAGAATGCATTGCTGTTAGCCGCTGCATGAAGTCGAACGCAGCCACAGTGGGCTAAGCCTGCGTGCCTGTAATCATAAGGTCGCAGGTTCAGACCCAGCCTCAGCATGTCTGCGGGTCCTTGAGCAAGGCCCTTAACCCCCAGCTCCCTGGGCGCCCCAACAGGTGGCTGCCCTTCGCGCACAGCTTGGTCTACAAAGAGCAAGTTGAGGGAGGTGTAAAAAAGGAATTTCCCCAAAAAAGGAATTTCCCCACGGGGGTCAATAAAGTTGTGATTGTTATTGTTGTTAGATTCGGTTGCTTAGCCTTGATATCCAGGATGTATAACTCGTATGTTTAACCTCATAGTTTTGCATGTGTATTTGGACCATCAAACTCAAGCAACTTTGGAATGTTGTCTTTGAATTTTTGATACTTGAATTTTTTGTGATTTGTATCTTTAAACCCTGAATTTGTTTTATCGTGAATTTGTGAGCATGGAAGAATAGCAGTGAAACTGTAATTCAGAGGCAAAAAAAAATCAGATGCATATTTCCAATGTATAAATATTCAATGTTAGAATTTCAGTGGCATATAAAATTCAAATTGTGATGACCGATTTACTTCCATATTTTTTCCAAATATTGCCCTGGCATGAATGAAAAATTACAGTTTGGAATCCCGTAGGGAGTAAAGTAAATGATGATTATAGTAATAGTAATATTGGATCTTGGGGTCTAAAGGGAGAGTAGAGGACAAGGTGGTGGTTGCAGTAAAGTCCAAACTGCCTCCAGGGATTTAATCAGTTATTGTGCTGGGTCTTTCATTATAATATTCCCTTAAATTTAGTTCATATTCTGTAGGCATTGTCTCTTACTCCTAGGGGAACATTTTGTGGCCTATGGTACAAATCATTTGTTCAACTGTGATAGATAACTGGGATCAACTGCATTCAGTCAATGTTCACTATGTCAGCCACTGAGTGGAGAAAACGATAAATGAGTGTGTAATGAATATAACCCTTTGTGGTGAACTTTATATGAGGCGAATTTGACAGGAGGCCTTTCTCTTCTAAAGGAATGGACTTTGGAATCTGTTTTTCTCGGGTCAAAGCTATCATCCTGTTTGCAACAATTTCCTGTGCCAGAAGGACCTTTGGTAAACAAAGCAGGCGTGGGACGGCACACTGAACACTCCCTTTGAAATCCCCCCGTTTTCTTGTTTCTCAGCAGCCGTATGAGTGCACTTCTGACTTAGTCTTTTACAGGATGACCATGAATGTGTCATACTCTTGCTGTACTGCATGCCATACCCACCTTATCCCTGTAATCTCAAAGTGTCATCCAGACACCATTACTTTTTTCTTTTTAAAAAAAAGTAGCTTTTATTAATCTTGGACTCAAATACCATTACAGAAACTGAAGCTCATACCCATTTATAGTATATCTTGGAGCTTTTTGGCTGTTTAATATTATCCATTTATTTTTGTGTTTCTTTGAAGAGCTTTTCTGTTGACGTGTGATATGCAGTACATGTACGGGGGCTATATAATATTGCTTATATTCATATAATAATACGTTGTGGTTTACATACCCTGTATAGTGTCTTGCCTGTAGCTCAGTGCCTAACCTGTTTACTGTGTGTGTGACGTATTTCAAGGTGGCAAACTACAGCCCCACCCTGTCTGCTGATGTGGAGACGAGTTCCATCGGTATTGTGTATATAATTAGTGCAACTGTGACTAACAGGGTCTCCAGTCTGGCTAGCTTCCCCTCAGAATATGACTGGGCAAAGGTTGTTCATTCTGCATTCAGAGTAAAGTCCCACTGCAAATCCCCCGTTTACTCATAGTTTCAATCATAGTGTTTTAACAAAAAAACACAGCTTTTTGTTCATTTTGACGATATAGCTAGGATAAATATTTAGGAGATGGAGAGATGGTTGGATATGACTTTGTAAATACAGACACTCTTCACTAAATGACCTGCCTGTTTAACAACCATCCGTGCCTAGGATGTACGAGAACTTTGGTCGTGGAAACAGCAGCGAGGTTCCTAAGCGTCAAGCATCTCATCTCGCATCACCTTTCCTCAGGCTCAGTCTTGATCCTGCAGTCGGACAGTATTCACTACGCCAGCATTCACTGTCTCCAAGGCTACATAAAAATCATGCATGGCTTTCATCAAAGATTCAGGCTGCATAATCGGAGTATTAGTGGTGAGGCGAGCACAGACGCAGAAACAGTGGAAAATTTTGTTTGCCAATTTGATGAGAGAGGCAGCTACCATCCGATTACCTGTATTTACAATATGCAAACCTAAGTAATGTATATTAGAGCAGATCTATTCTGTTAATTACAGTATTCAGTACGCTACTGTATAAACGTATATAAATGTACTAAAATGTTGTGTATGTGCAATGTCAACATTGCACAATATCTAAAAATGGTTGATACAAACCCAGTACCAGTGCAGTACCCCTGAAATACCAGTAAGGGGCGGCACCTCGCTTATCGATCAATTCACTTAATGACCTGGTAATAGGAATGGAACTCGGTCATTAAGTGAGGAGTGTCTGTATTCAGTAATATACTGAATATTTTGCCGTTCTCCCCATGCAGGCTTTTGGTTGGATCGCCTTGGAGCGGCTACAAAGCCAACAGGAAAGGGGATGTTTATAAGTGTGAAATCCCTGGAACCAAAACATTCTGTGAGAGACTGAATTTACAGAGTAAGTTGGTGATTGCAGAATCCCATATATTTACAGATGAAGATGCCTTCCAATCTCATTTTATTCACTTAAGTCTTAGGTGAGTACTGTTTAAATGGGTGTAATTAGCATATAGTATGCTACTTTTCCATCTCCAGACTCTGTCGCCATTTCATCTGTCAACAATATCAACACCAACATGAGCCTTGGATTGACTCTTCAGGCCAAAAATGATGGATTTCTGGTAAATCAGTCATTTTTATAGTTTCCTTTCTTCCCGTTCATACATGATATTGTTTTCACATTAGGGCAAACTGAGCAAACCGTTTCATAACGTTACAGCTTGTTTGTTCAAGTCCTCCAGCCCTGTCCGAGCAGAGTTTGCATGTTTGTGTCTGTTTTCCTCCTTTGTGTCCTGTGATTTCCTCCAACATTCCAAAGAAATGCACACTCTAAATTGCCCTATATGCAGATATATCTGACTCGGTAGCATTCTTTATATAATATGCGTGTTGTGACTGGCTTTGATTATTGAATGGGTTTCATAATTTTTTTAAATTAAACCTATGTCCTATGGTATTGTTAGAAGAGCTATAGATTTTAGTATTTGTATACACTGGTACATTTCATCAAGATTTTTTTTGTCTGTTATAATGATGATGAGGGATAATTCAGGCATAATGGGCCACAAAAACGAAAGGTGGGTGTGAGATATGGAGGAGGAGGATGCACGGGCTCCGGGGACGAGTCTCTCTACGGACCTTTAGTCGGCCATTGAGGAGAGAAAAGCAGAAACTTAGGGGAAACCTGGAGCCACCAGCTCAGCCCTCACTGATTTTTCACTTTGTTTTGTTGGAGAGAACAACAGCTGGTTTGTATGTTTTCTTGGCTCGCATACCCACTTTGATCCAAAGGGTGACAATAAAACTGCCCTTGTTCCAACTTTCAATCTCGTACACCGAGGTTGACATTTCCAGAAAGTAAAAACTCAGTTTTGTTTCAACCAACCAATTGAGTAGTCTGTGACTATTCATGCTGAACTGGTTAAATCTTGGTCTGGATTTTTACTTTCTGGACCTGAAACATCCACTTTTGCCTGTGGGGCTATTCACTGTCAAAGGGTGAATTCTCTCTGCCATTATAGACCTGCGGTCCTCTCTGGGCACAACAGTGTGGCAAGCAGTATTTCAATCCGGGAATCTGCACGGAGGTGAACTCCCTCTTCAAACCGCAACCTTCATTTTCTCCTGCCATCCAGAGTAAGATCTCCATGCCTTTTTGTTTGTTTGTCTTTTTGTCCATCATGCTGTCTGTATGCGATTAAAAATTCAGATACAAGTACAGTTCGCTCTTAAATATGGAGCCCTCAAAGTACCAAGAAATGGTATCAATTTATCTTGTGAGAACATCTTATGTAAACACAATATCATCTTGATCAGGGTATTGAGCATACTTCTGCAAACACGGCTCATAAAATTCTACTTCAACCTTAAAGAGACATTCTTGTTTCACTGTAATAAAATATATTACAGCCAGAACACTGAATGTTTTAACAAGAGCAAGCTAGGCAGTGTTTAAGCACAGATTCTTGATGTCCGGTGCACAGACAACAATATACATAAATATATAAAAATAATATATATTATTTTTGAGATTCAAGCTCTTTCATGATTTGTGTTTAATCTTGTAATCTTGTTCAAAGCTACACAGCATTTACAGTTAATTGCACACCCCTTGCATTTCCAGATTTCTTAATGGGTGAACTTTTAAATTTTTAAATGTTGACATGTGCACATCATATTCAGTGACAGTCAGGTGCCCTGAGTGTCCAAATGATGTACTAACTGTTATAACTCCAAAACAACAATAGACAGACATTTAGTAAAGTGTTCTTGACTGTGGGGGACAATGTACACACCTTGGATTTTCAGGTTATGCATTTCCATATATAATTATTACTAATTACCACATCTACTTTCAGTGCACATTGGAATAAATAAATGGGCTAATAACTCAAACTAAATAAGACATGTCTACTATATGGTGTTAAGCTGTTCATTATGGGAAAGTACATTAAGTGGTCATTTATTGCACAATGGAAATGGGGAGGAAAAAACTACTTCATATATTCGCAAACACACATATACAGATCCTGCAAATTATTGGCACATGTATATGTATGCATGTATATAAATATATGGTTACATTAAGTGCACTTTTATAATTTATTCATAGTACATTCATAAGTAGCATGTAAGTATACCTTAACATTTTTTAAAGTATTGTATTCGTAGCATTTTCAGTGAGCAAGCATTTTTAATGCATGCTAGTAACAAACATTATAATTGTATAATGTAGTTAGCATAGTTGCTAACTACATTAGCTGTTATATTTTACACATTGAAAGTGTTATGAATGCAATGCTTTAAGACATGTTAAGGTAAACGTCTGCCCTGTTCTATGAATGCATTGTCGATGCATTATAAAGGTAATGTAAACATTACCAAATATTTATATTTTAGCTTGCATAAATTGGATATTTACCATTTGATTTTTGTTTTAGTCTGTTACAAGATGGATGGAAATGTAATTTTTAAATGTTTTAATGATGTATTTTTAAATCTATTTAGTAAAATAAATACATACTCAATTTGTTGCCAGGTTGTGGAGGTCAAATGGATTTAGTAATTGTCTTGGATGGGTCAAATAGCATTTGGCCCTGGGAACCAGTTCTAGAATTTCTTAATGAACTGTTGAAGAGTGTAGATTTTGGTCCATCTGGCACTCAGGCAAGTATTTTATATAATTCATTTCATAATTCATTACAGAGTATTTAAACCTTACGATTTCAGTTTCAATTTTCAAAAAATTGTTTCATTCACAGAAGTATAAAACTGGTAAACAATAAGCGTCTTTAAGGCTCTGTTGAAATTTCTACACATTTATTACAAAAATGTATTACTTCAAAGGCATTTGAAATAGCAGTTACTTTGAAAATGTAGATTAGCCTAAGGAACTATGAGACAAGCAGTTTCTGTTCGAGTGGCGATTCCCATTAATCACATCAGTTATCAATAGAAAAAAAAATATGAATAGTAATGTCAAATTGGAACCATGATAGAGACTTGAGACTTGACAGGCTCTAATTTTGTGACTCCTGAACACCTCTGGTATTTATATGTTTAGACACCCTCAAATATACATTTGAGTGGAAATATTTCTGATGGTAGCGTACATGTATCTTGCAGGTGAGTGTCGTTCAGTATGCAGTCGACTCGGTTTTTGAATTCCGATTTAATACGTACAAAACCAAGGATGAGATGTTGGCTGCTGCAAAAAAAATAAAGCAAATGCAGGGAACATTAACAAACACGTTCCATGCTATTGATTTCGCAAGGTAAGTTTACCCTTCCGGAGTTCGATATAGCATGTTTTATTTTGATCATTGCTTTTCCATTGCCTGTACATTCAGCGGCCGCTTATTACTGTACTGTAGGTATCCCTGCATACCTGGAAGGAACACAGCCTTTTTCGGCAGAACCACTTCAAGTAACATTCTCCATTCGGAGACACCACTCTGCACACTGCTGTTGTTCTGGGCTGTTTTTTTTATGGTCATAGCCTTCCTGTTAGCTATAATGCGTCTCAACATTATTTTTTCTCACCAACTTAAGTTGTTCTGGAACAATTTCATAAATTCAGACCCTATAGTATGTGAAAGATTGAAATTTCACCACACCTGGTACCAACTGTTTTGTCATGTTTAAAGCCACGAAGATCTCACATCTTAGCTGTTCTGATGCTTATCCACATGAAGCTCATAACTGCATACTATATATATAATATATATATTTCAGCCAAATGACTAATTGTTTGGGGAAGCAGGTTGCTTGACTATAACTAATATTACTCAAATACATAAAACTTCTTTTCTTTTAAATGAACAAATGTGCACACCTTTGCTTGAATTGCTAGCTTGCTATAAATGCCATATATTAGTTATCCAGGAGTGTTTCTGTATCTCTTTCCTGATTTGCTGCTTTTACTCTTTCATTAATATTTTCAATATTAATAATTTTTTGATATCTTTACTGCTGGTGAATCAGGTTAGGTAACCAGTTTAAGGTTTAGTTAGGACCCCTCTTTGAACTAACACCTGGTTCTGATACCCTAAGGGCATACCCACTTATCAAGTGTAATTTTGTCTTTGTCAGGAAAGATGCTTTCTTGCCTGAGAACGGAGGTCGGTCTGGGGCAAATAAAGTACTGGTGGTGGTGACAGACGGAGAATCTCACGATAGTAGCATGTTGGAAGATGTCATTGTGAAGTGCGACCAGGCCAAGATCACTCGCTTTGGCATAGCTGTACGTAAGGAAGAATGAAGATTTGTACAAATTTTACGCAAATTCTTTTTATCTAAACTTTTTGTGTGCTTTGGATTTTGTCATACATGCTGGCATATTTTTATTTTTTTATTCATTTGTCATTGTCATTTCAAGGTCCTTGGCTATTACTTAGATAATAACATGGATACAACAAAATTGGTTGCAGAAATCAAGTCAATTGCCAGTAAGCCGGAAGAAAAACACTTTTTCAATGTCTCAGATGAAACGGCTCTGTTAGAGATTGTAGGGACACTTGGAGACAGAATTTTCAACATTGAAGGTATGCTCACTAGATTATTGGTTTTTTTAAAAAACCACTTGAATTGGTAGTGAATGTTTTCTAATATCCTTGAGCATAAAAAGTAGAGCTACAAAAGTGCAGTTGTCATTTTTCCATCAAAGGGACGGGGAAAGGAGGGGAAAATTTCCAGATGGAAATGTCCCAAGTGGGGTTCAGTGCTCACTATTCCAGTAAAGAGGTATGCGCTGTTATGTTTAACTACATAATATCGGGACTTTTTAGTCTGTAGGACTGCTATGAGAGACTAAAACTTTTTTTGTCCCCTCTTAAAGGAAGTGCTGATGTTGGGTGCTGTTGGGGCATATGGATGGAACGGCACTGTGGTTCACAGAACTGTCCAGAAGTTCCAAATATTCCCTAAAAATACATTTGAAAATGTCTTGGAGGACAGAAACCACAGCTCGTTGCTAGGTGAATCTGCATTAATTTGCATATAGTCAGTATTTTTCAGTAGCTGTTATTGCCATGTGTAAACTGCCTGAGATAAATATTTCTTCTAAAACCATTGGGATTCCTGTATAATTTCGGCAGGCTACGCTGTGACAACACTAGTTGATGAAAGTGCCGAATACTATGTTGCTGGAGCACCTCGGTCGAATCATACTGGTCAAGTTGTAGTGTATATCGTAACCAGCAAGGGGCAACCCCTCGTGTTAAATTCACAGAGAGGATATCAGGTAAAGTATGAATAGACTTATCTGTCATCATTATTACCATAAATACCATGAACCTTAAGAACTAACCTTGTAATGCATACAGAGTGTTTACAAGTAGCTAAACCTTTATATTTACATCTGAAGCCTTTGTGAAATACATTCAGTTAATTTGAGCTGTGACTGGTGAAAATTTAGCAAATATTTTTGTGATGTATTTTTAAATCACTTTGGCCAACAAATCTTTGGCAAACATCTAGCACTCTGAAAGTCTCCCCAGTACTGCCTCTTTTAATTATTTCGATTTAATACATTTGGCATCAAATACCATTCTCTACTGAAAAACAGATAGGATCTTACTTTGGTGGTGTACTGTGTCCTCTGGATGTGAATAAAGATGGAGTTACAGACCTGTTGCTTGTCGGTGCACCAATGTTCATGAGTGAGCAGAAAAAGGAAATGGGCAAAGTGTACATATTCACAGTCACCAAGGTAATACAAGTCTCTCACTTTCTGAGGCAATGGTTTTGCTTTCTTTAATGCATAAAATTACCTGTGGAACCTTTGAAAAATAGCCCACTTGTCACTTCTGTTAATATGTCTTTGTCTGTGTTTTGCCAAGGGCTTTATAAGCAGTGATGGTTCTCTGGAGGGCCCTTCTCAAACAGAGAATGCTCGTTTTGGGATGGCCATAGTGTGTGCACAAGACCTTAACCAAGATGGTTTTAATGATGTGGTGGTTGGTGCCCCACTGGAGGATAACAATAGGGGCGCACTGTACATCTTTAATGGAAATCAGAAGTCCATAAAAAACCAGTACACACAGGTAAAAAAAAAAAAAAAAAAAAAAGCTTCGCTTTGCAAAACTTTTTTAGTAGTCAGGAAGTGAAAATATATTGTACTTTTATAGTTTCATTTTGTAAGAGATGTGTATACATATTTTAATACTAAAGTTCTCACATGCATTTAATTTCTGACTATTTGGTGACGCTTTACATTTGAACTGCACCTTCATTATGCTCTTATAATGCATTTGTAGAACATCCCGTGCTTCTTAATGTACTCGTAGAACATTCAAAAGCAACATGTACGTATACCATAACATTCTAACATACCATAACACCTTTATGTGGAGGCCAGTATTCAGGAAGCACTGCAAATTTATCTAGCACTTGCGGATTCTGAAAATGCACAGTAAATTTAACAGATGCATTGCGATTGCCAGACACTGTGGAAATTTTAAAAACATGCAAAACAAACAAACTCCACAAATCCACTCACAACACAATAGAAGTTTCTGGGGGACAATGAAACAAAATGGACCGTGCAGAGGAGAGGAGGGACAGTTCCCAAACTGTGGTTATGTTCCTCACGTATTAACAGAGGCTAGTTAAGAAGTTTTTAATGACAGAATTGTGAGGTCCAGTCCACAGACAACGACACACACTGATTCCTTTTGCAGTTCCAGCCATTTCACAATTTATGCAAAGTCTTGTTAATAGCTAAGAAAATAAGTAATTTCATCTGTAGAGAGATATTGCTTTAGCATTTTGGGTAATTGGCGGCTGTTGCACACCACTAGTTTTCCAGATTTCTTTAGCGTGAATTTGAATTAATTTTTATTGTTTAAATGGGTTAATAGCAGTAATACTGACAAGAGCGGCACCTCTAGTAAAGTATGTGTGCTTCAATCAGTGCACCCTGGGGGACAAAGCACACACTCTGGGTTTTCATGTTATCTATTTGCACGAGTACAATAAATTCTTTTAAAATAAATAGTTTAATAATTTTTTTCTTTATTTTTCTGCTTTGTCCAGAAAATTCTGGGTTCTGAACTGGATCCCAAGCTGCAGTATTTCGGAAGGTCTGTGAGTGCAGATGGAGATTTAAATGATGACACTCTTCCTGATGTGTCTGTTGGAACTTATGGAAAAGTAATTCAGCTGTGGTGAGTTAAATTTTCATTTTCAGTTTTTCTTTATTCTTGATCTAATCAATTCATCTTATTGTCATGTGTACAAGTACGAGTACCGTGTACAATGAAATGCTTACTTGCATGTGCTCCTGCAGACAGTGAACATAGACGAGAAGACGGCTAGACAACAAGACAACAAGTGAATGTAATGATGAAGTGAATTATAAATAAGACCAGAATCCCAGGAATAAATAGAGACAGTGGCAGAAATATATGTATGGGTAGCAGTGGAGGTGACTCAAGGTTACTGATTTTTCATGAGTCTGATTGCAGTTGGGTAGAAACTGCTCCTGAACCTGGAGGTGCGCGTCCAAATGGACTTTAGTCGCTTCCCAGATGGGAGGAGGGTGAAAAGTGACAGTGTAGGGTGGGTGGGGTCCCGCCTGACACAGTTCACTTTCCTGAGACAGTGTGTAGTGTAGATAATCACTCTTGTTATGAAAATCTACATATTTTCTTTAGAATTTACATAACCAAGATTCAGATATGTTTTTATGGCTGGAGTCACTGGACTGGAGCTGAGACCTATTTACTGATGCGATAGCGCTTCTTGTGGGTGTCAAATGTTTATAGGTCTTTTAAGACCATTTTGTTGATAATTGTTAACAGAAATCTCTTGTTTTCAGGTCAAGAGGAGTAGCTCGTGTAAAAACAAATGTCAACTTCTCACCTGACAAAATCAGCATCTTTAATAAACCTTGTACTATCAATGGGAGAAAAATGTTCTGTTTCAACGCCAACATTTGCTTCAATGCAATATTTATGCCCACAACTACAAAGGGTCCTGTGGGTATGCCTAATATTTTTCATCTTTACTGGTATTTGGTTGGTTTTTACATTTGTATGTTCAGCTGTATGCCCTTAGTTCCTGCCACCCTAGATACTAGATGTCTTCATAATCTTGGTCGACTCCAAGCCTGGGCAAATGCCAACCATTTTTTATTAAGATGGATTTTTGAAGACCTATACTCCCCACTGAGCAAAGATACGTCTTTTGAACGGACGTTGAAAGGATGTCCCCTGAGGAGCCAGAGTGAAAGTTTTTATTACGTATTTTTAAGATATTTACTGAACGTCCAATATTTGGTACTGGGCCTGTCTTGCACGTCCACGGACACGCAAGAAATTTCCTAGCCAGTTGTTCAAATATTGAACTGCATATCTGCATCCAAGAGAAGCCATAGCCAGACGTCCAAAGACATTCAACTGGCCCTGGATCAACTGACGTAATACAGACATAATCTCGAGGTTTCATGTTTGCTGGGCCAAATGGGGCCTCTTAAGCCATTATAGAGGATCCTGTGGCCCAACCTAAAACTGGAGCCAGGTCTGTTTTTTTTTCTCTAAACTTCCCATATGCCATTTCAAAAATGTCTTCTCACACTTTCAGCAATCACATATAATCTGACTCTGGATATGGATTTGCAGTCGTCACGTGTGAGCTCGCGAGGGCTCTTCAGTGCCAACAATGAACGGTTTCTGAAGAGAAACATCAATGTTGACAAACAGAAAGCCTGCGAAACCCATGAAGTTTATGTTCAGGTACAGAAATTGGGATATGTCCGAATAATGTTCTCATTTTTTATGCATGCCAAATTTAACTGCAGTTAACTTATCAGTTATCATTATTTTTTACAGTAGTGAAACTAAACTATCAGACATTGTGATACCTCTTCATGAAATGATGTCATTTAAAATAATGTATTAGATATTGATATATACTTAATAGATTGATTACCAATGTGATATATTAATGGTGATTATTTGAAAATCATTTTTACCTGTTTAACTTTTATTAATAACACTTAAACACAGGAAGCACCTGACTTTGTCAACTCCCTCAGTCTACGGGTAGATCTTGGTCTTCAAGACCCAAAAGGCAACCCTGTCCTGGATGCATTCAGTCCCACTGCCTCAGAGTTCTTTGTGAGTTTTATTTGCAGTGACTGCTTCCAATGGTTGCATAAAATTCTATTTTAACTGTATTTATGACATGTGAAGAGATCATTAATATAGGTCTCTACTGATCAGAATGTCATTATTCTGGCCAGCTGTCAAATCAACATGGTTATACTGTATATACTGTCAAACAAGCAGGTTCCATCAGGTGCCTGTGTGTTTCATTTGATACTCCAATGAGTTTTTAGCACTGTGGTTGTGGCTGTAATCTGCCAGTGTTATTGAGCACAATGTATGAGTGTAAAACAACTTAAAAGTAAATTGATTCATTCACACATTTTAATGTTTTGCTCCTCCTCAAATCTCCATATTGTGTCCCACTTTTTCTGACAGATTCCATTCTCGAAAGACTGCGGTGATGATGATGTGTGTCACAATGACTTGGTGCTGAATGTACAGATGACTACTGATTTGCAAAGGTGAGGTCATTAAACATACTCTATTAGTGGGACAAGGATCTGTTTACCTTTATCCTATTCTCTGCCCATGCTCAACATTGTTAAACATCTCCTGGTTTCTGAATGTAAAGCGATCCATAGGAAACAACTTTATAAGCATGTATCAAAGCTTCCACAACCTAGTCGGGGAGCAACTCTGAGCTCATAATCATACTGCGTTACT
>JAODKF010000126.1:12089701-12099926 GCA_026779585.1 Mormyrus proboscirostris
CGACATTAACCTGAAAACTAGTGTGGCTCATCAGAAGCCGGGTAGGATAGAAAACCTACTGGATAATAGCTCTCCAGGACCGGAGTTGGAGACCCCTGCTCTAGATGGACCGAATGACCTCGCTTCTTGTGTATGTACTACATGTCTGTGGACACAGACAGTAATGATATTCCACTACACTACCAGGAAAAAAGTACCAATTCATACCTTTGAGAATACATTACTTGACACTTGGGTTGTACCCTCAAGAGTCTGCTAACTGTACCCTAGCTGTAGGTAAATGTACCTTTTAGTCAAATTTAAGGTACAGAAATGGACTCTTAGGAACATTTTTATACCATTGGGTTGACATCAATGTTGTTTGTACTTTGTGAAACAAATCTGTACCAGGGCTGTACCAGCAGAGGTCAGATGTAGTCAAGATTACACAATGAAAAGAGCTTTACTTCTGAAAATACCATAAAACATGACAAAAAGGACAATTGTTGGCAAGTTAAATATGGTTGAGACTGTGGATCTTTGTTTCTATGCCACTCTGTCACTTTAAATAGAGATGCTCTACACGGTGTAAAGTTTCTTACAACCGTGACTTAATACCTCCTTCTTTAAGCATTTGCACTTTTCTTTAAACCTTTAAATATCTAAATAAATTTCTTAAAATATCTTGAGTGTGTACACTAGGTGAGACTATGCAAGTCTGTCTTGTATGAGCCTTGACTAGTTAAAGCTGAACTGCATTAGTGTAATGACATGAGGCTAAGTTTAGAGATGGCGCTTAGTTTGACTCTGACTTTTTTGGGAAAGTCTGGATTTCTTCAGCTACTTTCATCGAATACCGCCCTGCACTCTATTTAATGCTAAACATTTGAAATGCAGATCTTGGCCTGATCAAAGCTAGCTAGCCTATATTATTTGGCACAAATCATAAATTCAGAATTTAATGACTCAAATGGTGAATAATTGTCAAATATATTTGTTTAGTTAATATACAGATGATGGCTAAATTATTAGCCCCTTTATGAAATTTAAAGTTTCTGTTAAAAAATAGTGCATCATTTCTAAACACACTATTTTTCTTTAGGAAGCATAAAGTATTTTAATAACAAAATTATTTCAGAAAAAAACTAAAATTACCAGGGCCGATATTATTAGCACTCTGAAAAACTGACATTTTGTTTAGCCATAGCACAAACCACTGCTGTGCAATGATGTGCTTTAACTTTGTATTGATAAAAGCTTGTAAAAATCAGGCTTTTCACACACAATTAAGCGGAAGAGGGTTTGCGGCAGCAAGGGTTTGAGCTGTCACTTCAGAAAGCATCATGCCAAAAACAAAAGAAATAAGTTTAGACTGTAAAGAGTCGTTGATGCTCCCAAAGCAGGAGAAGGAAACACTGTGATAACTTTGTATATCCAAGTGTCAAGAACTGCAGAAATATCAAGAAAATATCAAGAAAAATATCAAGAAATTCAAAAAGAGCCACATAGTACAGAGCGAAGCCTGGCAGAGGGAGGAAGCGGAAGATTTCAAAAGACACTGGAAAGAAAACTAGTGAGAGACGTGTCTAAAGACCCCAGAACGACTGCCAGGATACTAATGAATGACTTAGCCAAGTCGGGAATTGTGGTCTCAAAGAAGACAATCACTAGAACCCTGCACAGGAATGGACTGTGAGACACCTACAAGCCAGACTGGAGTAAGCTAAGGACAACCTGGGAAAAGATCATGCATACTGGAAGCACGTCCATTGGTCAGATGAGACCAAAGTAGAGCTTTTTGGATGGGAGATGGGAGAGATGAACAACCCAAAGAACACCGTCATCAAGGTGGAAGGAACCATGAAGAAAGGAGGATATGTGAAGATTTTAAACGAAAACCTCTGTAGCAAAACTAGTTCAGAGTCGTTGATTTGTCTTCCAACACAACAACAACCCAAAACATATGTCACTCCTGGTGAAGAACTACCCCCAGAAGACCACAGTTATCGATTGGCCCACACAAAGCCCTGACTTGAATCCAATTGAGAATTTGTGAGGTGAACTGAAGACCAAGGTCCATGATAGAAGACCATCAAATCTGGAGGACCTTGAGAGATTCACCAAAGAAGAATGGGCTGGGATTCCTCAGAAAACATGTCTGAGACAACATACGACTGCAGGCTGTTATCCAGCAAAAAGGATACTCGCATATATAATTTTGACTCTGGTAGTTTTTGTGAATTTTGTTTCTGTATGCAAAGTAAAATTATGTAAGCATCCAAAATAAAACTAGGATGTTTGGAAAAGCTGTGTTAAAAAATCCTTGCTCTATTTAACAGCAAACAAAAATAAAATTTTCATAGGGGGCTAATAATTCTGCCCTCATCTGTACAACCTTTATTTGACTATATCTTTTGAGTAATTAAGTATCCAGCTTCTATTTTTTTCTAGAGGTTTGCCCTTTGTAGTACATAAGAACATAAGAAAGTAGTCCTACTAATGACTTTACAAGGGTGAATAAACCCGGAAATTTGCATTTACATAATGTTTTTTTTTTGTTTGTTTTTTGCTCTCTTGTTCCAAGTAGGCAGGGTGAAGTCTTTCAAATTCTTCTCTTTTAAGAGCTGCGAGAACTACAATATAAACTTGTAACTTTATTTAAAAATAGATTTCAGGGTTTTAACCTGCCAGCAAAATTTCAGTTTCCATAATCTATCAAAAAACATATGTAAGAAAAACAACTTAATCTTCATATGCATGTTCACAGAGAAACGTTATAGGATCCGTCATTAAAGTAAAATAAAGTGTGCGTGTGTGCATATATGCACATCCATAACCCTAATATGTCTACTTTTATTTCGCTCCACTGCACCGCTGGAAATGTAGTGACCGTTTCCACCAGATTCTACTTTCCACGTTTTGTGACCAGCGATCGCAAATAACGCGGCGCGTCGAACACAAACGTCGACTACTGATGCTGCACCTTCCTGCGATTAGGTACTTCTTGCGGTATACTCGGGATATATTCTTTTTATTCCATTCATTTTTCAGCGTCACAAAACAGCCAGAATTTCAGACCACGATACCTTTGCGTATGATTCATAACACACTACCGGGCACCAGACTGTCCAAAGGAATTAAAACAGCAAACTATGCACCTGTAGACTCCTTAAAAAGCTTACCTCGGTATTCATTGAGAAATTAAGAAATACAACCAAAACATGCTGAACTTATGCTTCGTCCTACAACAACAGCACGGAATCCGCAAGAATCTTACTAACTTCCTGCAGCTCTATCAGGTGACTAGAGAGCAGGATATACGCTGCGGTCACGTGGTGAGAAATGTCCCAAACCTTCGGACAGCATATGCGTGTGTTTATTGAGCTGAAAGATATTTATGTTTAACGTAATATGTTCTTCGGGTATTACTTAGGGTTTTGTTCTCATTTTTTTGTCATTTGAATTTTAAAATGTGAAATTTAATTTGCTGATATTTCCATGAATGTTTTGGGCCAAGCTAATATCATATTCTTTCAGAACTGCTTATCCAGTTCAGAGCAGTAGTTAGCATACTGTACAACCTATACCCACGTTCGAGGGCACATGCACAGGGAACTCCGCGGGCCATAGCAATCTGGACGCACAACACACGTGAGCACACATGGAATGCAAACATTGCGGACCTCACTTGCAGAAGCAATAAAAACTTTTTGACTGCAATCAAAAAACTAAAAATGTCAAAAGTCTTATATTTTGTTTGGCTACTTATGGTTGAGTTTAGGGCTGGGTAGGAGTTAAGGTTGTCATTGCTGGGATTAGGGTTTTTCACATACAAATGAATGGACAGTCCCCACAAACCTAAGACTCTGACTTAAGTCATACACATACACACAATAGTACATTATTATTACAGAGTACTTTGGAATATAACAATCTGTCCTTCTATCCACCTTCTAACCGCTCATCGTTAACCCTTTCTATGAATGCCATGTTTATAAAAACCTATGAACACGTTGAAAACACATAATGCATTCATAAAGCATTATAAACATGGCTATAAATATTTATAAAAAGCCACAGCACTTTATAGTCATGTTTAATATGTAATATAAATGCTTTATGAAACTCTCATTAATAATGTACTATAGATGCCTTCATAATGCAGTACAAAGCATCCTTAATTCTTATATGTATATCATACTTAAGCCATTTCTTTAAGAATGTTTTGCTAGTTGAGAATCTTTTTCTGTCCACCAGGTGTCACAGTAAGACAACATTTGTCACGGTTTTCTGCCGCGTATTTGCGCACATTTAAAATCATACGTTCTTAATGTGGCTGTAATGTGTGTTTATTTTTTTGACTGGGAATTTGTAAGGCAGAAATTACAACGCTAATAATAAAACTGGTAACCACCTAGTATGCACAATAATACACTTTGCTTTTAATCATATAAAAGCTTTGCTTTTAATCATATAAATTGAAAAGAAAAATTAATAATCCTGCGTCCGACATACTATATTGTTATTCCAAGTAAATACGAATGAGTGCAACTTTAGGCAGCATTTGTTAGCCTAATGTAGGACCTACATTTCAAACACTCCGCTAACCAGTTTGTTCTGTCCCTTTGTTCACACCCTTGTTAAAGGAGGTAGTAGAATTAAGTCATTTTTTCTAACGAATGTCTCCCAGGTAGCTAGATTACGTCATCAAGTATTTCATACTGTTCCGTAGAAGATGCTGCTCCTAACCTGATCGATGTCAACGTAAGACATGGTAAGTCGCTGGTACTATTAAAATCGCCTTCTGTCTTATTGCAGGACTTGGCAGTCACAATCGATAGTTATAAAATAATTCATTTGCAAATGCAATACGTTAATCAGTGCTCAGGTCGTACTCACACTAATGTTAATATTTTAGTTTATTACGTTTCATATTTTGAGCGGGTAATTGTTCGAGCTCTTTCACTTCAACATACAACAGACAGCTTTTTCAGTCACGCAACACTGTCATTTATCTTAAATGATTATGAATGGGAAAGCGTAAATGTTATACGTTTAGCTTTAACTTTCACTATTCTATATCTTTATCAATTTGAAAACTGAACCGTGTCTAAAGAACATGAAATCAATTAGGCCTTTCTTATATTGCACAAGCAAAACCCATCGTAATCAATTTTA
Organism: Mormyrus proboscirostris; assembly: GCA_026779585.1. Lineage (NCBI taxonomy): Eukaryota > Metazoa > Chordata > Actinopteri > Osteoglossiformes > Mormyridae > Mormyrus > Mormyrus proboscirostris. Next base: position 12,094,859 of record JAODKF010000126.1, read on the forward strand.
TAAATATTAAACAAAATACTCACCAAACCCTGACACCCGGTTATCTTTCAATTCCAGTATTATGTGTTTTAGCCGTCTTATGATGGTGTTATTGATACAGGCCTGGTATGCTCAATTCAATGAGTCTTGAGGTAGCATATACTTTATTTCAATGAGCACCTGTTTGAGTCATTAAAAAACAGTGGATGTACCACACTAAGTAATCGATTCAATAAAGCAATTAAAGGTTAGTTGGGAAAACGTCACGCTCTTAAGGACCAGAACAGGGATTTTTGAACAGACTTTGTGAATACTGTTCTGTTTTATGAAGGCTCCACAGTAGCCAGCCTTAATTATAAGATTCAATTAGACGCTTCACGAATTTTAAAAACATGATTTATAATATAATTTTAATATAAAGTCAGTACGAATCTTATTTTAAAGCAATAATTTATGCATCTCTCATTTGAATGCACACGAATTATGCATTTGATATATTTTCAAACTTTAAATACTGCGACGTTAATTACCATCTTAATATGATGTAAATACAATGCAAAACCAGTGAAAAGTGCCCCACATCCCAAAATCTCCTACTTCCCCCTAACATTTGACGTAAATGAATACCGACAGCCTTTTTGCACCGATTACCTTCACATGGGCAGTGATAATGAGGCCAGCAAGGCATCGGTTGCAATGACGTGCTGGTGCTTCATTACAACCAGACGACATGCAGTTCTAACTGTCTGCAGATAGGGGGAGCCGAAAGCAGTCTGCAAATTCCTGCACAAGAGTGTGACTACCTTAAGTAGCTGTCATACCACAGCCCGTGGTCTTGTACATGTAAACAATAAAGCGGTCACTCTTTCCCGAGAGACTGATGTTTAATGTGCAGCCCGTAAACTCTAGGGAGTAAAACCTATTTAGTAACCAGGTTGAGTATATTTAAAAGTCTGACCTGACTGGGACACCCAAACAACTGTCTGCTCTATTATTAGCACGTCTCTATTCTGATGTCTACCCTTGTCTGTCTATAAAGATCTCATTGCCATAAAGCACGTTTATTAAAAGACGAGCTATTATCTGCCGTTGATGGAAAACCGTCTGTTGTCGCGGAACATTTTTAAGATGGAAGAGCTGATTAAAAACAGTATAAAAACAATTTTACTTTCAATTATCTAACTTTTGCTTTGTGTTTCATTTACAGAGTATGTAGATAGGGAACTTTGCGCTTAAATTAAATTGCAATTAAATGTCCGACAGCGACTCACTTTTTCATGTTGTGAATACAAAAGACCAAACTACATATTGGTAAAATGTATCGATTCTGTAACAAGAAAACTAATTTTACCTTGGGAAAGTTCTACGCGTGTATAATTTTAATATCAACTCCAAAGAAATGGTTTTGTGAGAGGAAATGAACTGATATGATTGCTTAAATTCCCAACCAGCAAAATGATGTAAAAGTAATTAGATACCTTCTATAATGCAATTTGGCGTATATGTAGAGGTACATGCATCGTATAATGCCATTCTTAGTTATATTATTTGGTATCTCGGCAATGTGGGACAGTCATTCTGTGAACACTCTTCGCCATGGTTTTGTAAACTACTGTGTGAGATAAAGTACGACTTGCGATGTCACCTGATTAGAAGTGGGGAAAAAAACTAAAAAAAAAAAAAATCTTTCTCCCCACCCCCACCGATTAGAAGCCCGCCCACCACAAACAGTCGGCTGGAGACCCCTTATAGATTTAAAAAGAGAGACTGCATCCACAGTCTGACATTCATTCAACACTGCCATCGTAAGCAGATTACTTTCAGTAGTGCACTTTGCCATACTATGCTAAGGATGCTAAAGAAATATCAGCTTCACCCTGGCATAATTGTATTGTCTATATGGCTTAGTCACCTCATAGAAGATCACAAAGTGCAGGGTAAGTAATTCCAGTTATTATATTTTAAAAATAAACCAAGATTGGGTGTGTTTATTATCTAAAAAAAAATACGTAGCTGGAAATGTGGCTATGGCAGCGTTCAAACTTTTCAAGAGTATGCAGAATGACTTCCAGGCAGCTTTGAGGTGTCTTGCAAACAGGAGAAATGTGTTTTCAGAAGGGAGTGATGGTTATAAAAGGCGGTTTAAAACTAGTTTAAAGTGGACGGAACAGGGCAAAGTTTTTAACTTTAATGAGTTGCGGAATTTGGCACAACAGTATATAGACTAGTAAAACCACTTTTTTTTCTAACTAATGCGATGTTCTGTTTGAAATGGTTTGATGTAATAATTTCGCGTGCCCATATTTTATTATTAAGGTATCTAAATATAATATTACAATCAGATAATCCTAGAGACCCCTGCTGTCTGAAGTAGTGCCAGTCTGTCAGTGCAGCTGCAAATAAATGCAGCCACCCGGGTACGGGCGACTTTTTCAGAAGCTTATGTTTATGTTTTTAAGTGAATTCTGTTGATTATTAACGTCATTATGATTTTGAAATATATGTTTTAGTCTTGGCAATTTTCGGCGCCTAAATAACTGTCATTAAAATGCAGAAAAATGTTCTGATCTACACAGGACTGTATAACAACCCTTGACGGACTGGAAACCTGCCTGTGGAGTTACAAACAATTAGTTGTAATGTTTAGCTATAGTTTTCCTTTCTAAGTATTAAGATTCGACGTTTCGAACAGTGCCATTTATCTTCGGGAATGAAACTGCAATGTTTCTTTCCATGTAAATTCATTCACTTATTTCCCAAGTATAACGGAATATCCATGGCATGAACTTGAGATAGTTGTGTATCTTCGCATTTTAGTGTATTTTTCTACAGTTAAAATATGTCTTGCGTTTATATTGGTCCGGATTGATACATATATAGGTCAATATCTAAATTCTTGTTGAGGGCACAGGCGATCAAGTGTCGAACAGTCGCGTTAGGTTTCCCAATCGGGAAAGTGGCGACGGCTTAAAGGACCATACGGAATTCATGCTACACGTGTCGAGTGTGGGTCGCTGACTTAAGAAATTAACTCGCCGGGGGATTTTCGCAGCTGGTAACTGCTGGCTGCAGCAAGGCAAGAACGGAAGATGCCAGTTTCTATACATGTACGGGATGAGCAGAGAGGAATGCTGTAGGAGTGGCAGACTGGGTACTTCATGGACCGAAGAAGATGTACCAAATGGCACGTTGTTTCGCTGGACGGTCTTCAGTGGAGGGGCTCCTAACTGTATACCTTGCAAAGGTACGTTTTAAATAAATAGATTGAATTTTGTCTAGAAATATTTTTTAAGTTGGAATTGCAACGCAGGAGAGTAGACGTGTGATTCGTATTGTTTACATATCAGCTTTTTAAATACGTTGCACATGTTGTACGAGAATAGATAATGCAATAAATTAAAAGAAACACGTGCGATCGAGGCTGTAGACAACGTCTGGCATATATTATGTAACGATTTACTTCACTTTCAGAAACGTGTGACAACGTGGATTGCGGTACAGGAAAGAAGTGTAAAATGAACAAGAGGAACAAGCCGCGCTGCGTCTGCGCCCCGGACTGCTCCAGTGTCACCTGGAAAGGTCCCGTGTGTGGGACAGATGGAAAAACTTACAGAGACGAGTGCGCCCTGCTGAAAGCAAGATGTAAAAGTCACTTGGACCTCGAGGTCCAATATCAAGGGAAATGCAAAAGTACGTCAACCGACATCCCCAGGGAAATACTGGCACCTGTTGCCAGGGTCATTTGACTGCTACTCTAATGATCGTTTTGAAGCCACTGTACGAAAGAACAATCTAGACAGAGCAACAACGTTTTGCGAGCGTTAATCATTGTATGCCGTTTTGTTTTTTTACAGAGACGTGCAACGATGTCTTATGCCCAGGCAGTTCGACGTGCGTTGTGGATCAGGCCAATAATGCGCATTGCGTGACATGTAATCGGATTTGCCCAGAAGTAACGTCGCCGGAGCAATACTTGTGTGGAAACGACGGAATCATCTATTCCAGCGCTTGTCATTTGAGAAGGGCTACCTGCCTTCTCGGCAGGTCCATTGGAGTTGCGTACGAAGGGAAATGCATAAGTAAGCACTGCTTGACATGCCATGTATTGCAGTATTTTATTCTATTTATGCATCTGTCCCATGAAACAGTTTTTACTCGAGTTATTTGGGTTAAGCACCTGCTTAAGGGGATATGGCTGCATGTAACAAACTGTGCGGGGAGTGATCTACGGGGCTTAACCATGGCTGCTAGATACATATTTAGCTGTTTTTTTTTTTTTAAATTCTTAATGAATCATGTTACTTACTAAATGGTTTATATCAAAATATATTTATAATAATAAAAGGCGGTAACTTTGACTTTTGGTTTTTAATGAATATTTATACCACTTAAAGCGTTTATCCAGGTCTTTTTTTTCCGCAAACCACGTATTCCTGTTGTTTACAGTTATACCATGTATCCAGGCTTTACCTAGATCTATTAATGATAATGTAATACAGCAGAAATCTGAGCTAGGTGTAAACACACTTGAAATGTCACTCTCCAAAAACAGTTACCCCCCACCCACCAAACCTTGTTGACTGTCTGCACGTGTTAAACAGCATGCTGTCTGCTTTTTGTCCCAGAAGCCAAGTCCTGTGCCGACATCCAGTGCAGCTCAGGGAAGAAGTGTCTTTGGGATACAAGGATGGGTAGGGGGCGCTGTTCTCTCTGCGAGGAGGTGTGTCCAGACAGTGGCTCAGAAGAGGCTGTTTGCGCCAGTGATAACGCCACATATCCCAGCGAGTGTGCCATGAAGCGGGCTGCGTGTGCTGTGGGGGTTCTCCTGGAAATTAAGCATTCGGGATCTTGCAACTGTAAGTAATTCTGTGAAAGACGCTTCTGTGTTCTTCTAGAACACCCCCACCCTTTGTTCCTCCATACCCCTCCTCTGTTTAAACGACAGAATGGACCTGGAAATGGGAGTTTTTGCATGACATCTTGTGCTAACTACATTCATTTTGCATTTCCTGCAACTCAAACATATATATATATTTATATATATGACCTGTGTTTTTTTTTGGGGGGGGGGGGGCTGTTGACCCAATGG
>JAODKF010000126.1:12120681-12155283 GCA_026779585.1 Mormyrus proboscirostris
AGACATGGGATCAGTATGTAACTAACACTTAGTTACTGGTTAATTAATACATTAAGTAAGAGTGCACTACTACAATGACTCCTTTTTTAATTCTTCGTTTGCTTTGTTTGAGTGTTACGTTTTTGTATTGGAATATAGCTTTCATTGTCAAATATTTACACCATTAAGTTAGGTTAAAATCATCTTGAATTTAAATGAAAACATGCAAGCAATACAGGTGGATGATCAAAAAATATCATAAGAACATATGAAATTTACAAACTAGAGGAGGCCATTTGGCCCATCGAGCTCATTTGGGGAGAACTTAACTAATAGCTCATAGCTGTTAAAAATCTTATCTAGCTCTGATTTAAAGGAACGCAGGGTTTTAGCTTCTGCTACACTAGCGGGAAGACTATTCCATACTCTAACTACATGCTGTGTAAAGAAGTGCTTCCTCAAATTCATTTTAAAATGTTCTCCCTAAATGTTAAAATGTTCTATCCTAAATTATACTGTTATTACATAAAGATATGTTTGTTACTGATGCTTGTTTTCTTTTTAATAGTTTTCTGTATTAGGTTTAAGACACCTCTACGTTCCTTATTGGATTACTTTTCCTTCAGTCTCTTCTAAAACAGGAGAGGTATCAATCACGAGAGATTAAAGCATATGGGACACTCGACTGAAGAACTGTGTTAGTGTATTAGCTTGTTGTCTGTCTGACGAATGGGATGGCATTGTGTCTGCAGACCAAAGCATGGCAGCTATGTGAACAGTGTCAGGCGTCACAGATCTCATATTACTTCCGGTATGTGAAAGAAGAACATTGCCAATAGTCCAGGGCTGCATGTTAATGTCATAACCGTGTTTCCTAATTGTGGAAAGATGGGGCCGCCGTCTCTCATACGGCTGGTTCTGATAACCTCTGTTTTCCTCGGTTAATCTCATCTACTTTTTATTGCTGTCGTCTAGTTTTGTGTGTGCGTTCGTTTCTTTTAGTTGTCGGCCCATATTAGTGTTGTGCCTTATGCCCACCGAAACAGCAATTTTTCATTTAGGGTTTTCTGTTATGCTTGTTTTGGCTGTTTATTGTAAGGTACAGTATTGCGCCAAATGAAAAGGACACGTACCTTTAAGTGTCACATGTTTGCGGAGCTGTTCTATGGCTCAGCGGATTAGGGTCCTGTGCCTATCATCAAAAGGTCTCTACTTTAGTACTTGTAAGCAGCAGACTCTTGATTTTACTACTGGGCCCCTGACCAAAGCCGCTGACCCCCCCCAGGCGCCCAAGAGACTGTCTGACCCTGCTTTCTCAATCGCACACCACTTTGGAGAAACCAAACCGCTCTGGTCATCCCACACAATGGCAGTTGTCTGATTGTTAAACTCAGTTACATCTAAAGGTTGCTTTACACTTCTGCATAGAACCAACACTCTCCTGAGGCACACCTCTCCAGACGTGTAACTACAGGTGTCAGGCTACGGTATAGCGTACACGGCTACGCCGCTACCTACACATACATGTGTGCATTATCTTCTGACGCAAGGATGACATTATTGTCTTGAAGAACCAATGATTCTTAAATGAAGAGTGGCATTGGTCCAGGGGAACAATTCCATTGTATATAGGGGTTGACTCAGAGCAGTACCAAAGTGCCCTTCTTATTGGTAATATTTTGGTTTTAATGTCACATTCTTCATTTTTACTCCATTTTCCAAAAATAGAACATGGGTTAACTGTGAGCACCCTAATATATTTTTACAAATATTGATTTTATTTCCTGTCCCATGAGATCCTCATCTCATCAAATTCTGGAAATTGTTAAAGCGCACTGCATGTGGGACAGTCTGCTGGGAAAAGGCACAGTTCATGCACCAGTGTTGCCATAAATACAAACGTAGAAGGTACCTGTTTTTATTTCGCCATTTCACTGTGACCCAGTACTGGATATGTGGTCTGGAAAACAAATAGATGGATGGATAAATTTAATCCTTAGAATTGTTATGGGCTCGGGGCATGATGCGAGCACAATGAAGTGATGATCCACTGGCGGCTCCGAGAGAGAGACGTTTATTAGGAACAGAATTAACCAATAACACAGGGAACAGATACCAAAAAAAAAACAACAAAGACCACAAGGGGTCAGAAATAAGGGCAAACACTACAAACTAAACCAGGGGTCTGAAACTACAGTCCTGGGGGGGTGGAGCCCTGAGTAGCTTAGTTCTTTCTTGTTCCATCACAACTCAACAGCTCAAGAGCTGTGTGGTAATTAGCACAAGGGGTTGGATCAGGCGTTTTAAATGAGGGTGAACCAAAAACTGTGTAGGGCTCCGGCCCCCCAGGACTGGAGTTTGAGAGCCCTGAACTAAGCGATAAATAAACCTAGACAGGGAAAGGGGTAATATTGAGACTAGAACTGGGGAAATCACAATGACTGACTGGGGAAGCCAACAAAGGCAGGCACTTAAATATTCAAGAACAACCAATCAAACAGCAGAGCAGGGCAAAAGGCAACAGGTGGACTGAACGCCAATAAATGAGCACTGGACAAGGGAACCCGAACAAACACCAAGACTAGGAAAAGGACTAAACGCAGTACAAGCAGAACATTAAACAGGGAAGCAATGATATTAGTAACAAACACTAGGGGGAAAAACAGAAATTAAAAGAGATGAAGCTGGCCTTGAACCCACAACCGGAGGGTTCTCAGCCTCCAACCACACACTACCTATTATGTGGCAGCTTCAGGAAGTGAGAAAACACACTAGGGTTGAAAAGCAAGACAGAGGGGGGGAAAGGTCAGAGGGTGGGATCAGGCAGGCGCTGACCCTGATAGAATATTAGTTCCAAAAAACCTATGATGAAAAGGTATTACAGCAAAGTCTCCTTACCCTCACCCGGACTCGGGTCACTGGGGCCCCACCCTGGAGCCAGGCCTGGGGGAGGGGCCCGTTGGCGAACGCCTGGTGGCCAGGCTTTGGCCCATGGGGCCCGGCCGGGCCTAGACCAAAAGAGGTACACGGTACCATCCGCAGGTGGGCCCACCACCCACAAGGGGAATGTCATGGGTTCGGTACGATGTGGATCAGGTGGCAGTCAAGGACAACCCTGGCGGACCGATCCCCGGCTGACTAAACTGACATTCAACCTCAACCCTGCCTCAGATTCATCTACATGCACCAGATCAGGGGGCCAGAGGGGGCTGGGGCGGATTTGCCCATCACTGGGACTCAGGTTGCCAGGGTGGTTAAAGAGCTCTTTTGCCACCGGGCCCCGAAGGTGGAGGAGATTTGTTTGGGGTACCTGAAGGCTCTGGATGTTGTGGGGCTGTCATGGCTGACACGCCTTCTCAGCAGCGCATGGAGGTCAGGGACAAAGCTGCTGGATTGGCAGAACAGAGCGGTGGTCCCCTTATTTAGGAAAGGGGACCAGAGACTGTGTCCCTACAGGGGGATCACACTTCTCAGCCTTCCTGGGAAAGCCTATTCCGGGGTACTGGGAGTTTGCTTATGCAGTCTACATGTGTTTTGTGGACTTGGAGAAGGCTTACGACGGGGTTCCCCGAGGGGCTCTGTGGGGGGTGCTTCGGGCTGTCATGAGCTGTGGTTAATGACCGAAAGAATGAGATCGCGGATACGGGCAGCCAAAATGAGGTTTCTCCACAGGGTGTCTGAGCTCTCCCTTAGAGATAGGGTGAGAAGTTCGGATATCCAGGGGAGTCTCAGAGTAGAACCGCTGCTCCTCCACGTTGAAAGGAGCCAGTCGAGGTGGTTTGGACACCTGGTGCTGATGCCTCCTGTGCGTTTACCCGGAGAGGTTTTCTGTGCATGTCCTACAGGGAGGAGGCCCCGGGGCAGAACCAGGACGCATCATCCAACCACCATCCGACCACCTTCATGCTAACAGATCATTTGGAAGGTATGCCCAAAGGAAGCCTTGTTTATCAGTTAACCACAAATGTAAGCACCTGGAGTCTGTGAAATGCTACTACAACTTTGACTGGAACCATGTTCTATAGTCTGATGAAACAAAAATGTCAAGGTGGGTTTGGTGTAAGAGGGATGGTTGTAATGAAAAGAACTTTATCCCAGCTGTAAAATATGGTGGAGGTTCTGTGATGTTGTGGGGCTGTTTTTCCTCCAAAGGCCCTGGAAACCTTGTTAGGGTTCATGGAATTATGGACATGAAATACCAAGACATTTTAAATCAAAATTTGGCTGCCTCTGCCAGCAAACTAAAACTGGCCCATCACTGGATCTTCCAACCAAGACAATGATTCTAAGTACATGTCCAAATCAACATAAAAATGATTACAATATCAAGCTTCTGCCAAGGCCATCTTGGTCCCCTGACCTGAACCCCACTGAAAACCTATGGGCTGAGCTGAAGAGGAGAGTGCACAAGAGAGGGCCTAGGACCCTGGATGATCTGGAGAGATTCTGTACAGAGGAATGGACTCAGATGCACTGCTCTGTATTCTCCTTGCTGAAGGGCTCAACAATAATATGCCAATCTACAAGGCAAAGGATTCAAACCAGCAACCTTACGCTCACAGAAAACTTTACAGTCACAGTCCTAACTTGCAGAGCCAGAACATTTGATTAAACAGTGTAGCTATCAAGATCAGCACCCGTCCAGCCCTGTCATTCCTGTCTTCTCCTCGTTTGGCCAGCAGGTGTTGCTGGCCATCCTGTCCTCCTCCTTGTCTTGTCCCTTCAGCCCCAGTATGCCTAGTGTGTCCTCCCTTTTCCCTAGACAGCTGCGTAGCTCAGTCGGCTGCGTGTGTGGCTTCAAGTATCATCTCCTCTGCTCGTGAGTTTGTGGCTGGCTAGGGGCCAGTCTCCCCTTTTGATTAATTTTCATTGTTTTTATTTTCCTTAGTGTTTGGTATTGTTTTCTTTGTCTTTGCTTTGTGTTCCTGATTTTGGTCTTTCCTTTTTGTGCCTGGGTTTAATATGTTCTGCTTGTACTTGTTCCTATATTTCCTGTAGTGCGGTGAGCCATCTGTTATGTTCCCTAGATTCTTGTGCCATGTATTTGTAATTTATTTCCCCTGTTGCTTGGTGTCCTGTGCCCCATTGATTGCTCAATGTTTTTTGCAATTCACACCTGCCCTTGGTTGGTCCTCGATACCTGTGCATATAACTGCCTGCCTTTGTTCATTTCCCCAATCAGTCATTGTCCCCCTTTAGTTCCTTGTAGCTAGTTCTGTTTCGCTGGGCGTGTTATCATCAGCTTATTAGGTTGCTCTGTTATGTTTTCCTGTTTGTTTTGACTCCTTGTGATCCTTTTATTTTGTGCTTTCCCTGTTTTGTTCCATTTTGTTAATAAACCTCTCTGCCTTAGAGTCGCAATCGGATTATCACATTTTTCCTGCACCATGCCCCGCTGTAACAGTACCTATAGCTGGATTAATAACTAGATATAGATAAATTAGATAGAGACAGGAAAAACACTGGCAAATAATGTGGGGTTTCCCATTGCGCCAGAAGTTGTATTAGTAATGCAAGGATCTGGGTCGCATTTTTTCTCTTGGTATTTTTTTATTTTTCTTTACATTTATATGTTTATATGATTTACATTTATATAATTAGATTAAAGGTGCAAGTAATGATCATTTCTCTGAAGAGAGCAAAAGGTAATGGATTGCATATAAATACAACAATCGGATTGTCTTGGGTGGTTGCAAAGGGGTGGAAAATTTCTGGAAAGTTTCCAGAAACATTCCAGAAACTGGGGGATTTTGGAAATATTCCAAGCTGGAAACTTTAGAGGGGAATTAACTGGAATATATGGAAATTAACAGGAAAATTCCCAGAATTTTACAAAACAAGTCTAGACTACCAAAATGGGTGGTATTTTCAACCATATTGGTTAACAAATAACTTTAATTATTTGCAATTGGTATTCACTGGCAGAAAGTATGCCATATCTCACTGAACATGATTTTCAAAGTCTGAATGATGGTACCTGACTTGCTTGAAGTAGGTCAGTGAGTCAACATTACTACAAAACGTTTAGCATTCAAGGTAGAACTTCCAGCTCTTATACTCCTTAGTTATCTTCTGAGCTTATCACTAAAAATGAAACCACAACCACGGTGCAGTATGTCTTCAGCAGCCACTCATACGAATACAATAATAATTATCCTGAAGGAATATCAACATACTGCAATAAAAACAGATTCTGGAAAATTTCACCATCATGGAGTTGGGTTTGAGTAACTTCGGAGCTTGGAAATGGCTCCAAAGCTGAAATGATTGGAGGAATTTAAGTGTATTGATTGTGATTTTCATGGAAAGATGAAAAGTGTTTAATTGAAAAACTATGAAAAACATTTGATTCTTCAGATTCTTTTATCATTCAGTGTTTGCGATTTAATAGTTAGTGATGCATGTCAGTTTGCAATAAACTCATTTGATTTTATCCATCAGCTGAAGGATTTAATGAGAAAGTGACATTAAAAAAATGAAATGTGAAAATTCTACTGTGTTTTAAGGTGCGTTAAGAAAAGAGCCTAGCTGTACAATGGTGTTTTAAAAAAGTCACTTACTGTATGAAACAGACTTTTTTGTGTTTCATTCTTGCTCTGTATGCTTATATCTTGATATGATAAATTTTAAACATTACTGTATTTATGCTGTAGGTAACAGTGTATTTTTATTAAAATTCCAACTGAATTCCGTCTTCTGCTGCCATGTTTTGGCATGACGTTGCAAACAATGTTCCACTGCACTGTATCTGTGTGACTGCACCGATATTTTCTTCCCATGTTTAATTGGCATAACTCCACATTAATTACCACCCTGTATGCAAATTCTTGCCTGTCTATAGCTCTTAGATGTTTTTGCATTTCATCATGACCCTCGTCAAAATAATCCAGTGTTCTTCCATCCAATAGGACAAACGTTTTTGTTCTTGCAAGACAAAACATATACTTCACCATGGCTTTTGTGGTTAGCTAATGTCAAAGGGCTGCATACACAGTACTTGGCAGTATTCTGTAATGTTTTATTTACATTTAATGAAAATATTTAGAAGCAGCCATTCAACTAATGAGAAAAGTTTTTTGTCATCTTACTGTGGTCTTAAAATGTGGGGTGAGATATATCCTAAAATGAAGTGCTATACAAGCATAATTTACTCAATGAAATTGGTGAGATATCACATTTGAAGGGGTGGCATGGTGCTGTGGTGGTTAGCGCTGTCTCCTCAGGCTTTTGGGACCTGGCCTCAAGTCTCCATTAGAGCTCCATGCATGGAGTTTGCATGTTCTCCCCGTGTCATTGTGTTGTTTCTTCTGCGTACTCCAGTATCCACAGTCCAAAAACACGTTGAGGCTAATTGGAGTTACCTAATTGCCCATTGGTGTGCATGCGAGTGAATGGTGTGTGAGTGTGCCCTGCACTGGGTTGGCGCCCCGTCCTGGGTTGTTTCCTGCCTTACATCTTTAGCCTCCAGGACAGGCTCCAGACTTTCTGCCACACTTAACAGGACAAGCAGAATCAAAACATGGATGGATGGGTGGGTGGATCACATGAAATCCAGCACAATATCAACAGAAAGAAAGTCAACAGCAGCTTATTTTGATCATCCTTAATATAAACCAGAGCTGGAAAATTCATCACATTAACATATAGCACTAATTTTAAAGTCATATTGCATTTTTCCTTCAAAGTAATGCACACATGATTTTAAATCCCAAATGGGAGAACACTATGAGCAAAGATTTTTAATAGAGAGAGAGAGAGCATATTTTTAATAGAGACCTTCATGGTTATAAGGTTATGACATTGCATAGGGTGCCAGAATTTAAAGCTATAATCTTAAATTTAAAGCTATAATCAAAACATTCAGTTAGTATCTCACTGGGAAGGTGGTGTTACCTGATTTATTTCATTTTTAAAAACTGTCAGACGGAGGCAAACATGGGATAAAAATATTGTAGTTTGCAGTATTTTTTTTATTATTTAAGGCTTATTCCTTAAAATGTTAAGATCTTTCATGTTATTGAGTGCACTTTCAGTGGTTGTCAGGCTTCTGTTTTTAGAGCCATTCGCCAAATAGGTTTTAGATTTTAGATCGATTATGTAGTCAGAATTAAATAGTGCATCAATCCACCTTTTGAGTACCTCTGATCATGACCGTCGTTAGGCTGTCAAAGGTCACTAATATCACAATATTGTTCAGTTCCGTAGCGATAGTCTTCACCCTCACTCGAGTTCGTTTGGCTCTGCGGTTGTCTGCCCTTCCACTTCACTACTTGTAACTGTGCTGACCGAGCTGTGAAAAGTGTCCTCACCACTCCGAATTGGACAAAAGCCCAAGATGTATATTAAAAGGTACGTTTTAAAAAATACCCGTGAACCGTGGAGAAGGCATCAGACACTGGAGAAAACTCCAGAAAGCATACCATTTGATCAGAGACGTACTCTTGTAGAGAATGACTTGGGGGAACATGTAAATTACGCAGTTAAGACGTCACATAAGCCTCATTCACATATAGCTAAAGAAATACCTAAATGAAAAATAATGAAAATAATTAACCCAAAAATAAATCATTTATATTTACGAAAGTGCTATAATATGAGACATGAGACAGGAAAAGCAAATGTGTCTATCGTTCTGAGAAGAGCCACAGCTTGGTATGGTACTTAAAACTAGATGTACTTCAGTGCTGACTTATTTCACATCGATAGTAACTGCAAATAACTATGGTCTTGTCGATGGATGCACCTGACAGAGTTTGAAGCTGAACCTGCCATTCAAAATACCTTTTTCTTTGTTTATTATTTTTCCTGAGCTGCTGACTCAACACGCGTTAATGGCATCAAAAAAATTAGTCACGTTATAATGAATTCCAATTGATGTGCTATTATCGCGTTAACGTTGACATCATTAACTTTGAGGGATATTAAAATGATCTAATTTTTTGCTCTCATTTGATGACTTTTTTAACCATTTATCAGAAATAGGTCAAGGAATGGAAAACAAAATAAAATAATAAAGATAAAACTTCATTACATGTGACCCACGACAAAATTAATTTGAATGGTAAGATGTATGTTTTTGCTCAGTTGTTGTTAGTTTTTTCTCATCTCCATTACTCATGATGAAATACTTTTGTTTATTACAGAATTATATGGTAATATAACAAAAGTGATAAACTACCCCAGAGGCAAAATCGACGATTTAAAGAATGAAGTTATATAATTTGAGTCTATCTAAAAGCTATTTTTAAAATCTGAGAAAAATGATATGTTACAATAATGAGTTTGTGACAATGACCCATATACATTGCTTTGTGTTAATTATAAAGTAATTCAGGGATTCAATGTGTAAATTTTGATGATTGTTAGTTTTATGTTAGGTGTGAATAATTAGTTAATTTTAAAACATTGATTCCCAGCCATCATAATGACACATTTATAGGACCCATCAACTTGTCTAAGCCAGAAACACAGTTACTGCTTGGCTGACGCTGCATTACCTCATTTACGAACAGAGCCATTTCAGAGGTGGCTTCATGTATTTTATAAGAGTTTAAAGAGGTCAGTCTCTTAGTTGACTGCTCTATTAGAGGCTCCCACATTGAAGACAAGGCTTTTATGATGGATCATTGCCGCAGTTCTTGCTATGTCTATGACATGGCACCACAAAACTCAATTAAGCACATGGGTGGAACTGATGTGTATATTAGGCACATGAGATGGAAGTGAGTTTAACTCTTTGGTTATCAGCAGCATGATTTTTCATTTCTAAGATTAGACTTGCGTGTATTTTTTCTTCTGTATTTTGCTTGTTTTTCATCTCATAATATCGCCCTCCATCTTGTACATGCCCCACTGTTTGCACCTTACTTTCCACTTGGGGATTCATAAAGTCCATCCATCCATCCATCCATCCATCCATCCATCGCAACATGACATATGCAAGTTTCACACAAGTCTGCATTCCATTTTCACCTACACTACCTGTCACCATTCTAAGAGCTACCCAAGACTTTAAGGCATTGTGAAGACCTGGTCCGTTAGTGTAAATATTGCTGTAAAAGAATGTTAAATATTAAATATCAGAAAAGAACAGAACAAAACTGATAGTTCTCAGTACATTCTGGAATGTATGATGCTAAAATAGAAAAAAGGCATTGTGACAGTTTGTAGGTCACTATAAATTCATTTCACTCATCAAAGATTTTCAATTAAACCCACTATAATTACCTCCAGAGATCATTTTTGAGAGAGATCAAACTGCAGCCATAGTTTCAGAGAAGCAGAGAGGCAGCAACAATAATTAACATATTAGTGAAAGTTTCTTCAGTAAATAAATTAATATTAGAATGAGTGGGGCATTCCTTCTATTCTCTGCGGCATTCGGCATGTCAATGTTTTCGAGTGGATTTGTTATTCATGTAAATGCTGTATTTTATTATTGCATAATAATCATTCAATTCTTACTGTCAATGGTGCCTTTAAAAATAAAAGTTATGCCAAAGTATCTGCTTTGTGTTAAAAATGAAATGTTGTGAGTAATTCCGTCATGGCACATTGTATTATTGTACAATGCTGTGCTTGTAAACCTGGCCAATTTATCTTTAATTTGACAGTGATAAAGAGGAAACCAGGAACTGGGGAGAAAACACATACTTTTTCAACAGTGTTGTAATTTTGGTCGAGATACACTGATGAGTCAATGGTGTTTCCTGTTGAATTGCCAGTGAATCACAGTTTACCTCATTCTTCAGCTCTGAGGGTAGAAAGGGCATGTTAGCTACAATTTGACAATACAATGAAAATGACTTTCTTGGGACAGGTAACACATTCATAAAATTCGAAGGTTCATTTTGCAGGTGTGATCGTGTAAGATTGACATAAGGCTAATATTGTGTATTACAGTATAAGGATACTGTCACATTCATATTTTGGTCCTTTAAGTTTGTTTCATACAAGAAAACTTTCCAGCATATGTTGTGTATCATGGGAGTTGGGCAGATAAGTAGAACAAGCTTCAGGAAGTAGACAGATGCTACATATGTCATTTTACAAATGCATTTATCTGCACATATATAGCAATTATCAATTAAAAAGGCAAGATACATGGAATGGGATGTTTTGTGCTGAAGTGAAATGAAAAATCTAGGTACAAATAGGAGCATAAGGAATGGATTTTGGTTGAAACTATGTAAGATCACTGTCAAAGGCTACACTGCCTTAAAATGCTAAATACCATTACTATTATTCATACAAAAGGAAATACTGCATGCTGCTTAATATGAGTTCATGACTCTTTTAAATTGGCAACTTTCCTTTTTGGTTCCCCAGACTGGAGTGAAGAATGATCTCCCATGAGACCAGCAGCCTACATTTCTGCTATTGATTAACTTATATATTCTCCATTTCCTCTGATTTACTCATTGCTAACGGATTGAAGAAGAAGACTTACATGAGTGAAATCAAATCTATTATCGATAATCACAACTAGGGCATGCCAGATGTTGTGGAATTCATTATTATGTCAATAAAAATATAATATAAATTATTGAAAATGTTTTTGTTCTATTCATATGCACCTTGACGTAAACAAAATGTTATAATGCATTTTTCGTCTGAGAAATGCATCGTAGAAACCGTGCACATTAACAGAGGACTTCATGGCAGAGTGCAGACCATAGTGAAAGACAGGATATAGCATGTTGAAATAATCAAATGTGATAGTTCACCTTAAGTCTTGCCAGTATGTCAGTATGTTTTTAGGATCCAAATAGCATTTCCACAATTGCAGCATGGTTCACACTCCTTGAGAGCTCTGGCATGCCTCTATGGATCACGAGTTAATTGACTGTTAGTTAAAAAATAAGAGGGGAATCAGCATTCTCGATGCTGTCCAGTTTGAAGAGATGTGAGTTGGCAGCAGTAAAAAATCCTTTAAGATTAATGTTGTGAGGGGGTCAGGGTGGGGTTGTGTATGGGGGTGCACTGGGTGGGGGGGTGTCTGATAGCCCTTGCAATGGATGCTGTCCTCCTGGGTGGGCCGCTTGGTCTTGGATGTCACTTTGCTACTTAATCTTGTGTAACTGAAGCAGGCTGACGTGCTTGGCGAGATCACTCTGTGCGGCTTTGTACAGATATCAACTGAACAGACAGATGAAGGAGCATTTTACTACTCATTCTTTCTGTCTCTTTCATCCTTTCTAAGCTGAAAGCAGATTTATTGTATTGACATTCAGTCATATAATTGTTAGTAATATAACTAGTCAAATCCCAAGTACCAAAAAAAAAAAACTTTTTCAAGTATTATTTTTTTTAAGTGGAGTGCTATTAGTCTTACTGAATAGGGTGTTTTAATCGATGCAGTTCCCCCAGCCAGCAGGTCACCCCGTGTACATAAAGGAATGAGCAGTAACCACTGATCACAGCATCCAAAGACTTTTAGGTATCTTATGCTAACAAGGAATTCCCAGATAGATTACTGCTTAAATTCAAAAGAGCAGCTGTTCTCCTTCTCTCGGGCTTCTGTGTGACCGGCAAATGGCTGTTTGTGAAAATCTCCATATGATAATAAAATGTGACAATGTACAGTGCAACTGTCATTGTAGAAGAAAAATGAATGGCCCTTCATAGTAATAGAGTCTAATTCAATTACGTAATTCAATTACGTAAGTTAAATGCTCCCTAAAAAGCTAATAGCAACAGCAAAAGTAAAAAAAAAAAATGTTAATTTGTTCATTTTAAAGCGAGACACTTCAATACACCCTTTGACCTTGACCAGGATAAATATTTGGAAGATTGATCAATGGATAGTTAGATGCAAATAATTAAAAAAGATCCAAATAGAGGTTTTATTTATATTTAGCTATAAGAACATTTATTTACATATTGTTATAGGTACCATTAATAATGTTCAGGAGTGCATTGTTAAATATGAAATACTTTACTTGGGGTAGCTTTAATTCCTTGATCATTGTGCTTCTATCCTGAAACCCATTTATCATCTGAATCTATGTTGTTTTTTTCTTCAAAGTTAATTCCATCTCACATGAAGTTTTATATTATATTAATATTAATTATTATTGATGCTTCTGGTCTAGAATCTGACTAAGCGTAGTGTTCCTCTAACTTAATTGCAGGTGTTGCAACACCACAGATTTGGAAAAACACAGATGGTTATTCTGGAAAGAACTTGCTTGTATACTTTAGCATGGAACTAAATGACTTTTTCACTTCACACTTAAAACATTTGTTTTTTGTACTAAACACGGCCCACGTAGTGTCGTCACAAAAGGCACTTTCCACTGTAAATTGTTTGGACTGAATGAGTTGGTCCACCTCCTACTTCTGGCTCAAAATCCATAAAGAAAATATTTAAAGCCTAATATTTTTAAGTCAGATTTAAAGGGTTGTTAATGACCTATCATTTAATTTAATTCATTTATTAGTTGTTTTAATTCTAAAGTATGCTTATTAATATTTGTCTATAGGCTTAAAAATGTAACTGGTCTCATTTTATTTTGTACCCAATTACCTAGTGCACACATTCAATCTGAAAAGCATAATGCGGACCATGACATTAATTATGTTGAGCTTTTGTCAGCTTAGTAAAACAAGGTCCAGTCCCTTCTGGACAAAATGCCTTTTTCCTCCATTAAAATTACCGGGAACTGCAATGAATTTCAGAGAACCCTCCCACACAGCAGACATCTCATTGCAGTTCATTGACTCAGCCACTTTCAGCTGAACTTCCTCTGCTGCGTTTCTCTGTTTGCCATCGAGATTCTGTGTAAATACAGGAAAAATTTTACGGAATGCGGAACCGCCAAGATAAAAAGGTCCACAATCTCATTGGTCGACGGCTTTATTTTTCTTAATGAAGAGCCAGTTTTCTTTTCATCAGAAACTGTTTGTTATCAGTAATGTTGTTGTTGTTGTTTTGATATGCTGACGACTTGGGCACAGTGTATCTGTTGGTGAATCATTGGGGGGGCACAGCTGTTTGGTGCTGGAAAAACAATTCCAAAGGAAAAGCCTCCCATAGTACAAGTAAAATAAAAAGGAAATTAGAAATCACCCAATTAACGTGAACTCTACGCCAAGTGATAATACGTTTTAATTTGACAATGATTAGCTAAATAGGCGGCACATTTTACTCTGTAAATCCTGTGGAATGCTTGAACATTAATTTATCACTCCAATTAAGTACCTTTTCAACAAGTAACATTTAAATTTACAATGATTGCTAAAGTGGCTGCTTATGTCTCATACCTTGAGATTATAGTATTATGAGATTATGTATTTTGTTCGATGTTTTCTCTTACGATGGAAAGTCTAAATATTACCAGAAAAAATGCATGACTCTAGTCAAACTCTTCAGTTGCCAGAAGTATAATTCAGGCAGGTGATTCACGATGCAGTGTACTGCCAGTATAATAATCCACCTAATTGTCTTCGTGTTTATCATGGAATGCAGCTGAAAAAAAAGATAAGCATAAATATATATCATCACTGTAAACCAACAACATGGAAACAGTTAAGAAAAAAGAAAAACATAAATAGACATGAAGCCATATTGAGAATTTACTCTGAAAATGATTCATAATGTCGTTGTCACTTTCTGTAATTTCACACAAAGTGTCTGTCACCTCTAGGTGTTACTTGGTGTTTATTTAACAGGAGGTGTCTGTTGACACCCATAGGAAATAACCTTAAACCAAAGCGGAATCTTTTGGTTCATTTCCTAGTGGCTTCAGAAGCAAAACACAAACAAAAAGTACAAACATGAGGAGCGACCCGGTCAGCCCTGCATGACTCTGCTCAAAGATAAACTGAAGATGCGGAGCCATTTGTTTGTTTTCAGTTCTCTGAATCGCAAGCGTCTCTTCGAGGTACAGTACCGTGGCTATGGCAAGCCGACCCCTCGCTGTGAAAGTGTAAAACAGTCCCAGATAACCGAAACAGGATCATGAGGGCCAGCTGTTGCTTTTCTGGTCCTGTCAGGAGGTCGTCAAGGCAACAGGGGTCCCGAGTTTCCCCTCGGATAAAGATAATGTCAGTGACTTTCTCTTGGGAAGTACAGTATGTGTGGTTTGCCTTTCAGATTGGCAACAAATGCTTCTTGCTAGTGAGTCGATACAGGGGAAATAAAACCAGCATTTTAGCACCGTAAAAATCTTCTACACTTCAGTAAAGATCATCTTTAACACTATTAAACGCCATTCACATGTGTCTTTCAGGGTGTCAGTTTCAGTTCTAATTTGGTAAGAAAATTAAATGGATTGTGAAAATTTCCACCCTTATTTGGAATACAATGTTAAAATTAAATGCTCAATCTAATGTACAAAAAAGTCAATTCAGTAAATTAAGATAAGGGTTAGGTATCTCAAAAAGTGGATGAAAAGAGTGTCTTGAGGTATCAATGCCAGAAAAAAATTAGTTAGTAATTAATTAGAGATAGTTTATTTTAAAAATTGCTTAGCATTTAACTTTCAAGAATCAGTTAAGAATAAGTACAGTATTTGTGAGAATGACAGCTGGGAAACTGATATAACTTGATAAGCTCTGCAATCAATTAAAGATTTGCAACCTCACACACACAAAAAAAATGGCTGTTCACACCCGATTCCCATGCAGCCAGCTTGAACAGTTTTGCAAGGAAGAATGGAGTAAAATTGCAGTGTTCAGATGTGCCTGATTGAGACCTATCCACACAGACTCCGTGCTGTGATTGCAGTCAAAGGTGTATCTGCTACATACTGATTTGAAGGGGGTGAATATTTATGCGAGCGCTTATTTTATATTACATATTTTTATTTAATTGTCATCATTTTGTAGAAATCAGTTTTCACTTTGACATTAAAGGGGGTTTTGTCAAAAAAGCCAAATTATGTTGATCATTATTGATTTATAAAAGCAATAAAAGGCTAAAACATAAATACTTTTTATAGACACTGTATATAGAGACCTGAGACCTTTACGGTCCCTCTAAATTTACCCTGGAAAAAAAAAAAATTCAACTCAGTTCAATTCACTTTTATTTGTATACACATTTTCACAACATTACATGGTCTCAAAGTGCTTTACATTATTCCTGCCCAAAGCCCCCAGGGAGCAAACCGGAGGTGACAGTGGCAAGAACAACTCCCTAGAAGGAAGAAACCTTGAGAGGAACCAGACTCAAAGGGGGAGTCTGAAATGAAATCCTTATATCGATATCCCCTCAAATTAAGTGATATTGGAAGAACAGAATTTAAGCTACACATCAGAAAGCTGTGTATATACCAAGACTATAAATAGAAACAGTTAAAAACATATATCTAGGACCTATAAGGACTGGGCCGTCCTTTGCTTTCAGAAGTTTCAGTCTATCTTGTAATGCTGCAATACAAGTTCTGGACTGTGAGTAGAGGGATCCAGGGCCATTATTCAAAACGGAGCAAAAAGGCTCAGTGATGTTTATATTTGGCTTTTCATCCTGTTGCTCATGAAACCATTCTTGAAGTTGTCAATGTGCAAATGGACATTGTAATATTTGGATTCAGGAACATCATGACGAATCTTTGCAACAAGAGTACATCTGGACCTATAAACTGGCCTTATATATCCTTGATGATTATTGGACCTAATGATTCCCACGACACGGCTGCCCAATACCACCATAGGGGTCGATAGAAAACATGGGCTGAAGGCATCCTTTGACTTAGTCCAAACATAAAACCATCTGGATGTAGGAAATATGACTTTTTTCCAAAAAAGGGAATGTGCTGAATGTGCTCCTTCCACCTGGATATGCCTCTTTGTGCACTGGCCTTGGATACAAGTAGTTTCTGAATGGCAAATCTTGCAATTAAATCAAGCTTTATGAAAAACATAGCTTGTATTGAGACCAAGTCAGATCCCGACTCATTCTGAGGCTGTACTCTTGTGACTGTCTCTTCAATTTGCAAACATTTTTTTCCATTATATTTCTTTGTGCTAGCTAAATAGTGTCATGATTTTGACATTGAAGCATCGTCCACACGGCCTGACTGTTAGCCAGTTGATGGGTTGTAAAAATATTTCAAGGGGGGTGATGGAGGTGTGGGGGTCCCTGATGATAAAATGTCCTTGGGCTGGGGGGTCTTCACATGATCCAGAGACTGCCAGGTGAAGACTCCTCATATAATCAGTAGCTTTAACTGTACATGAGTGACAATCACACACACATCTTTGCTTAACTAGAAATGAAATTCTTCAATATAATTGAAAATAATTGTTGTACACCTGGATATTTAGGCATGCATATATGGATGTAAACCGTTCCTGACTGATTTCATTGCCATAATAAAAGTGATTCATTGATCTGAGGGTAATTGTTTATTAAATCCATCGTCGTAGGTTATCCTGGAAGGATTGTGGAGGTTCAGTAGTTAAATCTTCCACATTTTTGTATTTTGAAATATCTCTATAAAGCCATATAAAAGAGCCCAAATGCCAGAGTCCTCCATTCAGCTTTTATTGTCATTGCTGGACAGTGGAAATTGTTTTATTATTAAATTACACAAACAAAAGTAGAACATATGAATGACTTACAGATCCTCACTAAAGTGAACTATTCAAGTCCATATTTGTTTTTCCAGTACAAATAGAGGCATACTTATTTTAAACTAACAAGATTACGGTAATAAATGTACAAAGTTCTTACTATTATAAACAAATTAGAAAAAAGGCAGCTGACTGTGCTAATAGGCTATATCAATTTCTTATGTTCTATAAATACAACAAACTGCACCAAGCATACTATAAAAATTTAAATGAAAACAAAAACAAAAAAACTGACTGCATCACAGAAAACTTTTTCCCCCACCTTGCTAAATTCTTTTGCACAAAACACTACAAAAACCTGCGGCACACAATATTTGAAAGAAAACCAAAATGATGCGGTAAAAGAAGAAAAGGAGGAGTAGTTGTAACTGTAGACACCGCCTTGAGTTGGGAAGGGAGAAAGGCATCAGTTAGCAGAAGAGGGAATGCTAAATTTTTAACACTATAAACACATTTCTGCAGGCACGGAACTCAAGAATCATGACAAAATTCTGGAATAATGGTAGCAAACGTCACTAACAAACCTGTCCAATTAACTGAATGCGGTTTCATTTAATGAATACATGACTGAAGTATGCAGCATTTTGGTTTTTATTTAATAAAACTCGTGGGATGTGATTCTACAGAGTAAAAATTTAAGCCAGAGTGTTTGTGGAATTGCAAATGTGATGTAATTTTCAAAAAAAATATGATAAATCGAAGCAGAAAGCAACCTTTTGCCATTTTAACTGGCTAGTGAAAAAGAAATCTTTCTTTAATATGGAGGTGATATTCACATTACTTTAATATACCAAAACAAAAATTAATAAATGTTTATCATTTTATACACCTATTTGGTTAACAGTAACATGATGATGAAGACATAATGGGAACATTCTCAGGAATAAAACACAGCCTATGCTTCAACATGTAAAATATAAATATTTTAAGGATGTATGAGGAATTACATTAATAAATATTACCAACTTCAGAGCACTGAGCACGCTGCCTTTCTTTAATGACCGCCAAATGGGCTCCCTTATACGATACGGATCACTGCACATCATCACCATGAAGAGAAGCTTAGAATCATACACGGCAAAGTCCAAGGACATGTATCAATGAGCTGGTCAACAATGTAACATGTGCATGTCAATTTTAAAAATATCTGTGTAGTAGCTGAACCACTTTCTAAGTGAAATACGAAAAGGAAGTTTCATTTTGATGCTTATGTGAAATGCTCCGCAGCTTGTAAGAGCAAAAAAGGCAAGAGACCCATGTATAAATAAGTAAGGAAGCCAAAATGAAAACGTGAACTGGGAGAGGGAAACCCAAAGATTGAACTGATTTACAGAATTTCGGCACTCAGATGTGCTTTTCTGATTTATATTTGGTTTGGTTTCAAAACTAAGAATTCCATGTTCTGGCACAATGGCATCACAACCTTCCTGTGTTACACATTCAGTCAGTGTGACCACTATAATCACTGGAATTATCCTGGTAAAAGGGGAGATCGATTTGCCCCCCAGTAATTCTGAGGTTATTTCTTGTATAGAAGGCAAGGTACATTCTAGCAGCTCTAGCAGATTATTTAGACTAATAATCATTACTGACACAAGCATAGCGGGTTAAGTATATGTAGCTTTGAATGCTAAGGTTGCAGATTCTGTGTCCCCCCAGACTGCAAGTGTTGAAATAACCATAAGTGATTGTCCATTGACGATTTCAATCAGATGTCTACCTGCAAAAATGGGAACAACTGCACAGTCATTATCCAATGTGCTAGGCTGATCACATTCAAATAAAAAGACACGTTGTGATATATTTAACACTTTTGTTTGGCAATGTATCATGTTATTTAGTCATATTTATTTACTCTTCAACCTGTTTCTCTTAAAAATCACCATAAAGGCATGCAAACACTTGTTTATATTACGACGGCTTACACTTGGCCATATTAGTAGTATTATTATGCTTTTTATTTCTTAAAACAGAATATTGGAGAGTATTTCTGTCATTACCTTTACAGATTACTCTTGTTTTTGAGTTGGCATGTCCATAAGGTATAATTTTACATATTTGTGGGCGCATACAAAAGTAGCAACAAGGTTTATGGTTCCTTTTTTTTTTTTAAGCCTTTGCTTTCTCAGATTTCCACAGTGCATGCTTTGGGTTAAGCGTCACAACATGCTTCGGATTATTACTATTAGTAAAACGTACAAAAATGTAATTAATAGCTATTTTGATTTTGTACAGTTATACTGATAAGATGCACCTTTGCTATCACCTCTATAAGTCCAGGTGCGTTTTGGCGTCTGTTCGCACTTCGCCGCAAGTGAGTAAAAATGGGACACAAAGTGTTTTACAGGCTATTTGACTGCAGACGCATAAAGATAAATGAGTTTTTGCACATCTCATTTAAGGCCTGGTACTACAAAGGTAAAACATTCCATGTTATTTAGATGGGGGTCTTTTAGCACTTGACAAACATGCTTTCCAGTTAATGTAAATGTCAGGCATGTGTTAAAAATCTGTAGCACAGAACTTCTCATGTACTTAATTTGACAGAATGCTGCACATTTCAATTAAACCATGTCATTTACAAGCCATTCATTAAAAATTGTCTTTCACAAATACCGTTCATGGTTTTATACTGATGGAAAGTTACAGAATATTTACAATTTCCTTGGGATACCTCGCCTGGCCGGGTTTACTGCTAGTTCACAGCACTCTCCCAGTATCAACAATATACCAAACTGAGATGCCAATTGTTTTCTGTGAGCTACTCATTAAGTTATACTTATATTTATTATTAACCTCCTCCAGCAGAAAGAGCAGCTTCATATCCTTCCAGGGTCTGCGTCTTTCTCTTCCAGCAGGTGTATCAGCTGACAGAAACTTTCCTTCATGGCTTCCATGTTGTCCACAGAACTTGCATCTAGGATCCAACTTTTCCCCCTTGCAAGTGGTTCCAGTTCAAAATACTTCTTTATCTACAAAAGAAAAGAGTAATAATAATAATAATAATAATAATACCCAAAGTCCCACCTCCAGCCTGGTTCTCTTCAGGGAGGAATGTTATTCTTTGCTTGTTCTACATACCACATTATGTTTTCTTTTTTTGTAATACGTACACACAATCACAGAGGTGAACGTTTGGGAAAGGACGCAGGGTCAGTTGTCCACTCAGGAACCCTGCGGTACATTTCAGGGGGTTAAATAACTTTCTAAAGGACCCAGTGGAGATGTGACCTCTTTCCCAAGCATGAGATTCGAACTGGCAAACTTCTGATGGCAGGAACAGAGGTTTAACTTGCTGAATCACACGCCGCCCCCACTAAATTGTTTTATTTTGTGGCATATTTGGCAGGTTTCTCATGCGCTGTTGATAAATCATCATCTTGCGAAACGGAACGGGGATTGACATCTCCAGGGACTCTCGTCTAGAAAGCTGATGAAATGAGTTGGTTCGACTACACGCACAACATTAAGTTTTAAACTCTCTCTCCAGAAATAGTCATTCACACACCCCCCTTCAAAAATTAAAAACAATAGGTAGATAGGTAGCTGAAATCTAGAAAGACATTTAAGAAGACAAGCCAGATTACTGATTTGTAAAGTCTTCCTTGCCAATGCATCTCACGTTTTCAGAATGCTTGGAAGAATATATCTCAAAACATTCATGCCTGTAATATTACACAAAAGGCCGCCAGTCTTTACATTCTTCTGTTTGAGCAAGAGTCCACCGGGGGAGAAGTTCATTTTCCCAGTTGTACAAACAGTCTCAGATATATAAAACAGGAAGGTATTTGGAAAGAAGGATTTCCAGTGACCTAAACTGGCTACAGCTCTAAGGCAATAATCTGCTGTCAAAGGTTACTCTCAATATTCAGTGTCAGGTCTTTGAGGAGCAAAAAATCTTCAAAACAAGCAAATTGTGCAGAGTTTGTACAAGGTTACAACAGTCAATCCAATTTGCAGGTGACAAAGAAATTGAAAACAGAACGATTCTGCCCACACAACATGGATGTACTCAGGCCAACACACAATCAACCAAAACTGATCAGCTCTCTGATTACTATTGGTTTATATATAAATAAACCATTGTCCAAAAATTCAGTCAGCTTTACAAAGAAAAAAAAAATATGGCAGATTTCAACTAATTCAAGAAACACTAAGTATGAACTTTAATATTTTAGAAGAGCAGTTGTAGGCGTGCTTTATATTAACAAGTCTAAAAGGTGCTTGAGTCAGGTGCTCTTTGGGGAAAAATATAAACATATAAATATTAAAAATATAAAAATATAAAGAAAAAAAAAATCTCTCCAAAACAAGACACTGCTTAAATTAAAATGTCTTTATTATAATGACATGTCCTAAGTGGACTGCTGAAAATGTCTTTATTATAATGACATGTCCTAAGTGGACTGCTGAAAATGTCTTTATTATAATGATATGTCCTAAGTGGACTGCTGAAAATGTCCACACGCAGCTTGTGCTATCTTCAGGGTATAATACAAACGCACTGAGAAGGTACATATACATGCTCACTTGATTGGTTTAATCATAATTAAACAAGTATTAAAAAGATCCTTGGTTTGGGGGGGGCGGGGGAGGGGGGCGAAAACAAAAAGCTCAGTCACTAAGGACTGGAAAATCTTCGATTTGGGGAAGAAAAAGTCACCTGATAACCTGAAAAGCAGAACAAAATCATTCAAGCAGAGTCAGAAGTGGGCAAAAAAACACTGGATTGAATGAGAGAACACTAACATCTGATGGCTCATCTTGTGTCTGTCCTTATAGTCATTTTTAATGGATACGTGCAAATCCCAGTGCTCCCGGAAAGTTGTTATTCGAAATGGAAATAAAAGCTATTAACTTCACGTTCTTGGACAGACTGCTTCAAGTCTTGACAAGTCTATTTCCAGGAATACATGCCAGTGTATTTTATCGTACACTCCAGCGCACACTAAGCATGGGCACTTCCATTGGCCACAAGAATGAACCTTTTCTGTCAATTAAAAAAATTATTTTGCAATGCTTTACATTAATTGCTCCTTCATAATGCATTCACAGAACTTTCATAGGCAGCATGTAAGTATACTTTAACATCCTAACCCACCTTAAAGCGACAGTTCACTCCAAATCTTGTATTTTATTTTATATATATATAAATATATATATAACATCCACAGTCAGAAGTTAAATTTAGGAGCTATTTTCTTCTACCACACGGCACTTGCATCACTGTGCAAATAGCATGACTACAGGAACCCCTGGCTATAACCTCTGTGGTATTCAAGAGAAAACCAGCATTTCTTTGGCTGATATTGTCAAAACTCCCAGCAAAAAACCTAGACAGATAGACGGCACTAAAGCCCCTCTAAAGCACATCTTTTTCAGTTTTGGGGTCAACTGCCCCTTTCACAGCTTTAATATACATTAATAACAAATATATGATAATAAGACATTATAATCATATAATAATTGTTATACATAGCCATCCTGCTCCAGTGAAATACAACTGCGTCAACAAGTAACACACACACACATTCTTCGTATTTCAGTCGCTGATAAGCATAAAAATATCAAAATTAGCTCTGGGGTGCTTCAAAATATCTGACTGTACCTAACTTGTAAGAAGCACCAGATAGTGTTATAGGTAATCTTCTGGAGGACTGTGGCCCTGCAGGTTATCCAGTCAAAAAAAGGGGACTTCAGTAGCCCCCTCAGGACCATGCACATACCTGGAACAGAGGCTCCTTCCCGTTCTTTTGCACGCGCTTCACAAACCAACAAAAATGTCACACAAAAAGCAGCCAGATGGCTTCTAGTGTCCCTGCCAGAAAGTAACCTACTACATACGAAACCAAAATATATATTTGTTTATTGAAATATACACAGTGACGCACACATATACAGCATAAAGCTTCACTGACTGACTAATATTTTGCTTATTTGGTAGTAAGGTGTTATTGCCCTGCATTAAATAAAAACATGAATAATGCAATGCATGAATAATTCAGGTACAATAAATAAACAGAATAAAAATTACATTAAAAAAATGAGCCGAGGGTGATGAAATCCTTTTATTTAAGTCCATTTAATCAGCTCCATGAAGGAACACACTTTGGTTTTTAGTTTTAAGACTTGAGCCTGTTACTGCTATCCGTGTAAAAACAACCTCCCACATATTAAGAAATCACTCTTTTCCTTGTCAGAAGATGACATGATATGAATACAGATGACGTATCGTTGTTTTTGAAAAAATGAAATTTGATATGCAATACATCGATCGCCTCATCATTATACACAATGTCGATACAGCACAGGGCTAAATACAGAAGGGACAGTAACATGTCTAACATGACTGTCACCAATACAATACAGGAGGAGGAGATCAACACATTTCTCTTTTCATTCCAAACGTCAAAACATCAGAGATGAGAATTCGGTCACTGGATGCCTAAAGGTAAGGTATCAAACAACCACATTGTTATATCCAAACTGATGACATAACTGCACTTATAAAGTGCCACGGAAATGCACCATCACTAGTGAAGATGTAGTACAAAGGATGACCTAGCTACTTCCCTTTCTTACTCCAGCTGAATCCCAGGCTCCTAGACATCACTAATCTAAATTCATCCTGCTTTAGATGGTGAGATGGGCACATGCTGAGTGTGTCCAGCTGCTCTTTTGGCCTGTCAATCTTCTACTACATTTGATAGTTTACAGACTAGGGAAAGGGGCCAACACAGGTCAATAGGATGTATATCAATCAGACCTCACAAGATAAACTGGATTTGGGATGACTGGCCTGCCCGTGAATTATTTAGCATGGGCAAATAAAAAGGTTAACCTCCAGAATGACTTCAAGCAAAGAGGTCATGATCACTCCAGCAAAGCTACTTAATGGTATAAACCTTCAGAAATCATTTAAGACGTCGGTGGAGACTGAGCGTGACACACAAACTCAGGATAGAAACACTTCTGGGTCTAACAACAATTCAACGCAGTGTGTTTTTAATCTAACGACTGTTCAACAGCTACTGAGATTTTAGCAATGCAACACCGAGAAAATCACAGACATGATCGGTGAATGAAGAGTTCATACTCAGCCTAATAAAGGAGGACCTGTCCTTGCCACGCTATGGTAGAGAATTGCTCACTGTGTACAGTACGTATGTTTATGTAGGCTGATATCAGTGCACATTCAGGAGGAAAAAAAACACCCCAATGATTTCACAAGTTTGACAAGTATGTGAAGCAAAAAACTTTCCGAAGCATATGAGGCAAAGTAATCTGGAAGTTGTATATCTGCAGGCATGCCCATATACTGGGAGCTATGAAAGCTCCCAGTATAAGTATAAACGCAGATAGTGAATCACATTTATTCAATTTGATTTCTTTTTATATAGAACCTTTCACCACACAGTTGCCACAAGGCGCTTAAGAGTGCGTGGTAATACATTATTAGTTTATTATTAATCACATTCGATTTAAACGACAGCATACAAAAGAGAATAGGCTCCTAACTAGACTACCATACACATGGTACTTACACACAAGAACTTTTCAGATGTACCTAATAAGTAAAGGCTCCGTATTGGCAGATCCACGTCCGATACTTATTTAGTTTTTGCCAGTCAGTAAAAATATTTATTGTTAAAGTGATATATACAATCAATCGCATGACAGCTCTTTCCCATTTTATATGAGCTCTAGCGACATTCAAGCTTAGCATTAACGCTGCCACTCAGTGGGTGTGAGCGAAGTGATTTCCGCCTACTGTGACGTCATGTGCATACCTTTTGCAGTACAACGAGTGCAAGACCATGAGATAAATGGTAACGATCTGGAAGTATTTTACTGTGTTAACAACAACGAGTAGCACGGTAATTTATAGTCTTTGTAAAAACAAAATTTTCACAGGTGGAAGCAGCGTTTAGTAGAAAATCCCACTAAACAAACGGCACGCAATTGTGCGAGATAACGCAAGTAATATGAAAAAAGCAGTGAATAATTTGGGAGTCGGTAGCTTGGGCTGTTTTGCACACTTAGTACAGCTTCGCGATACATGAAGGGCTGCGATTGCAGTGACGCTGCCGCCAGTGGGAGAAAAAGTATGGGGCATTCGCCATTTTCATATCCTCTGATGGAAGATATTAAAATTGAACTACAAATGCCTCAAAAACACTTAAAACAAGATGTAAAAATGAGGTGGAACAGTACATTATGTCAGTTTCTAGTAGCCTAATTACATTTCTTTCATCTGTATTGAAACTGTTTTAAACAATAGTAATAATAATAACAAACATTTATTATATTAAAAGTAAAATGAACTTCAGAGTCTGTATCAAAATTGGATCGGAATTGAAAAAAATGGGCATTGGCCCATGCCTAGCTCTTTGTCCGCAAAGTAGTATGTAAAATTCGTGAAACTGCACTCACTATGAAACCAGTACTACATTTTACTTTCTTTAAAGCTTAAACAGAATAAGGTGCTGACACCTGCTTAGATAAGGGCTGACCAGTATACAGCCATGCATTTTTCAGACTGCTGAATATCACAATCTCAGCAAAAGACATGAGAAATTTGTTTTGAAAAGATCAACATAGGACCACAGCAAGATCCTCCTCTTATAGCTCAAGAGTTACAGGTTGGAAAGCAGCCCTCGCACTGTGCATTAGGGCTCACAGGGGCTTCCCTCTGCTTTCTATCCATAGCCTAAAAAGCTCAGCCTTTAAAGCACCTTTAAATGGCTCCTTGCCTGCAAAAATGAGTTACTGATTCCAGGAGCTTATGTCTCTCACAGCAATCCATACCTGTCGATAAACATATAGAAGAGCAACAGTGCTTAATTACTTTCAGAAGCCATTAAGGAAATGCAAAAATTTCTTGTAGAAAAATATAAACTATTCTTCATAAGAAAACAACCACATAAAATCATGAAATTAGTGTAGTTTTTATCCTGTGCCAGTTTGTTTTGAGCACAATAGATTTTATAACAATGGAACAGCATACTAACTTTACTGAGTACTGAAAAAAGAGAGAGAAAGATCATAAACATTCATTATGGCACTGAAAAATCAACCCGCCCTTCAGTCTTGTAGTGAAATTCTACAAAATGATCTTTTTTTTTTTTATTTAAAATCTTTTCCTTACCACAAAATAGGGACAGTGTTTTTGTAAGTAATAAATCAGCATTTTTTACCTTCTGTTGATGGAATGCGGATAATAGCAAGTAGATGGATATTCCATACAATTCCCAAAAAGTCCCCTGTAATCATCTAGACTACATTACCTCACATCTCATAGAAGTCATGGAAATGCAAGATTGGAAGCCAGACAGGAGGAGGGGTGCACTTTTATATAAAAGGCTACAGTACTGGAGGGGTGTTTAGAAAAAAACACATTCATTTACAGATGAGACTCATAATGCATGTGGTAGTTTTGATACTGAAATAAAACTACTCAAAGAATAATAAAAAAATCTAGTCCGAGCTGTTTGTAAGGATGTATAAGAAGTCACGTGGTTAAAAAAAAAAAAAGATTGAAACTACCTATCTTTAAAAATACATAATATTATTCCAAATTAAGAATGTATTTATTCAGAGAATAACAAACATGCTCAAAGCAATGCAGTTCAAACTTATCTTCAGGCCTTGGTGGCCATTGCCAGATCCCAACTATTCACAAGGGCATCACAAATCTACCAAGAACTACAAAAGGGACATAGCAATGCGCATTATGCGAGTGCTCAGAGCAACATTGTTAAGGCCAGGTTGCGATAATGCACTTTCCATATATCTGTGGACCACAAATGCATATTAAAGATGACCAGCAATATTCCCCTTTGCATAATGAGAAAGTTAACCTTAGTTTTTATATGGCTAGAAAGAACTTCAAAACGTTGGATGTTTTATTGATCTTTTACTGCCAGAAAGTTCCACAGATGTACCTGAAAACAGTATACTGTATATTTTAAAGGCAAGAAAGTCTGAATTAATAAAACCCACGAAGAGTGTTTTATGAATGTTCTAAATATGTACGAGTCGCTCATGTAAGGTGCCAACCAGTCACTCTCTATGGATTTTATCTGTATAATGTACATATTTTTGAAAATATTTCAGAGGCCTAAAGTGGCAGCTTCGACGTAGCCTGTGTTGTTCATATACACTCAGATCATATGCTCAGTTCTGTTTGCATTAATACAGGGAAAGAAATCAAGGCGTCTCCAAAACAACAAAAGCACTGAGGTCACTGCACTTTTTATGAGAGCAGGATAGAGGGCTGACGTGACCTAAACTCCAGAAGCTGAACCCTCTTTTTACAGATGACAACAAAGCCAACAGGACAGACTCAAGTGTAACCTTAATGGGGACAAGGACCCCTGGAAACTTAAAGTCTATGAGAAAGATAAAGGGCAAAGATGCTTTGGCCTAGCCTTACTGCAGACTTACAGCGCTTTCACAGGCCAGGGTCCGCGCTGAGCCTTAATTCCGGCCTCGTCGTCGCATTCACACCAAAATAAAAAAGATTGCTGGGCCAGATCTGGGAGCATGTGGTGTGAAAAGGCAGGACTAGTGTCGTCACAGCGGAAAGCAAAAGTTTACGAAGCAATGCAGAGTGAACTGGAGAAGGCAGGGGTTATCAGAACAACTGAGCAAGTCATGAACAAGATTTAAAAAAATTAAAAAAAGAATACAAGGAGCTGAAAATTGAGCTAAATAAAATTGGTGCTGGTCAAGCTAAAAACAAATATGAAAAGATTTCAAAGTCATGAACTTGGCGTATGTTGGATGCCTTCTAAACATCCCTCAAACAAAACAGCATATAGTTAAATGCTCAATTGTGTTTTATGTGTTGGATGTGTGTTGTAACTAGGGCTGGGCTATATATCATTGTAACGATAACGTAGCTAGCTAATAAGATATCATTAGAATCTGACTATGGTGTACCATCAGTGATACATAACGTACAGCTATGTGCTTTGTTAAAGCAATGTAAACTGTCAGTAATTTAAGTGAAGTTTACCTATTCTGTCTTTCATGCTTGTTTTACCATGGGTGAAGAGAATGCAGATGGACTGCTGCATCACTTTTTATACATATATTTATTACACGTGAAAGATGCATATAATCAAGAAATACATACATTTCTAAAAGTTTACCGAAATCTTTATTTTTTTTTTCCACACTCTCTGTCTATCAAAGCGGTCCATTTTAATGCAGCTTGCACAGTAGTTCATTCAGCATACTATGCTTAATTTATGTGCGCTGATATGACAAGAAATTACTGTGTATTTAATCTTTATATGCTAATTCATACTTCATCTGCGGTATTATGGTGAAAAAGCATAGTAATTTCTTGTGATAGCAGCACAAATGCATATTTGCGCTGTTACAACACAAACGATAGTTTGCGTTAGACTGTTGGAGTGCAGGGGTAAGTCACTGGCAGAGGTCCTCAAATGACTCGCGGGACACTCAGAAATTTAGAATGAACCGTGTTGGGTTAATCCCAGGAACATCTAAGGCTAAAAATAATGTGAGCATTTGCAGTAAATTCAAAAAAGTCTTGCATTCATCACATCTCGCACGGACCTCCCTTTTTGTCTTCACTCCCCACAGCAACACGCACACAATGACGTCATCGCCATGCACCCTTTCCGCGGGGCTGAGCTCTGGCACCAGCAGCGGCTCCAGCAAGGGCTCAGAGTGAACGGCGGTATTACAGTAACTCAGAGGTAGCCCTCAGCTGACACGTGGTGCCGTACGTGGAATGGGCATGCAGACTAACTGCCCATCCTGCTCCATCCCTTCAGCACATGGGCACTTTCTCCCGGTCAAGCCCTTTCTGTCTCTCCCTCTCCACACCAAGGAGTTAAAGATACAGAGGCTGCGTGTGCACCTCTGACAGGTGACCTGCTGGCGAGTGAAGCAGCTGAGTTCAGCTCACACGGCGGTCGCAACAATCAAAGAGTCCATCAGAAAGAGATTTAAAACACGCGCGGTACCACGGTTCTGGCCCCTGGGAGCTCTGCTTGAAAGAAACTAGTCCAGGGGCCAAGGATACTCATGTTTTTCTACTTGTTAGCTGCAAAGAAGGCATTTCCCCCCATTTTTTCTAATCATGATGCCTTTTTAATACATTACTCTCTTGCCACATGGCAGAAACCGCAAAACGCAAAGAGAGTAAGTTATTCCATGGGAGCAAACACACAGAGAATTAAGAAAAACAAGACAGCAATGCAGGGCATTAGACTCGCATTCAAGTGAGTTTAAAAATATAACACAAACAACAACAATAATAATAATAAATTCAGTCATAAACAGGGGAGTATATTCTTAATGTTTTAATTACTGAATGTGATTCTATCAAGAGGTAAGAGGATTTAAGAGAAATCAATGTAAATGTGATAAGTTTTTGTGACTATTAATGCAGAATTTCTTTGTCGATACTGTTGATTTTCTAAAATTGTTTTGTTTTTAGGTCAAATTCCAACCGCTTGCTCTCGATCACCTACGTATCTCAGATCCAGAGAAAGGAGCCCAGACGTTTTGTCATGGTCCGTGGCAAGCTGTCCGTTCTGCTCACAAGACAATGGGGAGGGGTGACCAGAGCACAACTGAAGGTCCCTCCTCAAAAGGGACCCCCATGCTCAATAGGCACCCCTCGTGTTCTGCTGGACGGTGGTCCAGACAGGTCAAGGTTCAGCCATTTTGACGGAGATGTGTGGGAAAGCCAGGCTCAATGCCCACACAGCTTGGCCAGCGTCGCCCACCCTCAGAGTCACATTCCCTTGAGAGGAAGCCTAGCATGGCTTCCAGAAAGGGGGGGGGGGGGGGGGGGGTCAGGTCGGAGGGCAAAATGCCAAAAGCACTGCAAAAAACAAAGAGTCCCAAGTAATCTTTTATATTATACTAAAAATCCTGGCAATTGCAAAAAACAAAAACATTATGACGATGCCTGGTTGACGTCTACATTTGTAGTTTGAGAAATTAAATATTGTAATGTGTCTTAGCAGGTATGCTTATGGTTTAATATACTCATAATGTAACAAAAAAAAAAAAAAGTGTTGGCACTGTATAATGTCTAACGATTCAAAATAAATATCCACCCTCAGCCTTCATGGGAGTACACCGGGTAAGGGTGCCTTGGTCCACTGGAACATTCTTGTCATAGTAGAAATTTGATCCACTGGTTAAGCATTGGTTGCTGCCGGTGAGGGACGAGGGGGCGAGTAGGGCCTTTGTTCCAGACCCTACCATGATTTGGTTACACACGCGGGTCACCTGCTACCCAGAAGACCTCCGAGAAATAAGAGAAATATTTCACCCCCCTAGGGTCGGTTCATTGTCCTTCTCAAACATGATTGTTGCTTGTTGACGAATTGACTGGAGGCTTTCTGGTTACTAGTGTTACCGTGGAACTTCTCAGTTATTTCTCTGAGATGTCTGCCCGAACCAGAATGGAGGGGGCGCAGATAAAATGAGTCTGGTATAAAAATTTCTTTTGTTTCCCAATGAGCGCATTACAGTGTGGGCAGAATCCAACAGAAAATTAAATGCAGCGTAAAATTAAAGTAGCTCAGTTATTTACGCTACATACACTGGACATAACAGAAAAGCCCAAAGTTGCAGTACATCCAAAAGAAGCCAGACAGACATAATTGAAAGCCTACAAAACACCATTGTTCACTAAACATAATTTTTTACATCCTGAAATGGTTAATTGGCTCTCAAATAAAATCCCCACTACTGGATCATTCAAAGTAGCTGCACTTACAAGCTTATCTATGAGCTGCAAGCCTGCCAAATGGAAAGCTCCAAATTGCTCATAAAACATGACATCATAACCATTGAAGCACTTTGACAATTAGAAATTGGTATTGGCAATGTCGGCGTGTACATGTAACCTTGTAAAAGACGAGCGTGGACACAAATGCTCTGAAAGGACATTTCTATATTACAGCTACTTCAGCACTTTCAAACCCTACCAAAACAGTGTGCATCTTAAGAGTTAACTCTTTCAGAAAATCCAATAAAGGAGAATTTGGGTACCTTTAAATAATTTATTACGTAAAACCAAAAAAACTTATTGTTGAAAACTAAATGAAAATGTAACTTATCAAGCAATATCTCAGAATTCTTAACCATTTCTCCCAACTTGTATAGAAGTTATTTTTGTAGTTCATCTTGTAATGTAAAACAACAGATATAGGGCAATCATTTTCCATCCAATTATGCCAACTTGCAAGCACCTAAAATGTTATACACTATTATACAGCTTAACAGCTGCAAAGCAAACATCCAGGTTCTCTCTCCACCATTAACTTATCCACTTAGCTTGAATGGAAACCGAAGGCCAGTCTGCTTAATTTACTTGTTGTCCTGGAGAAATAGGTTGCAAGCCTGGCAGACTAGCTGGTCTACAAAGCATTGAAGGCCTGAGATAGCACAAACTACCTAACTTTAAATAACTAGGGCAGAATTTATAAGAAAAGTCATTTTTTTTCAATGACTCTAAGTGGTGCCATTCAGGAAGTCTAGCAGTAATCAAGGAACAACACTTCTCTTGCCTCTGGCAGAATGCGCTCGCCAAGTGGTTTGCCAGTCTGTAATCCTTACTATAAACGCGTTATTTCACACATTAATACAATACACAAAGTAGTTAGAGAAACCAAGATGGCCTGAGGCATGTTACACCTTGTCCTGATGAAAAAACTGCCTTTGCTTGATGTGAGTATTCCAAATGATGAACATCCTACGATGAAGTTAAAAGAAATTAATATGGTAAGATGATGCCGGCTTTATAATATTACACATTGTTCGATATTCAGGACGACAAGCTGGTCAATCAGGAGAACTTTTGAAGGCTTCACAGCAAAACTGCATCAGCGACAAACTAATTATGTTTTAAATGTTTCATTAAGCACAATCTAAACGGTTATTTCTGAGAAAGAAAAGGTTGAAGATTCCTGCAGTTGTAACTGTTAGTGGACACATGTAAAAACAGGCTCTAGAAATAAGACTCCAGAATGACCTGAGCTGAAATATTACTGAAATTTATTCTGTATAGCTACACCCGATTGAAATGCTCCCAAGGAACCAGTTTCAGGGGTATGCGGCCTGTTTCTCACCTAAAATTATATGCATAACATGTTGTTTAGTTGTATTCCCTGGTTGAGATATACATATGGTCTTAGGACCAGTCTGCTGCCACCACTGACACTTTCTTACTGGTGTGATACCTCAAAAAGTATTTGATGGATCTTTTTTGATGTTTGCAGACACACTGCATGGGTGAAGATCTGTAAGTGGTCAAATTTTTGACAAACTGCACCAAAATTGAAGCAGCACAATAAAGTGATCATTTGAAGGGAAGCCATTTGTTGCCAGCCCCACCACAAGCAAATTTTAATCGGTAGTTGCTTGGTGAAATTTATCATAAAGAGATTGATAAAATTCATTGTGCGAGAATTTAACCATGTCATTCAGCCCTACTCAGTGATGGCACACGAAAGAACTGGAATAGATCTGGTGAACCTCATTACATTAAGACAGGTCATACAGAACTTGAACTCTTCATATCACAAGTCATTGAAAAGACTATATTAGACGTGGCTGACTTAGATGGAATATGTATGTGCCAGGGCAACTGGAAGCTACTTGATCATACTAATTTGCAAGCATGTATAGGATTGCTCATATTAGCAGTTGTGTTCAAATTCCAAGGAGAAGCAGCAGAAAGCTTATGGTGCACAGAGAATGGAATGGAAGTATTTTTTCTAGTCACCAAGTTTTTTTAGTCATTTCAAAAAATCTCAAGAGGTATTTACATTGACAATCATGATACTAGACCTGCTCAATGTGAAAGGGACAACTTGACAGCAATCAGGGATGTGTGGGATAAATGGGTAGAGATTATTCCACCAATGGTCAATCCTGGACCTTATGTCACAGTAGATGAATGACTTGTGTGTCATTCAGAGGACACTGTCCCTTCAGGCAGTACAAGCCTAATAAATCTGGGAAATATGAAATAAAAATTTGAAGAGCTTAATGTCAGATCTAGTTATGCCTGGAATATGCGGGTCTATACTGGAACGCCCTCAGGTGGTACAGTTGAAAAGAACAAGGGGATGTAGGCGGTTCTGAAGGTGTGTAAAGGACTACAAGGTCACAACATCACATGTGACAATTCCTTCATGTCCTACACACCAGGAATTCAACTAACCAAAAATGGAAGCTGGCCACGTTTGGAACTGAGAGGAAAATAAGTCATAGTTCCCCAAAGAGCTTCTGACTGAAGTAGGAAGACCAGTGAACTCCTCAAATTTTGCATTCTCTGACAGAAAAATAACGCGTATGTCATAATTCCCTAAAATGAGCAAGAACGTCCTTATTTTGAAAATTATGCATAATGATGCATCTCTGAGCAACAGTCAGGACATGAAGCCTCCAAAAATGCCATCAAAGGAGAGGAGGACAACTTCGTCATGGTGACAGCAACGCACAATTGTAAACATACATCTGTACCAAGGCAATTTGTGATTTTCCACAATATTATTATTATATCATGTTGTGTGCATGTGTAAGTGAACGTGAGCGTGACTATGCCCTGTGATGAGTTTGCCTCCATCCTGGGTTATTCTCTGCTTTGAGCTTGTAGCCTCCAGGATCGGCTTTAGACCCCCCATGAAGCTAAATAGGACAAATGGTTACAGAAAATGGATGGATTGGTGATGCATACAATGCCCATGCCCTCTAGACAGAGATCAACCAGACACAAAATGACGATAAACTAGATCAGCAAAAAACATTTCTGAAGGAACTGTTTGATTGAGAGACAGGCCTGCCTACCATGATCACCTGCCGCTCTGACCATTGCGAAGAGGAGTTCAGGCTGAAGAACCTGGAAGCAGCTCCATACCAGCTCTAATGGTATGCTGGCAGAAAGGGGTCAGATCTGCTCACTTCACCCGGACCGCGAGTATGTGCGTGAAATAGGGGTCAGATCTGCTCACCTCACCCGGACCGCGAGTATGTGCGTGA
>JAODKF010000126.1:12155383-12165725 GCA_026779585.1 Mormyrus proboscirostris
GTCAGATCTGCTCACCTCACCCGGACCGCGAGTATGTGCGTGAAATAGGGGTCAGATCTGCTCACCTCACCCGGACCACGAGTACGTGCATGAAATAGGAGTCAGAACTCCTGGGCGCTGCTACAGGTAGCTGCTCTTTGCGGACAGCTTGCTCAACAAAAAGCAAGTTGAGGGAGCCGTAAAAAGAATTATGATTATTAGATCTGCTCACCTCACCCGGGCCGCAAGTACATGTGTGAAATGCAAAAAAATACATTGTCATGACCACACTCATACCTAGATTGCAAAATCTTGTCAAATTAAGGAGAAAATTAAAAAATTGTGAAGATAAATTCATGATAACCTGTACTGCAGTAAGTAAAAAGTCTGTTTCTTGGTATGGGTGCACACTGAACAAAAGAAGAATGTTGATTACTTATTTTCTTTTTTCATTTTTGAGATATCCTGCATTGGTAACTTGACCGGTAACATAATGCATGTGACTTTTTCTGATTTAACACTAGGAGTAATATCTGTACAGTGAATTAAGAACATAAGAACATAAGAAATATACAAACGAGAGGAGGCCATTCGGCCCATCAAGCTCGTTTGGGGAGAACTTAGCTAATAGCTCAGAGTTGTTAAAATCTTATCCAGCTCTGATTTAAAGGAACCTAAGGATTCAGCTTGCACTACATTATCAGGAAGACTATTCCATACTCCGACTACACGCTGTGTAAAGAAGTGCTTCCTTAAATCTAGCTTGAAATGTTCTCCTGCTAATTTCCAATTACTACTTCAAAATGGTTCTTTATGACTGATAGCTTTTAATAGTGACACAAGTGTGCTCCCTCGCCAAGGTGAATTTGGAATATTGACCACAGACCTTTGGGACATCTTCAATTGCAAAGTACTCATATCTAAAGTCGCTTACATATAGAATTACTAGCACTTGTGAGATAAATCAGTAAATTAAGGTGCCTCAAATTTATAAATATTGGTGAAAAATCTTGATAATGTTTTTTCAAAACAATTGAAAATGCAGATAAGAAAATGCGGAGAAGTTAAGCTTCCTGCATTACAAATTACCACTATTAGCCGAGCCAAACCTAGAGGTGTTACTGATTTACTAATAATGTAATATTGAATAAGCCACACAAAACATGTTCATGTTCTTTATATGTTATAAGGTAAATACATATGGTACCTTTCAAGTGGCCTATTATATATATACATATTACTTTCATCCTGGTTTCTTCTGCATATTTGAGAATCTGAGCTATATCAGTTGGTAAAGCATTGTTCAACTGAAACTGTCATAAAAATGATATCAGAATTTAAAGTTCATTAAAATCTTATCAGTTGGGCCATAAATCTTACATCACCAAACATCCAATTTTTATGCTCACAGTTTAATCGGCACATCCTAAGCGAATGTTCATACTTCTGCTTTTATAATTGCATTTATTTGCGTAAATATATCTGCTGACACTATTTTAAAAGATTTACTTCAGCCTCAAAAGGAGCAATCACCATCAACAGATTGACGTATGATGTTTGACAACTGAACATAACTGGCGATGGAACAATGGTCTTTCCCAAGTCTGCATGTTCACGATTCTGAG
Organism: Mormyrus proboscirostris; assembly: GCA_026779585.1. NCBI lineage: Eukaryota > Metazoa > Chordata > Actinopteri > Osteoglossiformes > Mormyridae > Mormyrus > Mormyrus proboscirostris. The sequence continues at coordinate 12,156,988 of JAODKF010000126.1, forward strand.
CTGTATAAGACTGGGTAGCAGCAGAAGAGCAGAGCAGTCACAGTCGCAGTATCAGTATAAGCAGGGCAGAGTCAAGCTCAGTGCCGATGCTGCATCCTGTGCCAGGTTATGTTAGCGGACAGGGCCCCACATTGCGTCCGCCGCACAGGTGCATTTCAACCTTTGCCTTTTTTTGGCAAAATAGGAAATGGCCAATCAGCTGCTAAAAGCAGCAATGTTTTTACTGCACCAGATCGCTACACAGACTAAACTGATGGCCCCTCCTCCCTGCCACTATGAAGAGGAGGATCATTTGTTAATTACCAATGATCTCATTTAAAAATTATTGCAATGCCAATACGTCATTTGGGAGAATGCACTATTCATTATAAAGAGGGACTTAGCTATACAGAGGGAGAGCATAGGCCTTATTCCACATCATCATTCTATAATGTTCTGCCTGAACAGCAAAGCCACTTCAGCAAATTGGCTTCTCACAAACACAGCAACCCTGTGGAAACCAAGCAAAGAAAAGGATTGGGATTAAGTAAAACCACCTCAGCCGCCGGATCTGGCGCACTATACTCATCATTTCAAGTTAGTTTAAGGTAATGGAAGGATACACTCAGAGGCGCTGATTTATGCGTCTCGACAGGACAGAGACCAGTCCCAGACTGACGTCTGGGAGCGCACTCTAAACATGGTTAAGCAATAGAAAAGAAGACGCCCCCCCCCCAATCAGTGTTTAGAACAGCAGGAGGGCTTGGCCAGCCACAACTCTACTGCCAATGAAGACGTCTTCCTGTCATTTTCTAATTTTTCAGCTATTTTTCAAAAAATAAAACTTTGACGAGGACCATGTGGTACGCTAAACCTCCCAAACCAAACGCAAACAAAAATGGGGTCAGCAATGTCCTAGCTAGCATTATGTTTGGATCACTGCAAGTGGGGGGGGGGGGGACTTGTGATTTACTGGCTCCATGAGCCTCACTCAGGCCCCTGTATACCCAGCAAAACACAGTTATTTCAGCAAAAGGTTGAGTGCTCCCTTCAGAACACCCTGATGTTTTAAAATACATTTTGGCTTTCTGTCCCAGACAGCTCAAGTTTTAAACCAAAAGTAAGGAAAATTCAACTGCCGACTGATGATGCACTATATATTAATTAGAATAAAGCATGCATAGGAAAAACACAAAAATTACAAATATATACATAAAATATTTATGCTGCTGTAAATTGTAAACCAAAGAGCCAGAGGACACCATAAAATTATCTACAATAAATTGATGTGATTGAGGAGAGTACTATGGATTGATAGTCTTCTTTTGCCATTTAACTTTAAATTATTTAAGAATACAGACACTCCTCTACTTATGACTGAGATACGTTCCGAACGGGCATTCGTAACTTGAAATGTTCGTAATTTGTTATTCAACCCAAACTAGAACTAGGATGCTGGGAGTACGTACCCTACGCTGATGCACGGTGGGAGTAGCAGCCAGAAGTCGTACTACCCGAAATTGGTGTGCAGAAAAACAAGCGGACAGGAAACAGGAGCCCAATGAACACAATTTGGACTTAGTCTTCTTCGTTCGTATGTCTGAATGTTTGTATAAGAACAGGAGCCCTACTTATGGATTTTTCATGCCTGGAAATCACCTGGCAATGGGAGAGACATAATAATTCTTGGGTACAATGAAATGTAGTAGGTGATACCTACTATGGAATGGCTAATTTTGCAAAAAATTATGGAAAAAAAGGAGGGAAAAGACAACAAAATGAACAAATCAAAACAAAAATTCTATCACTACTACCACTTTTACCAATAACAACAAACAACGTAACAACAATAACAATAAAAACAACAACAATAATAATAACATCATAACGCTACGGAAAATGGACTAAATCTTAGCTGTTAATAGAATGGTTCTGCCATATACAAACCATAAATAAAGATGACTTAACCAGCCTTAATTCTTTGGAACTATGTGCTATACCCAGTGCAAAATAACCATCGGCCACAGCTTTGAAGGACTTCTTCGGAACCCACGGATGGTAACCAGAAGCAACATCTATCTCACCCAGACCGCCAGGCAGAGCCCAGCCAATGGTGAGCGGGGTTCCCTGCAAGGGCATGTCACCGTCACAAAACATGTGGCGGGACTTGCTACAGTCAAAGAGGGAGCTAACAGCTTTTTCCAATCGACGAGCTTTGGGCGGATCGTGTTTCGCCACAGGCCACTGCAAGCCAAGAGGAAAGCTTCCTGCAGCAAACGTCCATGCTGCCAGCTACAGCTGTACCCCTTCTCTGGATATTACCCCGACAGCGGGCTCATCCCTTCACCTGCTGGAAAAGCACAAACATGCGCATGCAGCTACTTCACATTAATTCCCTCACTGTGGGTCCTAAACTTATTAAAGAGAGTGTCAGTATAGCCGTTATGACATCATCATTCAGAGTTATGCTCCCACCCCGCCTTCAGAAAACTTATAGGGAAGAGCATATACAGTAATGAGTGCATTACAATCCACCAATTCGTGATTAATACTCGCGGTAAATGTTGGGCAACATTGCTACTAAAATATCGCATTGACAACACACAGAACCAGTAAAAGTATCCACCAGTTTAAAAAGGAAAACTGGATTAAGATAATTTAGCTAGGTGTCAAAATGAGATGGCCAACCTATTCGCAACACAAACATCTCTTTGCAGCTGCTACCGTAACATACCGGCATAAATGTTAAAATTTACAAGACGTTTTATAAGAGAACACGTGACGGAAAGTCTAGATGGGCTACGTTTACAAACTCCAAACGTTTTGTCAGTCCTAACAGAATATTTAATTTTCCAAAACGTCGCACTTTAAGCAGTCGTAGACAACAATGCTGAGAAGTAGTGAGGAAAAACAAGACCGTAAAAGCGCTGAATAAAACTGCCCATAGGCCAAGACCAATTTAACCAATAAAGAATGAAAAACACACTGAGCTACAGGAACAAAAGCAAAAAATAAATTAAATTAAATTAAGCTACGGAAAATCTGAAGCATGACTGCATCATATATCTGTAAATAGATGTATCCTCTCAAGGAATGCAAGTGCATTTAAAGAACATACAGGCTGACATTCTGGATTTATTCTGATCCCATTCACAATTCATATTATTCTTTACTGAAACGGTAATTATTTTACCCTGTAGGAACACATATGCACACACAACTATTTCCCTAAACCACACATGCTCCTGTGCAGGGGAAGCCCGTGAGAATGTGTGGAAGACATGCACTTGGCCAGGGCTTAGCAATAACAGAAACCCATAAGTGGGCAATTATCACACAGACTGTTAAACTCAGAAGCGAGAGTTAAGCAAATATATTTTACAAACACTTAATCTACTTCATCTTTAAGAAGTTTAAAATTAAGCAAACAACCACAGAATTACCTATTTTACTCAATGGAATTTTGAGCAGCAATACACTGTCTCAATTATTACAGTGCGTCTTTTCTCATGGTATTAACTAAGTTTATCCTTAGTTATGTCGTCTATAGATGCCCTCCTGTATGAAGGTTCTGGATATGAAAAAGTATCCAACATTAAACAGATCCTGTTAGATATTAATGCTACTAATGCAGAAATTCTAGCCAAATTCCTTATGTGAGATAAACACTGTTTCCTACCCTTTCCTTTCTTCTACCTTAGCATTTGTATCCCTTTCGTTTGCTGGCCCCCAAGGGTCTGCCTGCTTCCCTCAGCAGATACCACATTATACCGGAGGGCCGTCGCATTGTTTTGACTAGGGCCACACGTGTGTCTGCGCCCCTAAAGCAGATCAAACCCGTTTGAGAATGCAGTCAGAAACTGCACTACTACTCAGCTCCCTTCCCTCGCCTGCCTGTCGCCAGGAGCTCTCTCCACCTCATCTCTCGTACAGACGGACCGCACTGCCGCAAGGAGCGTATTCTGAGGCGGATATGATTTCTGAGATGCTGACAGTGTTGGTTCCAAGAGATTCCAAGAGAGCTGCACTTTACCCACACAAGAGCTGAAAAGTACAAGTATTTCCTTATTACCTAAGATACTGTAACAGGTAATCAACATCCTAAATGTATAACAGAGAAGCAACAACTTTTCCATCCAGAAATCTTCTAGTTTCTTATCCTGATCGCAGGGGGAGTCATAGATGTACTGAAAGGAATGCTAGATTTTTTTTGTTAAGGTAAATTTAAAAACAAATATTAGTATAAATTATTTGTATATCTAATCTCAGGCAAGATATAATGGGTTGTCTGAGAAAAAATGCATTCAAGATAATTCATATAACTACAAACAGGAAACAATCTAGACCTCTAGGCTACACAATTTTGAATGATTTAGCTGTGGTTGTAATTCACTAAACAATGTGGGATGTTTAAAGACATGCCTAGAGGTTAGAGTACCATTATTCCATATCGTCACGTCAAGGTTTCAGAACACAAACCTAAAGCTGACACGCTCCAGAGTCTCTCGATTACACACTCAGACACTATGTGTGTATAGTGTTAAGTCCAACCCCCTTTACTTGCACTGTCCTGAGTTTAAAATTGTTAATACCTACTTTTTTTGTCACTTGCTGTCTGAATGTCATACTGTGGTTCTGGGGAAATGTCTCACACTTGTACTTCGATATGGATGGTAAGCCAAAGACAACTTGACTTGAACTACATGCGTAACACAGTCAACCAATAATAATAGAAACAGAAAAAGTGAGAGTTGTTGTTTAGTATTAAGTCTCAACCTGGGGAAGAATTTGCTAGGCGCAGAGGTGTCAGATGGTTAGGGATGCATTTTGAATGTATTAAGGAAGCATGGATTGTTTTTCTCCAATTACAACACTAAGGAAAATTAGCAGGAACAATACAGATACTTTCTGAGAATTTTCACCTAATTAGCCACTTTCTTTAACATTACATTTAACAATGCTTTGCCGTCTCTCAAGAATAATTGTCTACCCATCATACCATAAATTACGTAGCCTGACCACTAGCAAGCCATCGCACATACTACTTCCGAGACTATTCTATACCTATTATTCTATATGAATAAGCTTATTTAAAAGTCAATTTTAACAATAAAAATCAGTGAAGCCAACATTTTTGTTAAACATAATCTTGTTACCGTTTATGTCCCACATGACAGTAATCGAAAAAAAAGACCAGTTCTCACACAAATTCCCCTTGTATGTCCCATTAAAAGGCAATAAACATGCATCAGTCCTTGCTGATTGGCCAGATTTCCTTTAAAAACAGTATAAACAGGGATAATCCCAGTTGTTTAAGCTCTGCAGTGAGAATGACATGTAGAAATATCATGGAATATAATATAATGATTTGTTATTTTTACTGCCCCATGAGTCACATAAAGTGCAGCAGGCACGCACTCAGCTCCCCCCATGTTTTGAGAAGCACCGGGACAGGACAGGCCTCACCTACAGGCAGGCATAGGTTGCCAGAGGCCGCCCCTAGAACCACATCCTCTTTCAGAGGCGTGGATCCACCTGCAGGAACACCTACACCGTATGTTATGCATTCTTCAAAATTGAGAGAGAGAGAGAGAAAGAGAGGGAAGGAGAGAGAGGGAGAGAAATTAGATTAATGTTCAGTGGTTTCAATGCGATCATCGATAATAAAACATCGCTGAAACGTTCGTCGTGAGAAAACAAGAATGCTGTTCTCTCCAAACTTCCACACATTCCCAAGACGATTTACAGCAATTATGAAATGCTAAGGTGGTGTATAAAACACCATTTTCGGATTACGATGGAAGGGCTTCACTTTAAAATACCACAAAACGTTCTGTGAACACCACATCTGCAATGACAGCTTAATACCAAGCTTATGGAAGTGTATAATAGTATAATATTAATATGCAATTGCTGGATATCACTAAGTAACACATTGACATCACTTCCATACCTTGCTCAATAGAACCCCGTCTATTTGGTGTTTCCAGACCTGCTTTACAATTTTCATAAAATAAGACAATGAGGTCTTAGGGATACTACAAGAGTTCTCAAGTTACTGTTTTGCAAGAACTAATGAGAGCACCAGTCTGAAGAAAAATAATGCACATCCCAAGCACTTATTGGAAACTTATTGCAAATATAAACAAATAATAATATGTAGGTAAGATGTAATAGCTAAATATCATTGCTGTCAACACACTGATTCTTTTTTTTTAAAAAAAAAGTTTAATTAAAGGTCTGTTTCAAGGCACCTGAATGCCTGTTTTATTGTGAATTAATTCTCCAGAAATCTGGCCCAAACAGGAATTGCGCTTAAGGGAGTAATGTCTGAAAACTTAGCAGAAGAACTGCTTACCACTGAGGCCATAAATTGCACAACTCTGTTTGGCTGATTCCGGGCCAAACATCTCTTACCATGCTCAGCTGCTGTTGAAATGCTAAGATTTGTTCATGTTTTTAGTATTGATCCAAGAAATCATAAAAGGAAATGCTGGAGTGAATTTCAAAGGATTACAAAGAACTACATGAACCTTGGTGGCACATTTTTAATGAAAAGGATAACAGCTCCACTGATACACATAAAGCAGGGATGCTCAGAACATTCCAGCTGCTGCTGCAAGTTAATCAGACGCCGAAATAAACCAAATCGATTAGAGGCAGGAAGCTGGTGATTGACAACTGAAACTATTTGACTGGCACCACAGAAAGACTACAAAGGTTGATAGAGCATTACAACAACACATCCATTCATGAATACCTGCTAATGTCACCCATGACCTTAATGCTACCTACAAGCAGAGGTGCCCTCATGGGCAGGGTGGGGGGGGGGGATTTTCAAATCATGACTCCAAACCTGTATGGGCAATTGAAAGTATAGATGCATTAATTATGAGTGGAAAAACAACCCCCACCCCCACCCCAACAATCCCCCAATCCTGCTCAAACCCAAAGTGAGAAGTATTGCACTAGGCATGTATGAAATGATTGTGTGACAAAATAAAGGTATGTTCGGCCAGTCTAAAGGGCGACCAGAGACAAATCTGCATCAATAGTTGAGTATTCTAGTTTCTGTGAGCATTTCTGAGTCATGTCTATGCATACACAGTACATTCATGGGTTAAGGTCTTGTTGGAGCTGGCCTAACATACCTGGAGATACACAGAGATGGTGGCCTGGAGGCTGTCTGTGATGTTCAGGTGTAGACCCCCAGGCCTGGTTCCTACACTCAACTCATTGCGTTGATCCCCATAATAGGCGTTTGCCAAAAGACAGACTTATTAATTACAAACATCAGCTGTGTAGACCACGGGTGTTATGGTCATCGTGGAAGCAGAGCAGGTGGACAACTGCAAGTACATGCAACCGTTTATTTTTTATCAAGTCCTGATAGACCAAGAGAACACTCGTGATGACCACCCTGGTTATAGTTCTCCATGGTGTCTTTTCAGATACTGATAATAATACAAACACACAGACCTCAGGACGGCTACAGCTGTTAGATGGATGGGCTACTGAAGTCGTCGTTAATTGGCAGCAAATATTTCAAAAGGGAAAGGAAGCAAGAGAAAACATGGGAATCAAATTAGCTGCAGGACACCTTGGTGCCAGGCAAATTGACCATCTCCTTTCCTCTGTGCCTCTTTTGTTACTGGTTTCCAGCATCTGATTCTCTGTTTAAAGTCTCCAAAAGTACCCTAGTAGCAATTTTAAACAAACTTAAAAAAAAGGAAACAAATGATTACCAGATGATACAACAAATGACGCAAAGTACCCATAAAAATTCCATATTTATAAGGCATATAAAACCTATTTTCTATACTTTATATATCATATAGAGCAAAGCTGGCAAAATGCTGGGAGTGTAACATATTCATTTTGTTGTGCTCTCTCTCACCAGTAACAGTAATGGTCCAGCCTGGTCCTGGAAATCCGCTCAAGTTTTCCAACTCTCATGAAACACATCAAAAATGGCTGAATTATTTCATTTATGGAAAAAAAATCCCTGTCAAGAGCTTACATGCTCAGTTGAAACAAATAAATGACAAAAAAGATCCAACTGCGCCACGACTGGACACTATTTTCAATTCACCCATAAAAATATCTTTTCCAATTGTCTGTATCAAAATTTTGTCATCAGTTCTTACTTTGCTGCAGTCATAGGCCTGACACTGCCAAACTGGTATTCCCATCTATAACGCCTTAAAACCACGAATAAACCAGCCCGTTCAAGACCACCCAAAAATGTTTTTTTAATAGCTTCCTTAGCTACAAACGTTATCGAAACCACGAGTGCATGGAGGACCAATTTCAAAACTTAAATACCATCCCTTATTTATCAGTCCTATGAGACCTTATGAACTCAATTCTTTCATCGGTTATGCTAATCTGGCATGTATTACCAAACATGCCAGCTGCCAATGCTTTGGATCTCCATCCCTGGAGTAGAACACGAGGGAATTCCCGAGGGAATTCTTCAAAGAATAATCTGTGGACCACAAACACATCATTTAGAATAATGCTGTATCTAACAGCATGTGTATAATAAAACATCCTAAAACATAATTAAATTGTATTAATCTCTATATTGACAATACATGGTTTTGTAGACGGCATATAAAATGTTTTGCCGGTGTTTGATTTTTTAATTTTAATTTTTTTTTTAAAGGATTTATGAAGATCAAATAATGCATAAAAAAATCAGGTGTAGAAGGAACTAGGTTAAAAAAGTACTCTCCTCCGGCCCCCCCCCCCCCCCC
>JAODKF010000126.1:12169689-12180913 GCA_026779585.1 Mormyrus proboscirostris
CACCTCTGGAACCGAGGTTCAGCACGGTGCTGCAGTGACTGGCACTGTTACCTCACACCTCTGGAACCGAGGTTCAGCACGGTGCTGCAGTGACTGGCACTGTTACCTCACACCTCTGGAACCGAGGTTCAGGTCAACATGCTGAGGCTGATTGGAGTTACCAAATTGCTCGTAGGTACGCATGTGCGAGTGAATGGTGCGTGACTGAATGGTGCGTGACCGAATGGTGCGTGAGTGTGCCCTGCGATGGGTTGGCCCCCCATCCTGGATTGTCCCTACCTTGCGCCCATAGGCTCCAGACCCCCCAAGATCCTGAATCGCATCAACAGTTTCAGAAAACAGGTGGATGGATGGATGGTTTTGAAGTCTGATGCTGAGTGATACTCTGGAACAGGGGGAAATAAGGGTTTTCTTTCCGGAAGGCACACTGCCGTGTTTTAAATGCTCAAGGTTGTGGCATAATCGTCATAATGAACAGCCATCAGCTGACTTCAGGAAATTCAGTTTAAGGAGTAGAACCAAAAACTTCTTTCCAGCTCCAATCTATCCACCAGTCCTCATGTCATGTTTAAGAGGTGCGACTAAACTGTCCTGGGCCCCCGCATGGCTGAATGGACTGAGATCAGTCCATCCCTACTGTCAAGGTTCAAGGCTGGTCAGAGGCCAGGCCAGGCAGGCAGGCAGGGAGGGATGACTGCAATGTGACTGACATGACTCAAATCACCCAAAATATGACTTCACTTATTCAATCAAGGTAAATAATTTCAACAAAGTCCATTTCTGCTAAAGAAGTGTGGATCCCTTCATCTCTAAAACAAAAAAAGAACGATTACGTAAAAGGCAGTATGAACATGTTATCCAATAAGCCCTCTGGCCATCAAGTACTAGTTAAAACAAAATTTTATTTTTATATACAATTTTATGAATAAATGTTTGTAAAACACACACACACACACACACACACACACACACACACACACACACACCACCCACAAATCCAGCTGCTTCCATGTATATTTAAGTGTCAAAAAAGTTCTAATTTGTGTTTCTGTTCGCATCTGTAGTAACCAATCTGCATCACGTCAATATCTGCATTCCACTTCCCCCAGCAGGCCTAACTGTGCTACTCTCAGCCCTGCAAAAGAAGTCCCGAAATGGGACAGCAGCATATCTGCGTGTTTACTCAGTGGGCTGCGCAGAAATGCAAGTCCACTGTGCACAACAAGTAATTAAGCCTGAATAGGCAAATTATTCCAGTCTACCTCTCCCAAACTTTTACTACAAAGCAATTGCTTTTGAGTTTTGGCTGCACAAAGACAGCGTGACTTGGAATGGAGAGGAGGGGAGAGGGGAGAGCTTTCCAGCACATCACCCCCAGGAGCCCTGAACTGGAGAGCTGAGCAAATTCAAACAGAAATTCAAGACACCAAACATAGTGTGGCTCTCAAGTTGTTTGTGGAGCACATACAGCACTACTAAACTGTGGAAATCCATCTTCAAGAACAAAAATCAGTACAAATTATGGATTTCCAAAACAAATTCCCCACAAATTATGTGAAAATGTTGCTTCATTATAAAAAGTATCACTCAACTATGAAATGCTGAGGATCTGCACAATTAATCACTGTGCATGTGGCCATTTTTGTGCAGTTATTGAATCTAGCTACAGAAACTGACAGCAAGTTTCAAAACGAAGTCTGAACCTCTGATCTGGAAAGTCTATTTTTATCAGTGTCAGAGAGTTGGTTGATAAATAGGCCATCTGTTGGTGAGAACACCATAAAGGTCTTACTAGTAAAACTAGCAGTAAACACTATTAGTATTGTTACCCAGTATACAGTACTTCAGAAAATCTGGCTATGGAATGCTTCTGGAAAATAACATCGTTTAGAGAAACCCTTCTTAATTTTCAGATTTTTTGGATAGTCAAACTCAGGACTAAGGCCTTCAAGCAAGGATGAATTTTGTCAGTGTAACTTGTGTAGTACCCCAACTTATTTTTCTTATTCAACTGCAGGTTATACAATCTGTTCAAACTCTGCTCAGCTGAAACCAGTATATTCATATACAAGCCTAGACGGAATCCAACCCCAGCTAAGTATTGAAACCTTACAAACTAACACCTCTCAGTATGAACGTGCTTAGCAAAATTAATAAAGGTTACTTTCGTTGTTTTTCTATGTAAAATACCTCCAAATTACAAATTGAGATCTACTTAAAAATTGACAAAAAGTGACAAATTCATTTATGTTGGTCAAGTCCATTATTTACACCATTCAATATTTTCTAGCTATTGGTATTCTCCGGTTACAAACTAAATTCCAAAAAAAGAAAATAATCTTCATGCACAAAAATAAAATAAAAAATAAAAGTTGCATTTGAACAATTTACTAGAAAATACATTTACAAATATCCAAACTATACCTATGAATCAAAGTGACCTCATAACATTCTGAACTGGTGAGATATACACAACCCTTCACTACATTTACGTTGATGCAAAGTATAATACAAATGTTAATCTTAACTTATTTGCAAGCAGCAGGGGCCGCAACTAACACTCCATAAATAAAGTGTAGTTAATTAAAAGTAATGTGGCAATAGGAAACGCTTTCCCAAATATTAATGCTGAATAACCCTGGGTTGCACAACTCAGGAAATACATTTCTAAATAATTTTCATGACAGAAATCAAGTATGAACAAGGATTTCATTCATCAGTGAGTTATTTGAATAATGATTTTATGCAAATTATGTGTTGCCATTTTACTGAGAGCGCCGTAGCTTATTTTTGCTGTGTATCCATTGTAGTAATGGCATTAACAGCCAACCAATTCTAACTATAATTCATTTTTAGTTAGCATTTTTCTGTTGCACCTTTAGTTTTGAAAATGATCTGCTATAAGAAAATAAATTATATATAATCTTAATTTACAACATTCCACTTTACATAAGATAGAAATTTGGTTAAATATTTGTCTTTACGAATGACTACTTTTTATAATCTAACGCCAAAAGGACCTGATAGTTACAGTGTGACTCATTTTGCATTTCATGGACATTTTCTTCAGATCAAAAAACTGTTACACAATTCATTCACAAACCTTGACACAATTTAAACATGTTTTTGGTTTGAATAAATGTGGTTTCCAGTAAATAATTTCTTCCAATGATCTTTAGTGGTCAGCTATTGTACTCTGTGTCTTTGTTCTAATCATTCAGCTTTTTCACTCCTGCAACACACAAACAAAATTTCTATCATGTAAAAGATGTCTAAACTTATAGTCGTTTAAGTTTCTCTCTGTCTCTCTCTTTCACGCACACAACACACATATCCACGACACAAATTTGTCATGTAAAAGATGTGCAAACTTATATTTGATTAATTTTCTCTCTCACACACACACAAACACACACACACACACACACACGAAAGAATGCAGACACCTGCACAAACTCTCTGTTGCTCACATGCGCATACAAGCACGCACTCGCACACAATCTCACAAACGCCAGCATGCACACACACATATACATTCCCCAGGAATTAATCTCCAAGAAGTGCAGATTTGTTTGTTTTGTTTTGATTTTTGAATACAGGTAACCCCCCCCCCCCATATCTTTTCCTTTCTAACCTATCACACGGTTTTCCACCTGGATTGACTTCAAATATGTGACAAAAGGAAATCACAGCAGTTCCATATCCTTTGGATGACAGTGTAATTCCTTATGCCTTCCAGCCATGTCTGCAAAAGTCAGACAGTTTATTTCTCTACATAGACATTTCAACCAAGGGTTCAGTACTTGCCAGGTAATTTTAACAATACATTGATTGTTTTGTTTCTTTAAGAACCATTTCCTAAATATATCAGAATCATTAAAACAACAAAAAAAAAAATCCACTGATTACCTATAAGTATGATACAGATCCGTGATAGATTAGTCTGCAGTATGTTCAATATTTTATATTTTTGCTAACACCAGTTTAGTAATAAACATGAATGAACTAGCAGGGCTCTTTATATACAGAATGACTTCTTTAATGATACCTCAATAACAAGTTCATTCAGACGAATGGAAACACTGAATAACATCCAGACAAGACAAATGTGTGAAATGCAATATAAAATGATATTCTGGTACACCTGATATAAAAGCGAAAAGATGAGCTGCAGACTGCAGTAGCAAAGGTATTCAAGGTAGCCAGACTGGATAATCATTCATTTCCTCTGGAAGGATTAAAAATGTATTAAATTGGAACACTTGCAGTATATATCTTACCATACTGAAGCCCACAACACAATTTCTTTTGTCTGAGACAAACTAGGCTTAATCCACTTGCTTCCTTCATTCCAAGTAGCAGAGAGTTAGCGGATGGATTTGAACAGACCACAAGTGCCTCTAATTAAGGGTCGATGAAATTAGCAACTGATCTGGGATATCGGGGCATTCGATTCCACCACATCTGGGGGTCAAATGGCAAAGAGACGGGGGAGAAAAAAAATACCTCTCACGTGCAGAGCGAAGGGCAGCCCCGGCCTTTCAGAGTCACGGGAGTCGTTAAGTAGGAAATAACCACAAATCTGAGTCGAGGAGATCTTACATCTGGAAAACGAGAGGTAACACCCGGAATGAATGCCTGACCGAAAGCAGGCTGGTAGACGGAGACCGGTGCCAAACGAGCAAGCTAACCCCTCCAAGACGACGTCTCTAAGAGAGACTCGGGGGAAGAAAAAAAAAAAAAAAAAAAAAACTTAACTGCAGTCTACAAGTGCTAACAGTTTGATTTGGGTGAGAACCTGTTCACTGTACACAGGCCAAGTCAATTTCTAAATTCAAAAAGAATCACATTTCATGCAAAGCTGCATGCTGAGCCGCCTATCGCTCAGCCATGAGGCGAGAATATACTCCTGCTCCAATGTACTTCCTCCTCCAGGAGACCGTAAAACTAAGCCAAATGCACCACCTTTAAATTTACCTGTAATGTACGAATCAGTAGGTTGCTAGCTCAAATCCCATGCTTGACAGAGTTGTCCAGTCACTGCTGGGCCCATGAGCAAGGCCCTTAACTTTGGAAAAATGCTCCAGGGGGCCTGGAGAAATGGCTAACCCCTTGCTCTGACCCCAAGCTTCGCTCTCACTTGCATATGCCCATGTCTCATAAGCGAGCAAGATAGGATATAAAAAAATAAAATATTCCAATGTACCTGTACCGGTACAAATAGGGAAAAAAAGTATCATTTTCCATTTCTTTCACCATTTGAAAGGCTTTGTTTAGTGGCGTGGCGGTGGGATAACTCCTGATCTGCCTCCGGTATTCAGCTCACAGCAGCTGCTCAGGTAACAGGTGCAGGATGGGCTGGAATTCCGCCACAGTAAGACCCAGGATGAAAGGCAGGTGGGTCACCGCTCAGCAAGGTAGCAGGAAGCTTAAGCCACACACTGTCATTTGATATACAAACACCATTACCAAAACAATAATAAAATAATAAGTTAGTAATAATTACGATAATAATCCTTTTCGCCAGTGCCACCCCAGTTCAAGCAATAGCAACTGAAAAAACAGATTTAAATAAACCACAGAAGAATCTATATACATATATGTAGACATACATATTCTATACACACACAAATTATATACATTCATTTATACACACATAATCAGTCCCACTATATAATATCATTTTTTAATGTTTTATTATTATTTCTTATTTTAGATGCAAATAATTATTTTATGGGCCACTGAAGTCGCTTGTTTTTATTTTTAAATTTTTCCCATTGAATGTGTTTTTTAATATGCAATTTTAGAGAAAGCAAGGATTTTCAGGACCATATTAGTTGCATTGCATATGTCAGACACACAGACAGTAGGGACAGAAGTATTGGGACACACCTCTTAATCACTCTGGTGTTTCATATACACCCATTGCCATAGGTATAGGACGTCAAGCACCTCGCCATGCAGTCAGGTTTACAAACATTTGTGGAAGAATGGGTCGTTCTAAAGAGCTCAGTGAATTCAAGCGTGGTATTTCCATAGGATGCCACCTTTGCAATAAGTCGATAAGACAAGAAATTCCAATAAAAAATTCAATAAGATATTTTACAGTCAACTGTATGTGGCAATATTGCACAGTGGAAGTGTTTAGGAACAACAGACAGTCATGAGGAGTCGACCATGTAAAGTAAGAGAACGGGGTCGCCGAGTACTGAGGAGCATAGTGCATAAAAAAAAAAAAGCTGCAGAGTTTCCAAACTTCCTCTGGCATTAACCCCAGAACAAAAACTGTGCACCAGGAGCTTTATGGAATGGGCTTCCATGGCCGAGCAGCTGCATGCAGGCCTCACATCACCAAGCTCAGGGCTAAACTTAGGATGGAGTGCTGTAAAAGCAAATCTCCCTGGTCTCAGGAGCAGTAGCGACGTATTCTGTGTTGTGATGAATCACGCTTCTCGGTCTGGCAGTCTGACGGACGAGTCTGGTTTTGGTGGATGCCAGGAGAACAGTACCTGCCTGACTGTAAAGTTTGCCGGAAGAGGGATAATGGTGCGGGGCTGTTTTTCAGGGGTTGGTCTCGGCCTCTTAGTTCCACTGGAGGAAACTCTTAATGGTTCAGCATACCAAGACAAGACAATTCTATGCTTCTAACTTTGTGGAAACAATTGGGGGAAGGCCCTTTTCTGTTCCAGCATGACGGTGCCCCAGTGCGACCGAGAGAGTTTGGTGTGGAAGAAAGTGACCGGCCCGCACAAAGCCCTGACCTCAACCTCGTCGAACACCTTTGTGATGAACTAGAATGAAGAAGATTGAGAGGCAGGCCTTCACAAATGCTCTTCTGGATGAATGGGCAAAAATTCCCACAAACACACTCCAAAATCTGGTTAAAAGACTTTAGAAAAGTGGCAGTTGTTATAGCTGCAAAGGAGGGACCAACATCATATTGATGTACATGGATTTGTAATGGGATGTCACAAAATTTCTGGTAGGTGTAATGGCCATGTGTCCCAATACTTTTGTCCATATAGTATATATGTGTGTGTACGTACACACACACATCCGTTCGAAGGTTAAAAATTTCCTTAGTTTTGAGAAAAAAGCACAATTTTTTTGTCCATTGAAATAACATCAGATTGATCAGAAATACTGTGTAGAAATTGGTAAATAACTGTCATAGCTGTAAATGGCTGTTTTCTAAAAGGAATATCTATATAGGTGTACACAAGCCCTTTATCAGCAACAGATGGTCCTGTGATCCAGTGGAATGTCATGCTTGCTAATGCAAGTGTATCATTTTAAATGGTTAATTGATCATTAAAAAATCCATTTGCAATTATGTTAGCACAGATGAAAATTTAGTGCCAAATGAAGAAGCAATAAAACTGGCACTCTTTGGACTAGTTGAATATCTGGAGCATCAGCAATTATAGGCTAAGTTACAAGTTCAAAATGGTCAGAAACAAAGACCTTGAAACTCTTCATTAATTCTGAGAAATGAAGGCCTTTCCATGCAAGAAATTGCCAAGAAACTGAAACTCTCGTACAATGCTGTGTACTACTTCACAGAGCAGCACAAACTGGCTCTAACCGCAACAGAAAGCGGAGCGGGAGGCCCCGGTGCACAAATGACAGAGGATAAACATATTAGAGAGGATAGTTTGAGAAACGGACGTCTCATAGGTCTTCAACTGGCAGCTTCATTAAATAGTACCTGCAAAAGACCATTCTCAGCGTCAACAGTAAAGGGGTTACTCTGGGATTCTGGCCTCCTAGGCAGAATCGCAAAGAAAAAGCTGTATATCTGAATATGCAATAAAAGAAAAGACTGAGATGGGCAAATGAACATAGACACCGAACACAGGGAGATTGGAAAAAATTGCTGTGGATAGACGAGTCTAAGTTTGAGGTGTTCAGATTACAAAGAAGACATTTTGGACGACAGATCAAATGGAAAGACACTGGAGGAGTGCTTAACGAAATCAGTCAAGCATGATGAAGGCCATGTGACAGTCTGGGGCTGCTTTGGTGATGGTAAAGTGGGAGATTTGTACAGGGTAAAAGGGATCTTGAAGAAGGAAGGCTATCACGCCATTTTGCAACACCAAGCCATGCCCCGTGGACAGCACTTCATTGGAGCCGAATTCATCTTACAGGACAATGACCGAAACACAGCTCCAAACTATGCAAGACCTTCTTAAGGAAAAACAGAGTCAGCTGGTATTCTGTGTATAATGGAGTCACCAGCACAGTCACCGGATCTCAAATCTATTGAGCTGCTATGTGAGCAGCTTCGCCGAATGGTACATGAGAAGTGCCCCTCAAGCCAATCAGGCTGTGGGAGATGCCAAGAGGAAAACTCTAATCCCAACATGACAATCTTAACCCCTATCTAAAACTGGGTGACATGGCCAAAAATGTTATCACGATAAAATGTTCAGTCGATGACGATAATTATCACAATATATGTTGCATCACTGTTTCTTCCAAGTTTAAAGAGTGATTTTTATTCCCGAGTTAAAATTGCAGGAACCAGATGGCTAGTTGTAGTTAAGATGGACAAAAAAAGATGGATAAGTTATTTTAGTCATTGCCTAAAAAATAAGCCCTGGCGTTCTTCCTATTAGTCCCTAATTCTCTGTGAATTATTACTGTTGGGATTTCTCATAGACTAAATATTACTAAGGACTTTACTTTCGAATTTCACTGGATTACCCTTATGGAATGAGTTGCTTCGGACATAGCTGCTCTCCCGGTGAATTGCCCTGTTGTTTTAAGGTTTTGTCTGTTGTCTGCCTACCTGCACTATTGTGTTCTGTTATTGCACAATATATCCCCCCCTGTTTTCCTGGCTTTCATTGCGTTGCAAAGTGTGTCGCTGGCAACACCTTGGGCCATAAATCATATTAAATTTTTATTGACATCTGGCTCAAGCATATCGAGGCAAAATTATATTGTGATAATTATCGTTATGGTTTTATCGTTCAACCCATCTTTTACCCAGCCCTAACCTTCACTATAACACTATAAGTAACCAAACAAAATATGAGACTTTTGGCATTTTTTGTTTTTGATTGCATTCACAGATTTTTGACCTGAAAAATGTTCCCCACAATGGCAGAACAACAGGATTTTAATCACATTGAAGGGTATATTAAGTCCCCAAAGTGTAATATAAATAAAATAAATGCAAGTACACACGGACACGCGCACACACACAACCAGTGAAAAGTTTTTGCACAGACTAAGATTTTTCTTTTTCTTTTTACATTTGTACGCCATTTACTTAACATTTACTAAATATAGTCCATGTTCTTTGCCAACAAAATTTTTTTTTAAAAATTACAGTATGTTTATCACATATACATACACATACATTATATATTATATACACACACACACACACACACACACACACATCAACCTTATTGTTTTCCTATAACTTTAAGATACAAAATTTGTAATACTGTTCACAAAAAAGACATTTCAAAATAGTGAAGAGGGCAACAGGCATTTCAATAAACAGTTAAACCAATTTCAAAATCCAATTCTTGGAAGCTAGCAAACCGATAACCATCACTAATGCACAGTGATTCATGACTGTACTTATTAGACAGCCTGAGACCACAGAAGCTGGAGACTAAGCGTTCACAGATCAGACACGTGTCACATCCGATCATGGTTCGGCGGTGCCTCATGCTTGCTATGTTCATCCGAGCACAGGACCGCGGACTAATCCCAGATCTGTCTTTCTGAGTTCTTTATTCGGTCAATCTGACCAGGCCCCGACGTGTCTGGGTCAGTGGACACTCTAATTACCCACAAGGCCTTGACACCACCCAAGGCCCCGGCTTTCATGTGCATCTGCAGGTCCCTTCAAAGCCTCGTTATGGGACTGACACTCACCAATTACCCAAAATGAGAAGGAAACTTCTTGTTCCCAGGCTGCCTGTCGTGCTGAATAGCACCTGTTTTGGACTGAAGGTACTTGACAAGCGTAGCAGATCAGTATATAGTATAGCGAAACCAGAGCACAAAACGAAACAAACAAAACAAGCAAAAAAACAAAACAAGCAAACATTCTGTATTACAGTCTGGTACAGATGACTACCCATATCAACCCAATTGCTCAAAGAACAAATCAAAAGAATTAACAAATGGGGATGTCTAGTTTTGTAAACTGCTTTGCATATTATAGCTCATAAATAACTGAACACTTTCATATAACTGAAAATGATCTAAAGCAATCTAATAGTAATTGTTACGGACTTCAAAATGGGTTATTTGTTTTTTTTTTTTTTAAACGTTCCAAGCTTTCAAGGCAACTCTCCAAATATTTTTTTTTAAATCCCACTTAAGGAATTGCAAAGAAAAGCTACTGAACATCCTAAGTGTGGAACAGGAGGATTCTCAGAAGTCCTGAGATCAGTGGCGTCCTGCAGCTTCTCCCATAAATCAAGTTAGAATGAAGTACACGAAGGAAAAAAAAAAAAAAGAGCTAGAGTAATCAGGCAGGTGAATGTTCTTAATTTACGGCCAGATGCCACCCACAAATCAGATCCGTATTATCATCTGAATTCCAATTCTATAATCTAATTAAGTGCTGGGGTTAAAAGGACAACAATAGTTAGATGGAAAAGTTTTTACATACCAGAACAAGTAAAAAAAAAAAAAAAACTGTATGGCAAAACTAAATTGTTAAATATGTCATTTTAATTCACAGTTTTTGTTACTATCTGAATGACACTGTGCTTAATACACTGATAATATATGTTTCAGCAAACTTCAAATCATTATCTCTATTTGGGAAAGCTGCAACTTACACATCTTACCCTGTTTTTCCCCATGAAATAACCTTTCTACTTCCGCTCATCTTCCTAAACCTTTCCAACTGAAATGAAAGTCATCAGAAAAAAAAATTCAAAATTAAATTGAAGAAACCCAAAAAAAGCCTAAGTAACATAGAGCAGGTTAGTTTCATGAATTCTTTTGTTCAAGAAATCCAATTAACATCCTTTGGTTGTTCTTTGGTTACTAAGTGTAGATACAGATGTGTTTATATGAACAACATCCAGGGATGCACTACACACATCTGGATAATTTATCATTTAGACACAGATGTCATCATCAATTACAAATTGCTCAGTTACAAAGACGACCTACTTTAAAAACTACGGATGAAAATAAATAATAATAATAATAATAATAATAATAATAATAATAATAATAA
>JAODKF010000126.1:12187379-12210070 GCA_026779585.1 Mormyrus proboscirostris
GGGCACTGCCCTTCCTTAGTGCACATGGCCTCCATCATGGCTATACCCCAGTTCCATGAAGGGCACTGCCCTTCCTTAGTGCACATGGCCTCCATCATGGCTATACCCCAGTTCCATGAAGGGCACTGCCCTTCCTTCCCCATGCTGTCAAGTGAGCATCCAGTACATTTCACTGTCAGCTCCACTGGAAACCATCCTGGGCCAGTGTATACTGTCAATTAAAATCATGCCTCTAGCTCCACCAATTAATGGATCTATTCCACTTCTAACACCACATGTGAGCAATCTGCCCAAAAACTTCTTCAATTAAGTTCAAAACATAAAGTCAAGCAAAATGTTTCAAAATGCGCCATACTTTATAAAAAAAAAAACATTTACACATAAATGAAAAAGTAGCTGCACAATATGAATGGCTATTCCACAGTCCTGTGTACCCACACTGAAAAGTCTCAAATTATTTCTTCAGAATGCTGACAGACAAGTGGACAATTAACTAGCTGTATTTAATATAATAATAGCATTCCTCGACATCTCCAAAGTGAAACTGAACAATAAACATTAGGAAAACCTCAGAAAATAAAGTAGCTTCAACATTCATCCAGATTCCTTTTTCTTTATGCGAGGAGGTTTCTGGAACAGCTTTTAGTGTTCCATCATCAGTCATCTTTGACCTAATGTCAACAACTTAGGATGTTCTCCAGTGTTACACTGTCAAGCCATGGCTTTCAGTTCAGTTTTTCAAAGTCCAAAAAATTAATTCTATGTCTTTTGTTCCTCAAGGGAGACCAAAAAAACAATTCCCGAACTTTATGCAACATACAAGACTTCTAATTGCAAAGCAAAATGACATTGTGTTAGGGATGTCCGTTAGGATAGCCTCCATAAAAGATGCCTTGTTGACATATTGAATCAACATACACATCCGCACTCTGTTCAAAATCTCTTGGGCCTGAACAGCAAAAGAATAACGTCAAAAAGAAACTGACAATGCTAAAACAACGGAGTCCTGGGAAAGCATAAATACCCACACAGCCATAGCCAACACCATGCAGTAAAATACTGCAAAGGTGAAAAGTAAGTACTATAAGTGCTATAACACGCTCCTTTATAAATACCCACACAGCCATAGGCAACACCATGCAGTAAAATACTGCAAAGGTGAAAAGTAAGTACATAAGTGCTATAACACGCTCCTTGAGATTATGCGGGTCCTTTTTCTTTGAGGGATTCTACACTAGCAGCCAAAACTGTGGAAACACTTCCAACTTTTAGAGATTGCAGACAAGGCAAAACAAGGCAACATATGTAACTGGTTTAATTTAAATGACTAGAAACTTCCTAAACACCGAGGATGGTGACTACATGCTTAGTTAATTTGGAGTAGTGGACTTGACAGGATGCCATTTCCCAACGGCATCGCAGCATATCGCCCCCGGCCTGGCTTTCCTGACAAGTGATAGCGTCCCCACGGCAGCAGCAAAGCCCGTGTCATGCTGTAGTTACAGCAAACAACCTGCATTTGCCCTGTGTGGAGCTCTTCTTGTCAATATTTAGATCCCCGATTTGGAGATTTCTGATCTCAATACACATACCTTACCTTCTCCAATCCCATGGCCCAACAGCAGTCCCTTGACAAACCTGCTCCAAATCACTCGGGTCCAAGGCCATCATTATCTCCAGATAAAATAGACATGACTCTTCTCTTCACTAATGTGTATTGCATTTCCTCTGTGAAACTGATGCATGCTACAGCAAGACTGTGCAATGTATTGACCAGTTACATAATGTCAATAGGCGACATTTTTATTATTATTTTTTTTTTTTTATGCTGGATTTCATCCCCAAGAGCACTGGGTCACACACCCAAAAAGGTCTTTTATATGTACTGACAAAGTAGCCTGATGAAATTCATCTAGGCACTGATCGTTTTATTTTTCTGGAAGTATTTTTCTTTCTTCAGAATTGTTACTTAGATGTGCTAGAACAGTCGGTTCAAACATTTTTATGCCTATGAATTTTTAGTATCCTTTTGAGGCTTAATTTTAGCTGGAGCAGACTTCACTAACTGAGATTCCAATTTTCTGACATACACCAAGCCCTTTCCAACATATAGCTGGAACCCGTTTCTAAGGATAATACTCAAATCCACATTTTTTTCCAAGCAGCTCAGATGGAGATTGAAAGTACAAAATGGCATGACAAAGGCCATTTTAAACAAATGGAGAATTCATCTTCGCAGCGAGGCTACATTCAGATATTTTCATGGGACATTTGATGCTGAACATGAATTAACCTCAAGCCCACAAGTCAGAACATCCATGCCGCGAGACACAGACTAATTTGGCACTAAATCGTTAATTGCACGAACGGACCATTCACAATGTTTGTCAATTACTTACTGGAAAAAATGTCATTTTTACCTTTTATAATGAAGGCCTCACACAGAAAGTAACAGACATTAACTATGTGCTAAGCAAGAATGAACTATATCATGTTGTTTCTTTGAGAGACACCTGTAAAAACTTACACTGCTTGAACTTGTTTAACAACATGAAATGATTGATAAGGAGATGAGCGTTCAAATATTCACTTAAGCTCAATGTAAGCAAGTCATCTCTAGATCCTTCATTCATGTGCTACTTCTCAACCCACAGAATGTCATTCTGAGATTCCCTGCCTCCCAGCCAACAAACACTCTGCATCTTCCATGTTGCGCAACACACCCGTGTTAACACACACTTCAAAAATTAGCTGGAACACAACTCCACGCACCGAAGTAAAGAATCAGACATCACGAGTCAAACGCTTGTCCATATCCTTCAAATTTCTACTGAAAGTCTTTTTTTTTGCCTACACACAACGGAAGGTGACTACCTCAGTCTTGAGAGTTCAAGAGTTAACAGGGAACAATGATGGATAGCATTTAGCATGTGATGCACTAAATGCACTTCACCGTTTCTGAATTAGACTCATTCATTGCTTATTTCTCTGACATAAACCAAATACGTCAAACATCTTAGCAATGATGACTTAAGTCAACTAGTGTAAAACAAAAGCTGCAGTAACTGGTTAAATTTAAATGACCACGTTTAACACTTGGTGACTTTGTGGTCACAGAACGTTTTAGATTTATATTCATTAGTTTTTCAATCCCAATTTTTGCTCATTAAATGAAAAGAACTAGAATACCTCCAGAGTAAAGTTTAGACGCATTAACAAAAAAAAAAAAAAATCAACATTTACAGTGTGTACTAAGTTAATTACGCAACACCTTATTCCCATCAACTCTCATATTAAGGAAAATCCAACAATTTATAGTTATGTTTCCTATTTAAAACAGGTGAAACTCATTAAGTTTGCCTGAACTGTGCCTGCCACATGGCAGTCATTAAAAGAGCATATCTTGGTGTGCCAAGTTAATATGCTAATCATTTTGACAGATTACACAGTCAAAATGGGAATGAAAGACCTCAATGAAGGCTTCACTATACCGAAAAGCTCACAAATACTGGGCCGTGACCACTGCATATTTAGAGATCTACATCAAGGGAAGAAAGTGCTTACAGGCCTCTTCTCGAAAGCTAAACTGACATGATATTGTTACAGGCGAACCAGAGATCAAAAAAAAAATCCACTCAGGTCCATTTCAGAGATATTCAAAGAAGTGGAACTCGAACATCTCCCACTCCACATAGAGCCACCTGCTCCCATGTTCTGGAAAAGTACAGAAGGCCTCCACTAAGTAAAATAATGTTTTTAAAAAAAAAAACCACTAAGAAAACTGCCTGGCTTGGGCTTGCAAAGATCTGAATACTGAATCAGGAAAGAGTTGTGGGTTGACAATGAAAACTACCACTAATGGACCTGATGTTTAGGCCCGTGGCCGATAGGTATGCAAGACAAGATGAGATTCAAAACACTACAATAAAAAATGATGAAAAACAAAAGGATTATGAAGTGGCTCAGTGATTCACCTCATATCAATTGCATCGAGAACTTCTGGGCTATTCTAATACAGTGACGGTACGCTAATGGGAAAAAATTACAACAATAGCAATGCTTTGGAAGCGACTGCAAGATGCTGCACAGAAGGTTTCTCAAAAGCTCTTGACTGAGGACAATCTGGTGTTAGTGATGGAGAAGGTCGAATAAATGAAGAGTGGCATTTCAGTGCTTCCCTCATTGTTGAAATTTATGCTAAAGACACATAACTTATCACAGCGTACACAGAAACCCATTAAAAGCTACCACTGGTAACCGCACACTACCAATTAAATGCTTTCATTTCAATTTTCAATGTAGTCCGTAACCTAGGCTTGACTATTAAGCAATGTGTGGATTTTATTTATCAGAAAATACTAAACTGGAATGATCGCAGAAAAAACTAAATCCCTAACTTGTCAAAAAGCCCATCGTTTAACGCACCATTTTTAGCAGGATTCTATTACCATTTTGCAAGTTCAAGTATATTTAAAGATTTAAAATGAGTAAAAAAACTTGCTAAAAAATAACATTCTGTATTTTGTCAAATAGGAGGATCATGTGGAACATCTGGACTTCTGCTAGTTTAGCTTCATTCGCGTATTAATTTAACTCCCAGTAGTGAATATTAAAATTTGGGCTGCTTATTACATTGACTGAAAACTTGTTTAATTAGTAATACTTTATTTATATATTTAAATCCAAAGCTTTTTCTCAAGCTCGACATGATGGCTGCTAGCAGCACATCTCATAACACCAGCTAATGTTCCATTATCAACCAGATGTCGTGGCAATAACACATGTTCCATTTCTGCTAGACTCGAGAATTTCTAGAGATGCTCAGAAATTAAAACTGGATAAAACAGAATTAGATAAATTCAGACTTCCTGTAATATTTGCCCATATGGTAACAAACTTGTTCTTATAACTCAACACAACACAAGAACAAACTTGCACGCACTTCAAATGGCTGGCATCTGGAAATTAATTAATGAGATCTGGCTATTAAAGTAGCAATTAACATAGACCTAGATGTTTAAAAAGCTACGCAGAGAACAACTATATCTAAACCTCAATTCATTGGAACTGGCGTGTTTGAAATCGAAGCCTTGCCCTTTCATACAAGCTCCAGTGGCACAGCACTGGCAGGAGATGTTCATTAATTTATTTGGGCCGGTAATCATTTAACATTTCATTTTTTTTTTTCTTTATTCTAAATTTTAAATGCGTCAAACTCCCAGTCATGAAATAATCACTCAGTTCAATCTAACCAATAGGTTAAATTAACATCGTAGAAAAAGACACATGGAAAAAGAAAAATGAAAAAACAAAGAAGTATCAAAAAAAGGAAGAACCAAACATGGTCATGCAGTGGTGCCCATTTCAGTATGTTGGCCATAAACTGAAAACTGGATGACACCAATATCCCCATGTAGCAATGCACTGAAATGGTTTGCATTTAACTCACAGCCATGTTGAACATAAAATAATGTTTCCCCCTTACGCCGTAAAATGTGACTTAAGCGAGCCGCCTCCCACTATCCCCCAGCTGAACTCAGATGAACCCAGTGACTGCTTCTTTTTTCTAAGTGTGCTACAGAAAGCTTAGGATCAATCCTTTAGGTTCTTAGTAACCCTATGGAGTGCTGGAAAACTTAAATCACACATGCTTTGTATTTAAGCTGCATGTGAGCACAGGTGTGTGATCTGAGCTTTAAGGAAACAGTCGCTTTACAAAATGTCATCGGACTCCTTGCCTGTTTAGTTGCTCTCAGAGAAGCTCAAAACAGATCAGCTTAAAGCCTATTTACAGCATTTTACTGACGCTGGGAAGCAAAGCGCTCGTGAGTCCAGACATCTCACCATAAGAGCGTCTGGCGGCTCTCCCACACCCCCGTAATACAGGGACACGCTCACATTCCACCCCCTCTCTCTCTCTCAAGCAATATGCTTTTGTTCTCCGAGTCTTGTCACCGTGTAGGAAAAGGCGGTTTTTCAGAAAGCAGCATAGCACCAGGTTGATTTCCACACTCCCCTGCTGTGTGACACTCTGGGCTGGGTGGCGGCATTGGTCAGATTGAGGTGGTGGCCATGATCCTGTGCCCGTCCGAGAGTGGCGAGCCAGCATTGCGCCTGACAAAGACCATTCCCAACCTCTCTCATAAATCCAGGGCGGCCGGCGCGCAAACATCTGACGGAGAGCACACGCGCACACAGGCCCAGCCGCCTCACGGGAGGCCGCACTGCATCGCCGGCGGAAACGGGCCAGCCGCGAGAGCGCCCCAGCTCTATATTTGGTGTGGAAAGTTACCTCCTGCACGGAGCGTGCGGCGGGCTTGTCCTGGTGGTTGGCCAGTATTAGGAAAGGAAGCGTGCAGAGCTGGGGGTGCTGCAGGGCAGAGTGAAGCTCCGCCCGCGCTACCTCCAGGTCCTCCTCCGAAGAGGCGCTGTCCAGGACAAAGATAACTCCCTGGGATCCCTGATAGTAGCGACTCCAGTATTTCTTGATAGTGTCAGCTCCTAAAAAACAGGGCAAGGGTTGTGTTATGCGCCGTGAAGACAGACATGCCATCTGAGCCACATCAGCATCACGCCAATCGTCAATGGCCGCATAGACGCATCAGACATGTGGCCACGGGTTAAGCCATTTATGAGTTTTATAAGATGAGAATGTGAAAAGTAATAAATAGGTGAATTTGCACATCCAAAATTGCGTGTGTGTGTGTGTTTGTGTGTATGGACTGGGGTGGGGGGGTGGCAATCAAAGAGTTTTACCCCTTCAGCTGAATACCATCAGGGATGATAAAAGGACCGTATTAGAAACAACTGATATGACTCAAACCGATAGAGAACATCAGAGCTTCATCAGAATGAGATTTGGCACTGCCATTTATTTATTGCTGGGGTAAATCATTTGTGATAAAGTCAACCTGTTCATTTACAAGCAGGCTTGTTACAGTTGTTTTGCTATTATGTATATGATGATACAGAGGCAATGAAAATATTCAAACATTTTCAACAATTGAGCAAAAAAAAAACTGCCATTTTCCACATCTGACATCATTTTAAAAAATGATAAAGGCAGCCATAAATGCAGAAATAATGTTTTGAACCCCCTAGTAAAAATAATCCCAATTCTGCTGTGCTTCTTGGATGAGAATTTATACTTAAAATGTTTTCCAACTTAGGCATAACCTAGAAATTCAACTGGGAGATAACGGTGAAGTTCAGAAAAATCCACAAAGTGTTTCCACGTCAAAGAAAATCTGGATAACATTGGATTTTCCATGGCTTGGTTTTTAATCATTTTCAAGACTCTTATGATAGCCACTGTAAATTGTGTCTATAGTATAGTAGACAAAGTATGGATCTATCATTTCCTGCTAAAAGCTTCCTCTGTTAACCACTGAGTTTCAGTAATCCCTTTTCCAATGGGTCTACTTTTGCAATTTTTGCGTAGATCGGCAACTTTCCCTTTGATGTATGTTAAAAACTAAGTTTTTAATTGCTCATCATTAACGTTGTAATATTCACAGCTTCTCATTACTGCCACCTACTGGTCACTACTAAATAATAAACATATATAATTTTACATGGTCCTTAAAGTTAAAAGAGGAGTCATGTCTCATTCATTAACGTGCACTGGATATAATAGAGAAAAATTTATACCTGAAAATGATATATATTTCTACACAAAGTTTACATGCTAAAAGACATGCAAGTGGTTATAAACCTTTGCTTAGGGTAAACAGATCTAATTGTGCAGTTACACAACAGGCAACAGGCAATTATAGAAAATATTAAAAGATAACCACACAAGTTTGTTTATTTTATAACTTTTAATGAAAGTCTTTCCGCTATGGTTCCAAAAGAAAACCACAGGCCACATTTTCCAGCACAACCTGGGAACAATTTAGTAGTCTGCACAGTAGTACAGAACATTAATAGTCACTCAACAGTAACTGTTCAAGATGGAAACAGAAGTATCAAGTCACTCCAGACAAGAGTGTTTGTCAGTAAAAGGCAGATTTTCATGTCCCAGAGAGCTAGGTAGATTATTTTGATAAAGGACAATCATTCTGTTCCATTGACATTTTTTGTTTTAATTAAAATATCCTCACTTACAGAAACAACCATGCGAATCATAAGTGATCCCCGGCGCTGAAGCTAAACTGAATTTAGAAACACATCAATCATCTTAATAACCAGACAGAACGTGCCATTTATCAGATATCTGCAAATCCACAAAATATATAAAAACATTCCTAATGTAGGCCTATACGACGAAACAATTCAAAAATAGGGGCTCCAAAGAATTTCATGCTATAAAAATGGACCTGGTGACATTGCCATATAATTAAAAGATTTGTCCTGCTTTAATTTATGCTAAACTTGCAAAAGAATTAACGATGATCAACCCTCATTTCAATGCTTTAAAACTGGGATCGGTTCTCTCTAGACCCACAAACCTAGAAGACCCGAAAACACCTGTCCCCCCCCACTCTGTAGTAGTAAAACACTCTCCACTCTCAAATCTAATAAGATCTCTATTCCTTACTCCCATCCCTGCATCACAAGATTTCGTTCAGCTTCTCATCTAAAGCGAATATGACAAAACCATTTGGAGATGCTTTTGCGTGTCAAATCACTGGTCAAGGTGGTTTCTCTTGTGACAGAAGTTTATCAGAAATAGAGCCGTTACAAGAACAACCAGAATAAAATGTACTCATTCACAACCTTGAGAGCATTTGCAAATGCCATCTTAACACAGTATTACACAGATATCTTCATATTATTGGCCACAGTTGTGTTTTTTTTTCCCTTTTAAAGTTAAGAACTAAGTCTACAATTGTGCCAAAAATGCCAGCAGCCGGCATTTGCAGAATAACCTAGAAAATCTAAACATGTACTTAATCCAAACATACGTAATTAGGTTTGTTTACACCATATTGGTGTTCATATAAACCACATTTAAGTTAAAAGGTATCAGTTAATAAAAGTTCTTGTTTGCTCCTAACAGAAATTCATGATTTCATATATGAATTTGTTGAACGTTGTAACAAGATCAACTTGACTAGATGACGTATCAGTAAAAATCGCATCACCATAACCTTTGACAATAAAAGAAACCACATGCTTGCATAAAATACTTTTTTTTTTTTTTGATCTCCCAAGAAAGAATATATAAGAAAAGTGTTTTCAGACATCCTGTTTGGGGTGGGATCGGCCTCCACAGTGGGTATGGGGCATGCAGGAGAGAAAGAATCATGCATCGTCTCACACCGAGACAAACGTTTTGATATTTTACACAATGTCTACTTGTACACACACTACTTCACTAAAAAAAAAAAACACAATTTTCCTCATTTGGAAACAGCATTTTGCATCAATTAAATAAGGCAGCAATGTAAGCTATTGACATTTAGGATTTTTTTTTTAATCATATAATTCAATACATTCACTTTATATACTCATAGAATATATAATCACAAGCATGTTAAGTACCAAATCGATAGCGATCACATTGAATCCAGCTGCCCACCAGCAGTTACACATGCACTGCAGACAGCTTGAGCGCAGCCTCCTGCTCACTGCAGTCATCCCATGCTGCAAAATCCTTATGATTGGTACAACATGACTAAGTGTCTCTGGATTACCTTTAGGTACAAACGCCTTCAATTCTTTGCTACTTAACGATGCTCAGGAGTTTCGCAAGACACTGTGTCTTTCATATATTACATCACATTTGCCAAAACAATCATTGTGTAACATTTAACTGCAGTACTGATATATGGATATTATTACCATCTAGGGACATGCCACCCTCCCCCCTTCGATTTGTCTGATACATCTGAACTCTTATTAAGAATGTGCCAACTTTGATATGGGGGTGTAGTTCAAACATCACTTAGCCTGTAGTGATCCTTCATACATCAATACAACATTACATGTAACGTTATATTATTCATCTGTGCATTTCATTCTGAAATTTACCAGAAACAAAACAAAAAGAAAAAAAATCACAGACCCCAGAGCAGATGCGGTTTTAAAAGCAATAGAGAACAAGCACAGGATTTCTCCAGATACTCAGGTTTCCTCCCGCAGTCCAAACACATGCAGTTAAGCAACACTGGGTCGGTAAATTGACTATATTTTGAAAGTATGTGTGTGTGCACGCCCTGCGATCGTCTGGCATCCTGTCCAAGGTGTGCTCCTGCCTTTGCCCTGTGCTGTGTAGAATATGCTCCTGGCCCCACCAGGACCCAGTGCAGGTGCAAGATGAGTGCCTGGTCTATTACTCACTTAAACTTTCATAAATCTCAAATCTAATTAGGCTGGACTAGCTGGATGAGACAAGCATGGCAACATAAATCATAATATCAAACCATTCAAGTATAAAATCAAGTAACTTGTTATATTTAGAATGTTTTATTCATAAGGAAAGAAAATCAGCCCTGAGTATAGAATTCTTATTAGTGATTAACACTGGCACAGATTAACTTAATTTTAAGCTCAATAAAACTTACCTCCGAGTTCCTTAACATTCAGAATGGCATTCTGGAATGGCACAGCTTTGATGCTAAAACCTAAAGAAAATGGTAAATTGATGAAGAATAAGGTTATGAATGCGGTTATAAATTTCAAAAGACCTGAAGAACTGAATGGTACCTCATCTATATGAGCAGATAAAGTATCTAGTGTTCTACAGTAAGAGGATACTTCGGCAAAGGCAAAAAAATATCCAAACATCACAGGACATCTACAATATCTTGTTATAACA
The DNA here is from genome assembly GCA_026779585.1 of Mormyrus proboscirostris. Classification (NCBI taxonomy): domain Eukaryota; kingdom Metazoa; phylum Chordata; class Actinopteri; order Osteoglossiformes; family Mormyridae; genus Mormyrus; species Mormyrus proboscirostris. Next base: position 12,198,142 of record JAODKF010000126.1, read on the forward strand.
CACCAAGATATCTGAAACGGATGATCAAAGGCTGTGAACAGATGTTTCAAGCCAACACAACGTGTAGTTTGACATGCAGTGATGAAGCCAACATACTCACGCATCACCAGTATTTAGCATATTAGGCGGTGGATAGTGAAGACAAGTGGCCTTAAAGGGGCGACTGGTTTGTCTCATGTGGACTGTGGTAAGTGGTCATCACACCTGTAGTTGGCACAATGTTGTCAGTGTCTTCACTGCAGAGGCGGGAGAGCAGGCTGGTCTTGCCGGCTCCTGTCAGGCCTATGCATACCACGTCATACTCTGGTCTGGGTGGCGGAGGTCCTTTGCAGCACAGTGCTCGGAAACACTGGTGTAAATGCAAAGAAGAAAAAAGAATTAAAACAAGAATATTTCTTAAAAAGCAGCTGTCTCAGAAGGATAGAGGGAGCCAGTTTTTTGGTCAAACATTCATGTCCCTGCAAGTCCCTGACCAAGGAACTTTACAGATCAGCTGCTATGAGAATAAGGGCTTGCTCTGATAGAGCCATCTTGGATGCGCTTCTTGAGAATTAAGAAAATGTGCGGAAATGCTTTTAAATACGATCTAAGGTTTTAAGTATTCTGTTACTGGATCAGTTGTGGTTTAATTACACTATGGAGTGGAACCAGCGACCAGCCCTTCCTGCTGACTTGAAGCTGCAACCACAGGATTAGTATCAGTCCTATAACTGCTGTGCTATACACATGCCTCAGATATACAGAAACGTAGAAATATTATCCTTACGGTAATCATCGGATTACTGACATTAACATCGCTAGTCTATATTAGTTAATACAACTACTCCTTTGCCTGAAACCAGGAGAACACACCTGTTTAATCAAGTCAATTGGATTATTTAATCAACGATGCATTCTCAAAATGTCTGCAGCTCAGTCACTTGCCTCAGGTAGTAGGGCTTTTGTCTACAGGCCAAAGGAAAATCTCAGCATTTAAACAAAAAGGTACGAAAGTGTTTAATGTCTGTGGCTGTCCATCAAAGAGAAGACTTATTGAGGGCTGCAGGCTTAATCTTTTATGTTCATGGAATCTTTTAATTTTGTTCTTCCATGACTTCTTACTGGGTTTTTTTCTGCTCATGCTCGCGCGCATAATGTTAAAGGTATTGCATGATTCTGTTCGAGATAAAAACAATTAAAGGAAAAACAAAAGAATCATGCACGGGGCAGGCATCCCGTCTCCCATCTTTTGAAGATATGACCAAGAGCCGAATGCCGCACCGGGTGTGTACTCGCCATAAACAGCTTCAGCAGGCTGGCCATAAGACAGGCAAAACATCAGCGGCCACAACCAAAATGAAGCACTGCTTGAGGAGACCTTAATTTAGAGCACATGATAAATAGGGGAGGGGGGAAAAAAAAAAAAAACACAATGCTAAATCTCCTAGAGGGGGAAGGGGCTTTGATGGCACCGGCAATGCAGGGAATTCATAGCCACAACCACAAACACCCCCAGCAACCAGCCAGCGGCCCCCCAGCACAGATTACGGCATGTTCTTTGTCCCAGGAGGAGATGACAAAAAAAAAAGGCAGCATGCAGCTGTTGAGGAAACATCTCTGGCAAGAGACACATGCAGGTCGTCAGCCAGACGGCCTCTTAATATCGGCAGCCGGGTGGCCGTTTCGGCTCGCAGGGGCGGCAGAAGCGGGGAACCGGAGAACCGAAGAACCGGAGCGCCGGCGCACAAGCAGTCCAACTCTCCAGGTGAAGCCCTGCAGTTTATTTCTCAGCTCGATACTTCATGGAGAGGCTCCCGTTCACAGATAAGAGTCCTTTTCAAAGCAGATCGAAAACTTTGAAAGTCCCTTACATATTGTACCGTTTTTATAGTGCCTCATATGTGCATCGTAACTGCATGACACAAAAGGCACATATGCATCGTTCAAATTTATTATTATTATTGCATGTGTGGACTGCAGAATACAAAATGTCATGTTGTTTATTGTGCAAATTTAAAACATGCACTGCATTTCCAGACCTCCAATGATAATGGTTTATCTCTGTCATTTAACTGTAATTCTTAACAGATGTCCAGACCTCCCAGTTCTATGCATACACTGCCTGCCACCCGGAAGTCAAACAGCGTCTCTGGATAGGTGGAATCTGCGGGACAGGGCAGGCAAGAAACTAGTTACAGTGAAGAAACGGAAGCAAGTTTCACAACAGTCGCATTAAGAAAACAGTGCCCAGCCTCTGACCCTGCGACCCCCCCCATTACCCCCTTTGACATCAGACAGCCTCTTCTTGATCAGCTGACAAAGTGATTTATGAGGACGCTTGGTGGAAAGGCTCAAAAAGGGGAAAAGCAAATATTCCGAAGGCAGAGGCCCTCATTCCAGCGCTTCCAAGAATGCGAGATTCACTCCATCCTGTCACCCTGACGGAGCATGTCGATCGCACCCTCGGCTCTGTCCTACATGCCGTCATGCTCCCTTTAACCCTATAAGTTCATCTCCATGGAATCGGAGGAGTTCCAAGCCCCTCACACAAATCTATACTTGCGACATAAGAATGGGTTAACAGTTCCATTTGCTATAGTGATGAGAAGATGCAAGAAAAGTTTTTAGGTGGTGACTTATTAGTCTCAACCCCCCCCGCCCCAAGATATAAAATGCTGCCTTTCCATAAGAGCTGCTTGATGCTCAGCTCCTAATTTATCAATCACTCCTTGCTAAAATGTTTTCATTTTCTCTCCACAAAAAGGCTGCCAGACATTACCTCATTGGTTTTTTTTTTCTGCAGTCACAGAAGCTGATTAGTTGGGCTTTATGCAAATTAAGAATTATTCTGGGCTGATATTACCTACACTGCCTCACTTTACTGCACGACACACACTATGTTAAAAAAGTCCACCATATACACCCCCTGAGATGCTGTCTGACAATTAAAAAAAGGAGGAGAAAAAAAAAATAAAGAAAAGATGTCAAGACATCAAACAGCCGACATAATTAAGCGTCCTGGCAGACGGCCAGTCCTGGCTCGCAAACAAAGATTTAACAACATTATATCCAGGAACAGCAGACACAGCTGCGCTAAATCCACTCTGCAATAGCACAGGATTAAATATCAGCGCAATTGTAACCTCTACAGAACAATGCGGAGCTACACAGACAAGCAAGCGGCTGCCCAAGTCCGAGTCATCCTCTGCCCATTTTTGTTTATTTCAATCATTAATACTACAATTAAGGGAGTCTACAATGAGATAAACCACTTTCCTTAAGCAGTACAGTAGTTTCACTAGATTGTCAAGCCATGACCCAAGTCTGCTTAGAAATGATCGCTTTTAAACAAAGGAACCAGTTTTGGAAAGAAAAAAAAAACAAAAACAGTTTTGTGTATTTGTGCAGTATTACTGAATATGGTTGGTGTCACAACAAATCCCCATTTGACCCGACTTCATATTGATTCAGTCTTCAATTGCAGTATTTTAGGCATCATGTGTCCTAACAACAGTGCTCAAACTTTTCAATGACTTTGGTATTCAATGATGAATTGTATAGTGATTTCGCCGAAAAAAATACTTATACTATACTAGAAAAATCTCAGGAAAATGCCTTGTCTAAATGAAAAAAACATCTGTTGGAACACAAATCGCATACATGAAGGTTAAAAAAATGGTCAATCATATTTCTGACAAATGGTCGTAAGGCGATGAGTCATTTAGAATTTTATAGTAACGTCATTTTGGCGTGTCCTGGGACACTTGAAAGGGAGATAAATTTAGCCCCACTGGAGACTTCTGGAAGAGCCAACATAAAAGGAGTTCTTTCGGCCCAACCTGGTCTTCCCTGGGATTTTCCAGAACGATTTCCTATCAGGAAGAATAAAATGACTAGACGTAACATGGCTTATTGCTGTTCTGAAGTGATCTCCTTGTAATATTGGAGAAACAGAGCAGAGAACACAGCAGAAAATTAGAGACCAAGATTATTTCCCCTTTTCCTCTGGGAAAGAAGCCTTCTGCTTTATCAAATTAAGCAATAACGGGTCTGCAAAAACCTACTCTTTTATTCATGAAAGAGAGACTACTTCAATTACTGTTAAACAAGAATATGCTTGTTTTCCTGATCATCCAAATCTCATTTTTTGAAAATTATTCACACAGTGTTGACATGAACAGCCATCGCTGTCCACTGCTGATTCTCCAACACAGCCATGCAGGACACGAATCAGCAACCTGCTGCTCTCATGTCACCATTGCATTCGGCATCAGGTTGTAACAGTAAAACGGGGAAGACGACATTAGACATGCCGCATTTATACCATTTCATGACCGGCAACCTCATACATTCTGCATCCAGCTGCAACGCGATTTCAGACTCATCTGAGCTTCAGAATGGGTGTAGTGGATGTAATGCGATTGGGCCAAGGCTGTAGGGGAGGAAATCCCCCCCCTTTGACATTGGGCCAGGGGGGGGCCTAAGGCCTGCACTTGTCTGCAGAGCTCAATCATCCTCCGAATGACAGCTTTTTATATGAGGCTCCAGCTGAAACAGGACAGGGCCACTGACTGATATGTATGTAATACACACCAGTAACAGTCATAACAGACTTTCCTTCAATGGTGTTGTGGGGCAAGGGTGGGAGGGTTTGTGGAAAGGGGAACTCATTCATATTCCCCCCCCCCCCCAGTCACTGTCGTTCAGTTTCATTCCGCTGGGGCTTTAAAGCGCCCCGGCAGGGATGGGTGACCATGGGTGAGGAGTCCAGTGGAGCAGCGTGTTGGATGCAGAGCGAGTCACGATACGGCAGGAGGGTAAACGCTAAGAAAAAAGAAAACAGCCTTACAGTTGTGAAACTATGTTTCCATGCCAACATGACGACTTTCTGCTGACGGCCCTAGTCTCAGTCGATGCATGACCCAGAACGCAAACATTATATATCAACCATATATCCACTATATCAACCTGCTTACGTTTTAAGGCATTTTATAATTACACTGAATTTCCTCCTGCCTTTCATGAAAAAGTTAGTGTGTGATGAATGCCTGTTTCGATACCTGGGGGTGCCCGAAACAGAAAACTTTAATTACATAACTAAATGCGCAAAACATCATTCTGACACCAGACCTCATGACAGTTTAACCAATACAGGGCAGAAGGGTGAAACAGTAGCTTTACTGTCATCTGCGAAGAAACCAAGCATATCCAGGTAATCTAAAATTACCCATACAGGGCTACTGGTGCAGAAACACATCTATGCCTCAAACGTTTCAAACGAAAACACCAGTCTGGACTGCTCTCGTAAGCATGGACTGCTCTCGTAAGCAATATTTAGCTGCTCATTTGCAATGCCCTTCCTGAGACAAGCTGCCGACAAAGCTGTCAAAAATCGCAAAACTACAATTTTATGTGTCGTGTATGTAAACTGAACCCCATGCATGTATGATAGCAGCTATAGTTAACAGAGTCACTTTGACCGGTACAGATTCTTCACCCTCTACATCTGCAATCCTTGTGTTTTATTGTATTACCATGTATATTATCGTCTGTACCACTGTATTTTTCAAGCTACAGGAAGCCTAAATTTTCTTCAGGACTGAGTGAGTGAGTGAGTGAGTGAGTGAGTGAGTATCTGACAGTCTGTATCCTCTGTAGCACTACAATGGTAACATTCCATCTAGCAGCCTAAGAGTTAGTCCAATAGCATGATTACTAAATATCGTCAATAAGGCAAATCATCCAGCTGGCTAGAGAATCACAATCACTAGAATACACTTACTTCCCAATTCACACGTTACTCATAAGTAGTTCTACATGACTGCTTTAGAAAAGCTAAATGCAGCATCACTATACACGTCCAGCTACAACCGTGTCCTTGAATCCTCACTGTTCTACGCATCAAAAATCTTTAGGCCCACTTACCTACAACATTGATTCAAAAGTCAAAAATGATTAAGCCCCTGTTCATGGCCCAGCAGGATTTGGTCCAACCGAGTGAAACATGGGCACATGCTGGAGACAACCAGACAGAATATTCCAGTAAATTAGATAAACCCAGTGGCTGACTAAATGAGATCACAATTTGACCAAGTATGTCTGCACAATGGCCACGTGAATTGAGTAAATAGTTTATAATGAGAAACAGCTCTGCTAGTGTTATTTTTCCATTGGAACAATTGGTCCCTAGACACTAAATGTATTCTGTCAGCGTATACACACTGTGGATGTGCACTTAGGCATTTGTTAAAGTCCCACAGAGCATAGCGCACACATGCATATACATGGTGCAACAAGTACACATATACCGTCAGGCTCTGTGCAAGAAAAACGCACTGCCAAAGTGGAAAATGTGGACTGCTTTCTTTGCTCTCCCAAACGAGCATGTTGGTGTACCGAAAGGAGGCTCCCTCCTTGCAGGTGAACACGCTTACGAGTGACTCCACAGCACCACCTAGCTCTCTGTCAACCTCAATGCTGAAACACCATGTGAAAATAAAAATATACAAGAGAATGATACACATTGAAATTTTACAAGTCTCTGAATTCATTATTTCAATTGTTAAACGGGGATTCCACATAGATATTGAAGCTATTGACTTATGCCACTTGAAAAGGAGATGGCAGACAAAGAATTGAGAGCAACGTCAACTGTGGGACAAGAAAAACTCATTTTAACGACAAACAAAGCTAATTTTTCACGATGGCTTTGCATTGCAAGCTTGGCCACTGCCAGCTGATCCTTCCACGTTGGTGATGAAGCACTTTTTTTTTAGCAATGACTAGACCATTAGAACTTTGCAAGGTTGGTCTACACTGACCCTACCACCTTGTGGACAGGTGTTTCCAATAGGGCACTAAGTAATGTGATACTCCATAACACAGTACAAGGACACAGCATTCAGACAGGACCTCAGATCCTTCCCTGCTTATCATCTCACAGGCAGGAAGGAGGACAGACATGATGAAGGGTTTAAAGTCTTCTTGAATGACACAAGAAAAGCAGACCATGACTTGACACACGGTACAGCTGTTCTACGGATATGGAGTGCTACCTCATTTTCATGTTCCGGGCTGGGGGACTGGGACAGAGCAGGAGCGGCCCATTCTGCTACAAGCAGGGCAAACAAAGTACATCCATTTTGGACAGACTAAGACGATTTAGTTATTTACCCTCCTAGCTAACACCACTGCCCTCCAGGATCCAGCATCAACCTCCAGCCAAACATGGCAGCTCCTACTCCCTGTGTGACCAAGACGAGAACAAAGATGAGGAGCAGCCTAACAAAACATTTCGACTGAGAATGGAAAGGTGAAATGCCACTGAGCGGACTTGTGTCAGGTTCCCTCCATAGGCAGACATGGAAGAACTCCAGTAATCCACACACACGGGCTCCTTCTTCCTCTCTGCCCGTTAACCAGAATGATAACAGATCCAAACAAGTTACAGTCCACGTGACCCTGTTCCCACCCCAGAACCACAGCTCCAGGACAGGATATCTCGTCCAAACAGCAGCACACCTAGCTTATTATTTAGCAGTTAGGATATGCCGTAAAAGTTTATAATCAGGGCAAAGCAAGATGCAAGGAAGTGATGGGGTACGGGGGGGGAGAGACTGAGCTGTTAATCTTGATGCCACTGACAGGAAGGCTGTTGAGAACCATTACCATAAATCTGACAAACGCTAATTTGATGGGAGGCTGTATCTGTCTGGTCTGAGGCCAGTCTAGACAGTCTATTGAGAAAGTAGGCCTGTTTGTTCCCAGTAGTACCAGTGGGGCTGTTTGTTCCCAGTAGCACCATCTGGATATGGCAATAAGAGGTTACCGGTGTAATTCACGCACGGATCAAAGTGGGTAAACATTGCCTTTGTCGAACATGGGTGCAAGCATCCTCTGCCACTATCCTTAGTCTCTTACAGCAAGAAGGAATAAATATACTAGACGATAAGGTGGAGGGAATATGCCCTCACTTAGGTGGGGGGATTCTAAAATGCTGTCTAGAATAAAACATCTCAAAATATCTAGATCTCAGAAGGGGTTTGGATACACAGTTGACCATAAAGCAAGACAGCATTAAGATACCGGGGTGCTGCTCATTGATGTACAGCTCCAAATTCAAATGACGCTGGGAAAGTGGGACCCCAATGCCGTGTCAGACACTCCTGCTATCTCAGGCCCGTGCTGCACTTCCAGTAGATACAGGAGAGCATTTGTGGGGCAGCCCTCAGAGTAAGGCGGGGGGAGGGGAGGGGCTGTGAAGATGCAGGGGGGGAAGAAATATGATCCAAGCAGCAGGTCCTACAGACGGTACTGTCTGGGAGCAGAGTACATAAGGAGAAGCCGACATAACAGGAATCATCTCCAAACAAAGGCAACACATTTTTCCGTCTGAGAGCCACGAAAGAAACCAATACGGACTTCGTGACAATAATTAATAATGCAGTTCATTTAAAAAAAAAATAAATAATAAAAAAGGAAGGGGGTGTGGACTGGCCCCAGTGAAGGGCCACCCACAGCTGCTTTTTCATGTTTCTCCTCCCTTCACCCCACGGCCCGGAGCATTCACAGCCACACAGAGGGCGTCCTCTTCAGCATTACCGCACGCGAGGGAGGGAGGGCTGATGGCCGGGCGCAGCATAGGAGTGTTCGCAAGGCATTTAGGAATATAAATCTTGTAATGGGGAAGGGTGATTAGCCCGAACATATTAGCATAATGCGTCAAAACCTTTAGTTTTCCAACACAATATAGCCGAAAAGATGTTTTCTGAACCGAGATGGAGGATCAAAGACCGAGGGCCCCCTTTTGAAGCCCCCTAGATACAAATGCAAGGGCCCGGGGGAAAAGTGCCAGCTCGGAGACACGGGGGGCTCGGGCCCCGACGTCGGCCAGAATGCATGTTTATGCGGCATCTCTATGTATCACAGATAGGCCTAATTTTTAATAAAAACAAATCTTTGGCCCCCGCTTCCACTAAAGTGTGGGAAAGTTTTAAAGATAAACACATTTCCGTCAAACACAAAAGACACGCTCTAACAACCCTTTAGAGGGCCATTGTTAAAAAAGATGGGCATCAACTGCAAAATAAATGAGTTTTTTGAAATTTTGCATTGTGACCAAGAACTGTTTTAGCATGGCAGAATGCATTTTATTCTGCCAAATTCGCTTTATGCAAATTGACTCTGGACATTTGATTTCTTAATGAACAGGATTCCTAATGGTGTTCCATACAAACAGGTCACAAAAGGCTTTCAGCACACAATAGCTCCTCCAATACACTAGAAATGTGGGAGGGATGGCTTAGATCATAGAAGCTGGTTACGGACAAATAGCGGAGAACGAAGAAATTAAGAACATTTTAGTATGAAAAAATAAGAGCAGAATATTGAATTTCTTTAATCTTGTATTTTTTTTTTTTTTTTTTTAAAGTATTTTTAAAATATATTCCAATGGTTCAGTCTCACCAACTGGAATATTCATGGCATCGAAGAAGCAGAAACACAGAAATTAAACTTTTGCAGATTATTAAACTGTGCTATGCTTTAACTTTCCTCTGGTGAAGAAGGTTGACATGAATAAAGAAAGACAACATACCAGAATGGCAAAATATTCATATATGATCCAGACCAAATTGATTTTACAGTAATCGGTAAGACTTTACATATATTTTGAGCCACAAGACCGTAAATAAGGCTGTTATGTGGCCAAATTAATTGCTACAAAACAGGAAGTGTTACCGACTTTAATAAGTAGCTAAATACCAGCAGTTGTTAGGACAGGGTCCTTACAGCCGCCACAGACACTGTTTAAATCTTACAACCATCACTGGATACATTACCATGGATACGGCTTCTTCTCAAACCACACAAAATGCTGATGCATGTGTCATCAGTTTCGAACACGCTTACCCAGATCTTTCCTGAAGCCGTACGCATCATGAGCTGGTCTCCCTCCTCACCATACAGCCATGAGAGGAGATGCAGCTGGTTCTTGGTCAGAAGTGAAAGACTGGACTAGTAAATCAGCTGATCTTAGCCGCTAGCTCAAAGTTTACGATATATATTTCTTAAATATAAAAACGTATAAAAGTGCAACAAGAAGAAAAATCTAAACATATCAAATAGTATCTTAAGATTTTCCTCCCTTTTGAAATAAATGTTTTGGATGTTTTGTAATCCATTCCATCACTTCATTAAAATGACTTAGGCCCCTGGGTAATCAACGATCAATGACTAATTAGAAACAAAAATAATAATAAAAAAAGAACATATGTACTGTGACTAGGAGACAGGAACAAGTTCACACAGTAAACAAAAATACTAACTTCCCGTTCTCTTGGGACCATGAAAAAAACCTGGATCCACTTTATGACGCCTTTAATGAATATAACCAAGTCTTGTTTTTGTCCGATAACTAACTGCAGTACAGGCCTTTCAAGCTCGGCTGTATTGGGCTGTGCTTTTCATATTTTCCTCCCCTCGATTTATTTTCTATGACCATTTCTAGAATCCAAAGTGCCGCTGGTTCTGAAACTCATCCCACGGAGCAGCGCATGTGGCAGAGAACAGCCTGGACAGGATGCCGTCCACCTGAGAGCACTTCACTCTTCAGAATCAACACAGGAAAAAAACACACTAATGAATGAAGTGACGAAATCAAACTGTGATAAAAGGTTCTAGCTTAACACCCACTGTTTTTTCAAAACAGCTCAGGAACCAAGTTATATACTGTGGCAGTGACCTAAAGGGTCTGCCAAAATCTTGTGAGATGCAGAGTTTTTACATATTACATATTATATTATATTATATTATATATTATGTGTACTGTTCTGCTTGTCTTTTGAAAATTCTTTGCGTTTGTGTTCCCAATACTTACAAGCAAACTTTGACCCGCTCCAACCATATCCTAAATATTTTGTCCAAAAAAAACATGGCTTTTGATGAGGACAAGGGGTTTGTCACCAAGGCTGAAGGCTCCTGAGCTGTATAATTAAAGGGAAATTCATGACATTAAAAATAAAAACAAAACATTTTTGGGGGTAGAATGTTTGTCTGTGTTCTACAGATTCGTATGATGGCACAAATGTCAGCCTGTTGCTATTGACTGTATGTGTGTGTGTGTGTGTGTGTGTGTGTGTGTGTGTGTATGGATTATGTTTGAATTACATTGTGGGGACCAAATGTTCCCCACAATGCAATAAAACCTGTTATTTCAACGTTGTGGAGACCATTTTTCAGTCCCCAAAAAGATCTGTGAATGCAATCAAAAACGTAAATGCAAAATAGGCATAAGTATCGTATTTTGTTTGGTTACTTATGGTTAAGGTTAGGGCTGGGTAGGGGTTAAGGTTGTCATGTTGGGATTAGGGTTTTCACCAGAAAGATATAATTACAAACCTCTGTGTGTGTGTGTGTGTGTGTGTGTGTGTGTGTGTGTGTTCTTTCTTAACCTTTCTTGAAAAATCACAATACATCCCAGGACCACAGTTTGTAAAAAAAAAAAAAAAAAAAAATATCACACGTTTAATTCCTCCACTTTTCAATCTTTGCTTGACCTAATGATAATGCTAAATGATAATTCTAAATGACATTATTTTTCCATTCTGCCAAAAACAAAATCTACTATTCCAGCATTACTTTCTCCTTGGAAATGTGCACAAATAATGTAACATTCCTTTTAGGGAGTCATTAGATGAAAACCATACTGGCAACATTTTCAATTATACAGAACTGTACTGTGTCAGGCTAATTATGCACAGGACCTAAACCCCCTTCGATGGTTGTGGGTACGTTCCCTCCGAACTGTGTCTAGTTCCTGTCCAAAAGAGAAAGAGGACTGTTTGAGGGTTGTCAATAATGGAGACCATTGTGGCTTCACTCAGTCGCCTTTGCTTCAAAGAGCTTCCGGAGTTCTTGCTGGGTGCAGCTGACTGCCTACCGGGTGGGGGGG